>LR738714.1:494016049-494159768 GCA_902687465.1 Secale cereale | reverse complement strand
CCCCTCTCTCTCTCTCTCACACACTACACACAACTCCTGCTTCCACTCCCCTTCTCGACTACCGTCTCTCTCTCAGACACACAAAACTCTCACTTTCGCACCCCCGACTCGTATTTCTCTCACAAACATTTATCGACTAGCCTCTAGATAGGTTTATACACCTGCACACTCGTGCTTCCACTATCGCATACATGTCTCTCTCCCGCTCCTTGTATCTATGTAGATTTTTCTTCCCTTCTTGAGACACGCCCTCTCGATCGTGCACACACACTATCGCCTCATTTTAAGCTAATACCTCTCGCACACACACTCTTTGTGTCTTTGTCACACATGCACTCCGTCCTCCTCCTCTCTCCCTCTCTCTCTCTCACACACATGGGCTTTTTGCAACAACTAGCAAGATTCCCATGCGTTGCACGGAACATCAAGATGCATTTGTATGAGTAGTTTATATTGTGGGAGAAAAGCATGAACAAGGGAAGGCCTTATTTGCAGGTGTGGAGAGGGGTGTGGGTATATTTTTGCAAAATTGCCATAGTTTCCTTCTTATCCGTCAGATATAGATCAGACGGCCTATATTGCAAGATGGCAGGCACACGATCATCATCGATTATGCTTTTTATAAGAGTAGGCATTAAAAATAGAGTTGGTGATGATGGTGGGCCTGCCATCCTGCAATATAGGCCGTCCGATTTATATCTGACGGATAGGAACTGAAACCAACAACATTCCTCCCTTATCTCATCAAAACCGCCAAAGGAATACATTTTGAGTGAAACATAACAATTTTTTAGTGATATACGTATTTCAAAACTAGACTTTTTTTTTATCAAATCGGTGAATATGTATTAATCTACTCAAATCGTGTGGCAATGCATTGGCACATTGCTAGTAATTATTATAATTTTTTGGACACCAGACAAACGGTGGAGTACATATATGAAGAGAAGAGGCACACACACACAGTCGGTCTCTCACTGTCTCGCACACACGAGTGGTACGTAAAGGCAACATTAACAAGTAAACCCTAAAACCCTAGGTGCACGATTGCTACATTCGCGGGTACCGGGTACGTGGTGGGGCGCACCTTTGTAGGAATAATCAGCTCGCGTGATAATTTGATCCATAGGAGTTGATGGTCGGGACCACATGTGAACGAATTGGAGGCGGTCTCTCGCCAGTTGCCACAGATCGAGTAGGCACGTTTAAAACATCATTTGTTAGCAGGGTTAAGAGTTCGATTTTCAATGGTGCTTTATAAGTACTAGGTAGTGTTTAGAACGATTGGTATGGAGCAAAAATGGAATTCATAGTACTACGTACCTCCTTGGCGTATGGTTGTATGGTTTTATGTCGCGAGATGTTGAACCTGGTAGTTCTAGGGCAAATATTATGTTTAGATTTAGATGTTGGTTTTCAGTAATGAAAATTGGAAAGGGAAACCCTTCTTTGATTAAGAAAACTACTACCTCCGTTCTGGTTTACTAGTCCCCATCCTATTTTGGGTCAAAGTTTGACCACGAATTTTACTTGTAAAATGTGAATGGAAAACGAGATTTTGTTATACGCAAACAAAAAAAGGACTAGAGGGAGTGATTGCTGTGACATGGACGCGACCTCTCATAGCGCAGGCATTGAACCAGCATGCCGGCCAAGAGAGCCCCACTCGCTGCAGGCCCGGCTGAACATGCCTCCTCGCCGCATGCAACCGGCTTCAAACTACCCCGCCTACCTTCATTGAATCCGCGCGTGTGCGGGCAACACGTCCTTCCGCGAGTCGGCCGGCATTTTAGAACACAAATAATGACCAAAATATAATTAATTATGCATGGTCTTGACTTGTTGTGCTCGCACTGGTAGCAGGAACTAGAGGTTTTTCTTTATTCATAACTCTCCTCAAATTTTTTTTGGCTTTGAAGTGAATCATGGTTGTGGACATTATGTATGAATGTGGAGATATCTGTGAACATGAGTTTAATGTGGAAGTTGAACTTGGAATGCCGGGCTTGCGCGTGAACTATGCCATGTCCAATGCTTCGTGTGTTATTGTTTGGAAAGTAATTGCTATTATTACATGACCCAAAAAAAATTGTGCCACATCAGTAGATGCACGGACATCACAACAGGCATGCTGACTGGATAAACATTTGAACCTAGCTACTATGAAGTAAACTTTGTATTGACAACAGTTTTAGATAGTAGGAGACGCCTAGCCTGCTTTTCCTCTGCTAGCTTATTTCTGGCTTCTTCCATCTCTTCTTTGGCATGGGTGAAGAGAGCATCTGATTGCTCTTTTTGCTTCTTTAGGAACTCAACTACATTCTCAAGGGTTGTTGCACGTTTTCTTTCAGCCTTTACTAGAGCCATGAGGACACGAACAGTTGACGACTCCACCTGGCTTGTGTGTAATCCAGCATCATCTGGGAATTTGCACCTTGTGTCTAATCCACCATCATTAGGGAACTGGCACCTTGTGTGTAATCGAGCCTCATTCTGGAATCCTGATCTCGAGGTTGACTATACTTCCCTCCTCGCAGGAACTGCATCCTGACATGAAGTTACTTCTTTTTTAGATAATTACTCATAGCAACCCAGATCCATTTAGTAGAAGCCAGATAAACAGAACTGGGAGAAGTGAATTCAAAAGGAAAAAATATAAAAATAGACTACAAGGTGAGAACACCCACTTCCTACATCAAGCTAAAAATGAAATCATTAGGACGATTAAGACTCTTCTTATGACACATCGAGGAACACGAGGCTAAAGAGAAATAGAAACTACAACATATACACATCAAAGAACATGAGGCTAAACGAAAGTAATTGAAAGGGTGTTACTTACCAAAGCTCGTTTTACAGGTTTGGTGCAGCTCCTCTTTCACTTGCCACGCTCCTTGAAGATGTCCCCAATATCCCGTTTTTGGTCTTCATTGCTCCTCTGTATGCTCGCACTCCTGGTTTTAAAATCTCAACATGGCAAGAAAAATATACTACTAGTAATACCCGCGCGTCTTGTGGGCAACATTAAAGCACTCTTCTGCCATGTTAGAGCATCTCCAACAGAATCGCAACGCGCGGCGCTTTAAAAAAGCGTTTACAGTGCTGAGATCGACAAGTAGAGGATATTTCTCAGCATAGATAGATAAAAAAGATTATTCAACTACTCCTCGTTGTCTGACTCCTCCTTGGTGATGTCCTCCTCCGACGTGTGACTGTAGAACTGAAGATACCAATCGACATCGGATTCCCAGGGCGACGTTGCTCCTAGCCCCATGTTGAATTGAGCATTCACTTTTTGCCTATGCTTGTCCTCGCGATAGGCGGCTCGCTCCGCCCTCCTCTTATCCCTCTCCGCCCTCCTTTGCTCGTAGAACTCGCTCTCGTTGATGATGTCCTGTGGGAAGCGTTGGTGCCACAGCGCTATGGCTTCCTCATCCATCTCGGCGATGCCGAGATGGTGCTCCCGCCTCCGGTTGTCGCGACGATCCTCGTCGGCGATAAGCCGCATAGAGGCACGAGCTCCTGGGCCTGCTCCCGCGTCAGCTGGTTGGGGAAGTTCAATGTTCTATGAGGCCACCGTAGGCGCCATGCCGCCGCGTCCTACGCGCGGGCGGCCTTGTTGGCGGTGTCGAAATTGCCGAGGCCGCGGAACCGGATCTCGGCGTAGAAGCCGCCGGAGGGGCGTGCGCGGACGCCGCGGTATCCCCAAGTTTCCCGGCGATGCGGCAGCATGCTGGCGCGGCGGTGGCGAGGCGAGAAAGATCGGGGAGAGAGAGGTGGCGAGGCACAGAGCGGGGAGAGAGCGATGGCAAGGCATAGAGCGGTGGGAGGGCGTTGGATTTTATAAAGCGCGCCGGACGCCGCGCACAAAAACTAGCGCACGCCCGACCGCTTTTTCCCGCGCGCGCGCTATCCTTTCCCGACGTCTCTGCTATCTCTACTCTCTTCTCTACTGTTATATTTATTTTATATTTAATATTTATCTCTACTTCTCTACTCTCTATTTTGTTTCTCTACTTTTTTCCTTGTAACATCCCAAAATTCTAAATTTTGGAATGTTATAATAAATAGATAGAGTTGATTGCTGTTTGATGTGATGTGTGAAACTGAGTGAAATTTGAAACTTTTGAAAGTTAATGAGAGGGAATGAAATGACTTTCCCAAACTTTCACTTTGCTTTCTGATCTCCGTGGGAATTCAAATTCTTTTCAAAACAAAACCCTAGAGTGAAGATAATATGACTTCTTCCATTTATTATTAAATGAAAGGGCTTTGAAAGGATTTTGAATTTCATCCTCGAACTATTCTCAATTCAGAAACTTTAAGCAACTCAATGATTTTCCCGAGAGAAGATAAAATGACTTCTTCAAATTATAGGAAATATGAGTTGGAAGTTTTTCTAAAATTTCCTGGAAACTCAATTTCAAATATTGAGTAATTTGGGTTTTATTCAAATTATTTTTCTCCAAAAAGAAATTATATGGAAAATAGGGTAACATGATTCCCTATAGCAGACAATTGGAGAGAAATAAATTTGAAGTCTTTTTGGTATTTTACGAATGAGCTTTATCTTATTTTAATTGCAACAGTAGGACCTTTTGATTTATTAGAATTTGTGGACATTTTATTTGACAGTAGGAAAATGTTCATGTTGTAGGATTTATTTTTCTGTAAATTTTGATATGTAATATGCCTATATTATATATTGCTTTCTTTTTCTTTTCTTTTATTTTCTCTGTGTTTAAAAAAAAGGGTTTTCCCTCCGGACCGAACTGAGCCGAAGGCCCAGCCGGCCCAGGACGCCGCCGCCTTCGAGCTCGGGACAGAGTCCCGAGCGCACATGCCCGCGTCGCCGTGGCCGCTCTGGCCACCTCGCCGACCCCTTCCCCACGCCACGACCACCCCGACCCCGCCTATAAAAGGTGAGGCCCGCCTCCTCTCTCCCCTCCTCTCGCATCGCCGCCGCCGCCCCGCACTTCACGCGCCGCCGTCGCCACTGCAGATCGCCGCCGCTGCTCTGCCCTGCCGCCGCCCCTGCTCCTCGCCACCACACGCGCCGCGCCCCGCAGCAGTACCGCCGCCCGCAAGCCGCCGCAGCCGCGCTGCTTCCGCCGCCGCTGCCGCTCGCCGGCGAAGCTGCCGCCTTCGCCGCCGGCCGGATCCGATCCACCTCGCCGAAACCCACGAACCGCCGGTCTTTTGCCCTGAAACGGTATAAACCGTCACCGAGCCCCGGTTTTTTTAGTTTGGTTTATTTTCATTTAGATCGGTTTTATTTTTTAGGTTTAGCTATCTAGTGAACTTTCACCAGTTAGGCCTATAAAACGAACGTTCATTCATTAATTTTTTTCTTTTTTTGTTTAGTTTTCGGCCAGGGACCTCTCTGTAAATATTTTATTTGCAGTTTAGCCCTTAAACTTCAAACAACCGTAACTTTTTGCTCGTTGGTCCAAATCCAACGAAACCAACGCCCACGTCTTTACGATCCCCTCTTTCCAGTAAAACAACTTAAACATGTTTTTAAAAGATTTAAAATTTGAATTCAACTAGTTTTAGATTTGAACTTCGTTTGATCATAACTTGAGTTTCGTAACTCCGTTTTAGTTGATTCTTTTTGCAAATCGAAGCTCTGGACCTAAACTTTTTGATAAGGCCGAATTCACATAATTTTGGTACTGTTGGAAATTGTTTTATGTTCCAAGAGTCATTCGCGTGTTTTCGAGGTTTTCCAAAGTGTTTATTCGTCCTGTCCGATCTTTCTGAGTGATTGCTTATGTGTGGTTACTATTACTTGCTTACAATAGATTGACCGGAGTGTAACGAGTAGAGATATCAAGAGTTTTTGAGTGCGAATCATCTTCATCAACATTGCAGGCAAGTTCACATTTTGATCATATTTTCCAATACCCAGTTTTCATTGCATTAGTTATATCCTCAAACACATTGCATGAGTAGGATCTATTAACTTGTGGGACTGGGAAGTAGACTGAGGTAGAACCTATTACCGGCATTATTTTCAATCCCTTGGGAGTTACTTCTATGTTTGCTTAGGTTGCCATGCTATGCTCGTAGACGTGGTTTGGGTTTGAGTGAAATCCATGACAGATGTGAGTTGTTAATTAAGGATTCAACTTAAGGTGGCTACTTGAATACACATCTGGGTGGATTGGTTGGGGCACCCTGGGAGTGAACCAGTGAATTGCCCGGACACCTGGTAATCCCAGTGTTGTCCTAGGAAATCTCGGGGTTTCCGTGTGATTGTCCTATTGGAATGCCACCCAGGCTCAAAGGGATCATATAATATTTTCATACTAGAAACTTCCGTGTGCAGCCACAAGCTATTATGGGCTCTAGCATAGTTGACTAAGTCGTGCGAACTCTTACAGTGGTGGACTAGCAGATGTAGAGGTTGTAGGTTGGTACGGTCCACCCGGTCATAAGGGCTAGCGCTTCTGAAAGACTGTGTCTCGGTCATCCGTTTCTTAAACACCATGCAGTGCGAGAAATCAAACGGAGAAGATCGGGTCTTGTGGGGAAAAGTGCACAAACCTCTGCAGAGTGTACAAACTATTCATGAGTAGCCGTGTCCCCGGTTATGGACATCTTTGAGTATCTAGAAGTGGATTATTGGTTGACCTCATCACTCTATAATTTAATTTGCTGGGTTAATGATGACTTTAATTTGGGATTGAGATGGAGGTACCATTCTCAACTGTTCATGATTTAAATTTAACAAAGTAGTTAAATAAAATGCATTCCTTTGTTGTAGGGAAAAATTGGCTTTACGCAAAAACTTTAACCTTATAGCCCCCACCAGCCAAATATGCATGTAGTTGTAGGCTTTGTTCATCATTATCATTACAGTGTGAATTTGCCAGTACATTCAATGTACTGACCCTTTGTGGCTGCAACGTCTCATGTTGCAGGATTATCTTACGACGAGTAAGTGATACGTTAGGGTTACGATTTATACACTCAAATTTGCCGTTGGTGTTGATGGGAATCCACAACCTTTGTTGCTTCTGCTATGATCGATTGAGGTAATAGTATTTACGTTACTTAATACATGTGATTTACCTCTGTTATAAATCCTCGAGTACTATGTGTGTCAGCATACCGATCCAGGGATGACACAGAACACAGAGACTTCGGTCCATTCGGATCATGGTCGCTACAAGATGGTATCAGAGCACATGTTGACTGTAGGACGTAACCCTAGGAACTGACCAGACCATAGGAAAGGATTTCTCTAAAACTATCTTTTTCAAAAAGATTCTTATCCCTCTTCTTTTCTGAGCTTTGTCAAATCTTCCGTTTGACCTTAAATAGTTAGACAATACCCTTTACCATTTGGACCACTTCGGAGTAAAGATGAATTTACCATGCATTGGAAGTGTTGAAGCTACAACAATGGATACTCCGAAGGTTTGAAGAGTTGACGACTTTGAAGAGATGATGACCTTTAGAAGACCAACCCCCTAAAGTTTGACCAAGTTTATAGAAAATATAAACATTTACCATAACAGATATGTATGATGTGAAAGTACATTCAATAATGAATCTAATGGTACTTATTTATTATTGTATATGTTAATATTTTTTGTTATAAACTTTCTGAGAGTTTACAAAACTTGATTTTGACCAATGCTAATATGCAGACTTAAATAAAAATGGAGGGTGTACACATTTGTTTTCTTAGTATGTAGTGAATTAATCATTTGTTGAAATTGTGAAATAAATATATTAGGCTACTGACTTCGAAAGTAATGGTATATACAATTCAATAGTTATAATCATGGTCGAATTCCAAGATGTATACGAGGTCTATAGTACTTCACAACATGCTCAAACTCGCATAATCCCAGTCAAATGACAATCAAAATGCATTTCATGGTTATTACTTTATAGGATGCAACAAAACCAATAATAACTCTACATCAGCCATTATAAAAGCAACATTTTGAACATATCCCAATGTGTGAATGAAACGTGCAGAGAGAGCTTGCCAAGATGGAGCAGATAGGGCGGGAAAGATTGTATGTATGTAGACGAGAGAGTAGGAGACAAACCTAATGAAACAGAGAGAGGGAGATAGAGAGAGAAAGAGAGAGGAAGAAGTTAGGTCTGTGAGAAAGATGAAGACATGTAATATACGTGAGATGCGTGTGCATCCGGATTCTGTACACGTAGGAGGAGAAGAGACAACATGTTTGATGAGAGAGCTGGAAAACATGGACGGGAGGGGAAGGATCTCGTGGGTTGAGGGATTGATAAATTTGTGCGGGGGAGAGAGGGATTGGTAATTTTGTGCGAGAGAGATAGGGTGGGGGGAGGAGTCAGTCAGCCGTCGTCACATCATCCTGCTTCCAAACGGCCCTGCATTCTCTAGCGCGGTGTGGTCGCTGTCTTCGATCTCCTCGATGACCTCTTTGAAGATTGAGGTGTTGTGCATGCTGGGGTGCAGAGAAGCATAAGCGAAGAGTGGTCGCCATATAACCTTGGATGGGGATGAATTGTGTGCTCGGGGGAGGGGTGTGTGTGTTGTGTGTGTGTGTGTGTCAGATATTGAGAGAAAACAAATCTAAGGAGAGAAATGTGTGTGTATGTGACGGAAAACTACTTGCTAAACAGGGTATTCACGAAGAGATTGTGCTTGTGAGATAGAGATCGATGTGCGGGCCTTGAGGTAGGCACATGCCGGGTGAGGGTGTAAAAATGTGCGCGTTGATGCATGTGTTACATGCGATTGTGCGAGGGACGGACGAATCGAGAGAGATGGTTGTTGTGTTACGGATTCTCCTCTCTCTCTCCCTCTCTCACACACACACACACACACACACACAAGTAAAATGGAAGACTGTTCTCTCATGTATACACAATGTATCCGCATCTGTCTATGTCTCACTCATGCATGATCATTTGCACATTCACACCTCTCTATGTCTTTATCACACGCACACCGTCTCCACATTGCCCTTCCGCCACAACACACATATGGACACATACACACGTTCTCTCTCAGTCACACACACAAAATCATTATTAAAAAAACTAGGGCACACCTAAAACATCCAAATCCAAATAAACACGAACTGGAGCTAAATTCAAATATATGGAAATATTGTAGCGTCAAGAACTTTTCCCGGAAAAAAAGTTGAGTAATATTCGGGGATTGTTTTCACACACACAAAAAGGATCGGTGGATGTCCTTCGAGCGCGACATGGTGACGCACCATTTGAACGACCGCAAGGCCGTGGTTCATGCACTTGCACACGATTCCGTATCGTGGTTGTGGTAACTAATAAAAGCGCTGCCAAAGTCTAATGTTTACGTGTACTAGTACGGTTTTCTTTTAAGTTTGACCAACCCTATATAAAACTAAACTAAGCTCCCATACGCGCACTCATCAATATGCCGCCGCCGCCGTTGCGCATTGCCGGCGCCCGCCTGATCCGGCCAACAGTTTCTCGCCCATCACCGCCGTGTCGCCGCCAAGCCGAAGGCTCGCCCGCTCACGTCGTCTGCAGTCCCTCCTCGCGATGCCGCCGCGCTGCCAAGCATGCGAGCAGCTGGTGGAGCCGCATCTATGCACGCAGCGTATGAAGAGGAGGACGAGCGCGTGCTCCAGCACGTCGGCGAGGAGGAACTAACATGTCATTGTCGTCTCCGCCCGTGCGGAGGAGGCGCGCATGGTGGCTGTCGTGGCGGAAGCCGGTCGTGCGCGCGTTGAGCCCGCAAACCGGGTGCAGACGCAGAATCTACCTTCGAGACCTTGAATGCCATGTGGATCCTCCAATCTGAAGGAGCAATTTGGGTCAGTCGAATCTTGTGAGCCATTTGATGCAACATGGATGGCTAGAAAGGGCTTCCCCAACCTCCGAAATAGATGCACGGTTCATCTTCTCAGCCCGCCACATGCCTAACCGCCTGCCGCTGCCGCCGCGCCCTCCCCTGAACCGTCTGCCACCGCCATGCTCCCCCCACCCCCGCCATCCGTTTAACCCCGGGCACGATCCATTTTTTCCGACGAACTGCATTTGATGACCCACAAGTGTAGGGGATCTATCGTAGTCCTTTTGATAAGTAAGAGTGTCGAACCCAATGAGGAGCAGAAGGAAATGATAGGCATTTTTCGGTAAGGTATTTTCTGCAAGCACTGAAATTATAGGTAACAGATAGTTTTGTGATAAGGTAATTGGTAGCAAGTGAAAAAAGGTAAAAGTAAATAAGGTGCAGCAAGGTGGCCCAATCCTTTTTGTAGCAAAGGACAAGCCTGGACAAACTCTTATATAAAGGAAAGCGCTCTCGAGGAAACATGGGAATTATCGTCAAGCTAGTTTTCATCACGATCATCAGATTCACGTTTGGTACTTTGATAAGTTGGTATGTGGGTGGACCGGTGCTAGGGTGCTTCCCTTACTTGGACAAGCCTCCCACTTATGATTAACCTCTAATGCAAGCATCCGCAACTACAAAAGAAGTATTAAAGTAAACCTAACCATAGCCTGAAACATATGGATCCAAATCAGCCCCTTACGAAGCAACACATAAACTAGGGTTTAAGCTTCGGTCACTCTAGCAACCCATCATCCACTTATTACTTCCCAATGCCTTCCTCTAGGCCCAAATAATGGTGAAGTGTCATGTAGTCAATGTTCACATGACACCACTAGAGGAGAGACAACATACATCTCATCAAAATATCGAACGAAGACCAAATTCACATGACTACTAATACTAAGACTTCTCCCATGTCCTCAGGAACCAAAGTAACTACTCACAAGACATAATATTCTTCAGGATAAGAGGGGTATTAATATGCATAATGGATCTGAACATATGATCTTCCACCAAATAAACCAACTAGCATTAACTAAAAGGAGTAATCAACACTACTAGCAACCCACAGGTACCAATCTGAGGTTTGGGTACAAAGATTAGATACAAGAGATGAACTAGGGTTTGAGAGGAGATGGTGCTGGTGAAGATGTTGGTGAAGATAGCCCTCCCCAAGATGGGAGAGTTGTTGGTGATGACGACGGTGACGATTTCCCCCTCCCGGAGGGAAGTATCCCCGGCAGAACAGCTCTGCCAGAGCCCTAGATTGGTTTCCGCCTCGGTTCCACCTCGAGACGGCAGCGTCTGGGCCCGAAAGCCTCCTTATGATTTTTTCCAGGTCAAAACACCTCATATAGGAGAAGATGGGCATCGGGGGCCTTCCGGCTGGCCCACGAGGCAGGGGCGAGCCCTGGGAAGGGGGCGCACCCCCACCCTCGTGGGCAGCCGGTGGCCCCCCTCGTGGACTTCTTTCGCCAGATATTTTTTATATTTTCTGAAACGCCGTTCTATTGAGTTTCATGGCTTTTGGAGTTGTGCAGAATAGATTTCCAGAGTTTGCTCTTTTTCCAGCCCAGAATTCCAACTGCCGGCATTCTCCCTCTTCATGTGAACCTTGTAAAATAAGAAAGAAAAGGCATAAGTATTGTGACCAAACATGTAAGAACAACCCATAGTGCGATAAATATCAACATATAAGCATGACACAAAATGGACGTATCAACTCCCCCAAGCTTAGACCTCGCTTGTCCTCAAGTGAAAGCCGATAACGAAAAATATGTCCACATGTTTAGAGATAGAGGTGTCGATAAAAACAAAATACGGACATAAGGGCATCATGATCATTCTCATAAGAGCAACTTATGTAAATATAGTCATATTATTCTTATGCTATAGTAATAAATCATCCACAATATCAAGTATGAATCATTAACTTCATTGAAAATTAACAAACTTTGATCTCGGTCGTTGAAGCAATTGCAATTTATCGTAACATCAGAAAGAGTCAATAAGAGCTTTTCAGTAAGCCTACATACTCAACTATCATATAGTCTTTCACAATTGCTCACACTCACGTAATACTTATGTTTATGGAGTTTAATCGGACACAGAGAAAGATTGGGGCTTATGGTGTTGCCTCCCAACCTTTTACCTCAAGGGTAATGTCAACAGTAATAGATCATGAAAACTTACATCCAAGTGGGTATATATGTCAGGATCTTTCCAACACAATGTGCTTGCCAAAGAATAAAATGTAAAAAGGAAAGGTGGATTTCACCTTGACACTTATAAGACAGGAATAATAGATAGGCCCTTCGCAGAGGGAAGCAGAGGTTGTCATGTGTTTTTATGGTTGGATGCACAAAGTCTTAGCATAGAAGAACTTTGCTTTATATTGCCACTTGTGATAAGGACCTTTATTATGCAGTCCGTCACTTTTATTACTTCCTTATCACAAGATCGTATAAAGCTAATTTCTCCCACACTAAATCATACATATTTTAGCGAGTTTGCAACATGACAACTTACTTGGAAGGATCTTTCTCAATCCATAGGTAGGTATGGTAGACTCTCATGGCAAAACTGGGTTTAAGGATATATGGAAGCATAAGTAGTATCTCTACTTAGTGCAAGGAGTTTTGGCTAGCATGAGGGGGAAAGGCAAGCTCAATATGTTGGATGATCCATGACAATATACTTTATTTCGGATATAAGAAGACATAGCCCATTATGTTGTCTTCCTTGTCCAACATCAACTCTTTAGCATGTCATACTTTAATGAGTGCTCACAATCATAAAAGATGTCCAAGATAGTACATTTGTATGTGAAGCCACTCTTCTTTTATTACTTCCTATTAATTGCAACGAAGACCAAAACTATGTTTGTCACCTCCCAACAACTTTTATTTATCATACTCTTGTATGTGAAGTCATTACTTCCCATAAGATTGATATGATCTCTTTGATACTCTTTATGTTTTCTTTCTTTTTATCATGACCCAAGTGAGGAAATCAAGACTTGACTCAAGACTAATCTTTATTATATAGCTCACGGACTCGATTACAAAGGGTAAAGCTCACAAGGCAAAAGCTCACAACTAGATCATGCTAACTTTATTCTAATAGATCAAGATACTACCAAAAGGATCGAACTAAGTAAAATGGTAAAGATAGGACTGATGGTGATACGATACCGAGGTCACTCCCCCAAGCTTGGAAGTTCCCAAGGGGAGTGCCCATACCCATATGATTATATCTCTTTCTTCGGGGGTGGTGATGACAGAGTTGCAAGTAGTGACGGAGGATCCTCGTATATCGAGCGCATGAGATCTTCCAGCTTGCGGATAATACCTTTGAGAACAGCTATGTAATCCTTCAACAAAATATTTTCACTTGTGAGATGCTTGTTTCGAATCTGAGCTAACTCAATCATCCTGAAAGCTTCTAGCTCAGTTGAGGTAAAGAGATTAGGAAGGGATTTAGAGGTGTCTTCTTCTCCCGCTGCTGGAGCAGGATCTTCCACCTCCATCTTGATCCTCTTCTCCTTGTGGATCTCCTCGAGTCCTTCCCTCTTCAGATCTATCTTCATTAGCCAAGCATCGCTGCCTTCGTTGTTGGAGGAGGGAGACGACATGATGCCTGGCTCCGCAAACCCTAACAGAAAACAGCTCTAAACAAGAACAGAGGATTTTTGCATGATACAGAGGTCAAAACCTTCGGGTGTACATATAATGAATTTTTACCGACCAAAAGGAGTAACCCACAAGAAAACGGAGTCCGGGAGGCACACGAGCTGCCCACGAGGCAGGGGGTGCGCCCTGGAATGGGGGGCGCACCCTCCACCCTCGTGGACGGCTCGTGTCTCTTCCAGTCTGTGGTTTATTTTTCTATTTTTCTAAATATTCCAAAACGGAGAAAAATTGCCTTTAGAACTGTTTTGGAGTCGGTTTATGTCGGTGTACTAAAGTAGGGGTACCTTAGTATCCCGACTTGTGCACGGGCAGTAGCAGCGTCCCGTGGCAGGGCTTGCCATGCGCCCGCCAAGGCCCACTATGGTTCCTTTGGAGCCATCCAAGAACAAAGTATTCAAGTTAAAGAAACAAGACCCCGACAAGAGGAGCTTGCCGGGAAGGCCGTTCCAGGCTCAAGACCACCCCTTTGGCACAAGGCCCTGGCAAGAGGAGCTTGTCAGGAAGGCCAAGCACGACATTTCAGGAGACTTGCCGCGACGCGCAGTGCGCCGCGGCAAGGCCCGGAGAGCGACAAGCTTCCGGGCGCGACAAGGTAGCGGCCGTGACAAGGCGCTTGCCGCGGCAGGCTTCCACTATGTGCCCGCGCTCCAGCTCATCCGGCCACGCGTCGCCCTGGGGCCCTTCCAGGGGCACGTGGCGGAAGGCTGTGCAGCCTGGGGTACACGGTGGCAAGCCGCGATGACGAGGCCACCATCGTGGCGAACGAAGACGCCCTGACGGACGCTTTTTTGCACTGTTTGGGGCGACGGCGACGGCCATTCAATACCCTTGTCCCCTGCCGTCAGGGTTAGGTACAGAACACTGTACATGCACTGTACATACACTATTCCAACTACTACCGTTTTTACATTTTTACCCTCATCTACGTTGCCACCTGTCGGTGACCCCTTTGACCTATAAAAGGAGGCCCATGCGCAACGTAAGGGGGGTTCCGATCCTTGATCACTCTCACGCTCGGTGTTGCCAGCGACAAGCACTGTACCTCTTCTCGCTCCCGAGCTAAGACCACAATACAAACCAAGGCAGGAGTAGGGTTTTACGCATCCGTGCGGCCCGAACCTGGGTAAACTGCCCGCATGCTCGCCTCTATCCTCTCTTCGTGCATCCTCCGCTCCCTTGCCGTACCGAAAAGGGGCTCCAGTCCCATAGGTGTTCGTGGGCGATCAGTTTCCCCGACATCTTTGGCGCGCCAGGTAGGGGGGCGTCGAGGTTGTGCGAACCTGATCCGGCGTTCACGCTGGCGAAATCTTCAGCAACTTCATCAACTTCATCGACATGCCGCCGAAGAAGAAGGCTTCGGAGGTAGCAGGCCCGTCCGCGTCGATCCCACCACCGCCGGAGCCAACCGTTGGTGGGGTAGAAGCTAGCGGAAGGACGGACGCCGGCGAGGAAACTCACGGCGCCGCCTAGTCCAAGGACAAGACGGACGACCGGGCGCATTCCAAGACCTCGGCGTCCGTGCATGCACCGCGCCCCTCTCAGGAGGTGCCGGACCGGCAGCGACGTGGTACACAAGGTACCATCCGCTTGATGGGTCAAGGTCAAGTTGGTGGGTCGCGGGACGCTCAAGGCCAACGTGCTGGCACGAGCAAGGCGCGGTCGCCGGGACGAGACCCTGCTCCTTCTAACGCAGTTAGAAGTCCGAGCATATCTCGCTCCTCGCACCGCTCGCCACCGCTCCCCTCCACTCTAGCAGAAGCTCTAGCTCGAGCTCAGCTGCTCCTCGATTTCCCTCCAGCGGCAGACAAGGCCGAAGACTAGAGGGCCACCATCCAAAGCCTCATCGCCTTCGCCAACAACGACACGCCGCAGCAGCCGACGACGTCCCGGCCGCGGCAAGTTAGCCAGGCGCGGGCTGATGGAGACAAGACCGCCGGGGGTGCAACTATCGTGCACACCCCGCCCCGAAGGCCGAAATCGCCGACTCGCCGGATCAACATCGACGACGACTCCACGGCGTCGTCGGATCCGCGAGCTCACCGCGATCAACGCCAAGTCCTCGACGACAGACGACAAGAAGACGCTCGAACTCACATCGAGCGTCGAAGAGAAGCGCGGCGACAATCCGACTAGCGCGCTGGGCCCGCTGTCGACATGCACGCGCCCGCGGAACCAGGCGACTTGCCGTACGCGGCAGGCTGTCCTGCGTTCACTTGTGAGCTGCGGCAAGTTGAGTGGCCCAGCATGAAAAACTTCAAGCCCGACGTACCCGAGAAGTATGACGGCAAGACTCATCCGTTGGAGTTCCTCAGCATCTACACCATCGCGGTGCAGGCTGCCGAGGGACGAGACGAGAAGATACTCGCGAACTACTTCCCGCTCGTGCTCAAGCCAAACGTCAGATCTTGGCTCATGCACTTGCCGGAGAACTCCATCTCTTCTTGGGCCGATGTCGGGGAAACTGGTCGCCCACGAACACCTATGGAACCGGAGCCCCTTTTCACTCCGACAAGGGAGCGGAGGGAGCACAAAGAGTAGATCGAGGGGCACACGCGAGCAGTTTACCCAGGTTCGGGCCGCACGGATGCGTAAAACCCTACTCCTGCCTTGGTTGTATTGAGTTCTTGGCTCGGGAGCAAGAAGATCTACAGTACTGGCTACGCCGAGCGTGAGAGTGATCAAGTTTGTGGAACCGAACCCCCTCTACGTTGTGCATGGGCCTCCTTTTATAGCTCAAAGGGGTCACCGACAGGTGTCAACGTAGATGAGGGTAAAAGTGTAACATCGATGGTAGTTGTAACAGTGCGTGTACAGTGTATGTACAGTGGTCTATACCTAACCTTGACGGTGGGGGACAAGGGCATTGAATGCCCGTCGCCGTCACCCCAAAAGCGTCCGCCCGGGCATCTCCGTTCGCCACGATGGTGGCCTCGTCACCGCGGCTCGCCACCGTGTCCCCCAGGCTGCACAACCATCTGCCACGTGCCCCTGGAAGGGCCCCAGGGCGACGCGTGGACAGATGAGCTGGAGCGCGGGCACACAGTGAAAGCTTCCCCCGGCAAGCACCTTGCCGGGGTTACTCTCTTGCCGGGCCCGGAAGCTTGTCGCTCCCCGGGTCCTGCCGGGGTGCGTGATGCGCCACGATATGTCTTCTGAGATGCTGTTTTCTGGTCTTCCTGGCAAGCTCCTCTTGCCAGGGTCCTGTGAAAGTAGGGTGGTCTTGTGCTTGGAGCAGCCTTCCCGGCAAGCTCCTCTTGCCGGGGCCTTGTTCTTCTGACTTGAATACTTTGTTCTTGAATGGCTTCAAGGGAACTAGAGCGGGCTTTGGCGGGCACGTGGTGAGCCCGACCACGGGACGCTGCCACTGCCCGTGCACAAGTCGGGATACTAAGGTACCCCTACTTTAGTACACCGACAGCCGACCTGTGCCATCAGTTTGTCAGCGCCTTCACGGGTGGCCACAAGCCCCATGGCCAGGAGAGCGACCTTCATATACTCGCCCAGAAGGAAGGAGAGTCCCTGCGAAAGAATATCCAGAGATTCAGCCGCGTCCAGCACAACATCTCGGACGTCCACCCTGCCGCGGTTATTAGCGCGTTCCATCAGAACGTGCGTAACCGCAGGATGAGGGAGGAAATGGCGATGTGCAAGATACGAGACGTCAGTGAGCTCTATGCCCTGGCCGACAAGTGCGCACGCGCTGAAGAGGGGAGGAGACTCCCCGGAGAGGATACTGGAGCAGGAGGAACATATAGTGAGGATGCCGCCCCGGCACGGAAGAACCGGCGGCGGAACAGCAAGAAAAAGAAGAACAAGGAAGTACTGGTCGTTGAGCAGTCCGGCAAGGAGGCTGGCGCCAAGAAAGCTCAGGCTGGTGGCTCCGGCAAGGAAGCTACCACTGTAGCGGCCGCCGACAAGCAGGACGGCTCCGACAAGCAGTACTGCAAGATCCACCACACCAAGGGCCACGATCTCCAGAACTGCAAAAGGGTTGAGTACCTCGTCAAACAGCAGAAGGCTGAGTACGAGCGACGCGACAAAGAGAAGGCCCAGGAAGATGGAGGAGAGTCCGGCAAGAAGCGGCCATTCAATGGCCGGGGAGGACGCCGCGGCAAGGCCAAGCAGCGGAAAGGAGATAGACCTCCCCGCGGCCGCGATAAGGACGACGACGAAGACATGGATGACGGAGACAACAGCGAGCAGGAGTTCCAGAAGGCCACAGAAGTTCTGTGCGTCGATGGAGGTGCCTCTCTGCATACTTCCCACCGCCAACTCAAACAATGGGTGCGGGAAGTTAATGCAGCAGAGCCACCCGTCGAGTCGCGCAAACTCCTGAAGTGGTCCAGCACGCCCATCATCTTCGACATTGAGGATCACCCTGACCGCACAACTGCGGTCGGGTGTTTGCCGATGTTGGTTTCACCAACTATCCGCAACCTCAAGGTCACCAAGATGCTGGTTGACGGTGGGGCCGGCCTGAACTTGATCTCCTTTGCTGTGGTCCGGAAACTACAAATCCCCGACAGCGAGCTCGAGGAAACCGGCACATTCCAAGGGATCAACTCGGGAAGGAGCAAGCCGAAGGGGAAGATCACACTGCCAGTGACTTTTGGAGGAGAGCTGAACTTCAGGACTGAGAGGATCACCTTTGACGTTGCCGATATCCCATTGCCTTACAATGGGATACTTGGCCGTCCAGCACTCGCCAAGTTCATGGCGGCCTCTCATTACGCCTACAACATGCTCAAGATGCCAGGCCCGATAAGCGTCATCTCTGTCCCCGGCGACAAGAAGGACGCGCCTATCTGTGCCGACAAGATCTACCGGGACGCAGCAGCCGCAACAGACAGCAAGACACTTGCCGCTGAAGCTCCCGGGGGGAAGAACAAGACCAAGTCCGGTAAGAGCTCTGGGGCCCACTCCGGCAAACGCACCTCTTCGGAGTGCTGCGCTGCCGTCGAGGACGCACCATCGAGCTCCACTGGCAAGTGCAAGAAGGGAATGGCGGCTCCGCCTGCAACCAAGAAGGTGTCCGCCAAGGAGGACGGCACTGGTGGTACCTTCACCATTAGTGCTACGCTCGATCCTAAATAGGAAAGCGCGCTCGTTGCTTTCCTGCGGGCGAATGTCGACGTGTTTGCATGGCAACCGTCTGACATCCCCGGCGTTCCCAGGAAAGTGATTGAGAATAAGCTTGCCGTTTGTCCTCACGCGCGGCCCGTCAAGAAGAAGGTCAGAAAGCAAGCGGTGGAACGCCAAGAGTTTATCGCTGAGGAAATCAAGAAGCTGGAAGCGGCAGGCCTTGTCAGAGGTGTACTTCATCCCACGTGGTTGGCCAACCCTGTTGTCGTGCGCAAAGCAAATGGGAAGTGGAGGCTTTGTATAGACTTCACCGATGTGAATAAAGCTTGTCCCAAAGATCCATTTCCCTTGCCGCGCATTGACCAGATCGTTGACTCAACGGCTGGATGTGAGTTGCTTTCGTTTCTTGATGCATACTCCGGATACCACCAGATATTTATGGCTGAAGAAGATGAAGAGAAGACCGCGTTCATTACTCCATGTGGCACTTACTGCTTCATACGCATGCCCTTTGGATTGAAGAATGCAGGTTCAACGTTTGCGAAGGTGGTCCACACTGCTTTTGAGCCACAGATACACAGGAATGTAGAAGCTTACATGGATGATATAGTGGTCCAGAGCAAGGACAAAGATACCCTGATTCAAGATCTAGATGAAACTTTTGCGAATCTGCGCAAGATACAACTCAAGCTTAACCCCGAGAAGTGCGTGTTTGGAGTCCCCTCCGGCAAGCTTCTCGGGTTCTTTTTGTCTCAAAGAGGGATTGAAGCCAATCCCGACAAGATCAAAGCCATCGAGCAGATCGAAGCTCCGAAGCGCGTCATGGATGTACGAAGGCTTGCCGGCTGCGTGGCTGCTCTCAGTAGGTTCATTTCTAAGTCTGCAGAACGCGCCCTGCCATTTTTCAAAATCTTGAAAAAGGCAGGTCCAATGAAATGGACTCCGGAAGCGGAGGCAGCGCTGCAGGACTTGAAAGGGTACCTGTTCTCCACTCCAATACTTGCCGCACCTAGGCCACAAGAGAAGTTGCTGCTGTACTTAGCGGCAACCAATCAAGTGTTTAGTGCTGCGTTGGTAGCGGAAAGGGAGGCAGATGAGGAGCCCACAGCCCCGACAAGCACATCCAGCGACAAGCAGGGGGCTTCCCCGATAAGCTCTGGCCCCGACAAGGATAAGTCTGCGCAGATGCAAGAAGAAGTACGGAAGAAGATGGTGCAGCGCCCAGTTTATTTTGTCAGTTCCCTCTTGAAGGGGGCTAGGTCAAGATACTCTGGGTGCAGAAACTGCTTTTCGTCCCCCTCATGGCCTCGAGAAAGCTGCGCCATTACTTGCAAGCACACGAGATAACGGTGGTCACTCGATTTCCGCTGAAGAGGATATTGCAAAATCCAGAAGCAACAGGCAGGATTGTCTAGTGGGCACTGGAGCTGTCAAGCTTTGGCCTTAAGTTTGAAAGTACTTCTACTATTCAGAGCAGAGCATTGGCAGAGTTCATAGCAGAATGGACACCAACGCCAGACGAAGAGATTCCAAAGACAAGCATCCCCGTCAAAGAAGCGAGCAAAGAATGGATAATGTACTTCGATGGTGCCTTCTCACTGCAAGGCGCCGGTGCTGGCGTGCTGCTTGTCGCGCCCACCGGCGAGCACCTCAAGTACGTTGTCCAGATGCATTTTCCCAAGGAACAAGCAACAAACAATACTGCAGAGTATGAAGGTTTGCTTGCCGGCCTCAGAATCGTAGCGGAACTTGGGATCAAGAAGCTCATTGTGCGGGGTGATTCGCAGTTGGTTGTCCGCCAAGTGAACAAGAGCTACCAGAGTCCGTTGCTGGAAGCATACGTCGACGAAGTGAGGAAACTTGAAGAACACTTTGAAGGCTTACAGATGGAGCACGTTCCAAGAGCTCAAAACGACATCGCAGACGGTCTGTCAAAGTGTGCTGCACTAAAGCTACCTGTGGAACCAGGGACCTTTGTGCTCAAGTTAACTCAACCATCCGTTACACCATCAATTGGACAAAGTAAGAAGAGAAAGTTGGCCTCTAGTGACTACTTGCTGGCAGAGCTACCCGAAGCCGCCGCCAACAAGGTCCCCAAGATCAACGACAAAGTTACTGAGGAACAGTCTGCTCCTGCCGACCCTAGGGTTTGTACAGATGAAGCAGGCGTTCCCGACAAGTCTTGCCCCGGCAAGCTTGCCGGGGAACGTCCAGCTCCGGCCGAGCCACAGGTTCTGGCCGTGGAAGCTGACGTTCCCGCAGCAGCACTGATGCCTTTAGTCCTTGTTGTTGAGCCCCAGGCTCCAGCATGGGCGCAACAAATTGTCCGTTTTCTTCAAACTGGAGAACTTCCCGAAGAACCAGAAGAGGCAGAGAGAATAACCCGGCAGTCAAGTATGTATCAGTTCGTCAGCAATGAACTATACAGAAGAAGACTCAACGGTGTTGGACTGAAGTGCATTCCCCGGGAAGATGGGCAAAAGCTGTTGGCAGAGATACATGGAGGCATATCTGGCCACCACATTGGCGCAAGAGCACTTGCCGGCAAGGCGTTCCGGCAAGGTTTCTTTTGGCCAGAGGCCCTCCAGGATGCAACTTCACAAGTAACCAAGTGTGAAGCGTGCCAGTTCCATGCCAAGCAGATACATCAGCCAGCTCAAGCTCTCCAGACGATCCCTTTGTCCTGGCCATTTTTGGTCTGGGGGCTCGACATCCTCGGCCCCTTTCCCCGCGTAGCCGGGGGCTTTGAGTACTTGTACGTCGCCATCGACAAGTTCACAAAGTGGCCGGAAGTGGAACCAGTGAGAAAGGTGACCGCACAGTCAGCAGTCAAGTTCTTCAGGTCAATTGTTTGCCGTTTCGGAATCCCTAACAGGATCATCACCGACAACGGCACGCAATTCACAAGCCGCACCTTCATGCAATACGTCCAAGACCTTGGCGCCAAGGTCTACTTCGCTTCTGTTGCTCACCTGAGGAGCAACGGTCAAGCGGAGAGGGCAAACGCTGAAGTGCTGCGCGGTCTCAAGACAAGAACTTTCGACAGGCTGCACAAATGCGGAAGAAACTGGATTGAAGAGTTGCCGGCGGCTCTTTGGTCAATCAGAACGACACCAAATCGAGCCACTGGACAGACACCCTTTGCTCTTGTCTATGGAGCAGAGGCAGTTCTCCCCACGGAACTCGTATACGGGTCGCCTCGAGTGCTCGCTTACGATGAGCTCGAGCAAGAGCAGCTGCGGCAAGATGACGCACTGCTCCTTGAGGAGGACTGTCTTCAGGCTGCTGTACGAGTTGCTCGATACCAGCAAGCTTTGCGCCGCTACAATAGCCGCAAAGTTAAAGCCAGAAGTCTCGAGGAAGGCGACCTTGTTCTTCGGCGCGTTCAGTCCGCCAAGAATTCCAACAAGTTGACGCCGAAGTGGGAAGGCCCTTATCGGGTGAGACAAGTCACAAGGCTCGGCGCTGTCCGCCTTGAGACCGAAGAGGGCTTACCGGTGAGCAACTCCTGGAACATTGAGCACCTTCGCAAGTTTCACCCATAAGGCGCGGTTGCCATGATCCGCTCCGGCAACCACCTTTTGTACAAGTCTTGCCGCTGTTGCATGTAAACCTTTATACAAAGCCGGGCGCAGACCCCGTGCATCAGTAAAACTTTTGTGCCTTGCACAACTTGCCGATTCCATGCCTTTTCGCTTTTCTTGCATGTATTATCTGACATTTTGTGCAGCCCGGTAAGCAATAACGAGCCGCGAGGCTCCATATCTATGTTTCCTCCCTCTTTCTTTTTCTCTCAAGCAGAAGGAAGTTTTTCCTCGCGCACAAGTTTGCCGGGGGGGAAGGAGACAGTGGTATGGGCCAAGTGCCGTTCAAGAAAGCCTCGCCTTGCCGGGAAGCAAACAACACAAGAGCTATGTTGCCAAAGTTTGAGCATTCAAATTTTTAAATTTTAAAGTTATCTTCCTTGAACGACCACACTTTGTATGGAAAACCTGTGCGCGGAGGAACCTGCTCGTAGCTAGCCGCGCCCTTACTTTGTTTCGAGCACGCTCAACGGCTTAAGTGTGCTGCGACAAGTGTCGCGCCCTTACTTTGTTTTCGAGTTTGCTCAACAACCTAAGTGTGCCGCGGCTAGCTGCGACAAGGTTTCTTGCCGGTAGCGGCATTGCCAGCAGGCTGCTGAAGTTCCGCACTCAGCGCTCGCGGCAAGGGTCCCTTTGCCGGCAAGTTCCCTAAAAGCGTAGGGTAAAAGCATACAAAGCAAAGAAGTCAAGTAAAGGAAATAACACTGCGTTAACTACCCAAAATAGAGTTATATTACAAAAGCAACTTGTCGCAGCGCTAATAGATTTTTGTCCATGACATGGTTGACAGCGACAAGGGAAGCGGAAAGAAAACAGCCTAGTCTACGCGGTCGCCATCAACTCTCCTGATCTTTCCCACCTTGGCCACGATGGGTGCGACAAGGGCCTTGAGCGCCTCCTGGTCGGCGTCGGGCGGCAAGGTCCTGAGGACGTTCTCGAGGTTGAGTCCTGGGTTGCGGTAGACTATCTTCGTCAGCACCCTCTCCACGACTCCTGTGCAAAGCCTGCGCGCCTCGTTCGCCAGCTGCGTGGGGATCCTCTCCCGGAGCTGCTCGAGGGCCAGCGCCACTCCCCTGAAGAACAAGCTCAACTTGGCGCTGTGAGGGAGGTTCTCGTCGGGGGAGTACCCGAGGTGCTCCGTCCCCAGCCCCGCTAACTCCCTGTCGATGTCAGCGGCGGCGGCGACAAGCCCCTCGGTCCACTGCTCCACCGTCTGCCTGAAGTTGTTTTGAGTGAGGGCGGCGCTGTCCAACAGCGCCCTCTCAGCCCTGAGGTCCTCCTTCAGCTTCGTCTCGCGATTTCTGGCGCTGTCAAGTGATGCGGTGAGGGTGGACAGCTTCAGCTCCAAGTCTGCAACGGAATCCTTGGCGATGGCGAGCTCCTTGCCCTTGTCGAAGAGATGGACCTGCAGCTCGGAGTGGCTGTGGGCGTCCTTCTCCCTCTCCAACGTGAGCGCAGCAACCTTCTCCTCGCTCGTCTTCAAGTGGATCTCCAGCTGCGCCACCCTCGCCTCCAAGTCTCTCTTGGCAGTCTCTGCGGCTGCAGCGGCATCCCTCGCTTCCTGCAGAGCTCCGCCAAGGGACTGTTCGCGCGCGGCAAGGTCGTCCTCGTGGCTGTCGAGGTCGACCTTCCGCTGCGTTAGCTCTCCTTCCCGCCGGGACAGCTCCTCGGCGGCGAGCCATTGCTGCTCCTCTGCTTCAGCCTTCTCGAGTATGAACGCCTGATGCGCCTCGGCGAGCTCCTCCCGCTCCTCCGCCAAGGATCGGAGGGCCGCCTGGTTGGCGGCCCGGAGCTCTTCGGTGCGCTTCTCCAAGTCGACGCCCGCCTTGGCGGCCAGAGCCTCTCGGGACTCCAGCTTGGCCTGCCTGGCGCAGTACAGGGCCAGGAGCCTCCGCAGGAGTCGCTCCTCCTCGGGCTCGCTACTGCAGCCGGGCGCGTCGACGAACTTCAACCCGGCGGAGGCAAGGACTTCCCCATCGAAGACCTCTCCCTCCGCGGGCGCTCTTGACGTAGATGCCCACGGGAGCTGAATGAAGACCCCGTTTCCAGCCTCCAGGTAGGCACCAGTTCCGGCCGCGGCAGCAGCAGGGTCGGCGGTCGGCGCAGCGTCGGATGCTCCTGCGGCCTCAGGGTCGTCAGTGCGACCGCCGGTCCCCTCCTCAGCTGCCGCGTCGGTGGCCCTGGCTTCCTGTTCGACGGCAGGCTCGTCGGTACTGATCGCCTCTTCGGTGGACGCGGCGTCACCAGCGTTGCCGCGCGCGGCCTCCTCGTTGGCGGCCTCCGTCTCCATAGGCTCTGGAGCGGACGAGTCTGAAGCCAAGAAAAGAAGAAGAAAGAAGAAAATATCTGTCAAGCAAATATCCAAAAAGAGAAATTCAAGAGAAGAAAAGTACAAGGGTTACATGCGCGGGCCTCTTCTTCGACGGGTTTCCTTGCCGGGGAGTTCTCCCTCGGCGGCGTGGTGGTGGCCCCCGCCGGCGGAGGGCCGCTGGCGCCTTCCCTTGGTGGAGTGCCCACCCTCGGCGGGGTGCTCGCCCTTGGCGGGGTACTCGCCCTTGGCGGAGTACCCGCCCTTGGCGGAGTATTTTCCCTCGCCGGGGAGCTCCTCCTTGGCGGAGAGGTCGGGGCGTGCGGCTCGTCGGGAGCAGTCTCTTGGCGCTCCTGAGGCTGCGGCTCTACTTCTGTACAAGTCAACAAACAAGCAAAAAGATTAACAAGGTTGAGAAACCTGCGCGTGCCCGACAAGCGAAGAAGTGAACAGAAGACTTACGCTGGGGGCTGCGCTGGGGGCTGCTCTGAGGAGCAGTTGCCTGGTCCGGCAAGCTTGTTGCTGGCGCATCCCCTACCGCTGCGACGGGCTCGTCCTCAAGATCGACCACCGGGATCTTGGCCCTCTTCGCCGCCCTCTGGGCCGGGGTCCTGGAAGAAAAACAAGATCAGAATTAGGCAAAGAAGATTCAAGACAAGAGCAAATCGAAGGAAACACGAGTTGACAGTGCTTACTCTTCCTCCTCCTCGTCGGAACTGAGCACGGAGAAGTCAAAGTCCGCCTCGCGCGCCCCGGCGCGAGGAGCTGGAGGAGTAGGCGCCCTCGGCCGCTTGGCGGGCTCAGGGGCGGTGGTCTGAGAAGATCCCGCCCCAGTTGTCGCCAAGGCACGAGGGGCGGCAGGAGCGTTAGCCCCAGCCCGGGAAGACCCTCCTCCAGCCGCTGCTGAAGCGCGGGGCATCCCCTTGACGGCCTTGCCCGCCGCGGTTGCGCGTGTCGGACGGCGCTGCGGCTGCTGGCCCGTCGGCTGCCTCGCCACGTCCGCGGCTTTGCGGAGGCGCCTTCTCGCTAGAGCCGGAGGACTTGCCGGTGGCGGTGAACTTCCTGAGGATGAAGAAGACTCAAGATTCAGAGACCCGCCTGAGTCTTCGGCGGAATCGCCCGATTCGGCGCCCTGCTCGGCGGGCTCTCTCGACTCTGTACCTTGCCCGGTGGCCTCGCTCGTCCCAGCAGGTTGCCCGGCAGGCTTTATCAGCTTGAGGATCTTTTCCTCCTCGGCCAGACTTACCGCCTCTGCTGCATCTGCCTCCTCCAAGGTATACCCAAACTCGCCCGCGGCCGCGGCTGCGGCTGCCTCCTCCAACCTGGTGGCAATATAAGCCATCTCCTCGTCGGTGGTGTCGCGGGTGAGGCCCTTCTTCTCGTCGGGATTGATGGGCAGCTCCACCAAGTTACCGAAGAACGTTTGCACGGCTTCGTCAGAGGGCTCCCGCCAAGTGGGGTCAATTCCATGGGAGTCACACCATGGCATCGTCGCGCGAATAGCGCTGAGCGACGAATTGTTGCATAGCGGAACTACGCCCCGCGGCAATGCAAACCATTCTGGAAGTTTGGGGTCGTGCTTCAATAGCTCACGGAGCATCCCTTTGAGCTCCAGGACAGTGAAATTGTAGTTGAGGCCTGGGTGCAGCCTCATAAAGTCTGCCGCGTTTCCAAATTCCAAAGCAGGCCTTTTCCTCTCCTGCAAGGGAGCGATGCGGCGGCGAAGGAAATCTGCTCCGACAGCCCCTACAGTGAGTTTGGCTTGCCGAAGGCGAAGGATCCTAGTGGTGGCTATCTTCAGCTTGTCGTCCTCAGGGGCCAGGTCACTCCAGTCATTGCCGCGCACTATTGCAACTTGGCGCGGGGAAGTGAACTGCTCTGGGGCGTCCTCCATGATCCAGCACCAGTCGGCCCTCCACTCCTCCCACTTGCCGCGGAGTTCCCCAGTCAAGTATGCCTCTTTCTTATGAAGCCTAAATATCCAAGAAATCCCGCCAGACAGAGGAGACCCAGACTCGACTCGAGGCGTAAAATAATGGCGGAAGAGGGCTACGTTGGGGTACACTCCGACAAAGTTCTCGCACAGATGTGCGAAAACGGCCATGGTCAAGACGGTGTTTGGGGTGAAATCAAGGAGATGAAACCCGTAGGTATTCATGATATCGCAGAAGAATTCGGAATATGGTGGGCAGAGTCCGCAATGGAAGAACAGAGCGAAATAGGCGTACCCTCCCGGAAACATGTCGCAGGCCTCGGCGGGGAGCACCCTGGTGCGCGGGTGCGCTTTTGTCTCCCTCGACCAGAAGAGGTAGAAGGAGTCATTCAGCTCCCTCGCGCCGAGCCTCGGCGGGAAGACCACCAACTTCTTCCGCATTGCTGCTAGCTTCAGCGCCCTGGTAGTCTTCGCGGCTTTCGCCTTGTCGCCCTTCGGGGCCATGGCGGGGACGGCGAGGGAAGTCGACGACGCTGGGGAGGCTGGCGGCGGCGGAGGAAGGGCGGAGCGCTGCTCTCTTTCAACCTTCGGGGAGGAGGGGAGCAGCGGGGGTTTCTGGAGGATGAAGAAGCAATGGACGAATGGAGGGAACTGCCCCTGTCTCCCCTGCTTTAAAGGGGGAAAGGGGGGGCGTTCCGCATTCCCCCCATTAAAGAATCAGGCCACGATCTCTCCCACGACGCCGCAATCAACGCGTGCCGTTAGGGAGGGGCGCGGTGGATACGGAGTGGGATACGGCGCGCCGTGGGCCGCGTGTGCCCGTGCACTGTTCTGGGCCTGGCCCAACAGCGCTCGGCACCGTGTGTGGCCCAGGCCCGGGGGCTCCTGTCGGTGTACTAAAGTAGGGGTACCTTAGTATCCCGACTTGTGCACGGGCAGTACCAGCGTCCCGTGGCAAGGCTTGCCACGCGCCCGCCAAGGCCCATTATGGTTCCTTTGGAGCCATTCAAGAACAAAGTATTCAAGTTAAAGAAACAAGACCCCGGCAAGAGGAGCTTGCCGGGAAGGCCGTTCCAGGCTCAAGACCACCCCTTTGGCACAAGGCCCTGGCAAGAGGAGCTTGTCAGGAAGGCCAAGCACGGCATTTCAGGAGACTTGTCGCGACGCGTAGTGCGCCGCGGCAAGGCCCGGAGAGCGACAAGCTTCCGGGCGCGACAAGGTAGCGGCCGCGACAAGGCGCTTGTCGCGGCAGGCTTCCACTATGTGCCCGCGCTCCAGCTCATCCGGCCACACGTCGCCCTGGGGCCCTTCCAGGGGCGCGTGGCGGAAGGCTGTGCAGCCTGGGGTACACGGTGGCAAGCCGCGAT
Organism: Secale cereale; assembly: GCA_902687465.1. Classification (NCBI taxonomy): domain Eukaryota; kingdom Viridiplantae; phylum Streptophyta; class Magnoliopsida; order Poales; family Poaceae; genus Secale; species Secale cereale. The sequence continues at coordinate 494,131,964 of LR738714.1, read as the reverse complement.
GACGAGGCCACCATCGTGGCAAACGGAGACGCCCTGACGGACGCTTTTTTGCACTGTTTGGGGCGACGGCGACGGGCATTCAATACCCTTGTCCCCTGCCGTCAGGGTTAGGTACAGAACACTGTACATACACTGTACATACACTATACCAACTACTACCGTTTTTACATTTTTACCCTCATCTACGTTGCCACCTGTCGGTGACCCCTTTGACCTATAAAAGGAGGCCCATGCACAACGTAAGGGGGGTTCCGATCCTTGATCACTCTCACGCTCGGTGTTGCCAGCGACAAGCACTGTAGCTCTTCTCGCTCCCGAGCTAAGAACACAATACAAACCAAGGCAGGAGTAGGGTTTTACGCATCCGTGCGGCCCGAACCTGGGTAAACTGCCCGTGTGCTCGCCTCGATCCGCTCTTCGTGCATCCTCCGCTCCCTTGCCGTACCGAAAAGGGGCTCCGGTCCCATAGGTGTTCGTGGGCGATCAGTTTCCCCGACAGTTTACTTACCGTATCACATACCTGTTCCTTTTCGGAGGCTGAATCATTCTGGAAAGTGTCCCTTATGTATTCCTCCGGGGTTACGGTTTCAATAATATTGGTTTCAACATTTATAGGATTACCTGAGATATAATGTTTGATTCTTTGACCATTCACCACCTTTGGATTTGTGCCTTCGAAATTGTAGATTTTTATGGCACCGAAACGATAGACCTCCTCGATAACGTAAGGTCCATCCCACTTGGAGAGAAGTTTCCTGCAAAAAACCTTAAACTTGAGTTGAATAGCAAGACATAATCACCTATGTTAAACTCACGCTTTTGTATCCTTTTGTCATGCAATCTTTTAACCTTTTCTTTAAACAGTTTGGCGTTCTCATAGGCCTGGGTTCTCCATTCATCGAGACAGCTAATGTCAAATAACCTCTTCTCACCGGCAAGTTTGAAATCATAGTTGAGCTCTTTAATAGCCCAATATGCCTTATGTTCTAGCTCAAGAGGTAAGTGACATGCTTTTCCATATACCATCTTATATGGAGACATGCCCATAGGATTTTTGTATGCAGTTATATAGGCCCATAATGCATCATCTAGTTTCTTGGAACAATTATTCATAGACCTATTAATTGTCTTTTGCAAGATTAATTTCAACTCCCTGTTACTTAGTTCTACTTGACCACTAGTCTGTGGGTGATAGGAGGATGCAATTCTAGGGTTGACATCATACTTTGCAAGCATTTTACGGAAAGCACCATGAATAAAGTGTGAACCACCATCAGTCATTAGATATCTAGGGACTCCAAACCTCGGAAATATAACTTCTTTAAGCATCTTAATAGAGGTGTTATGATCAGCGCTACTAGTTGGAATAGCTTCTACCCGCTTAGTAACGTAATCAACAACAACTAAAATATGTGTGTAACCATTAGAGGCAGCAAAACCGTCCCAAATAATCAAAGCCCCAAAAATCAAATGGTTCAATAACAAGTGAATAGTTCATAGGCATTTCTTGACGTCTACTAATATTACCAATTCTTTGACATTCATCACAAGATAAGACAAACTTACGGTCATCCTTGAAGAGAGTAGGCCAATAAAAACCGGATTGAAATACCTTGTGTGCAGTTCTATCTCCCGCATGGTGTCCTCCATAAGCTTCGGAGTGGCACTTGCGTAGGATCTGTTCCTGTTCATGCTCAGGTACACAACGTCTAATAATACCATCTACTCCTTCTTTATAAAGATGTGGATCATCCCATAAGTAATGTCTCAAATCATAGAAGGACTTTTTCTTTTGCTGGTATGTGAAGCTAGGAGATATAAACTTAGAAACAATGTAATTAGCATAATAAGCATACCATGGAGTAGTACGAGAAGTATTTATGACAGCTAATTTTTCATCAGGAAAGCTATCATCAATAGGTTGTGGGTCATCAAGTATATTCTCTAACCTAGAGAAGTTGTCTGCTATGGGGTTCTCAGCTCCCTTTCTATCAATAATATGCAAGTCAAATTCTTGAAGCAAGAGAATCCATCTAATAAGTCTAGGTTTAGCATCTTTCTTTTCCATAAGGTATTTGATGGCAGCATGACCAGTGTGAATAGTTACTTTAGAATCAACAATATAGGGTCTAAACTTATCACAAGCAAATACAACTGCTAAAAATTCTTTCTCAGTAGTAGCATAATTTCTCTGGGCACTATCTAGAGTTTTACTAGCATACTGGATAACATTCAATTTTTTATCAACTCTTTGCCCTAAAACAGCTCCTACAGTATAATCACTAGCATCGCACATAATCTCAAAGGGTAAATTCCCGTCAGGAGGCTGGACAATAGGTGCATAGGTCAATGCTTTCTTAAGTATTTCAAATGCTTCTAGACAATCATCATCAAAGACAAAAGGAATATATTTTTGTAAGAGATTAGTCAATGGCCTGGAGATTTTGGAGAAGTCCCTAATGAACCTCCTATAAAACCCGGCATGACCAAGGAAACTTCATATACCTTTGATGCCCTTAGGGCATGGCATCTTTTCAATGGCATCAACATTAGCTTTGTCAACTTCAATACCTCTTTCAGAAATTTTATGTCCCAAGACAATGCCTTCATTAACCATAAAGTGGCACTTCTCCCAATTCAAGACAAGATTAGTGTCTTCACATCTCTGCAAAACTCGATCAAGGTTGCTTAAGCAATCATCAAAAGAAGTTCCGTAAACGGAGAAATCATCCATGAAAACCTCAACAATCTTTTCACAAAAATCAGAGAATATAGCCATCATGCATCTTTGAAAGGTAGCAGGTGCATTACATAAACCAAAAGGCATGCGTCTATAAGCAAAGATACCGAAAGGACAAGTAAAAGTGGTCTTTTCTTGATCCCCTTTTGACACAGGTATTTGAGAGAAACCAGAATAACCATCTAGAAAGCAGAAATGAGTATGTTTGGATAACCTTTCTAGCATTTGATCAATAAATGGCAAGGGGTAATGATCTTTCTTAGTAGCTTTATTTAACTTACGGAAATCAATTACCATCCTATAACATGTAACTATTCTTTGTGGGATCAATTCATCTTTATCATTAGGAACGATAGTCATACCTCCTTTCTTAGGGACACAATGGACATGACTTACCCACTGGCTATCAGCAACTAGATAGATAATACATGCCTCTAGAAGCTTTAGTATTTCCTTCCTTACCACTTCTTTCATATTAGGATTTAACCGTCGCTGATGATCAATAACCGGTTTAGCGTTTTCATCCAATTTTATCTTGTGTTGGCATATAGTGGGACTAATGCCCTTGAGATCATCTAGAGTATATCCAATAGCAGCATGATGCTTCTTCAGAGTTTTCAATAATTTTTCTTCTTCCTGCTCTGAAAGGTTAGCACTAATAATAACAGTATATATCTTCTTTTCATCAAGATAAACATACTTAAGATTATCATGCAAAGTTTTAAGTTCAGACACGGGGTCACCCTTGGGTGGAGGAGGATCCCCTAGGATTTCAACAGGCAAGTTCTTTTTCGATACGGGTCCCTGTGTAAGGAATATTTCATCTATCTCCCTTCTCTCATTCATATGCATATCATTTTCATGGTCTAGCAAGTATTGTTGTAAAGGATCATTAGGTGGCACGGCAATAGAAGCAAGACCAATAATTTCATCCTTACTGGGTGGTGCCTTTTCAAGGGGTAGTCTACGGAATTTAGCAAACTTAAAATCATGAGTCATATCCCATAATCCCACAATGACAATATCTTTCACGCGGTCGATCTTGGCATTAACAGTATTCAAGAAGGGTCTACCAAATATAATGGGACAAAATTCATCTTGTGGGGAACTAAGAACAAGAAAATTAGCAGGGTATTTAACTTTCCCACACAAGACTTCAGTATCTCTAACAATCCCAACTGGTGAAATAGTGTCTCTATTAGCAAGCTTAATAGTAACATCAATCCCTTCTAGCTCAACAGGTGCAATATCATGCATAATTTTGTTATACAAATCAAGAGGGATAATACTCGCACTAGCACCTACGTCACATAAACCATGGTAGCAATGATCTCCTATCTTAACGGAGATAATAGGCAAGCCTACAACCGGTTTATGTCTATTCCTAGCATTGGGTTTGTCTATTCTAGCAGACTCTTCTTGGAGGTAAATAACATGTCCATCTAAATCTTCTACCAAGAGATCTTTAACCATAGCAACACTAGGTTCAACTTTAATTTGCTCAAAGGGTGTAGGTGTTCTAGTATTGCTCTTACGAACTATAGCTGAAACTTGAGCATGATCCTTTATCCTAACAGGGAAAGGTGGTTTCTCAATATAAGCGGTATGTATAACAGGATCGATATTATAAGTGATAGTCTTTTCTTCAACTTTAATAGGTTCAACTACTTTTACTTCAATAGGGGGATGGTATTTAAACCACTTCTCCTTAGGGAGATCAACATGAGTAGCAAAAGATTCACAGAAAGAAGCTACTATCTCAGATTCAAGTCCATATTTAGTGCTAAACTCACGGAAAACATCGGTATCCATAAAAGCTTTAACACAATCAAACTTAGGGGTCATACCTGACTCCTTACCTTCGTCGAGATCCCATTCTTCAAAGTTGCGCTTAATTCTTTCCAATAAATCCCATTTGAATTCAATAGTCTTCATCATATAAGAGCCAGAACAAGAAGTATCGAGCATGGAGCGATATTATGAGAAAGTCGGGCATAAAAATTATGAATGATCATTTCTCTTGAGAGCTCATGATTGGGGCATGAATATATCATTGACTTAAGCCTCCCCCAAGCTTGAGCGATGCTTTCTCCTTCGCGAGGCCAGAAATTATAAATATAATTACAATCACGATGAACCTGGTGCATAGGGTAGAACTTCTCATGAAATTCCAACTTAAGATGATTATAGTTCCATGATCCCATATCATCGCATCGCCTAAACCATGTCAATGCATCTCCCTTCAAAGATAAAGGGAAGACCTTCTTCTTGATAACATCTTCGGGCATACCTGCAAGCTTAAACAATCCACAAACTTCATCCACATAGATTAGGTGTAAGTCGGGATGAAGTGTTCCATCTCCTGTAAAGGGATTTTCAAGCAGTTTCTCTATCATACCCGAAGGAATCTCAAAGCAAACATTTTCAATAGGTGCAGTAGGTTGAGGAGCAACTCTTTGCTCTCTTGGTCGGGGTGAAGATACCCCGAACAAGCCCCTCAAAGGATTTTGAGCCATAGTAACAAGTGACAATAAATTTCAGCACACTATATAAATTTTTCCTTACAAAATTCCACTTACCAAAGGCGTTTCACTCCCCGGCAACGGCGCCAGAAAAGAGTCTTGATGACCCACAAGTGTAGGGGATCTATCGTAGTCCTTTAGATAAGTAAGAGTGTCGAACCCAATGAGGAGCAGAAGGAAATGATAGGCAGTTTTCGGTAAGGTATTTTATGCAAGCACTCAAATTATAGGTAACAGATAGTTTTGTGATAAGGTAATTGGTAGCAAGTGACAAAACGTAAAAGTAAATGAGGTGCAGCAAGGTGGCCCAATCCTTTTTGTAGCAATTGACAAGCCTGGACAAACTCTTATATAAAGGAAAGCGCTCCCGAGGACACATGGGAATTATCGTCAAGCTAGTTTTCATCGCGATTATCTGATTCGCGTTCTGTACTTTGATAATTTGGTATGTGGGTGGACCGGTGCTTGGGTGCTTCCCTTACTTGGACAAGCCTCTCACTTATGATTAACCTCTAATGCAAGCATCCGCAACTACAAAAGAAGTATTAAGGTAAACCTAACCATAGCCTGAAACATATGGATCCAAATCAGCCCCTTACGAAGCAACGCATAAACTAGGGTTTAAGCTTCTGTCACTCTAGCAACCCATCATCTACTTATTACTTCCCAATGCCTTCCTCTAGGCCCAAATAATGGTGAAGTGTCATGTAGTCGACGTTCACATGACACCACTAGAGGAGAGACAACATACATCTCATCAAAATATCAAACCAAGACCAAACTCACATGACTACTAATAGCAAGACTTCTCCCATGTCCTCAGGAACAAAAGTAACTACTCGCAAGACATAATATTTTTCATGATCAGAGGGATATTAATATGCATAATGGATCTGAACATATGATCTTCCACCAAATAAAACAACTAGCATCAACTACAAGGAGTAATCAACACTACTAGCAACCCACATGTACCAATCTGAGGTTTGGGAACAAAGATTGGATACAAGAGATGAACTAGGGTTTGAGAGGAGATGGTGCTGGTGAAGATGTTGATGAAGATAGCCCTCCCCAAGATGGGAGAGTTGTTGGTGATGACGGCGGTGACGATTTCCCCCTCCCGTAGGGAAGTATCCCCGGCAGAACAGCTCTGTCGGAGCCCTAGATTGGTTTCCGCCTCGGTTCCGCCTCGAGATGGCGGCGTCTGGTCCCGAAAGCCTCCTTACAATTTTTTCCAGGTCTAAACACCTCATATAGGAGAAGATGAGCATCGGGGGCCTTCCGGCTAGCCCACGAGGCAGGGGGCCCGCCCCCCACCCTCGTGGGCAGCCGGTGGCCCCCCTCGTGGACTTCTTTCGCCAGATATTTTTTATATTTTCTAAAACGACGTTCAGTTGAGTTTCAGGGCTTTTGAAGTTGTGCAGAATATATTTCCAGAGTTTGTTTCTTTTCCAGGCCAAAATTCCAGCTGTCGGCATTCTCCCTCTTCGTGTGAACCTTGTAAAATAAGAGAGAAAAGGCATAAGTATTGTGACAAAACATGTAAGAACAGCCCATAGTGCGATAAATATCAACATATAAGCATGATGCAAAATGGACGTATCAGCATTCGACACCCAACACTCATAAGATAGATTATGGGCACCCTAATGTCTTCTTCCTTCACTCCGTCGAACTTCTTTCACAAATCGACTGGCCCAAATTATACTACTAGTACGAACATATTAACTACAGTAGGAACACGAAGATACGAGCAGTAGTACCAACTGCAAGAAGAACTGTAGTAAGACATAGTACTAGTACTACTGTACATACTAAAGAGTTCATATAACGAGAAAGAACATAAACATAGTTCTGCTGGGGCCTCGGCACAACACACCCTTGAAAATAAACTAAGCAACTAGTCCGTTTGAAACTGCAGTAGAACCAACATGCGACGGCACTGCCACCTACTCGGAGTCCGAGTCCATGTCCTCGACTTTGTCCTCATCCCTCTTCCTCTTCCTCTTCGCTGATGCTTCTTTGCTTGAACTAGACACTGGGCTCTGCTTCTTCATCCAACCCTTGTAGATATTTAAGCAAAGATAGGCATCCATTGCTGTGTACAGGATGTGATCTTCATCTAATGTCTTCGACTCCCATGCATGATGAAACTCGTGGTGAGGTTTCTTTAGTTTAGTGTACGAACGATCAATCTTGGCTGCTGGCAGGGTCAGCATTGAAGGCTGAGAGGAGGACACTAGGCTTGCCTTATGGAGATCCAAGGGCTGGCCTACAACGAGGCCTATCCGACCTAGGATTTCCTTGTCGTTCCTAAAGTCTACAGTAACAAATTTGAGTCGGCCACCCTTGAGGAACTTCTTAAATTCCTCGCACTCAACATCGGCGTGGCATATGTGGTAGACCAAGCATAAGTCATGCACGCAAACCTGGATCACGACGGGCTTCTTCTTCTCTGCCTCCTTTAGTTTCTTCTCGCTTCCCAGGTTGTGGTGTACTCAACATCTAGCCTAGCGACCCACTCATCATTTGAATTTTCGAACATGCGTTTGAAGCGAGCAAGGCATTCTTTCACCGTTGCGGAAGAACGGGCGTAGACGACATCGAACCCATCGCCGGTGATGGTTCTAACCTTGTACTCACTGCCGATCATGGAGATTTGTGGCACCATGGATTTGAGAGGAGGGTTAGGATTGACGGGACGACTGGGAGCGAATTGTTGTAAGGTACTGTACTAGTAGAAGACGGGGACGAGTAGGGCGTGCGAACGGCGTGGGGTTGCTGGCTTGCCTGGAGGATAAACGGCTGCAAGCCCCCAAAGAGTTCTCGAGAACTATGCGGGACCCACTAGATGTCATGTCTACTAGAACCATATCGTAGGCCTGACGGTATAGCTTCTGCCTGTTCGCACGCCATGCAGGCTTGTGTGTAACTTCAATTAATTCCGTCAAAAGTCGCGCCTCCCACGACCTTCGTCCTGTTCGCACGCCATGCCGGCTTGTTTGCTATTCCCGTGTGCATGATACTCCCTCCGATTCTTTTTACCCTGCGTATAACTTTCATCCCGCATACCAAGGAGAGCCCTGCTTGAATTGTTTTGGAAATTATTGCCCCTTCTTTTGCCAGAAAAAATTGCAGCAGCCCACAGGTAACTAGGAAAGTCGCACCTGTTTGCATGCAACTGCCCACCGGCCAATACTAGGAGAGCAGTCAACGCAGGCCATGGTGGTTTGCATGCAGCGGCGCACCAAACGAGGAGAGAAGGCAGATAACTAGGAAAGGCATTAACGCGCACGCGGGCTCCTCTAGTGCATGTGATGCGGTAGATGAGGGGTAGACTGGGAAAGAGGCGAGGCAAAAGCGGAACACGGAGAGCAATTCGGAAAAAATGAAAAAATGTTATGCGCAGAGTGAAATGGATCGGAGGGAGTACCAGCTAAGATACCACCATTATGGCCAGCCTTAACCATCGCATGCAATAATTTAGTGCACCTTGAAATATGAACATGTGTGGGGCGTGTATGTTTCTAATGACTTGAGACTATACCTAGCCCGGCATGCAAGATGAGACTTTACGCACCGTTCCCCATACCTGCAGGAAGCCCGTTCGTCTCCAAATCTTTTCCTCTCCATGTGTGGAAACAATATGCCTGCCAGACTCTCCTTCTCCCTCCGGCGGTCCCACCACTCCACCCCGTGTGGAAAAAATCTGCATGCATGACTCTCCTCCCCCCGCACTCGTCCAATCCGTTGTGACCAGCAATATTTCCACCCCTTCCCTCCCCCGTAATTTACTCCAACAAATATGCCCACGTAGCCGTTAGTACTACATTAATCACGCAACATATCTTTCGGGACGCTGCTTCAGTTACTTAACTTCAGGTGCATTGGGTCACTGACATATGGGCCCAACAAGGGTCTGGCCCACATGTTAGTGACGCAACTGGACCTGTAGTTAAGTCAGTGCAGCTCAGTCCATATCTTACGTAGGTGTGCCATTGCTCGCTATAAATACTGTGCCTCCCACAACATTCTGAAGAGCGCTCACGTTCATCGCTATCTCCTCCCCCTTCCTCTTACGTCGACCACCATGGCATCGCCCCTCCCAAGCCCTAGACACCCCTCGCTGCACCATGCAGACGGTCACGCGTCGCCATTCCGTTCCTCACCGCCACTAGTTGAGGAGGACGCGTCGACGTTCCGCTCCTCGCCGTGACGCATCGAAGTGGACGCATCGGCGTTTCGCTCCTCGTCGCCACTAGTCGAGGAGGACGCGTCGGCGTTCCCAATCTTGCCAGCACGCACGTCGAAGGACGCGTTGGCTCCCCACTACGATGAGAACTCCGCGCCACCCACTGAACCCCTGGCCTTGAGGAGCTTTGGAAAGAAATGGATGTCGCCTTGAGGGAGGCTTTGACTCCAGCAGAGCGCGCCAAAATAGAGGCGGAGAAGAAGGCTGAGGAAGAGAAGCGCACCGCGGGACAAGCTGCCTGGCAGGCCTATGTCACATCCGAGAGTGTCAGGCAATTGGCTCTTTGGCAGAAGGCTCGTGCGAGGGCCATGAGGGTGGCAGAGGACGCCCGTGCCAAAGCCCTGAGTGCAGTCGGACCCAAGCGCCTCATCTACGCTTGGCGGTACGTGGACCGGGTGCACGCTTCCAGCTAGGAGGACTACCTGTTGGCGCCGGATCACCACACCGGTTAGATCGTGCTCGCCCACCGGCAAGCCGCCAATCAGCACCTCGCGAGTTGCTACGCTGAGGAAGAGGCATTGTGTCGGCGCGCTGGGAAACGACCGCGCACCAGGGCACTCGTGGCGCGCCGTAAGCGCTCGTGCGAGTGCTGTGGCTTTTAGTAGGAGCGTAATTTTTGTTTCGTTAGGCGATCTCATTAGTTTTGGGACGCAAATGATAAATCCCGAAAGTTCAAGAATTATTAACGTCCTTAATTAAGTATGTAAAAGGGAAATGTTGGAAACCTTGTGTATTCGTACGCATTTTGTAAGTACATGCATATAGAACAAACTTTACTATATACTATCGCACTTCACGTCTCTCTCTATATATGCTTGCAGACTGTGCTACTCCCTCCGTCCAGGTCAATAAGTCATCTTTGGTTTTGCACCATGACCAAGAAAGAGGGAAGACTTATACACCTAGACGGAGGGAGTACTACTATTACTTATGTACGTGCAAATGCACGTTTTAACACTACGATGCGGTTTTTGTAAAAGTAGAAAAACGGCACTAGTCAAGCTTGTGAAACGATTCAATTCAAAACAAATGCAAAAATGCTCGTTTGATTCTTTACTTTTAGCTTCCTTCTGTGTGGTTATTTCTGTGTCGTACTTTGTCGTACTTTGTACGGAGTATCTCACTGGTCGGAAAGGCATGCAAATTCCCAAACCGCTTCCTACACCATGTATTGAATTTTTTGCCTAACAAGTTGTGACGTGCAATTGGAATTGCAACTTGAGTACTACTACTAGTAGGAGTACCAGGGGCTAGTTCTTTTAGGCTTCTAGATAAGTAATCCCATAACTACTACCTCCATCCTGGTTTATTGGTCCCCATTCTAATCTGTGTCAAATTTCGATCATAAATTTAACTAATGAAATGTTAGTGCATGTCACATGCACTAACATTTTATCAGTTAAATCTTTGGTCAAAATTTAGCACAAATTACAATGGTGAGGAATGAACCAGGACAAATGTACTAATAGTAGTAGTTTAGAAGCCCAAATAAATGAGTGAGGCGCCTTAATGTTACTCTCCACTGTGACTAGTGTTATGGGAAAAGCTAGGGAAGCCGCCAAAAGAACTGGCCCTAGGAGTAGTAGCTAGGGATACTAGGAGTAGTAGCTAGGGATCAAGTGTGCGAGATGAACCGGAGAAAGTAAATGCAGAGAGATGAAATGCAAAAAAGACGGAAGGATGTGATGGTTTCTTGTCCGTTTATTTTACCATGCCACTTATTACTGGGAGTGGTTGGGTTTTTTGATATGACGGCTTTACTGCCGCGCCACGAGCAGGGTGAGACTCCCATGGAGCGCCACCCTCTACACTAGTACTACTCCATCGGTCGTGGTTTACCCCCCATTGAATTTGACTGAAGATTTAACTGACAAAATGTTAGTGCATGTCAACAAAAACAATATCATTGGATACATATTTGAACATAGTTTTCAATGATATAATTTTAGGTGACATGCATCAACATTTATCGTACTATATAATGTTACTTCAATTTTGGTCGTACTAATCTATAGTAAGGTGCCCGTGCGTTGCACGGAAGAGTGAAATGCATTGATCGGGGAGTTGTTTATTTTGACAAAGGATGTGGGGGTCATCTCATGTGTAACGGGTATCGATAGGTTTGTTCGGATATTATTTCATCTAGAGCTCACAAACATCCGGGTGAAATAGATAAAAAAGTATCCTTTGCAAACAAGTCAACTTGACGTAGCCAGTGTCGCCGCCCACGTACCTCCGAGGGGTAGTAATAGTGAGCACGCCTCCTCGCCTCAAAGCCCTCAGACCGGAGCTTTTTAAGCCAGCTCCTTGCTTGCTGATGCCGCCGAATCTTCAGAAACGGTGTGTCACGCAGCGTAACGATCGTAGGGTGGCGAGCATCAACCCCCTTGACTGCGATCTGATACCCGTCACCCTCAACTACATTAACGGTATGTACTGGGTCGGCATGAACAAGTCCTGGATGGTGCTCGTCGACGGTCGCGGCAGCTTTATGCTCGTGGAGGTCTACACCCGGCGATTGATCCCCCTTCCTTCGATTGACACTGCACTGCTTTGGATCTGATTAACCAGGAGATAACCAACGGCAAGGATCATGATGGTAGCGTGGTTTCGTTCATCAGGCAAAACTGTGTGTACACAGCGTACCATGCGTCTCTGCATGCACCATACCCTGATATGTGCCGCCATGCTCTGCAGCCCAAAGTAGGAGAGAGGGTCGCAAGTATCAGACTTCGACCTGCTGGCTGGAGTTTCCCCCGTCAGGCACCCATCTGGGTCAAGCCGTCAGCCAATCTCCACAGCTTAATAAATAGTAACGTCTAACTGAGCCAGTTAGTTAGACTAGTCGCTAACCCATGCGTTGCACGGGCTAGTTTATTTCATAATGCATATAGAAAAAACTCAAACTGTTTATAGCTTTTGGATCTAGCTTAGTTTCCGACATACATCAAACACCTTAAAATCCTTTATTGATACATTTGATTTGGTTTTAAGTACAAAGTTAGCAAGCAAGGAGTATATTGTTGCGTCGATTATGGGTTTGTGAGAACTTCTACTCTATATGGGTTTGCATGTACTTATTCATGAAATCCAATCATCTCCAAGAAAACTTCTACCAGGATATCTAATGGGTGAAATGACATGTACACCATAAGAACATTTAATTACATATATTATAGCTACATCATGTACATAAATTCCCGTTGGTTGGGAAATATACCATAGTTAAATATAAAAGCAAACACTTCATTGATAAAATACAATAATGTCAGCATCTCGTATTTCCTAAAAATGGCATTCTTACAATATATGAAATGCCCAGAATTATTAAGATTTTCTTTTAGGACACAGATAATTATCTTCTTACAAATGCAAGTAATTTATGGGATACAAAGTTATTTTTAACGAAATTTATTAGACCATATACTATTGGTCAAATTGATGGTAAAAGCCCACGGAAATTACTTGTAGTTGCTTCCAGCAATTATATTATTGGAGTTCTAACTGTCTTCCATAATAGTGTTAACTAAATCATTTTAATAGCAATGACGTCTAAATGGGAGTAGTTATTTTCAAATATAAGTTTTTCACACTGCTACCGCTGATGAATGTTTGTCCCAAGCCTATTCAAATGAATATCCTAGTTAATATACTCCTCGGAGAATTAAAGGGAATACAAATTCACATCGAATTTTACTTACATAACATCAATTCAGTCATATATCACTCGTTATCTTCAAAGAGAAGTACTCGGACTGGTTGTGGTCAAATAACAAATCGAAAGTTGTACTAATATATGCATATATGTATCCTCTCATCTTCATTGTTTTCTTGTGTCTTCCACTAGAAAGTAACATGCTATAATATTTGGCTACAAAAGATTAGTCTAAATACGATGCACAAAATGATAACGCAAAAGAGTCCTAAGCAATTAACCTCATCAAGTATCGTGGAGAGAAAGAGAAAGATCTGAGTGATAACGCTGTCATCTTTCAGAAAATAAGGCAAACACGCCAATAATATTGGAAAAATGTAAATGGAGTGAGGCCTGCATGAAATAAGTTGACCCCAACTTCAGTTGTAGACAACTATAGAAATTCATTGTACATACATATAATAAGGAGGCGAAACTTACATGAGGTGAGTGTCAACCATATCAATGAACACGTACATGTCATCACCAAAGTAAATAGTGATGTTCTTTTTAACACTTCTTTTGCAAAATGTTGTCAGTGCGAGCTGCAGGGTTTTATGTGCTAACACATATCTCACATATCAAACTTGTTTTTGGTAAATATGCCAAATATAGTGGACAAAATGATTTTTGGTGCCCTCTTACATTTTGCATGTTTTAGATTAAAATGAGCTTTTGTGCCCTCTTGCATGTTGCAAGTTTTTGTGCCCTCCTAAAGAGAAAACTATATATCATGATGAGCTAATGAGATTTTTAATAAGTGATAGATGCAACTACTATGAAATAGTGCCATAAAATAAAATTATATTTTTTAGTAGTATTAGCCCGATATAATCAACAATGCAAACCAAAAATTAGTAGGTACGCAAAGAATACCAAGAAGAACAAAAGCAAAATGATTCAGATATATCTATAAAACATATATACTAACATACTGGCCTACAAAGATCATGCTCAAACATGGCACCTTACTGTTAAGTAACTTTCACATGGATTCATGACTTCTGTATATGAGGGATATTTCATGGATTAATTAATAGCATAATAGTAAGATGACACAAAGGAGCTAGTCCAACACTACCTACTCTACTCCATCAGACGTTAAGATATTTCCCAAGTCAACCACATATTTTCGTCATATATATGTGTAAGCAAGCACCATAAATTAAACAACACGTCCCTACAGGCATACACGCAGTCCGATAGCCCAGCGCAGCATCGTTCCACTGTTGCGCAAACAAAGGGCAATGTTCTTGCTTCTTTTATTAAGTTATTCTATCTCCGCTGTAGACATGGTATGCCTAATTGAGAAAAAAACATGAGGAGACCGAAGTTGCCAGGATTTGAAAAGGATTTGCATTCATTATATACCTGATGCAGATGGTTTTGCATGCTGGCTTGTGGCATACTCCCTCCTTCCAGAAATACATGTCGGAGAAATGCATAAAAATGGATGTATCAAGAACTAAAATACATCTAGATACATCCATTCCTTCGACAAGTATTTACGGACGGGGGGAGTACATGATGGTCAGAAGCAGAAAAAGACAGTCATTCTGAGATGTAAAAATTAAATTAGATATTTTTTGTTGGCGTGTTATTTGTACCTGCGCTAAGAGGCATTCCTGGCATATTCGTACCTGCACTGCACTGAAGCATTGTTGCATGTGGGACATTCGATGGGAACAATCAGCGCCTATGATCTATGGTGCCTAATCCCTTTCAGTCTGGTGGTTGATCAATTTTGTTTCCACATAAGCAAAGATAGATCGGTCCATATTATACATGATTTGCTGCAGCCCTTTGCATGCCTACCTGCTATAAACATGAGATGGAGGATAGTCAGAACGATTCAAGTAAATAGGCATGGGCCAAATCAAATGAAAGAAATCAGAACGCCTCATAAGAGTGAGTAGCCAATCCATTGTCTCCTGATCAAACTCACCTGGGCCTACAAATTTCAATGAAATTACATACGAAACCATCAGCTATCATTTGCCGTAGTCTCATCTATTCCAAATCTTTCATACTAGGGAATCTGGTGCATGTTGGTGGCCAGGAGATCGAGGACCTCATGACCATCATGGATGTGGATTTTATTTCTGCATAACACATCAAGCATACCAATCAACCAACACGTACGTTCAGAGTCACCTTCGTTAGGCTAGATGTCTCCTAGGCAGCCTCCTTGCCGTTGCTATGACCTAGTGAGCAACACCAGCTCTTCTACTTCAAAAAGCTGTCGATGGTTCACATGAGCACAACTGATGCGGCTGGGCCGCTGGGGAAGCACGATTTGCCCTAGATCGAAGGAAGATAGCATAGAAGGAATAAGGGATCGACCACTTGAGGAAGGTGACTTGAGCCGGGAGACCATCTCTCTGGTCCCTCTATGTGCGATCAGTAGATTGGCAATGGTGAAGCGAGCCAAGGGTAGGCATGGTGGTGGCGTGAGGATGGGAAACTGGCAGTGTCGCTTGGCCTTCTCTTTAGATAAGAGATCGGTGGATCTGTTTAGATAGAAGTACAGAGATGGGCCTTTTTATTTTAATAAGATGCTTGGTGGTCTATCTATTGAGATAAAATAGATGCGTCAGATCTACAATCGAATAGGTTTCTGGTTGAAATAATATACAGATTTCTGGTTCAGATCTACGATCGAGAGAGAAAGAATTTGTGGTCCTTTTAGCATGTTTTTTCCGAACTAAAGACTATCGGTAGATCTACACCGTAATAATTCGGACCCACCAGATTAACGGCTCCTAATTACTGATTAACGTGGGAATTTGTAGGAAGTGCCTAATTAGTATAGGTATAGATGCGTACACTTGTGTAGTAGAATCTTTATTTAGTCTGATGCATACACTTGTTCTTTTTTGGTAGCCCTTTTGTAATGATGGCTGATGTTTGGTTTGGAAGAGGGAGCTGCGTCTTCACTCTTCTGGCCTGCTTACTGCTTTTGTTGCACCCCCAGCCCTGGTTGCTGCTGCTGCTGCTGTTTTCAATATACAATCAATAGTATATTCCATCTGTTGGTTGAATAAATGTGTTGTTAGAATGACAAACACAATGTTTTGGAAGTCGTTGCACGGTTCGATCCTTTAGTGCCCCGTACCGTACGTAGCGCATACTATTTTTCGTACGGAACACATTTTCCACTTGTTGATAACATGCATCCCACTGATGAAGGCCCAATAGAAAAGCCCATAATTAACTAGAAGGGAGGCTCTCACATGAATCCGGCCCAGGTACATGCTCATGGTCCCCTAAACATAAATAAGTAAATAAATAAATAAAGCTAAATGATCATGCACCAGTTCTTTAAATTCACGATTTAACAGGAGGATATTATTTACTATGATAGTGTCGTTACATTCAGTCGATATTATTCTTTGGCAAAGATAGCGACCAGCATTTTCTTCCTGCAACTAGCGGACCCATGCAAATCGTAGTGGACGTCGTAAATAGATCCAGTCCATTTTTATTTTTCAATAAGAATGTCCAACCCAGCCCAGCACATTGGCGACAACACTTTATTCTCCGCCTTGGTGCGCTCGCCGCGGCGCTGCCGTCCGGCCCTGTCAACATAGTTTTTCTCCGAAACGGTCCCTGTCAACATAGTGAATCAAGATAGGTGTGTAGTTGTGAGTATGACAGTATGGACCCACCAGGTCTACTCCCGAACACAAGCAAGTGCCTCTTTCACTACTCAGATAAACCCCTCGTTTTTTTACTCTAATCCACCCTGCTAATATCTGGGACCCACATCATTTTCAATGTATAGTCAATTAACGATGGAATTGCACAACCTTTTTTAGTAGTAATTCGGAGGAGCAGGCTATAAACTGGGTTGTGCGGTCTCTGTGGCCCGTCTAACAACATGACCAGCCCAACAGTTTTTTCTTTGGGAAAATAGGTAGCCCAGTATTTCTTTTTGAAGAATACCCAAGCTAGGTCTATTTGTTTTCTCTGACTTATTGGGCTGCAAATCTTTCAAGACGAGGAGGGATGCAATCCGGCTTGGCCAAAGAGTATGGTCAGTGTCTGTTAAAATTAATATCAAAAGGGGTTGAAAATTCCAAAAAATATATAGCAAATGGGATATTAGTTTCTTTTTTTGTTTTTGTTCTTCACTGATATCTTATACGTATTTCATTGGATTTAACATGACATAGTACTAATTTATTTTTAAATTTGTTTTAGTATGGCTACTAATTTTTTGATTAAGAATATTTTGTTCCTGAGCAAATATTTGCGAATTTTCAAAAATTTCCCACATATTTAGTTAATTTTTTTAACCCTGGTACTGACCAGAAAATGGGCAGCAATTATAAAAATGGAAAACGGGCTGCAATAAATTCCATGTGAATTAGAAAATGGGTAAAAATTATAAAAATAATAGCAAATGGGTTGTACACGCCATAGATTTCGAGGTTGACTTGTTTACGCAAGGCTTTGTCAGTCAACACACGATTCTAGCAGCAGTGATTGTTGGATGTCCATCCAACGACCGACGTGCTTCTTCAATCTCTGATCTTCCTGCTCCAGCCGTCTAAACTAGCGCCGGCGGGACTGCCTGCTCCCTCCTCTTGTGGCCCGCTGTGATGCCCCATGGGCTTCCCGAGCCCACCCTACTCCCTCCGATGGCCTGGCCACACACAATCAACTGTCCTTATTACACAAAAAATGATTCCTCCCACTGACATCTAGGGCGCACCGGTTGGGAGGCTGACCTGCGGGCCTACTAAGCTGACGCGTACGTAGGGCATGTCAACTTAGTCAACAAACGATTCTAGCAGCAGTAGCCATTGGATTTGAATTGAACGGTCCTACTGCTTCTTCAATCGCTGCTCTTATTGCACCAGCCGCCCAAACCAGCGCCGGCGAGACCGCCTGCTCCTGCCTCCAGTGACCGGCTGTGCAACCATTGAGGCCTCATCGCCCCCTACTACTCCCATCGCTAGCCAGGCCCTGCGGCGACGGCAGCCTCACACTGCAGCCGAACCAGTGAACCTTCGTACTCCACACCGCGTGGGCATCCACTGCCACGTCTTCACTGGCTCTGCATCGTCCCCTTCCTAGGCCTCGCCGTTGTCCACCGCCTTGGTGCTCTCGGCGCGGCATGCTCAATGTGGTCAATGACCTAGTTCGATCGGAAGAGTACTGTATGTGGAGAGGCAGACAGCTGGGTCCATGGCCACAACCCAGTTTTTTTGTGATTGGCAAGTAGTTTGCTTTGTCAGGCCTGTTGGGCTGCAAATCTTTCAAGATGAGGAGAGCTTTCTTTTGGCTGGCCGAGAAAATGGCCTATCAGTAATGAGAAATTGGATGTACATTTTTGAAACACATCAATCCGGCAATTAGTTTCAAAATTCTATTTTTCATTTTGAGATTTTAAATTGCATTGATTTTTATGCATGGACAATTTGTTGGATTTTATATTGATATATATTTATTTTTTAAATCAGTTTGAACGTGACTCGAAAATTCGGGATTAAAAACAGTTCGGACCGCACCGAAATATGCAAAATTTCCTATAATTTTTTAACCGTGCCACAATATGGGTTGTAATGCTAACAAAAAGAATATGAGCTCCAAAAAACCTTAAGAATTAGCAAATGGGCTGTAAATTATTAGAAATAATGGCAGATGGGTTGTATGATGTTTTGCACAGATTTGAGGCTTTCCTGAAAAAAGGCTGACGCACAAGCAGTGACTGTTGGATGTCCATCCAACGGCCGTCGTGCTTATTCAATCTCCGCTCTTCTTGCTCCAGCTGCTCAAACAAGCGCCGGCGGGACTGTCTGCTCTCTCCTCCCCGCGGCTGGCTGTGCTGCCGCGCGGGCCTCACCGCCCCACCATACTCTCATCGTTGGCCGAGCCATCCCTCTACTCACCCACACCTGTTGTTATTCTCCGGCGATGCCAGACGAACCAGTAAACCCTCATACATTCGTACTCCCCTCCACGTGGGAAACAACTGCCAAGTCTTCCCTGGCTCCGTGTCGTTCCCTTCCTAGGCCTCGCCATCGTCCACCGCCCTGGTGCTCTCAGCACGGCCTGGTCAACATGGTCAATGACCGACATGCATCTGAAGTGGACTGTACGTGGAGAGGCTGACAGCTGGGTCCATGGCCGCATGCAAGGAAATGCCTCCTTATTACGCGCAAAATAATGATTCCTCCACCTGACATCTGGGACCTGATACGTCTCCAACGTATCTACTTTGCCAAACACTTTTGCCCTTGTTTTGGACTCTAACTTGCATGATTTGAATGGAACTAACCCGGACTAACGCTGTTTTCAGCAGAACTGCCATGGTGTTGTTTTTGTGTAGAAATAAAAAGTTCACGGAATCGCCTGAAAATCAACGGAGAATTATTTCAGAAAATATAAAAAATATCTGCAAGAAGATCTGCACCGGGGGGCCCACACCATGTCCTCGAGAGTGGGGGCGCGCCCCCCTTCCCAGGGCATGCCCCCCTGCCTCGAGGGCCCCCCGATGCTCCACCGACGTATCCCTAGGTCCAATATATTCCGTTTCGTGGAGAGAAAAATTCAGGGAGAAAGAATTATCGCGTTTTACGAGACGAAGCCGCCGCCAAGCCCTAATCTCTCTCGAGAGGGATGATCTAGAGTCCGTGCGAGGCTCCGGAGAGTGGAGATCGTCCTCATCGTCATCATCAACCTTCCTCCATCACCAATTCCATGATGCTCACCGATGTGTGAGTAATTCCATCGTAGGCTTGCTGGACGGTGATGGATTGGATGGGATCTATCATGTAATCAAGTTAGTTTTGTTAGGGTTTGATACCTAGTATCCACTATGTTCTGAGATTGATGTTGCTATGACTTTGCTATGCTTAATGCTTGTGACTAGGGCCCGAGTGCCATGATTTCAGATCTGAACCTATTATCTTTTCATGAATATATGTGTGTTCTTGATCCTATATTGCAAGTCTATAGTCACCTACTATGTGTTATGATCCGGCAACCCCGAAGTGACAATAATCGGGACCACTCCCGGTGATGACCATAGTTTGAGGAGTTCATGTATTCACTATGTGTTAATGCTTTGGTCCGGTACTCTAGTAAAAGGAGGCCTTAATATCCCTTAGTTTCCAATAGGACCCCGCTGCCACGAGAGGGTAGGACAAAATATGTCATGCAAGTTCTTTTTCATAAGCACGTATGACTATATTCGGAATACATGCCTACATTGCATTGATGAACTGGAGCTAGTTCCGTGTCACCCTAGGTTATAACTTCTACATGATGAATTGCATCCAACGTAATTTCCCATCACCGATCCAATGCCTACGAGCTTTACCTATATTGCTTGTCGCTTATTTACTTTTCCGTTGCTTATATCACAAAAACTATAAAAACATTATTGTTACCTTTATCGCTGCTACCGCCACTATCATATTACTTTGCTACTAAACTACCTTGCTGCAGATACTAAGTTTCCAGGTGTGGTTGAATTGACAACTCAGCTGCGAATACTTAAGAGTGTTCTTTGGCTCCCCTTGTGTCGAATCAACAAATTTGGGTTTAATACTTTACCCTCGAAAACTGTTGCGATTCCCTACACTTGTGGGTTATCAAGACTATTTTCTGGCACCGTTGCCGGGGAGTATAGCTCTATTCTTTAAGTTACTTGGGATTTATATCTGCTTATCACTATGAAGAATTTGAAGGACTCAAAAACCAAGATCTTACCCTCAACTACGAGGGGAGGTAAGGAACTGCCCTCTAGCTCTGCACTTGATTCTCCTTCTGTTATGAGTAAACTTGTGACACCTGCTCCTGCTATTGAATCTGATATGTCGTATGTTCTTGACGATGCTACTTCTGCTATGTATGATGAACCTATCTCTGTGCCTCATACTGTGCCACTAGGTGAATTTCTAGATGAACAAATTGCTAATGTTAGGGAGAGTGCACATGTTGATGATATTTATGAAAGTGATGATGAAACTACTCCCAATAGATATGAATTGCCTGTTGTGCCTGAGGGTTATGTTATGGATGAAGAAACTGCTAGAGACTTTCTTGCTTGCAATGATAGATATGATCTTAAGAAATTATCAGCTAAGCTGAAAGAAAAGTCCTCGAATGCTAGAATGAAACATGACCCTCATTTTGCTACTTCACCTATATGTGTCACTGATAAGGATTATGAATTCTCTGTTGATCCCGAGTTAATCACTTTGGTTGAATCTGATCATTTCCATGGCTATGAGTCTGAAACTGTTGTGGCATATATTACTAAGTTGAATGATATCGCCACCATGTTTACCAATGATGAAAATATTCGTTACTACTATATCCTTAAGTTGTTTCCGTTCTCGTTAAAGGGTGATGCTAAGACTTGGTTTAAATCTCTTGATCCTGGTTGTGTGCGTAGTCCCCAGGATATGATGTATTACTTTTCTGCTAAATATTTTCCTGCTCATAAGAAACAAGCTGCCTTACGGGAAATATATAACTTTGCTCAAACTGAAGAAGAGAGAGTCTCCCACAAGCTTGGGGGAGGCTTCTCAAGTTACTTAATGCTTTGCCCGATCATCCTCTTGAGATGCATGATATACTTGATGTCTTTTATAATGGACTAACCGATGCTTCCAGAGACCACCTGGATAGTTGTGATGGTTGTGTTTTCAGGAAAAGAACACTGGAACAAGCTGAATTACTATTGAATAATATGCTAGCCAATGAAAATAATTGGACACTTCCTGAACCAGCCCCTAAGCCAACTCCGAAGAAAAGAGGTGTTCTATTTCTCAGTCATGAAGACATGCAAGAGGCAAAGAAATCTATGAAAGAAAAAGGTATTAAAGCTGAAGATGTTAAGAATTTACCGCCTATTGAAGAAATACAAGGTTTTGATAACCCGACACAGGTAGTAAAGGTAAATTCTCTTTATAGATTTGATGAAGGTGATATTCCTTGTTATAAGTCTGCTAGCCAATGCTTAGATGAGTTTGACAATTTTATTGCGAAATAAGAAAACTTCAGTGCTTATGTTGGTAGACAATTACAACACAATGCTTATATGATTGAACGCTTGAGTGATTATCTATCTAATGCTAAGGATGAACTGAAACTCATTAGTAAACATGCTTCCATGGTCACCACTCAAGTAGAACAAGTACTTAAGGCTCAGAATGATTTGCTCAATGAAGTAAACAGTAAGAATAATGATAATGCCATTAGAGTTGTGACTAGAGGTGGTAGAATGACTCAGGAACCTCTGTATCCTGAAGGCCACCCTAAGAGAATTGAGCAAGATTCTCAGAGAGCTAATTTAGATCTACCTAGTTCTTCTAAGAAGAAGAAAAAGAAAAATGATATGACTTTGCATGCTTCTAGTGAACCTGTAGCTCACCCACCTGAGAACCCCAATGATATATTTGTTTCTGATGATGAGACACAATCCGGTAATGAACACGAACCTAGTAATAATATTAATGATGATGTTCATGTTGATGCTCAACCTAGCAATGATAATGATGTAGAGATTGAACCTGCTGTTGATCTTGATAACCCACAATCAAAGAATCAACGTTATGGTAAGAGAGACTTTCTTGCTAGGAAGCATGGTAGGGAAAGAGAACCATGGGTTCAGAAACCCACGCCTTTTCCTCCGAAACCATCCAAGAAAAAGGATGATGAAGACTTTGAGCGCTTCGGTGAAATGATTAGACCTATCTTTTTGCGTATGCGTTTGACTGATGTGCTTAAAACAAATCCTTATGCCAAGTACATGAAAGACATTATTACCAACAAAAGAAAGATACCTGATGTAGAAATCTCCACCATGCTTGCCAATTACACTTTTGAGGATGGAATGCCTAGGAAATTAGGAGATCCATGAGTACCTACTATACCTTGCTCCATTAAGAGAAACTATGTGAAAACTGCTTTGTGTGATCTTGGAGCAGGTGTTAGTGTTATGCCTCTCTCTTTATATCGTAGACTTGACTTGAGTAAGTTGACACCTGAAATATCCTTGCAAATGTCTGATAAATCAACTGCTATACCTGTTGGTATTTGTGAGGATGTGCCTGTTGTAGTTGCAAATGTTACTATTCTAACGGACTTTGTTATACTTGATATTCCCGAGGATGATAGTATGTCTATTATTCTTGGAAGACCTTTTTTGAATACTGCAGGGGCTGTTATTGATTGCAACAAAGGCAATGTCACTTTTAATGTCAATGGTAATGAGCATACAGTACACTTTCCGAGGAAACAACCTCAGGTCCATAGTATCAATTATATTGGAAAATCTTCAACTATCAGTATTGGAGGTTTTGAGTTTCCTATTCCTACTATCAAGAAGGCATATGACACACTTATTTTTGGGGACATACATATCCCCATTGAGGTAACATAGTGTTATTCGAAAATTCTCCGGTTTCATGTTACTCGGAAATAGTTTATTACCAAGACATGATCAACCTTGTTAATGGATTCCTTTTGATGAACATGGGATAGGTGAATCTAGATAGCATAAACCTTCTGCACCCTCCTTTTACTTTCTGTTAATTAGTTTAAATAAAAGAAAATTAGCATTATATGTATGTTTCCAGATTTATCCGTGCAATAAAAAATATCTCGAAAATAAAAGTCCTCCAAATGCCATGAAAATGAAATATGATTTTTTTTCTAGAATATTTAAGAAAATATGGCACTGGACACACAGTGAGGGGAGCCAGCACGTGGCCTCGAGGGCACAGGGCGCGCCCCCTTGCCCAGGGTGTGCCCCCTGCCTCAAGGGCCCCACGTGGCCCCCCTCCACTTATCCTTTCACCCATGCTTTTCTTCTTCCTGCCAAAAAAATCCCCAACCAGCTCAAACCTGAGTTCTAGCTCGTTTTGCTGCCATATTCGATCTCCTTGCTCAAAGCACCATTCACTAAACTGTTTGGGGAGATTGTTCCTTGGTATGGGACTCCTCCATTGGTTCAATTAGTTTTTGTTCTAGTGCTTTATTTGTTGCAAATTTGTGCTGCTGTGGTGACCTTGTTCTTGAGCTTGCATGACAAATTTTCTTGGTCCCAAGTAGATCTAATGCATGATTTAGCCTCTAGGCACTTATAAGAGTTGTTGCTATCATTCTTGTTGAGTTTGGTTAACCTTTATTGTGAGTTACTAAAAATTTCAGAAATTTTCAAAAAGGGAAAATGTTAAAAAGATTATTGAGGGGCTCTTCCAGCAAAAGCTCAGAGGAGAAGAAGAAATAAGAAAATAAGAAGCCCAAGTATCATCTTCCACGCATGGCGGAAGTTCGATCGTGCGAATGGCCTTGTAATGATTTCATGATATCCGCTGGTATTTACGAAGACTTTTATTGGCTGGCTAATAATGCAGGCCTCACCGACTTCATCAACGACCAAAAAGAATAGTATCTCATACTCACCAATATTTTTACGCAAAGCTTTCATTTTAATTCTAGGAAAACACCACCTACGATGGAGTTTCGCTTATATGATGTGGTTACGGCGATATCACCGTTAGATTTTTGTGATATATGCAAAGTACCCTTTGGAGGTAGACTTGATGAACCACGTCATGAAGACGTCGATGGGTTTATTGACATGATAGCCATAGGTGAAACTAGACAAGTCTCAGGGGCAAGAATCACTAGTATACACTTCCTTGTTCTGCGCTACTTTGCTTTATTTGCTAGTAGGTGTTTAATTGGTTACGGGAACAGTGGAAATCTCAGTGCCCCTGGTATTATCATTTTACGCCATGCTTTGTTTCGTGACACAACTTAGCTTGGGTGTCGTCGTTGCCAACGGATTGAGTCTTAACCGCTCGAGAGGGCCCGTCTTTGGAGGCATCTTTGCTTCTCACCTTGCTGAACATTTTAATATACCTATTAGGCATCATGAGAAGGAAGAAAAATTGCTTGCCCCTGTTTATCTAGACTACAAGAGCATGGTAGCTCATGACTTTATTGTTAAAGACAGAAATATGTAACTCCTTTATAAATTGAGGTTTGATGAAATATACTGTGAAATTGTTACCTTGCCTGCACCTTCTTTGTTTGATCTAGCTACATGCGTATTCCTCATCACCTCAAATGTCTTCTACAAGTACCAAGGCAAGGCACAAGCTTCAGAGCCTGAGTCAGAACCACCACTTGATCCTTCCCGTCAATCTATTTATGGGTGGGAGCTGGACGAGCTCGCCAACTAGTGGCGCCCAGAGGACACATCTCAGTACACTGGAGGGAGTGGCTTCGATCCATGGCCATAGACCAACTTAGGCCAAAATCCTAAGCTTGGGGGAGTACGTGTTTCTCACCGACTTACATTCATGTTCACACACTTATTCTAGCTGTCGGTGCTCACACACTTTCACTGTACCATCCATGCTTAGTTTAAATTTTCTTTTTCTTAGTCTTTTTCTTGTGTGCTAGAAAAACCCAGAAAAACAAAAAATATATTAGTTGTAGCTTCTAGCTAGTTTACTTTCTTTGCTTGTAGTAGTAACCAAAAATGAAAACCCAAAAAGATATCCCGTTCTTCTTTTGCCTGTTGGGAGATTTCCCGTGTAAATAGTTTCTTTTCTTTTCTTTAGGGGTTAAGAGTAGAAGACCATGATGAAAATGCTTAGTGGCTCTCATATGCTTTGTTGTTGATTTAATCTTGAGCCATATTACCCTGTCTTCTCTCTTGTATTAAATGCTTGCAGATTCCAGCTTAGTCCAATGCATGTGCACTATTATTATTTTCCACACCATTCGGTCGTGCGAGTGAAAGGCAATAAGGATGATATATGATGAACTAATTGAGATGAGAAAAGCTAGTGAACTTGATCTCTCTTGTTTTTGTAAATATGATTGCTCATCGTTCTTGATTCAGCTTGTTATGAATGAAACATGCTTGCAATGACAATTAGAGATCATAGCTGCTTATGCCATGCTTAATTAGCTGAGAGTTTATAATGGTCTATCTTGCGTGCCAACATGATATTAAAATGGTTGTGATGTGGTATGATGGGTGGTATCCTCCTCTGAACGATTTAAGTAACTTGACTTGGCACATGTTCACGCATGTAGTTGAAACAAATCAACATAGCCTTCACGATATTTATGTTCATGGTGATTTATATCCTACTCATGCTTGCATTCATTGTTGATTAATTTTAATGCACGTTCATGACCGTTGTTGCTCTCTAGCTGGTCGCTTCCCAGTCTCCTTCTAGCCTTCACCTGTACTAAGCAGGAATACTGCTTGTGCATCCACTTCCATAAACCCCAAAGTTATTCCACATGATTCCACCATACCTTCCTATATGCGGTATTTACCTGCCGTTCCAAGTAAATTTGTATGTGCCAAACTCTAAACCTTCAAATGAAATTCTGTTTTGTATGCTCGAATAGCTCATGTATCAACTAGGGTTGTCTATATCTTTCATGCTAGGTGGGTTATTCTCACGATGAGTGGACTCCGCTCATCATTCACGAGAAAATGGCTGGTAACCGGGATGCCCAGTCCCATGCTCAAAATCATAATAATTAAAAAAAACTCCCCCAGGGTTGTTTGCTTGTTTGGACGGTAACCCGTGTATTCGGCTGGCCGTGGAGTGTGCTTGTTGGTGGTTGGGGGAGAATAAAGTTTACCATTCTATTTGGGAACCGCCTATAATGTGCATAGCATGGGAGATATAGAGATTCTTGGTTGTTATGTTGACAATGAAAGTATACCGTTCAAAATGTTATTCAATCTCTATTTAAAAATCGAGCTCTGGCACCTCTACAAATCTCTGCTTCCCTCTGCGAAGGGCCTATCTATTTACTTTTATGCAGAGTCATCATCCTCTTATCAAAGAGCACCAGTAGGAGAGCACCTCAGTCATTGCATGTATTACTATTAATTTGCATTGAGTATGATCATGACTGGATCTCTTTTACCATGAATTACAATGTCTAGTCAGTCCTTGATCTTTAAAGGTGCTCTACATTTATGTTTTGCGGTCTCAGAAAGGGCTAGCGAGATACCATCCTGTTATATCATATCATGATTGTTTTGAGAAGTGTTGTCACCCGAGGTTTATTATTGTTGCTCGCTAGTTGATTATGCCATTGATGTGAGTAGTCTTGAGACCTGAAAGTTATTGTGAATGTGGTTAGTTCATAATCTTGTTGAAAACCTGAATGCTAGCTTACATATTTACGACAACAAGAGCAAACAGAGTTTGTCAAAGTTTTTCTTTATCACTTTCAGTGTGTCAACTGAATTGCTTGAGGACAAGCAAATGTTTAAGCTTGGGGGAGTTGATACGTCTCCAACGTATCTACTTTGCCAAACACTTTTGCCCTTGTTTTGGACTCTAACTTGCATGATTTGAATGGAACTAACCCGGATTGACGCTGTTTTTAGCAGAATTGCCATGGTCTTGTTTTTGTGCAGAAATAAAAAGTTCTCGGAATCGCCTAAAAATCAACGGAGAATTATTTCAGAAAATATAAAAAATATCTGCAAGAAGATCTGCACCGGGGGCCCACACCCTGTCCTTGAGGGTGGGGGGCGTGCCCCCCTTCCCAGGGCACGCCCCCTGCCTCGAGGGCCTCCCCGATGCTCCACCGATGTATCCCTGGGTCCTATATATTCTGTTTCGTGGAGAAAAAAATCAGGGAGAAAGAATTATCGTGTTTTACGAGACGGAGCCACCGCCAAGCCCCAATCTCTCTCGGGAGGGCTGATCTTGAGTCCGTTCGGGTCTCCGGAGAGTGGAGATCGTCGCCATCGTCATCATCAACCTTCCTCCATCACCAATTCCATGATGCTCACCGACGTGTGTGAGTAATTAAATCGTAGGCTTGCTGGACGGTGATGGGTTGGATGGGATCTATCATGTAATCGAGTTAGTTTTGTTAGGGTTTGATCCCTAGTATCCACTATGTTCTGAGATTGATGTTGCTTTGACTTTGCTATGCTTAATGCTTGTCACTAGGGCCCGAGTGCCATGATGTCAGATCTGAACCTATTATGTTTTCATGAATATATGTGTGTTCTTGATCCTATCTTGCAAGTCTATAGTCACCTACTATGTGTTATGATCCGGCAACCCCGAAGTGACAATAATCAGGACCACTCCCGGTTATGACCATAGTTTGAGGAGTTCATGTATTCACTATGTGTTAATGCTTTGTTCCGGTACTCTATTAAAAGGAGGCCTTAATATCCCTTAGTTTCCAATAGGACCCCGCTGCCACGGGAGGGTAGGACAAAAGATGTCATGCAAGTTCTTTTCCATAAGCATGTATGACTATATTCGGAATACATGCCTACATTGCATTGATGAACTGGAGCTAGTTCTGTGTCACCCTAGGTTATAACTTCTACATGATGAATTGCATCCAACGTAATTTCCCATCACCGATCCAATGCCTACGAGCTTTACCTATATTGTTTGTCGCTTATTTACTTTTCCGTTGCTTATATCACAAAAACTACAAAAACATTATCGTTACTTTTGTCGCTGCTACCGCCACTATCATATTACTTTGCTACTAAACTACCTTGCTGCAGATACTAAGTTTCCAGTTGTGGTTGAATTGACAACTCAGCTGCTAATACTTAAGAGTATTCTTTGGCTCCCCTTGTGTCGAATCAACAAATTTGGGTTTAATACTTTACCCTCGAAAACTGTTGCGATCCCCTACACTTGTGGGTTATCAGGACCCTCCGAAAGGGCCTCTGTATTTCGCGAAAGAACGTTACCGCCGCTGACAACTCGGACCCACCAGCTATATCTTCGCACGCAAAGAAGTTCCTCCTTATTACGCACAAAACATGAATACCCCCTTGCTAGCTGGGACCCTGTATAGTGGGAGGCTGACTTATGGGCCTACTAAGTTGACGGGGACGGAGGGCTTTGTCAACTTAGTCATATGCACGATTATAGCTCAAGTGACCATACGACGTTCATCCAACAGCCGTAGTGCTTCTTCAACCTCTCATCTTCTTGCTCCAGCCGCCCAAACCACCGCCAGTCGTGCCTGGTGCTCCTGCCTCCCGTGGTCGGGTGCGATGCCGCGGAGGCCTCACCGCCCCCTACTACTCCCATCGCTGGCCAGGCCATCCCTCTACTCACACACACCCCCTGTTATTCTGCGGCGACGGCAGCCTCACACCACAGCCAAACCAGTGAACCCTCATACTCCTCTTCGCGTGGGCATCCACTGCGCGTCTTCCCTGGATCCGCGTCGTCCCTTTCCTAGGCCTCACCGTCGTCTACCGCCTTGGTCTCTCGGCGCGGCGTGGTCAATGTGGTCAACGATCGACTTCCATCGGAAGAGGACTGTACGAGGAGAGGCTGACAGCTGGGTCCACGGCCGCAGCAAGGAAGTGCCTCCTTATTACGCGCAAAATAATTATTCCTCCACCTGACAGCGGGGATCCACCGGACGGGCCACCGTATTTCGTGAAAAAAATGTTTCCCCCTGACTGCTGGGACCCACCAGCTACATCTTCGCACGCAAGGAAGTGCGTCCGGGCAAAAAAAAAAAAACGATTCGCCCCCTGACTGCTGGGACCCACCAGCTACTTCTTCGCACGCAAGGAAGTGCCTGACAGTCAGAACCCACCTGGTCGAAGCATACGTAGCGTTGTCATTCTGATCAGGAACGTGTACGTACATACTGGTCGATGTAGAGGCGCGCACGTGTCGTAGTAGAGGAGCGCACGTAGCATGTACACGTACGTATAGCGGCCAGTGTGCAAGAAAGAAAATACGTCCAGGTACGTACACATGGGCAGGGTCTCGAACGCCTACTCGCGCATACATACGACCAGGGCTTGTGTACAAGGCTGGGTCGGAACGGAGAAACAACGTCGTCGTCATGTTCATGGGGAGCCAACCGGCTGGGTCGGAACGAAATGCGTTGTCGTGTTCATCGGGAGGGCTTGGATGGAACAACCCATGGAAATGAGGCCTGGTGTACCGCAGAACGGAGGAAACGGCCTTGTGTTCGACCAGCCACGGTCAAAACGGGATCCTGTTCATCGGGAGGGGTCTGGCGTACCGCAGAACGGAGGAAACGGACCTCCTACGGTCGAAATGGGGGTCCTGTTGATCGCCAGGGGTGTGGCGTACCACAAAACGGAGGAAACGGACTTGTGTTGGAGCGCTACGGTCGAAACAGGGGTCCTGTCCATTGGGAGGGGTGTGGCGTATCGCAAAACGGGACTCCACGGGATACTGTTCATCTCCATCGTCGACCCCCTCCAGCCTCCACGGGCTACTGTTCATCCATCGTCGACCTCCTCTAGCCTCCACCTGCGACTGTTCATCCACGGGCTCCTGTTCATCCAGCCTCCACCGCACGCTACTCCATCGACTACTGTTCAACCGGCCCTATCCACGGGCTCTTGTTAAACCACCCCTCCATGGGCTGCTGTTCATCCAGCCCTCCACCATCTACTGTTCATCCAGCCCTCCACGGGGTGGTCCTGTTCATCCTGCCCTCCACGGGGTCCTGTTCATCCAGCCCCAACCGGCTCGATCGATCGGGGTCCTGTTCATCCGAAGGCAACACCACGGGGTCCTGTTCATCCACCCCCATCGGGAACTGTTCATCCAAACCCCCCAGCAACGCTCTCTTTTTATAAAGAGGCAGCATCGATCGGCTTCAGTTAGCAATAGTAGCGAAGGAATTGCTCGATCGGGTTCAGTTAACAGCCATCGATCGATGGCTCGGGTTCAGTAACGCGTAGCCTGCAGTGCAATCGCTCGGGTTCAGTTAGAGCCCAACGCATCGCTCAGGTTCAGTTAGAGCCCAACGCCTCACACCCACGTGCTTGCGTGTATGAGAGAAATGTGCATCGCTCGGCCCCGACCACCCACCGTAACCGGGAACACCCCGATATTTTCCTCGCCCTCGCTTCTACCATGCTTTTTTCCGTCATGGATGGCCCAAAGAATGTCATGCAGCTGCGTCTCCAGCCCGCCCAGGACGAAAAGCCCATTTTCGGTCATGATTTTTTCATAGAAGTAGGACCCCACCACATCTATGATGATACCGAGTTTTGTCACAATTATCGTTATAGAAGTGTCATAAGTATGACATAATTTTTTTCGTTCGGCCTAAAATGTCACGGATGTGTCCTTTTTTCTAGTGGTCTTCTATCTCAGTAGGTCCAATATCATTCATAATTTCTTGATACAGAGTAAACGGGATAGCACTCACACTAGCACCCAAATAACATAAACCATGTTACCAATGATCTCTAATTTTAACTGAGACAACAGGCATGCCAACTATAGGTTTATGTTTATCATTCTCATCGGGTTTGGCAATTCAAGCTGCTTCAACAACGAAGTAAATAACGTGCCCATCAATATTATCAAATAAGAGATTCCTGACCATAGCAACATCAGGTTCTACTTTAATTTGTTCATGGGGTGTAGGTGTTATTATATAACTCTTACGAACCACACTTGAAGCTTTAGCATGTTCCTTTATCCTAATCGGGAAAGGTAGTTTCTCAATATAAGCAGTAGGAACAACTAGATTATAATTATGAGTGATTGTTTCTTCTTTAGCTTTAATGGGTTCTACTACTTTTACTTCAATGGGAGGATGGTATTGAAACCGCTTCTCCTTAGGGAGCTCAACATGAGTAGCAAATGATTCACAGAAAGAAGCTACTATCTCAGAGTCAAGTCCATATTTAGTGCAAAATTCATGAAAAGCGTTGGTATCCATAAAAGATTCAACTCAGTCAAACCCAAGGTTTATACTTGACTCCTTACCTTTGTCAAGTTCCCAATCTTCGGAGTTGCATTTAATTCCTTCCAAAAGATCCCATCAAAATTCAATAGCATTCTTTATAAAAGAACCGGTGCAAGAAGTATCGAGCATGGATTGATCATTACGAGAAAGCTGAGCATAAAAATTCTGAATGATAATTTCTCTTGAGAGATCATGATTGGGGCATGAATATAACATTTATTTAAGCCTCCCCCAAGCTTGAGCGATACTTTCTCCTTCACAAGGCCAAAAATTATATATATAATTCCGATCACGATGAACTAGATGCATAGGATAAAACTACTGATGAAATCCCAATTCCAAGCTCCAATATCATCACATAGCCTATACCATGTCAATGCCTTTCTCTTCAAAGATAAAGGGAAGGCCATCTTCTTGATCTCATCCTCGGGCAAACCTGCAAGCTTAAATAATCCACAAACTTCGTCCACATTGATTATATGCATATCAGGATGTAGTGTTCAGTCTCCTGCATAAGGATTAGCCACCAGTTTCTCTATCATACCTGAAGGAACTTCATAATAAATATTTTCAGTAGGTTCAATAGGTTGAGGAGAAACTCTTTGTTCTTTCGGTCGAGGTGAAGATACCCCGAACAAACCCCTCAAAGGATGATTTTCCATTGTGACAAGTGATAGTAAGTTTCAGCACATAATATAAATTTTACCTTACCAAATTCCACTCACCAAAGGCGCTTCACTCCCGAGAAATGGCACCAGAATATACTCTTGATGACCCACAAGTATAGGGGATCTATCGTAGTCCTTTTGATAAGTAAGAGTTTCAAACCCAACGAGGAGCACAAGGAAATGAAAAGCGGCCTTGAGCAAGGTATTTTCTGCAAGCACTGAAATTCTCGGTAACAGATAGTTTTGTGATAAGATAATTTCTAACGGGTAACAAGTAAAAAGTGTAACAAAGGTGCAGCAAGATGGCCCAATCCTTTTTGTAGCAAAGGATAATCCTATACGAACTCTTATATATGGCAAAGCACTCTCGAGGACACATGGGAAGTATTGTCAAGTCAGTTTTCATCATGCTCATATGATTCATGTTCGCTACTTTGATAATTTGATATGTGGGTGGACCGATGCTTGGGTGCTGTCCTTACTAGGACAAGCCTCCCACTTATGATTAAACTCTCTCGCAAGAATTCGCAACTACGAAAGAAGAATTAAGATAAATCTAACCATAGCATGAAACATGTGGATCCAAATCATCCCCTTACGAAGCAACGCACAAACTAGGGTTTAAGCTTCTTCACTCTAGCAACCCATCATCTAATTATTACTTCCCAATGCCCCCCCCCTAGGCCCAAATAATGGCAAAGTGTCATATAGTCAACTTTCACATAAAACCACTAGAGGAAAGACAACATACATCTCATCAAAATATCGAACGAATACATAATTCACATGATTACTTATAACAAGACTTCTCCCATGTCCTCGGGAACAAACATAACTACTCACAAAGCATATTCATGTTCATAATCATAGGGGTATTGACTAGCATCAAGGATCTGAACATATGATCTTCCACCAAATAAACAAACTAGCATCAACTACAAGGAGTAATCAACACTACTAGCAACCCATGTACCAATTCGAGGTTTTGAAACAAAGATTGAATACAAGAGATGACCTAGGGTTTGAGAGTAGATGGTGTTGGTGAAGATGTTGATGAAGATTGACCCTCCCTTGATGAGAGGATTAGTGGTCATGATGATGGCTTCGATTTCCCCCTTCAGGCGGGAAGTTCCCCCGGCACAACACCTCCGCCGGAGCCCTAGATTGCTTCTACCCAGGTTCTGCCTCGAGACGGCGGTGCTTCATCCTGAAAGCTTCCTTATTATTATTTTCTAGGTCAAAACCCTTCATATACCAGAAGATGGGCGTTAGATGATGGCCAGGGGGGCCACAAGCCCTAGGGCGATCCCCTATGCTTGTGGCCACCTCGTGGGTCCCCTTCTGTTGTTTCTTCGCCTAGTATTTTTATATATTCCGAAATAATTCTCCGTAAAATTTCAGGACATTTGGAGTTGTGCAGAATAGGTATCTCAGATTTGCTCCTTTCTGGTCCAGAATTCCAGCTGCCGGCATTCTCCCTCTTCATGTAAATCTTGTAAAGTAAGAGAGAAAAGGCATAAGTATTGTACCATAATGTGAAATAACAGTCCATAATGCAATAAATATCAACATAAAAGCATGATGCAAAATGGACGTATAAGTGAACTACTCCACATCATGGTGGCCGCAGGGATGATGAAGATGGCCTTCGATGATGATTCCCCCTGTCGACAGGGTGCCGGAATGGGGTGTCGATTGAGTTTTCATGGATACAGAGGCTTTTGGTGGCGGAACTTCTCATCTAGGGTTCTTTTGGGGCGTTTGGGTATTTATAGGAATTTATGGCATTGGTCTCACGTCAAGTGGGTGCCCGAGGGGCCCGCAAGTGTGGGGGGCGAGCCCTAGGTGGTGGGTGCACCCCCAGGCTTGTGGCTCCCTCGGCCACTTCCTGGCCCAGATCCGGTGCTTCGAGGGTCTCTTTTGTCCATAAAAAATCACCGTAAATTTTCAGCCCATTCTGAAAAGTTTTATTTCTGCACAAAAATGACACCACAATAGTTCTACTGAAAACAGCGTTAGTCTGGGCTAGTTCAAATCAAATCATACCAAAACCATACGAAATTGGTGTAAACATGGCATGTGTTAGGACCGAGAGTATATCAACTAGAGGGGGTGAATGTCAGATTCAAAAATCTATTTAAATGTTTTGAAATGATCCTAATCATAGTAGCAGAAATAAGATTTGGTAGATGGGAATTCAATCATGCACGTTAAGAGGGAACATAAGTATCGATGTAGGATCCAATGATAGCACGAGTATAATATATCACATGCTTGACAATAACGACGGGAATGCAACAGGCTAATAGGAACAATATCATAGAGAGAAAACTAGGTAAGAGAAATGAAAGATAAACACAAGGGATGTCTAAAACAAAGTGAAAGAGATCAATACAGTGACATACATGACAGTCTAAACATGATCAGAGTGAATAACAACATGAATGACTAGAATCACCAAACTGAGTGATGAGATTGATACTGAGTAAATAATGAATAGCAACAGTTGGGACGACAGAAAAGATATGACTGAAATAATTGGAACATGCAATGAATGATCAGGAAAACTATCGTCACTGAGCACGAAAGTAAAATGTTGAAGGTAATGCAGTAAAGTAGATTGAACCATTGGTGCTCGATGGCGACTGGTGGATTTGGTAGACAAGTTCGCCCTCTGCCAAAGGACTACGTCTGGTTGGAGGGGTTGTGACTTAACACGGAAGATAAACTCTCTTCGCCATATTCTCCTTCAACTCGGAGCTGACCAGACTCTAGTTGATTTCACTCGTGGTAGATACTTGTCGGTGATCTCCAAACCTTCGGTCGACCTTCGCAAACCACAATCACTCTTGGTTGCTGAAGATCTAGCTAGGTGAAGACAACAACTCTTCAACACTCGGGCCAAAACCTATCCGTCTAGAGAGTGTGAAACTCTCAAGAGTAATAGATACAAGAACTATCACTCAGAACTACTGTGATGCTAAACCACGGTCTAAGTTTAGGCTCTTGATTTTTCTCTCGGTGGATACTGAACTCAAATCACTAGGAGATAGGATGCTCAGTCAATCTTCTCTGAAATATTAAGCGGAGCAGCCAATGGAAAACGTTGGAGCGGTGTGGCTATTTATAGATGTGGCCTTCCCAGAAGGGAAATGACCAAATTGGACATCTGGAGCAGCCAATAGCTGAACAACACGAGTCCAACGGTCGAAAATTTGAGCACAACGGTAACATTACTTAAGAAGCAAGTAAATCTAACTCCTCACTCCAAAAGATATCCCTTGCAGCACGAAGAACAATGTCTACTACTGCCAGGTAATCATTAGGAACATAAAGAGATTTCTCTCGCATATTTCATAGGTGTTGGGCTAAGTATCACAGCGGATCTAAGCTTCGAGAACCTATACTCGTATTAATAGTACGGAGGTCATGCGACTCAAGTAAACGAAACAATAAGAACGAAAAGAATACTACGTCTTCACTTTGTCTTCGACTTCCATTCATTGTAGTTAATATTCTTCGGGCAGAATCTCCGAACCAATAGCTTCACGTCAGCAATAAATCTTTGGGGCTTAATTCCTTCACGTCAGTTTTCTCGCCTACATGTCTTCAATAGATGTAGCTCATTATTCTCTACAGCGCAGATGTTCTTCGGTGATGCTTCTGAAACTTATCACGAGAGACAACATTCTCTTCGGTTCTGCATGGACTATTTCTCTCTGTGTGCACTAGCAAACAAATCAGTCCAAGCCTGTTTCTTTCAACAATCTCCAAAACATAGGAGGGCAAATATTGCACCAACAATCTCCCCCTTTTTGGACGATTGTTGACAAAACAAAACACATCGAAAGATATATAATAGAATGGAGTGGATGCGAAGGAAAATAAAATATGAGTGAAAAATTACGAAGATAAAGCACACTCCCCCTGAAGGTATGCATTGATGAGTGCATATGAGTGACATTTACATATAATCTTATTCATAGCCTTTTTCGATTCACTTGACAGTGACTGAGATAATTTACTATCACAAACTCGAAGAAGATATGTTAGAAAACTTTGAAGCAATTTGTGACGAAGGATAAATCAAGAGAGTTTGCTCATATCATAGTCCGAATCCACACGAGATATAATTATTTTGCAAGTTAGATGTTCGAGTAGAATCAGAGCAAGGGAACATATATATGTCGCGTGGAGTAGATATGCTTCAGACATGGTTTTCCTACAAGTAGGATGATATGAAATAGATGTGCGAGGAAAAATATCTTAATATGCGGTTAGAGAGAATTCGCCTTCGATTCTCAAGAAATTTTAGTCTAAAGCAGACTTTCGTCTCTTGCAAGGTTAGATAGCGACACATAAGCATCATATAATATCTAACCATCTGGCACATATAGTTTCAAGGAGTGAAAAATCTCTTCTAGAGAAACATGACATTCAATCCTCCTTGAGATGCTTTTAATATTCCATGCACGATAGATTAGTATCGAGGATGATTTCTGCAAGGAATCAATACACTTGCAAACACATAACTGGAAAAGCATACCATTGCAGGGGGGTTATTAACAATACATGGCGATCGAGTATTCCAACACCACAGGCAGTGCTTTGAGTTTCAAAAGCAAATTGTTCAAACGAAAACCAAATAGTTCGACGGAAAAGCAAATGGCGAATGATAACACCCTACAAAAGACCCGCCGATCTATCTCTCGAAGTTCTCTCCCCCTTTTTGTCAACAAGTGTCAAAAAGGAAAGAGAATGCGAAGCGAGGAATTACTCATCCAAAAAATCCTCATCAAAACTTGAGTTGTTCGGCGAAGCAGAACGAGCAATGGTTGATGCCGAAGTAGTAGTTGGAGATGCAGCATGGGCTTCAGGATTGGCTTTGGGAGTAGCAGCGCGAGGTGCATCGGGATTGTAGATGAAGGTTCCAGCTGTGACTTCAACAATATCATCTGGTTCGACAAACAATAGATTTGTTGAGGTAGAACTCTATGGAAGCACAAGAGTTTGCCTTCAAATGCGTGGAACTTGAGATAACTCAAGATAATCATATTCCTTTTTGATGTCCTCTGCAGATAGTTGCTTGCGAGAATAGTGCTTGTGCAGAAGGGTCCACGAGCGCATCTTCTGTTCCTTCTCATACAGAAGGTCTTGGCGAGCATAATTGTGAAGCAAATTGATCACAGATATCGTTTACACCTTTACTTTCTTATCGAGCTCGATGTGGCTCTCCAGGGATTGCTGAGTGCAAAGACAAATCTCATATAATGAAGGATTTTCTTCACAAGGGATCTCAACTTTTTCCTTCTTGGTGTTTGGAGCTCTAAAAGAGGCGGGCATAGAGGTAGAGGTAGCGGCATCCATTGCCATCTTTCCTTTGCCGATATCTTTCACAATCCTGAGTGTATCATGAACGGGTGGCATAAACACTTTCGGACCATACGGGCAAAAAAAATTCTCCTCAATGAGTTATTCAATTGCATACATGATCAATGCAACATATGGCTTCAAGGCTTGTGGAGTATCAGCAGCACAGGCCAATTGGCCAATGAAAAGATCTGGGATATCGAAGAGAATACCCTGAGAAGTGGCAAGCATTGCATTTCCTACGATGTCATTGATGATTTAGGGCCTATTCGCTGGAGTGAGGGAGTTGCAGAGGATGTAGAACAGTACTTTGTTCTCATATGCCAGATCTTTGGATTTATCTCTATGCATTCATCACCAACAAACTTGGGGCCCATTAGCATATGTAGTTGTGCTTCAGATACATGCAGCATGTGTTCCGTTTAGCATCAAATTCGTACCGAGGAAGATTCAACTGTGCTAAGAACTGATCTGTCGAGCATTTGATCCTTCCTCTCCAATCATCCATTCGAGGATCCATGTAGAGCTATCTTCAACTTCTCATGAGATATACATAGTTGCATAGAATTGATGAATCACTTCATGATTCCACCCATGATTGAAACAGAGGAAACTTTTCAGGAAGATAAGTTCAATTTGCTCGAGGGTGTGATGGAAACATGGTAAACATTCGAGCTCAGCAAAATCCAGTATCGTGTGCTTGAATATGTGATTCATCTCATAAAGAATGCAAGCATAATACACAACCTATTAGTTTGTCCAGAACCTAGCTAACAATGAAGTCATTTCTCGTTCATACGGGCTGGTCCCAAAGAATGCAAGTTTCGAAAGATGAAACTGCTCATTGAATGCAAGACCATTTGGGCCATCTTCAGCCGGGAACAATGGAAATATTTCCAAAATATTTTTCAAACATTCTTCACTCATATCCCGAATGCAAATATCATCATGTGCTTGCACGATTTCATCAACTGGCTTCACATGAGCACGAAGCTTCCTTGACTTTTCTTGTGCTGACTGCTTCGAGGAACTTGAATGTTTTTCATTCTTGTCGCTGGAACTTCTTCAGCGGCTTTAGGAGTTTCGTGCACTAGGGCCTTTTCTTTCATTGCATTTTCTTCGGTTGTGGGCACAACAGCTTCTTTTTCGGACTCTTGGGAAACAACTGGTGGTACAATTCCTTCGTGAGCCTTGGGCTCTTCAGCTTTCTTCTCTTCCTCTTCCAACTGTGAGGCAGTGGAACGAGGAGCAGGATCAACATCCATGTGGGTAGGGGCACCAGATGATGTGATCAGGATGGTTTCGTCTCGAGAAGCATATGGCTCCCCCTCAATCTTGTCACTTCCCTCCTTGTTAGATCCGGAGGGCTCAACTAGCATTTTCTTCGGAGGCGGTGGGTCTGCCTTCTCAAACTCAATCTCTTCATCAGTTTTATGATCAGTGGCCTGCTTCTCGGGCAGAGCTCTTCTTCATCAGACTTGTTCAAAAAGACATCAACGACATTAGGATTTTGAGCAGCTGGAAAAGGAATGATAACTTCCACCCGGCTGGCTTGCTGCATGGGTTCATCTTCATGATATGGAGATGGAGGAATCTGCTGCATAGGCAAAGTGTTGAGGAGAATACTCATTCATAGATTTTCAGTGTTTTGCTAATACCTGATCCTTAGAAGTTTTTGCCATGAGACAAAATGTGATTGGTTCATCATCACTTGAAGAATCATCATCAGTGTCAGATTCAAAAATTTCTCAGATGACTCATATGCAATGAAAGCATTGCTTCTTCCTATCAGTTTGTGTAGCTCTTCATCTCATGATGAGGATTAGGTTGCCTCATCTTCAGTTTCAAAGTTCATATCAGCACATGCTCTTTTTAGCCGCGATATTTTCTTCATATTGGATTCAATGGTAGCTCTGGTTTGTGCGTCAGTGACTGGTCTCGTCGAAGAAGATGAAGAAGACTCATTTTTCTTCGGGAGCTTAGTATGACGATTTGTTCGAGTGAATCCATTGCAGTGAAGAAATTTCCATCTGTTGCTAGATTTTCCTTCCCAGCAAGGACAATCTACTATGAGGTGACCGAATAGTTTGCACTTGAAGCACTTCATCTCTTTTGGAGGTAACTTTCTTGATGATTTAGGCAAGTCAAATTCATCATCATTTGTGAGACACATATTCTGCCTTCTGAGATCACTTAGCCTTGATGTAAGCATTTCTAGTTCCCTTGTGGTAGAGTGTTGATTCTTGATATCTTCTTCTTCTTGCGAACTGCCATAGTGTGAGAGTATTTATCCTTCATTTTCCGGAGAAGATTCTTGATCAGCATTCTCCAGTTCCACCTTTTCTTCATGAATAGATAACAGCGTCATGACCTCTACATAGTGAAGTTCTTCATAGTCCGGTCTTTGCTTGATTTCAACTACGATGGGATCGAAGGAGGCATCAAGTGAACCTATTAGTTTGTTAACCACTTTTTTATTGGTGATATCAGTTACTCCTCGTCGATGAAGTCACCTATATTTGTCAACTAATCAGTTACTTCCATAGCGCTTTCCTTACGGAGACTTCTGAAACCAGCAAACATGGCACGAAGCATTTCAGTGTGAGGATCTATTCTAGCAATGAATTCTTCATGCGCATTCTTGATGTCATCCCAGATTTGCTTCACAGTGTTGAGCTCTCGGAACCGAATGAAGATGTCTTTCGAGTACTGCCACAGATGATATCTTTCGCTTGAGCATTCAACCGCATGTTGACTTTGTCATTAGCATTGGGATCATTAGGGTGCTGAATAGTGTATCCATTCTCCACAATCTTCCAGAGATCTATGTCAATGGCTTGAAGTCTGATTCTCATTCTTTCTTTCTAGTAGAGATAGTCATTTCCATCACATATAGGAAACCTTTCAGGTGCAAGTGAGGGAGTCATGGACTAAGGGGTCCTCGGGGCGATGGCCCACTATATATGGGTCGTACTAGTGGAGCCATAATGTGATAGGAGATCCATGAAGCCGTGGTGTGCCCTCCAGGTCAAGAAGGCGCATGATGTCCTTTATCCTTATTTGTAATCTATCTTTGGTAACCCTAACCCTATCGGTGTCTCTATAAACTGAGTGTTGTAGTCATTGGAGGGAGAGCTATCTTCACACCCCGTAGCCTAGGGTTAGCTCATACTGATCTCGAGGTAGATCTACTATGTAAACCACGATATACAGTCAAGCAGGATGTAGGGTTTTACCTCTTCGAGAGGGCCCTAACTTGGGTAAACGTTGTGTTTGTTGCCCCTTGTTACCATCGATCCTAGATCCACAGCTCGGGACCGCCTACCCCGAGGTCTGTCGGTTTTGACACCGACATTGGTGCTTTCATTGAGAGTTCCGTTGTTGGATCATCGGAAGGGCCGATGGCTCGCCTGGTCCTCAGAAAGGACATCAGTCCCATGGATCTTTTTGTCCCCGGACAATTCTTCGCTTTTGGGAGCATCGTGCTGCACGCTGATTTGGCCGGCCATCATGGACAGGTTGACAGCTTCGCTCTCGAACACCAGATTCGATACGGCAATCTGGAGTTCGTTGCTGACATGCGGGGGGATTTGGTTTTCACCAAATTCACCACCTCCTCATGTCCTGTCGCACCTGCTCTGACGTACACTCCCGAACCGATCTATGAATCGGCCCCGGTCCACCAAATGGCTTCAATCCAGGAAGGACTTCCTGAGAGAGGGGATCTTGCCCCGCCAACGACCGACTTACATAGGCGAAGGATTTATCCCCAGCCATCGAGGCAAAACCAAAGGTCAGAAGCCAATATTCGATCTCGACCGAACTCCTCCCCTGCTACTCCCTGCTGGCCTCATGCACGCACCTTGACTCGGTGAATAGTGGCCACGGGTCATGCCCGGCCCAAAACGATCTGACCACAAACCTTGACGTGAAAGGTGCGCGGGAGGTTAAAAACACAACCTCAGCTTCCAACGATAATCAGGTGCCCCTCGAGGTCTCAATCCCGAACCCCGAAGAGAGGTCCGTCCAGGACCAATGATCAGTTGAGTCACAGACCGACCTCTACTCCATCACGACCAAATCTGTCCTAGAGCCCTCAAGTCCGGTGATACATCTCCATCGTATCTAGTTTTCCTAGTGCTTTTTCTCTTGTTTTGGACTCTAACTTGCATGATTTGAATGAAACTAACCCGGACTGATGCTATTTTTAGCAAAACTACCATGGTGTTGTTTTTGTGCAGAAATAAAAGTTCTCCGAATGGAATGAAACTTTGCAAGGATTTCATACAATAAAAGAGAATTTCTGGAGCCAAGAACCACCGGAGGGGGGGACCTGGGTGGCCACAACCCAACAGGGCGCCCCCCTCTAGGCGCGCCCAGGTGGGTTGTCCCCACCTGGTGGCCCCGCGGACCCTAAAACCGATGCTATAAAATCCTATCTTTCCAAAAAATAGGGAGAAATAATTATCGTGTTTCACGAGACGAAGCCACCGTCATCTCCTGTTCTTCCTCGGGAGGCCAAATCTGGAGTCCGTTTGGGGCTCCGGGGGGAACCTTTGATCTTCTTCATCACCAACCCTTCTCCATCGCCAATTCCATGATGCTCCCCACCCAGAGTGAGTAATTCCTTCATAGGCTTGCTGGTCCGTGAGGATTTGGATGAGATTCATCATGTAATCTAGTTAGTTTTGTTAGAGATTGATCCCTAGTATCCACTATGTTCTGAGATTGATGTTGCTATGACTTTGCCATGCTTAATGCTTGTCACTTTGGGCCTGGGTGCCATGATTTCAGATCTGAACCATTTATCTTATCGCCATTATATCTATGTTCCAGATCCAATCTTGCAAGTTATAGTCACCTACTACGTGTTATGTTATGATCCGGCAACCCCGGAGTGACAACAGTTGGGACCACTCCCGATGATGACCGTAGTTTGAGGAGTTCATGTATTCACCGTGTGTTAATGCTTTGTTCCGGTTCTCTATTAAAAGGAGGCCTTAATATTCCTTAGTTTCCAATAGGACCCCGCTGCCACGGGAGGGTAGGACAAAAGATGTCATGCAAGTTCTTTCCAAAAGCATGTATGACTATTTCCGGAATACATGCCTACATTATATTTATGAACTGGAGCTAGTGACGTATCGCCCTAGGTTATAACTGTCACATGATGAATATCATCCAACAAATCATCGATCCAATGCCTACGAACTTCTCTTATATTGTTCTTGCTAAGTTACTACTGCTGATGTTAATGTTTCACTTGCTACAAAAGTATTGCTATCACTGTTACCATTACTATTGCTGCTGCCACTACTATCACAACTATCATATTACTGTGGTACTGGTCGCTTTGCTGCAGAAAATTAATCTCCAGGTTTGGTTGAATCAACAACTAAGTTGCTAATACTTACAAATATTCTTTGGCTCCCTCTGTGTCGAATCTATAAATTTGGGTTGAATACTCTACCCTCGAAAACGGTTGTGATCCCCTATACTTGTGGGTTATCAAGACATTTTTCTGGCACCGTTGTCGGGAAGCATAGCTATATTTGAGTCACTTGGGATTATTTTCAATCTATCACTATGAAGAATCTGAAGGATGCTAAGACTAAGATGTTTCCTCTAAGACGAGGGAGGTAAGGAACTGCCATCTAGCTCTGCTTTAGATTCACCTTTTGTTATAAGTGAACTTGCAACACCACCACATGCTATCAATCCTGATATGTCGCAAGTTATTGATGATGCTACTTCTACTATGGATGATGATTACGATGATGCTAGTACCTTGCTTGATGATAACGTGCCATTAGGTGAATTTCTTGATGAACAAATGGCTAGAGTAAGAGTGTAAGACAACATGATATTGTTGAAACTGATGATGAGCTTGAAACTGGAAATCTTGAAACACCTGTTAGAACTAGTCCTCCTAAATATGAATTGCTTAAGGTGCCGGAAGGTAACGTTATGAATGAGGAGACAACTAGAGATATTC
Source organism: Secale cereale (assembly GCA_902687465.1). Taxonomy (NCBI): domain Eukaryota; kingdom Viridiplantae; phylum Streptophyta; class Magnoliopsida; order Poales; family Poaceae; genus Secale; species Secale cereale. The sequence goes on along the minus strand of LR738714.1, from coordinate 494,087,964 downwards.
TTGCTTGTAAGGATAGAGATGATCTAGAGAAATTATTATGCAAGTATAAAGAGAAATCTTTGAATGCTAGAATGAAATGTGATCCTAAGTTTGCTAATTTACCTATCTTTGTTGGTGATAAGGATTATGAATTCTCTGTAGACCCAGAGTTAATTACTTTGCTATAATCTGATCCTTTCCATGGCTATGAAACTAAAACTATAGTGGCACATCTTACTAAGCTAAATGATATAGCCACCGTATTTGCTCATGATGAGAAAATTCGCAACTATTATATTCTTAAGTTATTTACGTTTTCATTAAAGGGCAATGCTAAAGCTTGGTACAATACTCTTACTCATGGTTGTGTGCGTAGTCCCAGGATATGATTTATTACTTCTCTGAAAAATATTTTCCTGCTCATAAGAAACAAGCTGCCTTACAGGAAATATTTAACTTTGTGCAAATTTGAGGAAGAGAGTCTCCCACAAACTTGGGGGAGGCTTCTCCAATTGCTTAATGCTTTGCCTGATCATCCTCACAAGAAAAAGTAAATACTTGATATCTTCTATAATGGACTAACCATTGCTTCTAGGCATTTTCTAGATAGTTGTGCTGGTTGTGTTTTCAGGGAATGAACTATTGGACAAGCTGAAGAATTATTGAACAACATATTGAAAAATTATAATGATTGGACCCTTCCTAAACCACCGCCTAAACCCACTCCGAAGAATAGGGGTATTTTATATCTTAGTCCTGAAGATATGCAAGAGGCAAATAAATCTATGAAGGAAATTGTATTAAAGCTGAGGATGTCAAAATTTACCTCATATTGAAGGAATACATAGGCTTGATACACCACTGGTGCCTAAGGTGGTAGAGGTAAATTCTCTAATGAAATTCAATAATAATGATAATCCTCACAATATGCACCCTAGCCAATGCCTTTAGTAGTTGGAAAATTACATTAGAAAGCAAGATCACTTCAATGCAAATGTTATGAAACAATTGAAATACAATTCTGATATGATTGCTCGCTTGAGGGACTTGTTATTTAGAATTTCAAATGATGCTAGAGGTGTAGGGATGCATGATTCTATGGTTCAAACTCAGTTAGAGCAAGTTGCTAAATCTCAAAGAGAGTTGCTTGATGAAATGAATAATAATATAAGTGACTTTGTTGTTAGAGTAGCAACTAGAGGAGGTAAAATGACTAAGGAACCACTATATCCTGACGGACATCCAAAAATAATTGAACAAGACTCTCAAAGAGTTCACACTGATGCATGTAGTCCTTCTAAAAAGAAAAAGAAGAAGAAAAATGATAGGACTTTGCATGCCTCTAGTGAACCTGAAATAGAAAAACCTCCTGATAATGAAGTTTCTATTTCTGATGCTAAAACTCAATTTGGTAGTAAACATTCACCTTCTGATAAAATATAATGATGAGGTTCATGAAGATACTCAACCAACCAATGAAAAGGAACCAGATAATGATGTTGAGATAGAACCAGCAGTTGATCTTGATAACCCACAACCTAAGAATAAAAGATATGACAAAAGAGACTTTGTTGCTAGAAAACACAGTAAAGAAAAAGAACCGCGGGTTCCAAAACCAATGCCCTTTCCACCTAAGCCAACTAAAAAGAAAGATACTGAGGCCAGTCTTTCTGCGTACTCGCTTGACTGATATCTTGAAAAAGCCCCCTTACCCTCGGATTTCGATCTCTTTGCTCGAAGCTCCGTTTTCGAAACTGTTTTGAGGGATTGTTGCTTGGTATGTGACTCCTCCGTTTGTCAAATTAGTTTTTGCTTTAGTGGTTTGTATTTAGAGTAATTAGCTTCTCTTGGTGCGGCTGTAGATGAGCTTGCATGTTGAATTCTTAGAGTTCTAAGTATTTCGAATGCTTGTTATCGCCTCTATGCATCCATATGAGTAGTTTCTACCAATCTTATGATGTTTTCTTAACAATTTTTTGTGGACCAAAATTTCAGAAATTGTATGCGGATAAATGTATTTGTTTGGGAGGAGTTATTCTAGGAGGAGATCCTCTGAGGCATTTTCTAGTAGCAGCTTCGCTCGTCGGTCTTATGTTGAACCAAGTGAAAAATCTATACGAGATGCCACAATCAAATCATGCTTATGGCCTTGCAAAGATTATATGGTGCGTGTAGGCATTAAGGAAGAATTTGAGCAGTATGTTCACAATGCCGAACTCGGTCCCTACATTTCATATAGGTGCAATCAACACCTCAGCCTCATCGAATCATTTACCAAAGAATTTAAATTTCATCCCCGTGAGTCTAGGGTGTCGTTTAAATTGTATGATAATCCTTTTACCATATCTCTAGAGAGATTTTCCTTTTGCTGCAAAATTCCATTCTGGTGTTCGCTTGACAAACCACCAAGGTCTGAGTTTGAGATATTCTTGACCAGTCTTTCCTATGGTGAGACTAGGGGGATGACGCAAGGTAGGATAAAAAGCATTCATTTTCCCGCTATCCAGTACTTCACATTAGTTAATGGGAAATGCATTGTAGGCAAGTAGGATTGTAGTACACTTTGTGCTCTGAGCCTCATACGCACCGCTCTCATCGGTGACCAAGTTATAATCTTGGAGCGATTGTTGCACACAGGCTACAACATAACACTGGTAGTGGATATTTTTATGGTGAAATTTGTGCCACACGCTTAGCTAGAGAGTTGGGCGTTTTACCTTGGCGTCATGACCCTATTTTACCGACGTAGTACTTGGACTTTGATGCTATGAGATGTCATAAGATCCTTAGTGGTGAATCCCACAACTTCACTTATTACTTGTTGTCTAATAAAAAAACCGTTGTGGAAACATATTTGCCTGCACCTGCTCCTTTGATATTCACAGCAAGGGCATATTTTGTCTTGGAGAGCGAGGCCCGAGCTCATAACGCGATAGTGTTGGCTACACGACGGGCTGAGGCATCTGCACCAAGAGCTTCCGTGAGCTATCACTCCGTCGATTATGCAGGCTACTGACTGATTACCAAGCTAGGCCAAAAGCCTAAGCTTGGGGGAGTACGTATTTCCACCGACATTACATTCATGTTCACACATTTCTTTCTAGTTGTCGGTGTCCACACTTTTTCATTGTATTATCCATGCCAAATTTATTTTCTCTCTTTCTTCTTGTGCGTTCAAAAAACTCTGAGAAATACAAAAAAAAATCATGCTTCTTTTTTATTTTTCTTCCTAGTTTAAATTGTTGTAGCACTAAACAGAAAACCCAAAAAGATTTTCTTATTCTTCTTTGACTTGTTGGGAGCTTTCTCGTGTAAATAGTTTTTTTTTCTCGTTTTTCCTTTTCCCTTTTATTCGCTTGTTCAAGAAAACCAAAAACTCCAAAAATATTACAGTGTGCTTCTCTAAATTTATTTTCCTTTTTATTTAGTCGTACCAAGGAGAAGACCACGATGAAAATGTTGAGTGGCTCTCGTTTGCATAATTGTTGATCTAACAAAGATCCCATTTTACCTTGTCTTCTCCTGTTGAATAAAATGTTTGTAGATTCCAGCTTAGTCCACGGCACTCTTGCACTATTATTATTTACATATCGTTTGGTCGTGCAAGGGAAAGGCAATAATGACGATATTTGATGAACTCGCCGTGGCAGAGAGAAATGGGTATGGACTCGACTTGTTTAGTTTATGTAAATATGTTTAACCTAGTATCCATGATTCAGCTCATTATGATTTAACATGTTTGCAATGACAATTAGAGATTATAGTTTCTCATGACATGCATAAGTAGCTTGGGGTGGATAATGATTTATGTTAGATATCAACATTGCGTTAAAATGATTGCGATGTAGTATGATGATATGGTATCCTCCTCTGAATGTTCAAGTGGCATGACTTGGCACATGTTTATGCATGTAGTTGAATCAAAACCAACATAGCCTCTATGATATTTATGTTCATGGTGTCCATATCCTACTCAAGCTAGTATCCAATGTTACTTATGCATAATGCATGTTCATGACCGTTGTTGCTCTTGAGTTGGCCGCTTCTCAACCTATTTGCTAGCCTTCACCTGTACTAAGTGGGAATTCTGCTTGTGCATCAAACACCTTAAACCCAAGTTATTCTGGATGAGTCCACCATACCTACATATACACGGTATTACCCTGCCGTCCTAAGTAATTTGCATGTGCCACCTCTAAAAACTTCAAATAAATATCATTTTTGTGTGTTTAGATTGTTCATAGAACGACAGGAGGTAGTCGGTATCTTCCATGTTAAGTGGGTTATTCTCAGGTCAAGTGTTTATTCACTCGCCACTACACGAGAAAAGGGCGGTAATAGGGATTCTCAGTCCCAAACTGCAAACATAAAAGCTTGCAAATAATCAAATAAAAACTCATAAGGAGTCATAATCTTTACTTTATCGCTTGGGAACTGCCACCAGCATGTTTAGCATGGAAGATATAGATAACTGATGGTCGCGAAGTGAATATGAAAGGTGCATCTCTCAAAATTTCATTTAACTCTATTTTAAAAAAATTGAGCTCTGGCACCTCTATAAATCACTGCTTTCCTCCACGAAGGGACTATCTATTTACTTTTATGTTGTGTCATCTCCTTCTAAAATAAGCGCCAGAACCTGAGAGCACTGTTGTCATGCTGATGCATTGTGTGTAGCTAATGTTGGGTGCATCATGACTGGATCTTTTCTACCATGAATTACAATGTTTAGTCGCTGCTTGAAATTTGGAGGTGCTCTGCATTTATGTTTTGCGGTCTCAAAAAGGGCTAGCGAGATACCACTATTGTCATATTATATCATGGTTGTTTTGATATCATGTTGCTGTTTGAGATATCTTATTATTGCTCGCTAGTTGATTATGTCATTGATATGAGTTAATATAATTCCTAAGAGTTATTGTTTCCATGGATAGTCATGATCTTTGCTGAAAACCTGGGTGCTACTTAAGCTTATTTATGTAAACAAGAGCAAAAGAGTTCGTAAAAGTTTTTCTTTTTCACTTTTAGTTTATCAACTGAATTGCTTGAGGACAAGCAAATGTTTAAGCTTGGGGGAGTTGATACATCTTTATCGTACCTACTTTTTCTAACGCTTTTTCTATTGTTTTGGACTCTAATTTGCATGATTTCAATGAACCTAACCCGGATTGACGATGTTTTCAGCAGAACTACCATGGTGTTGTTTTGTGTAGAAATAAAAGTTCTCGGAATGGAATGAAACTTTGTGAGGATTTTTTATACAATAAAAGAGAATTTCCGGAGCCAAGAACCACCGGAGGGGGCACCTGGGAGGGCACAACCCACCAGAGCGCCCCCCCCTCCAGGCGCGCCCAGGTGGGTTGTCCCCAACTAGTGGCCCCGCAGACCCTGAAATCGACGCTATAAAATCATATTTTTCCAGAAAAAAAATCAAGGAGAAAGAATTATCATGTTTCACAAGACGAAACCACTGTCGTCTCTCGTTCTTCCTCGAGAGGGCAGATCTGGAGTCCGTTTGGGGCTCCGGAGAGGGGAATCATTAATCTTCATCATCACCAACCCTTCTCCATCGCCAATTCCATGATGCTCCTCGCCGAGAATGAGTAATTCCTTCGTAGGCTTGCTGGTCGATGAGGAATTGGATGAGATTCATCATGTAATCTAGTTAGTTTTGTTAGGGCTTGATCCCTAGTAACCACTATGTTCGGAGATTGATGTTGCTATGACTTTGCCATGCTTAATGCTTGTCACTTTGGGCCCGGGTGCCACGATTTAAGATCTGACCATTTATGTTATCACCATTATATCTATGTTCTAGATCCGATCTTGCAATTTATAGTCACCTACAACGTGTTATGATCCGGCAACCCCAGAGTGAGAACAGTCGGGACCACTCCCGGTGATGACCGTAGTTTGAGGAGTTCATGTATTCACCGTGTGTTAATGCTTTGTTCCGGTTCTCTAATAAAAGGAGGCCTAAATATCCCTTAGTTTCCAATAGGACCCCGATGCCACGTGAGGGTAGGACAAAAGATGCCATGAAAGTTCTTTCCATAAGCACGTATGGCTATTTACAAAATACATGCCTACATTATATTTATGAACTGGAGCTAGTGCCATATCTCCCTAGGTTATAACTATCACAAGATGAATATAATCCAACAAATCATCGATCCAATGCCTACGAATTTCTCTTATATTGTTCTTGGTAAGTTACTAATGTGTTTGTTACTGTTTCACTTGCTACAAAACTATTGCTATCATCGTTACCGTTACTATCGATGCTGCCACTACTATCAAAACTATCATATTACTGTGCTATTGATCGCTTTGCTGCAGATAATTAATCTCCATGTGTGGTTGAATTGACAACTCAGATGCTAATACTTACAAATATTCTTTGGCTCCCCTCGTGTCGAATCTATAAATTTGGGTTGAATACTCTACCCTCGAAAACTATTGTGAACCCCTATACTTGTCAGTTATCATCCGGCAACCCTCGATATGTTGAACAAGGCGCTAGACCGGATTCAGAAAATGACTATCCAGGAGAACCTGCCCTCCGCTTTTAATCACCAACCCTTCGAGGTGTTCGATAGGTAATTTTGCGCCCCAGCCACCACCCATTTGGTAGCAACTATCGATGATTTAACCGGTATGTTAGACTAGAATTCGGAGAATGCTGAATATATGGACGAGGAGGACGCAACCACGGCTAATGCTGAGACCGGTTCCCCCATCACGGGTCATTGCAAGGCCACATCCACCTATGAAATTTACATGGTGGACACCCCAAAGGACGGCAACAACACTCCATAGCAAGACCGAGACAAGCCTGGAGAAGATCCCCCCAAACGATGAAAACAGGGCCGCCGATCAAAGCCACGTCGAAGCCATGCAAGCAACATGGACTCTGCGAAAAAAGGCACCATAAATAATGCAGATGACCTCGCCGGAGACGCAACCTTCGAACATCATCAGGATGACACCGCAGGGCAGGACGACCCGCTCAATTCAGAAAACCCAGATGACTCCAAGGACAGAAACTACCTCCCACTCTCTGAGGAGGAGGCCAATCTTGGGGAAGATGATTTCATCATTCCCGAAGACCCTTTGGAGCAAGAACGATTCAAACGAAGGCTTTTAGCCACCGCCCGCAGCCTAAAGAAACAAAAACGCAAAATCAAGGCCAAACAGGACAACCTCAACAACCGATGGAATAAAGTCCTAGCTGCCAAAGAGGGGTACGACCGTAATCAGCCAACCAGGAGTTATCCCAAGCGAAGGATATTGCCCCAATTCGACGATGAAGCTGCAGAACCAACACGCCCGACGTACACAAACGCCGAACAGCCGGACCGCCCCCCTAGAGGGCGGGACAGGGAAGCTGTCGAGGCCGAACACACGGCCGCCCCACCTCGCCGTCACGGCAAGGATCAAGTGCGGTCCACTTAAAAATACGACCTTAGCCATGACTTAGATGCTCGTGCAGGCCGCACCAGGTCCATCTATGGACCCATAGAAGACATGCCCGCATAACGGGATGGATACTATGATTGGTTAAACTGAAAAGATAGAGTCTGGGAGCAGTAGCAAATTAGGAGGGCCGAAGAACTCCGACACGACATGGCCTGGGTTCGGGGCACCACACACCCTGTGTGCTTCACAGAGCAGGTCATGCAACATCAATTCTCGGAAGGCTTCAAGCCTGTGAACTTTGAATCATAAGACAAAACTACAGATCCAACCATATGGATAGAGGATTTCCTCCTTCATATCTACATGGCGCGAGGAGATGACCTCCACACCATCAAATATTTGACGCTCAAGCTTAAAGGCCCAACAAGACACTGGTTGAATAGCCTCCCCGAAGACTCCATGGGCTGCTGGGAAGAGCTTGTGGACGCTTTTCAAGCAAACTTTTAGGTCACCTATTGTTGGGGAACGTAGTATTTTAAAATTTTCCTACGATCACGCAAGATCTATCTACCAGATGCATAGCAACGAGAGGGAAGAGTGTGTCTACGTACCCTCGTAGACCGGGAGCGGAAGCGTCAAGTGACGCGGTTGATGTTGTCGAACTTCTTCGCGATCCAACCGATCAAGCACCGAACGTACGGCACCTCCGCGTTCAGCACACGTTCAGCTTGATGACGTCCCACGAGCTCTTGATCCAGTTGAGCTTCACGGGAGAGTTTCGTCAGCACGACGGCGTGGTGACGGATATGATGTGTTCACCGGCGCAGGGCTTCGCCTAAGCTCCGCGACGGTATAACCGAGGTGTGATTCTGTGGAGGGGGGCACCGCACACGGCTAAAACAATTCAACTTGTGTGTCTTTGGGTGCCCCCCTGCCCCCGTATATAAAGGAGCAAGGGAGGGAGGCCGGCCAACCTCTCCTGGTGCGGCTACGGAAGGAGTCCTACTAGGAATAGGATTGCAATCCTATTCCTAGTAGGATTCACCAAAAGGAAGAAGGGGGAAAGGAATAGGAGAGGTGGCGCCCCCCCCCCAATCCTAGTCCAACTAGGAACCCTAGGTGGGGGCGCCGGCCAGCCCTACGGGCTGCCTCTCTCTTTCCCTTTAGGCCCACTATGGACCATCCCCTCTCGTAGGGGGTTCAGGTAACCCCCTCCGGCATTCCCGATAAATCTGAAACTTTTCCGGTATACTTCCGGTATCCGAATATAGCCGTCCAATATATCAATCTTTATGTCTCGGACATTCCGAGACTCCTCGTCATGTTCGTGATCTCATCCGGGACTCCGAACTACCTTCGGTACATCAATACTCATAAACTCATAATACCGATCGTCATCAAACGTTAAGCGTCCGGACCCTACGGGTTCGAGAACTATGTAGACATGACCGAGACTCATCTCCGGTCAATAACCAATAGCGGAACCTGGATGTTCATATTGGCTCCTACATATTCTACGAAGATCTTTTATCGGTCAGAACCGCATAACTACATACGTTGTTCCTTTTGTCAAACGGTATGTTACTTGCCCGAGATTCGATCGTCGGTATCTCTATACCTAGTTCAATCTCGTTACCGGCAAGTCTCTTTACTCGTTCCGTAACACATCATCTCGTGACTAACTCATTAGTCTTTTGCTTGCAAGGCTTATTGTGATGTGTGTTACCGAGAGGGCCCAGAGATACCTCTCCGACACTCGGAGTGACAAATCCTAATCTTGATCTATGCCAACACCACGAATACTTTCGGAGACACCTGTAGAGCATCATTATGATCACCCAGTTACGTTGTGACGTTTGATAGCACACAAGGTGTTCCTACGGTATTCGGGAGTTGCATAATCTCATAGTCATAGGAACATGTATAAGTCATGAAGAAAGCAATAGCAGTAAAACTAAACGATCATAGTGCTATGCTAACGGATGGGTCTTGTCCATCACATCATTCTCCTAATGATGTGATCCCGTTGATCAAATGACAACTCATGTCTATGGCTAGGAAACATAACCATCTTTGATCAATGAGCTAGTCTAGTAGAGGCATACTAGGGACTTACTGTTTTGTCTATGTATCCACACATGTACTAAGTTTCCGGTTAATACAATTCTAGCATGAATAAAAGACATTTATCATGATATAAGGAAATACAAATAACAACGTTATTATTGCCTCTAGGGCATATTTCCTTCACGTGCTTGGTCGACGCTACATATATACTACACATACGTATATGGAGGACTAGAGTCACGCTAGCTAGCTAGCTAGCTGCTAGCTATACTAAGCAAACGAAGGAACAGAAGATCTCGTATATATAATCAACATATATATATATATATATGCATACAGAGAGATGTAATATCGACCACCTCTCCTTCTCCGAGAGATTGGTCGAACAACAAGTTCTCGTATATCGTCTATCCCGACACTACCGGGCACATATATACAATAATTATCTCTTACAAAAATAATCTCCTAACACATGGATGCATGGTCCACATAGTATTCTCCGTCTTCAGCGATCACGTGTTCAAGGAAGAATGCCGCCAATTCCTCTTGAATTGCTCGCAGACGATCTGGTGTTAGGAGTTCATCCCGCATCCGAAACATCTAATTTGAAGTAGGGGGTCAATACATGAAATGATGCTATAAATTTGTGAATATTATTGATTGCTTACGCACTTCAAATTGTTCATCAGTGTAGCCCCGCTCACAGGTCGTGTGGCGGATGGACTCGCAAATGTAGTATCCACAATAATCATTCCCGGGTTCCTGCCACAACCACTTTACAAGAAATAGAGCTCAATCAAACTGATAAGCAAGAATGCCAAATTGGTATTGATGAAACTAGCGCTTGAATCAAGATATAGGAGATGCGCGTGCGGAACATGCTACTATATAGTACTTACTTTCGGGTATCTTCAATTGTAGCTTCTTCGGCAGTCCCGGAGCTTTTTTGATGAATTTTTTCCAAGCCCTGCCAGACAAAGGAAACAATTGTTGGGGAACGTAGTATTTTAAAATTTTCCTACGATCACGCAAGATCTATCTACCAGATGCATAGCAACGAGAAGGGAGAGTGTGTCTACGTACCCTCGTAGACCGGGAGCGGAAGCGTCAAGTGACGCGGTTGATGTTGTCGAACTTCTTCGCGATTCAACCGATCAAGCACCGAACGTACGGCACCTCCGCGTTCAGCACACGTTCAGCTTGATGACGTCCCACGAGCTCTTGATCCAGTTGAGCTTCACGGGGGAGTTTCGTCAGCACGACGGCGTGGTGACGGATATGATGTGAACACCGGCGCAGGGCTTCTCCTAAGCTTCGCGACGGTACGACCGAGGTGTGATTCTGTGGAGGGGGGCACCGCACACGGCTAAAACAATTCAACTTGTGTGTCTTTGGGTGCCCCCCTGCCCCCGTATATCAAGGAGCAAGGGAGGAGGGGCCGGCCACCTCCTATGGTGCGGCTAGGGAGGGGACTCCTACTAGGAATAGGATTGCAATCCTATTCCTAGTAGGATTCACCGAAAGGAAGAAGGGGGAAAGGAATAGGAGAGGTGGCGCCCCCCCAATCCTAGTCCAACTAGGATTCCTAGGTGGGGGCGCCGGCCAGCCCTATGGGCTGCCTCTCTCTCACCCTTTAGGCCCACTATGGACCATCCCCTCTCGTAGGGGGTTCCGGTAACCCCCTCCGGCATTCCCGATAAATCCGAAACTTTTCCGGTATACTTCCGGTGTCCGAATATAGCCGTCCAATATATCAATCTTTATGTCTCGGACATTCCGAGACTCCTCGTCATGTCCGTGATCTCATCCGGGACTCCGAACTACCTTCGGTACATCAATACTCAAAAACTCATAATACCGATCGTCATTAAACGTTAAGCGTGCGGACCCTACGGGTTTGAGAACTATGTAGACATGACCGAGACTCATCTCCGATCAATAACCAATAGCGGAACCTGGATGTTCATATTGGTTCCCACATATTCTACGAAGATCTTTTATCGGTCAGAACCGCATAACAACATACGTTGTTCCTTTTGTCAAACGGTATGTTACTTGCCCGAGATTCGATCGTCGGTATCTTTATACCTAGTTCAATCTCGTTACCGGCAAGTCTCTTTACTCGTTCCGTAACACATCATCTCGTGACTAACTCATTAGTCTTTTGCTTGCAAGGCTTATTGTGATGTGTGTTACCGAGAGGGCCCAGAGATACCTCTCCGACACTCGGAGTGAAAAATCCTAATCTTGATCTATGCCAACACCACGAATACTTTCGGAGACACCTGTAGAGCATCTTTATGATCACCCAGTTACGTTGTGACGTTTGATAGCACACAAGGTGTTCCTACGGTATTCGGGAGTTGCATAATCTCATAGTCATAGGAACATGTATAAGTCATGAAGAAAGCAATAGCAGTTAAACTAAATGATCATAGTGCTATGCTAACGGATGGGTCTTGTCCATCACATCATTCTCCTAATGATGTGATCCCGTTGATCAAATGACAACTCATGTCTATGGCTAGGAAACATAACCATCTTTGATCAATGAGCTAGTCTAGTAGAGGCATACTAGGGACATACTGTTTTGTCTATGTATTCACACATGTACTAAGTTTCCGGTTAATACAATTCTAGCATGAATAAAAGACATTTATCATGATATAAGGAAATACAAATAACATCTTTATCATTGCCTCTAGGGCATATTTCCTTCAGTCTCCCACTTGAACTAGAGTCAATAATCTAGCTCACATCGCCATGTGATTTAATACCGATAGTTCACATCGTTATGTGAATAACACCCATAGTTCACATCACCATGTGACCAACACCCAAAGGGTTTACTAGAGTCAATAATCTAGTTCACATCGCTATGTGATTAATACCCAAGAGTAATGAGGTGTGATCATGTTTTGCTTGTGAGAGAAGTTTAGTCAACGGGTCTGTCATATACAGATCCCTATGTATTTCGCAAATTTCTATGTCTACAATGCTCTGCATGGAGCTACTCTAGCTAATTGCTCCCACTTTTAATACGCATCCAGATTGATACTTAGAGTCATCTGGACTTAGTGTCAAAGCTTGCATCGGCATAACCCTTTACGACGAACTCTTTATCACCTCCATAATCGAGAAATATTTCCTTAGTCATCCAATTACTAAGGATAATTTTGACCGCTGTACAGTGATCTACTCCTGGATCACTATTGTACCTCCCTGTCAAACTCTTGGCAAGGTACACAACGTGTTTTGTACACAGCATGGCATACTTTATAGAACCTATGGCTGAGGCATAGGGAATGACTTTCATTCTCTCTATATTTTTCTGTCGTGGTCTGGCTTTGAGTCTTACTCAACTTCACACCTTACAAGTCAGGCAAGAACTTCTTCTTTGACTAATCCATTTTGAACTACTTCAAAATCTTATCAAGGTATGTACTCATCGAAAGTCTTATCAAGCGGCTTGATCTATCTATATAGATCTTGATGCTCAATATGTAAGCAGCTTCACCGAGGTCTTTCTTTGAAAAAACTCCTTTCAAACACTCCTTTATGCTTTCCAGAAAATTCTACATCATTTCCGATCGACAATATGTCATTCACATATACTTATCAGAAAGGTTGTAGTGCTCCCACTCACTTCTTGTAAATACAGGCTTCTCCAAAAGTCTGTATAAAACCATATGCTTTGATCACCTCATCAAAGCGTATATTCCAACTCCGAGATGCTTGCACCAGTCCATAGATGGATCGCTGGAGCTTGCATAATTTGTTAGCACCTTTTGGATCGACAAAACCTTCTGGTTGTATCATATACAACTCTTCTTTGAGATATCCATTCAGGAATGTAGTTTTGACATCCATTTGCCAGATTTCATAATCATAAAATGCGGCAATTGCTAACATGATTCGGACAGACTTAAGCATCGCTACAGGTGAGAAAGTCTCATCGTAGTCAACTCCTTGAACTTGTCGAAAACCTTTCGCAACAAGTCGAGCTTTGTAAACAGTAACATTACCGTCTGCGTCGGTCTTCCTCTTGAAGATCCATTTATTTTCGATGGCTTGCCGATCATCGGGCAAGTCAACCAAAGTCCACACTTTGTTCTCATACATGGATCCCATCTCGGATTTCATGGCTTCAAGCCATTTTGCGGAATCTAGGCTCATCATCGCTTCCTCATAGTTCGTAGGTTCATCATGGTCTAGTAACATGATTTCCAGAACTGGGTTGCCGTACCACTCTGGTGCGGAACGTACTCTGGTTGATCTACGACGTTCAGCAGAAACTTGATCCGAAGTTTCATGATCATTATCATTAACTTCCTCACTAATTGGTGTAGGAATCACTGGAACAATTTCCTGTGATGTACTACTTTCCAATCCGGGAGAAGGCACAATTACCTCATCAAGTCCTACTTTCCTCCCACTCACTTCTTTCGAGAGAAACTCTTTTTCTAGAAAGGATCCGTTCTTAGCAACGAATATTTTGCCTTCGGATCTGTGATAGAAGGTGTACCCAACAGTCTCTTTTGGGTATCCTATGAAGACACATTTTTCCGACTTGGGATCGAGCTTATCAGGTTGAAGTGTTTTCACATAAGCATCGCAGCCCCAAATTTTAAGAAACGACAACTTTGGTTTCTTGCCAAACCATAGTTCATAAGGTCTCGTATCAACGGATTTAGATGGTGCCCTATTTAACGTGAATGCAGCTGTCTCTAAAGCATAACCCCAAAACGATAGTGGTAAATCGGTAAGAGACATCACAGATCGCACCATATCCAATAAAGTACGGTTACGACGTTCGGACACACCATTACGCTGTGGTGTTCCAGGTGGCGTGAGTTGTGAAACTATTCCACATTGTTTCAAATGAAGACCAAACTCGTAACTCAAATATTCTCCTCCACGATCAGATCGTAGGAACTTTATTTTCTTGTTACGATGATTCTCTACTTCACTCTGAAATTCTTTGAACTTTTCAAATGTTTTAGACTTGTGCTTCATTAAGTAGATATACCCATATCTGCTCAAATCATCAGTGAAGGTCAGAAAATAACGATACCCGCCGCGAGCATCAACACTCATTGGTCCACATACATCAGTATGTATGATTTCCAACAAATCTGTTGCTCGCTCCATAGTTCCGGAGAACGGAGTTTTAGTCATCTTGCCCATGAGGCATGGTTCGCAAGCACCAAGTGATTCATAATCAAGTGATTCCAAAAGTCCATCATTATGGAGTTTCTTCATGCGTTTTACACCAATATGACCTAAACGGCAGTGCCACAAATAAGTTGCACTATCATTATTAACCTTGCATCTTTTGGCTTCAATATTATGAATATGTGTATCACACGATCGAGATCCAACAAACTATTTTCATTGGGTGTATGACCATAAAAGGTTTTTATTCATGTAAACAGAACAACAATTATTCTCTAACTTACATGAATAACCGTATTACAATAAACAAGATCAAATCACATTCATGCTCAACACAAACACCAAATAACACTTATTTAGGTTCAACACTAATCCCGAAAGTATAGGGAGTGTGCGATGATGATCATATCAATCTTAGAACTGCTTCCAATACACATCGTCACTTCATCCTTTAACTAGTTTATGTTCATTATGCAATTACCACTTCGAGTTACTACTCTTTAGCAACTGAACCAATATCAAATACCGAGGGGTTGCTATGAACACTAGTAAAATACACATCAATAATCTGTATATCAAATATACCTTTGTTCACTTTGCCATCCTTCTTATCCGCCAAGTATCTAGGGCAGTTCCACTTCTAGTGACCATTTCCTTTGCAGTATAAGCACTTGTTTCAGGCTTGAGTTTAGCTTTGGGTTTCTTCACGGGAGTAACAACTTGCTTGTCATTCTTCTTGAAGTTCCCCTTCTATCCCTTTGCCCTTTACTTGAAACAAGTGGTCTTGTTAACCATCAACACTTGATGCTTTTTCATGATTTCTACCTTCGCCGACTTCAGTATCGCGCAGAGCTGGGAATTCCTTTCGTCATCCCTTGCATATTATAGTTCATCACGAAGTTCTACTAACTTGGTGATAGTGACTAGAGAACTTTGTCAATTACTATCTTATCTGGAAGATTAACTCCCACTTGATTAAAGTAATTGTAGTACCCAGACAATCTGAGCACATGCTCACTGGTTGAGCTATTCTCCTCCATCTTGTAGGCAAAGTACTGTCAGAGGTCTTATACCTCTCGACATGGGCGTGAGTATGAAATACTAATTTCAACTCTTGGAACATCTTATATGCTCCGTGGCGTTCAAAACATTTTTGAAGTCCCGGTTCTAAGCCGTAAAGCATGGTGCACTTAAACAATCAAGTAGTCATCATATCGAGCTTTTGTCAAAACGTTCATAACGTCTACATCTGCTCCTGCAATAGGTTTGTCACCTAGCGGTGCATTAAGGACATAATTCTTCTGTGCAGCAATGAGGATAATCCTCAGATCACGGAACAATTCCGCATCATTGCTACTAACATCTTTCAACTTGGTTTTCTCTAGGAACATATGAAAAATAAACGGGGAGCAACATCGCGAGCTAGTGATCTACAACATAGATATGCTAATACTACCAGGACTAACTTCATGATAAATTAAAGTTCAATTTAATCATATTACTTAAGAACTCCCACTTAGATAGACATCCCTCTGGTCATCTAAATGATCACGTGATCCAAATCAACTAAACCATGTCCGATCATCACGTGAGATGGAGTAGTTTCAATGGTGAACATCTTATGTTGATCATATCTACTATATGATTCACGCTCGACCTTTCGGTCTCCAGTGTTCCGAGGCCATATCTGCATATGCTAGGCTCGTCAAGTTTAACCCGAGTATTCTGCGTGTGCAAAACTGGCTTACACCCGTTGTATTTGAAAGTAGAGCTTATCACACCCGATCATCACGTGGTGTCTCGGCACGACGAACTTTCGCAACGGTGCATACTCAGGGAGAACACTTATACCTTGAAATTTAGTAAGGGATCATCTTATAATGCTACCGTCGTTCTAAGCAAAATAAGAAGCATAATAAGATAAACATCACATGCAATCAAAATATGTGACATGATATGGCCATCATCATCTTGTGCTTTTGATCTCCATCTCCAAAGCACCGTCATGATCACCCTCGCAAAACATGATCATCTCATACAAAAACCGTATAACTCATCATGTCTTGACCATATCACATCACAACATGCCCTGCAAAAACAAGTTAGACGTCCTCTACTTTGTTGTTGCAAGTTTTACGTGGCTGCTACGGGCTTAGCAAGAACCGTTCTTACCTACGCATACAAAACCACAACGATGTTTCCTCAAGTATGTGTTGTTTTAACCTTCACAAGGACCGGGCGTAGCCACACTTGATTCAGCTAAAGTGAGAGAGACAGACACCCGCCAGTCACCTTTAAGCAACGAGTGCTCGTAGCGGTGAAACCAGTCTCGCGTAAGCGTACGCGTAATGTCGGTCCGGGCCGCTTCATCTCATAATACCGCCGAAGCAAAGTATGACATGCTGGTAAGCAGTATGACTAGTATCGCCCACAACTCATTGTGTTCTACTCGTGCATATCATCTACGCATAGACCTGGCTCATGATGCCACTTTTGGGGAACGTAGTATTTTAAAATTTTCCTACGATCACGCAAGATCTATCTACCAGATGCATAGCAACGAGAGGGAAGAGTGTGTCTACGTACCCTCGTAGACCGGGAGCGGAAGCGTCAAGTGACGCGGTTGATGTTGTCGAACTTCTTCGCGATCCAACCGATCAAGCACCGAACGTACGGCACCTCCGCGTTCAGCACACGTTCAGCTTGATGACGTCCCACGAGCTCTTGATCCAGTTGAGCTTCACGGGAGAGTTTTGTCAGCACGACGGCGTGGTGACGAATATGATGTGTTCACCGGCGCAGGGCTTCGCCTAAGCTCCGCGACGGTATAACCGAGGTGTGATTCTGTGGAGGGGGGCACCGCACACGGCTAAAACAATTCAACTTGTGTGTCTTTGGGTGCCCCCCTGCCTCCGTATATAAAGGAGAAAGGGAGGGAGGCCGGCCAACCTCTCCTGGTGTGGCTAGGGAAGGAGTCCTACTAGGAATAGGATTGCAATCCTATTCCTAGTAGGATTCACCAAAAGGAAGAAGGGGGAAAGGAATAGGAGAGGTGGCGCCCCCCCCCAATCCTAGTCCAACTAGGAACCCTAGGTGGGGGCGCCGGCCAGCCCTATGGGCTGCCTCTCTCTTTCCCTTTAGGCCCACTATGGACCATCCCCTCTCGTAGGGGGTTCCAGTAACCCCCTCCGGCATTCCCGATAAATCCGAAACTTTTCCGGTATACTTCCGGTGTCCGAATATAGCCGTCCAATATATCAATCTTTATGTCTCGAACATTCCGAGACTCCTCGTCATGTCCGTGATCTCATCCGGGACTCCGAACTACCTTCGGTACATCAATACTCATAAACTCATAATACCGATCGTCATCAAACGTTAAGCGTGCGGACCCTACGGGTTCGAGAACTATGTAGACATGACCGAGACTCATCTCCGGTCAATAACCAATAGCGGAACCTGGATGTTCATATTGGCTCCTACATATTCTACGAAAATCTTTTATCGGTCAGAACCGCATAACTACATACGTTGTTCCTTTTGTCAAACGGTATGTTACTTGCCCGAGATTCGATCGTCGGTATCTCTATACCTAGTTCAATCTCGTTACCGGCAAGTCTCTTTACTCGTTCCGTAACACATCATCTCGTGACTAACTCATTAGTCTTTTGCTTGCAAGGCTTATTGTGATGTGTGTTACCGAGAGGGCCCAGAGATACCTCTCCGACACTCGGAGTGACAAATCCTAATCTTGATCTATGCCAACACCACGAATACTTTCGGAGACACCTGTAGAGCATCTTTATGATCACCCAGTTACGTTGTGACGTTTGATAGCACACAAGGTGTTGCTACGGTATTCGGGAGTTGCATAATCTCATAGTCATAGGAACATGTATAAGTCATGAAGAAAGCAATAGCAGTTAAACTAAACGATCATAGTGCTATGCTAACGGATGGGTCTTGTCCATCACATCATTCTCCTAATGATGTGATCCCGTTGATCAAATGACAACTCATGTCTATGGCTAGGAAACATAACCATCTTTGATCAATGAGCTAGTCTAGTAGAGGCATACTAGGGACATACTGTTTTGTCTATGTATTCACACATGTACTAAGTTTCCGGTTAATACAATTCTAGCATGAATAAAAGACATTTATCATGATATAAGGAAATACAAATAACATCTTTATTATTGCCTCTAGGGCATATTTCCTTCACCTATGTCCGGCCTCCGGATGCTGACGACCTAAATCGCATCACACAATAACCCGGAGAATCAGCCCGACAGCTTTGGAACCAATTCCTGACCAAGAAAAATTAGATCGTTGATTGCCCAGATGCCGAAGCCTTGGATGCCTTTAAGCATAGTGTCAAGGACGAATGGCTTGTACGGCAGCTCGGCCAGGACAAACCAAGAACTATGGCAGCCCTTAGTGTCAAGGGCGAAGACAATTGGCTTCCTCGCAAAAACACAAACCCATACATACCAGGTACCTCCAAGGTTCGGGACGAAAATGGAAAGCCCCTACGGAGCTAGAATAAACATCGCCAGAATGACAGCGATGGCGAAGATACAACGGCGAATGCCGGATTCCAAAACCAGAAGTCTAGACCCCGAAAGAAAGCCCCTAAAGGCAACAGTGATGAATCTTCTAGACTAGACACAGTTCCAGACATGCCTTGCCAGATCCAAGACACACCAGAGAAGCCCGCCAACCACTCCAACCGAAATTGTTGGGTGATCAAATAGGACGGCAAACTCACAGCCAAAGATTCTTGCGAAAGCCCATGAAGTGAGGACGATGACGAGCCCCAAAGCCCGAATAGCGAAAGCTAGAAACCCTTCCCTTCCGAAGTTAAGATGGTAAACATGATCTATGCAACCCACATACCAAAGAAGGAGAGGAAGCGAGCGCTACGGGACGTATACTCCGTTGAGCCAATAGAACCAACGTTCAACCCATGGTCGGCTTGCATACGCCATGGAGGGTCTGCAGCCCTAGTGCTAGACCCCATCATCGATGGATTCCACCTCACTAGAGTCCTTATTGATGGAGGGAGCAGCCTCAACCTGATATACAAGGATACAATAAGGAAAATGGGGATCGATCCATCAAGGATGAAGCCCAGTAACACCACCTTAAAAGGAGTCATTCCGGGAGTGGAGGCCCTTTGTATGGGCACCGTAATGCTCAAAGTAGTTTTCAGATCTCTGGATAATTTTTGAAGCGAGGACTTGACCTTCGACATTGCACCTTTTTGCAACGGCTATCACGCCCTCCTCGGCCGAACAATGTTCGCCAAATTCAATGTCGTTCTGCATTACGCGTACCTCAAGTTGAAGATGCACGGTCCTTCGGGCGTCATAACTATCACCGGCAACACTGAATGCTCTCTTCGAACCTAAGAGAGCACTACGGCCCTAGCGGCCGAAGACCACACCAGCCCGTACAGGTCCGGATGCCGAACAACCGTAAAGGCCGGTGACAATAGTAAACGGGTTCGAACTCATTCCACGTCATGGGAACCCGCATACGTTCGCCGCAAATAAGGATACGCGCCTGATGTCTACTACGCAACTTTATTCTTGTAGACACGTGTTGGGCCTCCAAGCGCAGAGTTTTGTAGGCCAGTAGCAATTTTCCCTCAAGTGGATGACCTAAGGTTTATCAATCTGTAGGAGGTGTAGGATGAAGATGGTCTCTCTCAAACAACCCTGCAACCAAATAATAAAAAGTCTCTTGTGTCCCCAACACACCAAATACAATTGTAAATTGTATAGGTGCACTAGTTCGTCGAAGAGATGGTGATACAAGTGTAATATGGATAGTAGATATTGATTTTTGTAATACAATAAAAAACAGCAATGAAGCAAGTGATAAAACGGAGCACAAACGGTATTGCAATGCTTTAAAATGAGGCCTAGAGTCCATACTTTCGCTAGTGCAATCTCACAACAATGCTAATATAATTGGATCACATAACCATCCCTCAACGTGCGATGAAGAATCACTCCAAAGTTCCTACCTAGCGGAGAACATAAGAAGGAATTGTTTGTTGTTATTCTTTCCGATCGATCTATCCAAGAGTTCGTACTAAAATAACACAAGGTATTATCTCCGATCGATCTATCAAGAGTTCGTACTAAAATAATCACCAGAAAAATTCAGGTTCATAATACTCAATCCAACACAAAGAACCTCAAAGAGTGCCCCAAGATTTCTACGGGAGAAACAAAGACAAGAACGTGCATCAACCCCTATGCATAGATTACCCCAATGTCACCGCGGGAATCCGCAAGTTGAGTGCCAAAACACATATCAAGTGAATCAATATGATACCCCATTGTCACCACGAGTATTCATAGCAATACATGCATCAAGTATTGTCAAATCCATAAAAGTATTCAATCCAAAGAAATCTCAATGGGAAAACTCAATTTATCACAACACGATAGAGAGGGGAAAACACCATATGACTCGACTATATTAACAAAGCCCGCGATACAACAAGATTGTGCATCTCAAGAACACGAGAGAGAGAGAGAGAGAGAGAGAGAGAGATCAAACACATAGCTACTGGAACAAACCCTCAACCCCGAGGGTGGACTACTCCCTCCTCACCATGGTGCCCGCCGGGATGATGAATATGGCCACTTGTGATGATTTCCCCCTCCGGTGGAGGGTCGTAAAGGGCTCTAGATTGTATCTTGTGAACTACAGAGCCTTGCGGCGGCGGAACTTCTGATCTAGGTTAACCCCGAGGGTTTTCGAAATATTTGGCAATTTATAGGGTAAAGAGGGGGTGCGGGAGGCCACCGAGGTGGGCACAACCCACCTGGGCACACCTGGGGGCTCAAGAGCGCCCTGGTGGGTTGTGCCCCCCTCGGGGCACCCCCCAGGTGCTGCTCTGGCCCATCCTGGGTGTTTTGGTCCATAAAAATACACAAAAAGTTTCGCGGTGTTTGGACTCTGTTTGATATTGATTTCCTCCGATGTAAAAAACAAGCAAAAAACAGCAACTGGCACTGGGCAGTGGGTCAATAGGTTAGTGCCAAACAATTATATAAAGTTGTTATAAAATGATTGTAAAACATCCAAGAATGATAATAAAACAACATGAATACTTCATAAATTATAAATACGTTGGAGACGTATCAGCATTCCCAAGCTTAATTCCAACTCGTCCTCGAGTAGGTAAATGATAAAAGAAATAATTTATGAAGTGTGAATGCTAGAAAAGTGCACACGTTTGACCAATGACCATTTCAATCAGTTTTCCTCGCATCATAACAACAATTATTTCCTATAAAACTTTTCATGTTAGAGTAGCAACCAATTCACATGTTAAGGTTCAAACAATGAATTCAACAACCTATGTTCTTAGTCACCAAGCAATTGTAATTCAACTTATTCGGCAGGGTTTAAGTAAGAGCTCCACATACTCAACCATCATATAGTCTTCTATGATTGCTAAATCTCACCGCATACACATGAGCAAAATGTTTCAACCAGACAAATAGGAAGATAGGGGCTTGTAATTTCGCCTCCCAACGTATTCACCTTTGGGTGGTGTCAACAATAATAACTCATGCTACCCATATGCAGCTGGACATATGTGCCTAGATCTTTCCTCACCACATGATGGTTGCCAAAAGAGAAAAAATAAAAAGGAATAGAGAGAAAAACTTTGACTCTTTGCATAAAAGTAAATACTAAAAAGTAAAAGATAGGCCCTTCGCAGAGGGAAGCAGAGGTTGCCATGCGCTTTTTGTTTGTATTCTCAACCCCTTAATGCAAAGGAACGTCATGTTATATTGCCCCTTATGATAGCAACCTTTATTATGCAGTCTGTCGCTTTCATTACTTTGCCATCACAAGTTCGTACAACGCTCAAATTTCCCTTACACTAAATGATCTAACACTTTTAGAAGCAATTTTTATTGCCTTTTTGCACCGATGACAACTTACTTGAAGGACCTTGCTCAATCTTTAGGTAGGTATGGTGGACTCTTGAAGATAAGATTTGGGTTTAAGGGTTTTTGGATGCAGAAGTAGTATCTCTACTTGGTGCGGAATTTTTGGCTAGCAAAGATGGGGGGCAAGCACCACATGTTGAAGGATCTATGACAATATAACTTCTGTGTTAATATGAACAAACATAAACCATTACGTTGTCTTCCTTGTCCAACGTCAACAATTTTGGCATATAATATTTTGTTGCGGGCTCATAATCACAAAAGATTTCCAAGATAGTGTATTTGCATGTGAAAGTTCTCTTCCTTATACTAATTATTCCTGAATTTCTTGTATGACCAATATTGTGATTGTCAAACCTCAAAAGATTTCACTTTCTAACCCCAATGTGAAGCTACCACTAGGCATGATATGATTTCAACTTCATGACATTCAACTTATTCAAGAATTTACTCATAGGATATAAGTGAAGCACAAGAGTAAATGACAAGCTACTCCAAAAAGATATAAATGAAGATCATGAGCATAATATTTATTTCTCTCAAATTAATTTAGGTGAAGCAAGAGAGAATTTCTACAAAAATACTAAAGCACACCATGCTCAAAAAGATATAAGTGAAGCACTAGAGCAACGGTGCCAGAAAAGAGCTTCGTTGACGGGATGTGAATGCCGCTTACCTAGCCTCCCTGGAAACTATTTGGGGGATCTATTTTATTTAAAACTTTAAGATCTAAGTATTTTATTAAAACAGCAAGCAAAAAAAATAAAATGGCATTTGAAGAATAGCACATCTCATGTGAATAAGCAAAAACTTAGGATCAACCGATACTAACCGATAATTGTTGATGAAGAAAGGTGGGATGCCTATCGGGGCATCGCCATGCTTAGATGCTTGAGACTTCTTGAAATATTATCTTGGGGTTCCTTGGGCATCCCCAAGCTTGAGCTTTTGTGTCTCCTTAATTCTTCTCATAGCACGGTTTTCCTAAATCTAAAAAGCTTCATCCACACAAAACTCAACAAGAACTCGTGAGATAAGTTAGTATAAATCAATGCAAAACCTTATCATTCTCTAATGTAGCATATCACTAAAATTATTATTCAAAATTGCATACTAAATGCCTCTTCATATTTAATACTACTGTCCTCAAATAGAATCATTAAACACGCAAACGTATGCAAACAATGAAAACATAACAACAATCTGTCAAAATAGTAGAGTCTGTAAAGAATACAAGAGGACCCATACTTCCCTAACTCAAAATATTTTTTTGAAGATTTAACATGTTGTAGGAAATTTATCATAGCTTTCTTTGCAAAAAGTTTTAACCTTTTATCACATTCTGACTT
Source organism: Secale cereale (assembly GCA_902687465.1). Taxonomy (NCBI): domain Eukaryota; kingdom Viridiplantae; phylum Streptophyta; class Magnoliopsida; order Poales; family Poaceae; genus Secale; species Secale cereale. Next base: position 494,063,990 of record LR738714.1, on the reverse strand, counting down.
TTCTCGGGAATTTTTATAACAACGACAAACTTTCTGTTTTCAAACAGCAACATGTAAACTTGCAAAATAAGCATGACAAAGGCTATACTTGACACTTTTATTGAAATAAAAGATACCCAACATTATTATAAATACCAGCAAGCAAATCCTAACAAAATGAAATGACGCTCCAAGCAAAAATCATATCATGTGACGAATAAAAATATAGCTTCAAGTGAGGTTATCGATAATGTTGGAGACGGAAGAGGGGATGCCTTCCGGGGCATCCCCAAGCTTAGTTGCATGGTTGTACTTGAATATTACCTTGGTGTGCCTTGGGAATCCCCAAGCTTAGGGTCTTGCCACTCCTTATTCTCCTCATATCGATATCTCACCCAAATTTTGAAAACTTCAATCACACAGAACTTAACGGAACTTCGTGAGATGGGTTAGTATGATAAAACAAATCATTCACTTTGGGTACTGTCAAAGACAAGATTCATAATTGTTCTCACACAATGCCTACTGTAGCATATCATTTCTACAATTTATATTGATCAATATATGCCATAGCAACTAGAAAACAAGCAAACTATGCATTGAAAACAAAATCCGTCAAAAACAGAACATTCTGTAATGATCTGGACAACCACCATAGTTATTCAACTCTAAAAATTCCGAAAAATTAGGACAACGTAGGAAATTTGTATATCAATAATGTGTCAAAGTTTTAGCTAATTATAACGTTCCAGTGATTTATTGAATTACTTTCTGTTTTTGCACATAATCAAACCAACTATCTGTTGGGGAACGTAGTATTTTAAAATTTTCCTACGATCACGCAAGATCTATCTACCAGATGCATAGCAACGAGAGGGGAGAGTGTGTCTACGTACCCTCGTAGACCGGGAGCGGAAGCGTCAAGTGACGCGGTTGATGTTGTCGAACTTCTTCGCGATCCAACCGATCAAGCACCGAACGTACGGCACCTCCGCGTTCAACACACGTTCAGCTTGATGACGTCCCACGAGCTCTTGATCCAGTTGAGCTTCACGGGAGAGTTTCATCAGCACGACGGCGTGGTGACGGATATGATGTGTTCACCGGCGCAGGGCTTCGCCTAAGCTCCGCGACGGTATGACCGAGGTGTGATTCTGTGGAGGGGGGCACCGCACACGGCTAAAACAATTCAACTTGTGTGTCTTTGGGTGCCCCCTGCCCCCGTATATAAAGGAGCAAGGGAGGAGGGCCGGCCAACCTCCTATGGTGCGGCTAGGGAAGGAATCCTACTAGGAATAGGATTGCAATCCTATTCTTAGTAGGAATCACCAAAGAAGGAAGAGATGGAGTAGGAAAAGGAAGAGGTGGCGCCTCCCACCAATCCTAGTCCAACTAGGAACCCTAGGTGGGGGCGCCGGCCAGCCCTATGGGCTGCCTCTCTCCTTTCCACAAGGCCCACTATGGACCATCCCCCTTCGTAGGAGGTTCCGGTAATCCCCTTCGGCAATCCCGATAAATCCGAAACTTTTCCGGTATACTTCCGGTGTCCGAATATAGCCGTCCAATATATCAATATTTATGTCTCGGACATTCTGAGACTCCTCGTCATGTCCGTGATCTCATCCGGGACTCCGGACTACCTTCGGTACATCAATACTCATAAACTCATAATACCGATCGTCATCAAACGTTAAGCGTGCGGACCCTACGGGTTCGAGAACTATGTAGACATGACCGAGACTCATCTCCGGTCAATAACCAATAGCGGAACCTGGATGTTCATATTGGCTCCTACATATTCTACGAAGATCTTTTATCGGTCAGAACCGCATAACTACATATGTTGTTCCTTTTGTCAAACAGTATGTTACTTGCCCGAGATTCGATCGTCGGTATCTTTATACCTAGTTCAATCTCGTTACCGGCAAGTCTCTTTACTCGTTCCGTAACACATCATCTCGTGACTAACTCATTAGTCTTTTGCTTGCAAGGCTTATTGTGATGTGTGTTACCGAGAGGGCCCAGAGATACCTCTCCGACACTCGGAGTGACAAATCCTAATCTTGATCTATGCCAACACCATGAATACTTTCGGAGACACCAGTAGAGCATCTTTATGATCACCCAGTTACGTTGTGACGTTTGATAGCACACAAGGTGTTCCTACGGTATTCGGGAGTTGCATAATCTCATAGTCATAGGAACATGTATAAGTCATGAAGAAAGCAATAGCAGTTAAACTAAACGATCATAGTGCTATGCTAACGGATGGGTCTTGTCCATCACATCATTCTCCTAATGATGTGATCCCGTTGATCAAATGACAACTCATGTCTATGGCTAGGAAACATAACCATCTTTGATCAATGAGCTAGTCTAGTAGAGGCATACTAGGGACATACTGTTTTGTCTATGTATCCACACATGTACTAAGTTTCCAGTTAATACAATTCTAGCATGAATAAAAGACATTTATCATGATATAAGGAAATACAAATAACATCTTTATTATTGCCTCTAGGGCATATTTCCTTCAGTCTCCCACTTGAACTAGAGTCAATAATCTAGATTACAAAGTGATGATCCTCACACCCATGGAGTCTTGGTGCTGATCATGTTTTGCCCGTGGAAGAGGCTTAGTCAACGGGTCTGCAACATTCAGATCCGTATGTATTTTGCAAATCTCTATGTCTCCCTCCTTGACTAGATCGCGGATGGAATTGAAGCGTCTTTTGATGTGCTTTGTTCTCTTGTGAAACCTGGATTCCTTCGCCAAGGCTATGGCTCCAGTGTTGTCACAAAAGATTTTCATTGGACCTGATGCACTAGGTACTACACCTAGATTGGATATGAACTCCTTCATCCAGACTCCTTCATTTGCTGCTTCCGAAGCAGCTATGTATTCCGCTTCACACGTAGATCCCGCCACGACGCTCTGCTTGGAACTGCACCAGCTGACAGCTCCACCGTTCAATAAAAATACATATCCGGTTTGTGACTTTGAGTCATCCGGATCAGTGTCAAAGCTAGAATCGACGTAACCATTTACGACGAGCTCTTTGTCACCTCCATATACGAGAAACATATCCTTTGTTCTTTTCAGATACTTTAGGGTGTTTTTGACCGATGTCCAGTGATCCACTCCTGGATTACTTTGGTACCTCCCTGCTAGACTTATAGCAAGGCACACATCAGGTCTGGTACACAGCATTGCATACATGATAGATCCTATGGCTGAGGCATAGGGAATGACTTTCATTTTCTCTCTATCTTCTGCAGTGGTCGGGCATTGAGTCTTACTCAACTTCATACCTTGTAAAACAGGCAAGAACCCTTTCTTTGACTGATCCATTTTGAACTTCTTCAAAATCTTATCAAGGTATGTGCTTTGTGAAAGTCCAATTAAGCGTCTTGATCTATCTCTATAGATCTTGATACCTAATATATAAGCAGCTTCACCGAGGTCTTTCATTGAAAAACTTTTATTCAAGTATCCTTTTATGCTATCCAGAAATTCTATATCATTTCCAATCAACAATATGTCATCTACATATAATATTAGAAATGCTACAGAGCTCCCACTCACTTTCTTGTAAATATAGGCTTCTCCAAAAGTCTGTATAAAACCATATGCTTTGATCACCTCATCAAAGCGTATATTCCAACTCCGAGATGCTTGCACCAGTCCATAGATGGATCGCTGGAGCTTGCATACTTTGTTAGCACCTTTTGGATCGACAAAACCTTCTGGTTGCATCATATACAACTCTTCTTTGAGATATCCATTTAGGAATGCAGTTTTGACATCCATTTGCCAGATTTCATAATCATAAAATGCGGCAATTGCTAACATGATTCGGACAGACTTAAGCATCGCTACAGGTGAGAAAGTCTCATCGTAGTCAACTCCTTGAACTTGTCAAAAACCTTTCGCAACAAGTCGAGCTTTGTAAACAGTAACATTACCGTCTGCGTCGGTCTTCCTCTTGAAGATCCATTTATTTTCGATGGCCTGCCGATCATCGGGCAAGTCAACCAAAGTCCATACTTTGTTCTCATACATGGATCCCATCTCAGATTTCATGGCTTCAAGCCATTTTGCGGAATCTGGGCTCATCATCGCTTCCTCATAGTTCATAGGTTCATCATGGTCTAGTAACATGATTTCCAGAACTGGGTTGCCGTACCACTCTGGTGCGGAACGTACTCTGGTTGATCTACGACGTTCAGTAGAAACTTGATCCGAAGTTTCATGATCATTATCATTAACTTCCTCACTAATTGGTGTAGGAATCACTGGAACAATTTCCTGTGATGTACTATTTTCCAATCCGGGAGAAGGTACAATTACCTCATCAAGTTCTACTTTCCTCCCACTCACTTCTTTCGAGAGAAACTCTTTTTCTAGAAAGGATCCGTTCTTAGCAACGAATATTTTGCCTTCGGATCTGTGATAGAAGGTGTACCCAACAGTCTCTTTTGGGTATCCTATGAAGACACATTTTTCCGACTTGGGATCGAGCTTATCAGGTTGAAGTGTTTTCACATAAGCATCGCAGCCCCAAATTTTAAGAAACGACAACTTTGGTTTCTTGCCAGACCATAGTTCATAAGGTGTCGTATCAACGGATTTAGATGGTGCCCTATTTAACGTGAATGCAGCTGTCTCTAAAGCATAACCCCAAAACGATAGTGGTAAATCGGTAAGAGACATCATAGATCGCACCATATCCAATAAAGTACGGTTACGATGTTCGGACACACCATTACGCTGTGGTGTTCCAGGTGGCGTGAGTTGTGAAACTATTCCACATTGTTTCAAATGAAGACCAAACTCGTAACTCAAATATTCTCCTCCACGATCAGATCGTAGGAACTTTATTTTCTTGTTACGATGATTCTCTACTTCACTCTGAAATTCTTTGAACTTTTCAAATGTTTCAGACTTGTGCTTCATTAAGTAGATATACCCATATCTGCTCAAATCATCAGTGAAGGTCAGAAAATAACGATACCCGCCGCGAGCATCAACACTCATTGGTCCACATACATCAGTATGTATGATTTCCAACAAATCTGTTGCTCGCTCCATAGTTCCGGAGAACGGAGTTTTAGTCATCTTGCCCATGAGGCATGGTTCACAAGTACCAAGTGATTCATAATCAAGTGATTCCAAAAGTCCATCATTATGGAGTTTCTTCATGAGTTTTACACCAATATGACCTAAACGGCAGTGCCACAAATAAGTTGCACTATCATTATTAACCTTGCATCTTTTGGTTTCAATATTATGAATATGTGTATCACTACAATCGAGATCCAATAAGAATAGACCACTCTTCAAGGGTGCACGACCATAAAAGATATTATTCATTAAAATGGAACAACCATTATTCTCTGATTTAAATGAATAACCGTCTCGCAATAAACAAGATCCAGATATAATGTTCATGCTCAACGCTAGCACCAAATAACAATTATTTAGGTCTAAAACTAATCCCGAAGGTAGATGTAGAGGTAGCGTGCCGACGGCGATCACATCGACTTTGGAACCGTTTCCCACGCGCATCGTCACCTCGTCCTTAGCTAATCTTCGTTTAATCCGTAGTCCCTGTTTCGAGTTACAAATATTAGCAACCGAACCGGTATCAAATACCCAGGTACTACTATGAGCATTAGTAAGGTACACATCAATAACATGTATATCACATATACCTTTGTTCATCTTGCCATCCTTCTTATCCGCCAAATACTTGGGGCAGTTCCGCTTCCAGTGTCCAGTCCCCTTGCAGTAGAAGCACTCAGTTTCAGGCTTGGCTCCAGATTTGGGTTTCTTCGTGGAAGTAGCAACTGACTTGCTATTCTTTTTGAAGTTCCCTTTCTTTCCCTTGCCCTTTTTCTTGAAACTAGTGGTCTTGTTAACCATCAACACTTGATGCTCCTTTTTGATTTCTACCTCCGCAGCTTTGAGCATAGCGAAGAGCTCGAGAATTGTCTTTTGCATCCCTTGCATGTTATAGTTCATCACGAAGCCTTTATAGCTTGGTGGCAGTGATTGAAGAACTCTATCAATAACACTATCCTCGTCAACTTTGCAACCAAGTTGAGTCATATGATTGTAGTACCCAGACATTCTGAGCAAGTGTTCACTGATAGAACTATTCTCCTCCATTTTGTAGCTGTAGAACTTATTGGAAATCTCATATTTCTCAATTCGGGCATTTGCTTGAAATATTAACTTCAACTCCTGGAACATCTCATATGCTCCATGACATTCAAAACGTCATTGAAGTCCCGGTTCTAAGCCGTAAAGCATGGCACACTGAACTATCGTGTAGTCATCAGACCGCGACTGCCAGACGTTCAAAGCGTCTGCATTAGCGGAAGGGGGCTTGTCACCTAGCGGTGCTTCAAGGACATAATTCTTCTGTGCAGCAATGAGGATAATCCTCAGGTTACGGACCCAGTCTGTGTAATTGCTACCATCATCTTTCAACTTAGCTTTCTCTAGGAATGCATTAAAATTCAAAGGAACGGTAGCACGGGCCATTGATCTACAACGACATAGATATGCAAAACTATCAGGACTAAGTTCATGATAAATTAAAGTTCAATTTAATCATATTAATTTAAAGAACTCCCACTTAGATAGACATCCCTCTGGTCATCTAAATGATCACGTGATCCAAATCAAATAAACCATGTCCGATCATCACGTGAGATGGAGTAGTTTTCAATGGTGAACATCTTATGTTGATCATATCTACTATATGATTCACGCTTGACCTTTCGGTCTCCAGTGTTCCGAGGCCATATCTGTATATGCTAGGCTCGTCAAGTTTAACCCGAGTATTCTGCGTGTGCAAAACTGGCTTACACCCGTTGTATTTGAACGTAGAGCTTATCACACCCGATCATCACGTGGTGTCTCGGCACGACGAACTTTCGCAACGGTGCATACTCAGGGAGAACACTTATACCATGAAATTTAGTAAGGGATCATCTTATAATGCTACCATCGTTCTAAGCAAAATAAGAAGCATAATAAGATAAACATCACATGCAATCAAAATATGTGACATGATATGGCCATCATCATCTTGTGCTTTTGATCTCTATCTCCAAAGCACCGTCATGATCACCTTCGTCACTGGCTTGACACCTTGATCTTCATCGTAGCATCGTTGTCGTCTCGCCAACTATTGCTTCTACGACTATCGCTACCGCTTAGTGATAAAGTAAAGCAATTACATGGCGATTGCATTTCATACAATAAAGCGACAACCATATGGCTCCTGCCAGTTGCCGGTAACTTTACAAAACATGATCATCTCATACAAAACCGTATAACTCATCATGTCTTGACCATATCACATCACAACATGCCCTGCAAAAACAAGTTAGACGTCCTCTACTTTGTTTGTTGCAAGTTTTACGTGGCTGCTACGGGCTTTAGCAAGAACCGTTCTTACCTACGCATACAAAACCACAACGATGTTTCGTCAAGTATGTGATGTTTTAACCTTCACAAGGACCGGGCGTAGCCACACTTGATTCAGCTAAAGTGAGAGAGACAGACACCCGCCAGTCACCTTTAAGCAACGAGTGCTCGTAACGGTGAAACCAGTCTCGCGTAAGCGTACGCGTAATGTCGGTCCGGGCCGCTTCATCTCACAATACCGCCGAAGCAAAGTATGACATGCTGGTAAGCAGTATGACTAGTATCGTCCACAATCTCATTGTGTTCTACTCGTGCATATCATCTACGCATAGACCTGGCTCTTGATGCCACTGTTGGGGAACGTAGTATTTTAAAATTTTCCTACGATCACGCAAGATCTATCTACCAGATGCATAGCAACGAGAGGGGAGAGTGTGTCTACGTACCCTCGTAGACCGGGAGCGGAAGCGTCAAGTGACGCGGTTGATGTTGTCGAACTTCTTCGCGATCCAACCGATCAAGCACCGAACGTACGGCACCTCCGCGTTCAGCACACGTTCAGCTTGATGACGTCCCACGAGCTCTTGATCCAGTTGAGCCTCACGGGAGAGTTTCGTCAGCACGACGGCGTGGTGACGGATATGATGTGTTCACCGGCGCAGGGCTTCGCCTAAGCTCCGCGACGGTATGACCGAGGTGTGATTCTGTGGAGGGGGGCACCGCACATGGCTAAAACAATTCAACTTGTGTGTCTTTGGGTGCCCCCCTGCCCCCGTATATAAAGGAGCAAGGGAGGAGGGCCGGCCAACCTCCTATGGTGCGGCTAGGGAAGGAATCCTACTAGGAATAGGATTGCAATCCTATTCCTAGTAGGAATCACCAAAGAAGGAAGAGATGGAGTAGGAAAAGGAAGAGGTGGCGCCTCCCACCAATCCTAGTCCAACTAGGAACTAGGTGGGGCGCCGGCCAGCCCTATGGGCTGCCTCTCTCCTTTCCACAAGGCCCACTATGGACCATCCCCCTTCGTAGGAGGTTCCGGTAACCCCCTTCGGCAATCCCGATAAATCCGAAACTTTTCCGGTATACTTCCGGTGTCCGAATATAGCCGTCCAATATATCAATCTTTATGTCTCGGACATTCCGAGACTCCTCGTCATGTTCGTGATCTCATCCGGGACTCCGAACTACCTTCGGTACATCAATACTCATAAACTCATAATACCGATCGTCATCAAACGTTAAGCGTGCGGACCCTACGGGTTCGAGAACTATGTAGACATGACCGAGACTCATCTCCGGTCAATAACCAATAGCGGAACCTGGATGTTCATATTGGCTCCTACATATTCTACGAAGATCTTTTATCGGTCAGAACCGCATAACTACATACGTTGTTCCTTTTGTGAAACAGTATGTTACTTGCCCGAGATTCGATCGTCGGTATCTTTATACCTAGTTCAATCTCGTTACCGGCAAGTCTCTTTACTCGTTCCGTAACACATCATCTCGTGACTAACTCATTAGTCTTTTGCTTGCAAGGCTTATTTTGATGTGTGTTACCGAGAGGGCCCAGAGATACCTCTCCGACACTCGGAGTGACAAATCCTAATCTTGATCTATGCCAACACCATGAATACTTTCGGAGACACCTGTAGAGCATCTTTATGATCACCCAGTTACGTTGTGACGTTTGATAGCACACAAGGTGTTCCTACGGTATTCGGGAGTTGCATAATCTCATAGTCATAGGAACATGTATAAGTCATGAAGAAAGCAATAGCAGTTAAACTAAACGATCATAGTGCTATGCTAACAGATGGGTCTTGTCCATCACATCATTCTCCTAATGATGTGATCCCGTTGATCAAATGACAACTCATGTCTATGGCTAGGAAACATAACCATCTTTGATCAATGAGCTAGTCTAGTAGAGGCATACTAGGGACATACTGTTTTGTCTATGTATCCACTCATGTACTAAGTTTCCGGTTAATACAATTCTAGCATGAATAAAAGACATTTATCATGATATAAGGAAATACAAATAACATCTTTATTATTGCCTCTAGGGCATATTTCCTTCACTATCATCCACACTATCCCAAAGGTTTTACTTGGCACTTTATTGAAATAAAACATGTAAAACATGTAAAACATGATAACTACAGTAGCTTAACCATGTGAACACACAAAAACAGTAGATATAAGTGTTGGGTTGTCTCCCAAGAAGCGCTTTTCTTTAATGCCTTTTAGCTAGGCATGATGATTTCAATGATGCTCACATGAAAGATAAAGATTGAAACACAAAGAGAGCATGATGAAGAATATGACTAGCACATTTAAGTCTAACCCACTTCCTATGCATAGGGATTTTGTGTGCAAACAATTTATGGGAACACGAATCAACTAGCATAGGAAGGCAAAACAAGCAAAACTTCAAGATTTTCAACACATAGAGAGTAAACTTGATATTATTGCAATACCTACAAGCATATGTTCCTCTCTCATAGTAATTTTCAGTAGCATCATGAATGAATTCAACAATATAGCCATCACATAAATCATTCTTTTCATGATGCAAAAGCACAGAAATTTTGCTACTCTCCGCATAAGCAAATTTATTCTCATGAATAGTGGTGGGAGCAAACTCAACAAAATAACTATCATGAGATTGAAAATTAAAGTCATGATGACAAGTTTCATGGTCATCATTATTCAACATAGCATACAAGTCATCACCATAATCAGCATATATAGCAACTTTGTTATCATAGTCAATTGAAACATCCTCCAAAGTAGTTGATTCATCACTAAATAAAGTCATGACCTCTCGAAATCCACTTTTATCAATATAATCATCATAAATAGGAGGCATGCTACCATTATAACAAATTTCCACATCAAAACCTGGGGAACTAAAAATATCATCTTCATTAAATATAGCATCCCCAAGCATATGGCTTTGCATATCATTAGCATCATGGATACTCAAAGAATTCATACTAACAACATTGCAATCATGCTCATCATTTATGCCAAACATTTTATAGCATTCTTGTTCTAAAAATTGAGCACAACGTTCGTTTCCATCATTTTCATTAAAGACATTATAAAAATGGATAATATGATGCAACCTCAATTCTATTTTTATAGTTTTCTTATATAAACCAAACTAGTGATAAAACAAGAAACTTAAAGATTCAACTACAAGATCTAAAGATATACCTTCAAGCACTCACCTAACCGGCAACAGCACCAGAAAAGAGCTAGATGTCTACTACGCAACTTTATTCTTGTAGACACGTGTTGGGCCTCCAAGCGTAGAGTTTTGTAGGACGGTAGCAATTTTCCTTCAAGTGGATGACCTAAGGTTTATCAATCCATAGGAGGTGTAGGATGAAGATGGTCTCTCTCAAAAAACCCTGCAACCAAATAATAAAAAGTCCCTTGTGTCCCCAACACACCAAATACAATGGTAAATTGTATAGGTCCACTAGTTAGGCGAAGATATGGTGATGCAAGTGTAATATGGATAGTAGATATTGATTTTTGTAATAGTAACAATAAAAACAGCAATGTAGCAAGTAATAAAACGGAGCACAAACTGTATTGAAATGCTTGAAAATGAGGCCTAGGGTCCGTACTTTCGCTAGTGCAGTCTCTCAACGATGCTAATATAATTGGATCATATAAACACCCCTCAAAGTGCGATGAAGAATCACTCCAAAGTTCCTATCTAGCGGAGAACACATGAATAAATTGTTTCTAGGGTATGAAACCACCTCAAAGCTATTCTTTTCGTTCGATCTATTCAAGAGTTCGTACTAAAATAACACAAACCTATTCTTTATGTTCGATCTATCCTAGAGTTCGTACTAAAATAACACCATAGCTAATTCATATTCAGAATACTCAATCCAACACAAAGACCTTCAAAGCGTGCCCCAAGATTTCTATCGGAGAAACAAAAATAAGAACGTGCATCAACCCCTATGCATAGATTACCCGAATGTCACCGCGGGAATCCGCAAGTTGAGTACCAAAACACATATCAACTGAATCAATATGATACCCCATTGTCACCACCAGTATTCATAGCAAGACATGCATCAAGTGTTCTCAAATCCATAAACGTATTCAATCCAAAGAAATCTCAAAGGGAAAACTCAATTCATCGCAACAAGATAGAGAGGGGAAAACACCATACGATCCGACTATATTAACCAAGCCCGCGATACATCACGATTGTGCATCTCAAGAACACGAGAGAGAGAGAGAGAGAGAGAGAGAGAGAGAGAGATCAAACACATAGGTACTAGTACAAACCCTCAACCCCGAGGGTGGACTACTCCCTCCTCACCATGGTGGCCGTCGGGATGATGAAGATGGCCACCGGTGATGATTTCCCCCTCCGGCGGAGTGCCGGAAAGGGCTCTAGATTGGATCTCGTGGATTACATAGCATTGCGGCGATGGAACTTCTGATCTAGGTTAACCTCGAGGGTTTTCGGAATATTTGGGAATTTATAGGGTAAAGAGGGGCGCAGGAGGCCACCGAGGTGGGCACAACCCACCTAGGCGCGCTTGGGGCGCAGGCGCACCCAGGTGGGTTGTGCCCCCCTTGGGGCGCCCCTAGGTGCTGCTCTGGACCATCCTAGGTGTTCTGGTCCATAAAAATCCACAAAAAATGTTGCGGTGTTTGGACTCTGTTTGATATTGATTTCCTGCGATGTAAAAAACAAGCAAAAAAACAACAACTGGCACTGGGCACTAGGTCAATAGGTTAGTCCCAAAAAATGATATAAAGTTGCTATGAAATGATTGTAAAACATCCAAGAATGATAATAAAACATCATGAATACTTCATAAATTATAGATACGTTGGAGACGTATCAGTGCCACGCGGCACACCCGCACTCTTCACGCTCCATGTCCCTGATACATCTCCAATGTATCTATAATTACTGATTGTTCAATGCTATTGTATTATCTTTCTTAGATGTTTCACAATCATTTTATATCATTTTTTGGGACTAACCTATTGACATAGTGCCCAGTGCCAGTTGTTGTTTTTTGCTTGTTTTTTACATCGCAGAAAATCAATACCAAACGAAGTCAAAATGGAGCGGAACTTTTTGGGAATTTTTTCTGGGCCAGAAGACACAGGCTGGGATGAAGAAGTACCAGAGGAGGGATCCGAGGGGAGCACAACCCACTAGGGTGCGCCTGGGCCCCTGGCGCCCTCGGGTGGGTTGTGCCCACCTCGGTGGCCTCGCACCGCCTCTTCGCTCTATAAATACCCCAATATTCCATAAACCCTAGGGGAGTCGACAGAATTGTATTCCAGCCGCCGCAAGTTCCAGAACCCTGAGATCCAATCTAGAGTAGTTTTTTGGCACTCCGCCGGAGGGGAACACAATCACGGAGGGGTTCATCATCCTCATTGGTGCCTCCCCGATGATGCGTGAGTAGTTTACCACAGACTGAAGGAAATATGCCCTAGAGGCAATAATAAAGTAGTTATTTTATATTTCCTTATATCATGATAAATGTCTTTTATTCATGCTAGAATTGTATTAACCGAAAACTTGATACATGTGTGAATACATAGACAAAACAGAGTGTACCTAGTATGCATCTAGTAGACTAGCTCGTTAATCAAAGATGGTTGAGTTTACTAACCATAGAGATGTGTTGTCATTTGATGAACGGGATCACATCATTAGGAGAATGATGTGATGGACAAGACCCATCTGTTAGCTTAGCATAATGATCGTTTAGTTTTATTGCTATTGCTTTATTCATGATTTATACATGTTCCTCTGACTATAAGATTATGCAACTCTCGAATACCGGAGGAACACCTTGTGTGCTATCAAACATCACAATGTAACTGGGTGATTATAAAGATGCTCAATAGGTGTTTCCGAAGGTGTTTGTGATGTTGGCATAGATCGAGAATATGATTTGTCACTCCGAGTGTTGGAGAGGTATCTCTAGGCCCTCTCGGTAATACTCATCATAATAAGCCTTGCAAGCAAATGACTAATGAGTTAGTCACAACATGATGTATTACGGAACGAGTAAAGAGACTTGCTGGTAACGAGATTGAACTAGGTATGATGATACCGACGATCGAATCTCGGACAAGTAACACACCGATGACAAAGGGAACAACGCATGTTATGCGGTTTGACCGATAAAAAACTTTGTATAATATGTAGGGGCCAATATGAGCATCCAGGTTCCGCTATTGGTTATTGACCGAAGATGTGTCTCGATCATGTCTACATTGTTCTCGAACCCGTAGGGTCCGCACGCTTAACATTCGATGACGATTCGTATTATGAGTTATGTGTTTTTGAAAACTGAAGATTGTTCGGAGTCCTGCATGAGATCACGGACATGACGAGGAGTCTCGAAATGGTCGAGACATAAAGAATGATATATTGCACGATGTTATTCGGACACCGGATGAGTTCCGAGGGTTACCGAATAAATATCAGAGTGCCGGGGGGTTATCGGAACCCCTGGGAGAACTAATGGGCCTTAGTGGGCTTTAGGGGAGAGAGAGGAGAGGCCACAAGGTCTGGCCACGTGCCCACCATGGGCCTAGTCGGAATCGGACAAGGGGGAGGAGCGGCGCCCCCTCTTTCCTTCTCCTCTCCCTCTCCTTCCTTCCCCCTCTCATCCTTTTGGTGGAAACCTACTAGGACTAGGAGTCCTAGTAGGGATCCCCACTTGGGGCGCGCCCTAGGGGCAGGTCGGCTCTCCCCTCCTCCCTCCTTTATATACGTGGGGAGGGGGCACCCTAGAACACAGAAGCCAGTCTTTTAGCCATGTGCGGTGCCCCCTACACAGTTACACACCTCAGTCATATCGTTGCAGTGCTTAGGCGAAACCCTGCGCTGGTAACTTCATCATCACTATCACCACGCCGTCGTGCTGACGAAACTCTCCCTCGTCCTCAACTGGATTAAGAGCTCGAGGGACGTCATCGCGCTGAACGTGTGCTGAATACGGAGGTGCCATACATTCGGTACTTGGATCGGTTGGATCGTGAAGACATTCGACTACATCAACCGCGTTATTAAACGCTTCCGCTTCCTGTCTACAAGGGTACATGGACACACTCTCCCCGCTCGTTCCTATGCTTCTCGTAGATAGATCTTGCATGATCGTAGGAATGTTTTTGAAATACTATGTTCCCCATCTGTGGTAACAGAGCCAAGTTTATGCTTAGATGATATGCACGAGTAGAACACAAAGAGTTGTGGGCGATAATAGTCATACTGCTTACCACCAACGTCATACTTTGATTCAGTGGTATTGTTGGATGAAGCGGCCTGGACCGACATTACATGACCGCGTTAATGAGATTGGTTCTACCGACGTGCTTTGCACATAAGTGGCTGGCGGGTGTCAGTTCCTCCAACTTTAGTTAAATCGAGTGTAACTATGGCATGTCCTTGTTGAAGGTTAAAACAGCACACTTGACAAAAAATCGTTGTGGTTTTGATGCGTAGGTAAGAACGGTTCTTACTAAAAGCCCATAGCAGCCACGTAAAACTTTCAACAACAAAGTAGAGGACGTCTAACTTGTTTTTGCAGGGCATGTTGTGATGTGATATGGTCAAGACGTGTTGAGTTATACGTTATTGTATGAGATGATCATGTTTTGTAAATTATCGGCAACCGACAGGAGACTTATGGTTGTCTCTTTATTGTATGAATTGTGAACACTATGTTATTGCTTTACTTTATCACTATGATTTAGCGATAGTAGTAGAAGCAATAGTTGGTGAGACGACCACGACGCTACTTTGAAGATCATGGTGTCAAGCCGGTGACGATGGAGATCATGACGATGCTTTGGAGATGGAGATCAAAAGCACAAGATGATGATGGCCATATCATGTCACATATTTTGATTGCATGTGATGTTTATCTTATTATGCTTCTTATTTTGCTTATTACGGCGGTAGCATTATAAGATGATCCCTTACAACATTTCAAGGTACAAGTGTTCTCCCTGAGTATGCACCACTACGACAGTTCATCGTGCCGAGACACCACATGATGATCGGGTGTGATAAGCTCTACGTTAACATAGAACAGGTGTAAGACAGTTTTGCACATGCAGAATACTCGGGTTAAACTTGACGAGCCTAGCATGTACAGACATGGCCTCGGAACACCGAAGACCAAAAGTTCGAGCGTGAATCATATAGTAGATATGATCAACATAAGATGTTCACCATTGAAAACTACTCCATCTCGCATGATGATCGGACATGGTTTAGTTGATTTGGATCACGTGATCATTTAGATGACTTTAGGGATGTCTATCTAAGTGGGAGTTCTTTAGTAATATGATTAATTGAACTTTAATTTATCATGAACTTAGTCCTGATAGTATTTGCAAATTATGTTGTAGATCAATAGCTCACGTTGTAGCTCCCCTATGTTTTCTTATATGTTCCTAGAGAAAACTAAGTTGAAAGTTGTTAGTAGCAATGATGCAGCCTAGGTCCGTCATACGAGGATTATCCTCATTGATGCATGGAAGTATTATGTCCTTGATGCACTGCTTGGTGACACAACTATTGCAAGAGCAAATGCAAACATTATGAACGTTTCGTAAAGCTCAATATGATGTCTACTTAATAGTTTAGTGCACCAGGCTTTATGGCTTAGAACCGGGACTTCAAAAATGTTTTGAACGCCACGGAGCATATGAGATGTTCCAAGAGCTGAAATTGGTATTTCAGACTCATGCTCATGTCGAGAAGTATGATACCTCTGACAATTACTTTACCTACAAGATCGAGGAGAATAGCTGAGCTAGTGAGCATGTGCTCAGAATGTCTGGGTACTACAATCACTTTAATCAAGTGGGAGTTAATCTTCCAGATAAGATAGTGATTGACATAGTTCTCTAGTCACTATCACCAAGCTACTAGAACTTCGTGTTGAACTATAATATGAAAGGGATGACGAAAACAATTCCCGAGCTCTTCGCGATGCTGAAATCAGCGAAGGTAGAAATCAAGAAAGAGCATCAAGTGATGATGGTTAAACAAGACCGCTAGTTTCAAGAAAAAAGGCAAGGGAAAGAAAGGGGACTTCAAGAAGAACGGCAAGCAAGTTGCCACTCCTGAGAAGAAGCCCAAAGCTAGACCCAAGCCGGAAACTAAGTGCTTCTACTACAAAGGGACTGGTCACTGGAAGCGGAACTACCTCAAATATTTGGCGGATAAGAAGGATGGCGAAGTGAACAAAGGTATATTATATATACATGTGATTGATGTGTACCTCACAAGTGCTCATAGTAGCCCCAGGTATTTGATACATGTTTGGTTACTAAGATTATAACTCGAAATAGGAGTTGCAGAATAAACAGAGACTGGTTGAGGGTGAGGTGACGATGTGTGTTGGAAGTAGTTCCAATATTGATATGATCATCATCGCACACTCCCTGTACTTTCGGGATTAGTGTTAAACCTAAATAAATGTTATTTGGTGTTTGCGTTGAGCATGAACAAGATTGGATCGTGTTTATTGCAATACGATTATTCATTTAAGTCAGAGAATAATTGTTATTCTGTTTACATGAATAAACCCTTATATGGTCATACACCCAAGGTGAATGGTTTATTGAATCACGATCGTAGTAATACACATATTCATAATATTGAAGCCAAAAGATGCAGAGTTGATAATGATAGTGCAACATACTTGTGGCACCGCCGTCTAGGTCATATTGGTGTAAAGCACATGAAGAAACTCCATGTTGATGGACTTTTGGAATCACTTGATTATAAATCATTTGATGCTTGCAAACCATGCCACATGGGCAAGATGACTAAAACTCCGTTCTCCGGAACAATGGAGCAAGCCAATGACTTATTGGAAATAATACATACAGATGTATGTGGTCCGATGAGTGTTGAGGCTCGCGGTGGGTATTGTTATTTTCTGACCTTCACAGATGATTTGAGCAGATATAGGTATATCTACTTGATGAATCACAAGTCTGAAACATTTGAAAAATTCAAAGAATTTCATAGTGAAGTAGAGAATCATCGTAACAAGAAAATAAAGTTTCTACGATCTGATCGCGGAGGCGAATTTTGAGTTACAAGTTTGGTCTTCATTTAAAACAATGTGGAATAGTTTCGCAACTCACGCCACCTCGAACACCACAGCGTAATGGTATGTCCGAACATCATAACCGTACTTTATTGGATATGGTGCGATCTATGATGTCTCTTACCGATTTACCACTATTTTTTTGGGGTTATGCATTAGAGACAGCTGCATTCATGTTAAATAGGGCACCATCTAAATCCGTTGAGACGACACCTTATGAACTGTGGTTTAGCAAGAAACATAAGTTATCGTTTCTTAAAGTTTGGGTCTGCGATGCTTATGTGAAAAAGCTTCAACCTGATAAGCTCGAACCCAAGTCGGAGAAATGTGTCTTCATAGAATAACCAAAAGAATCTATTGGGTACACCTTCTATCACAGCTCTGTAGGCAATATATTCGTTGCTAAGAATGGATCCTTTCTACAGAAGGAGTTTCTCTCGAAAGAAGAGAGTGGGAGGAAAGTAGAACTTGATAAGGTAATTGTACCTTCTCCCGAATTGGAAAGTAGTTCATCACTGATACATCCAAAACGTATCTATAATTTCCGCTTGCTCCATGCCTTTTTTTGTGATATTGCTATGATATTTATGCACTTCCATATACTTTTGATCATATTTGGACTAACCTACTAATGGTTGCAAAAGTGCACAATGTTCTTGTTTTACACTTTATTGTGTAGGAATTACTTGGAAATTGACAAAAACGCAAAAGGAGTCGTATTGGAGTAGGACTCTGACTTTCCTGAAATCTGTCTGAGAATGTTTTTTAAATATGGTCACGTTCCAGCCCAAAGACGACGTCAAACAGAAAAAGTCTAGTTGTGAAAGTTGTGGGGAATTTCGAGGCGATGCTTCTAGATATAAAATTCGTCCAAATCGGAGTCCGGACGGCCGAGTAAAGCCCGTTTTACTGAGGCCAAAAATCTGATGACCGGAATCCGAGAGTCTATATAAAGAAAGGAAACCTAGGTCACCAAGGGCCACGAATTTTCCTCCTCCCAAGCCGCCGACTTGGAGGGGAGGACCAGCACCATTGCAGCACCATCCACAAGGAACAAGGGGGGCCAAGGAGCTGCTGCCCCTAGGGCCGCCGCCGCCCCCTAGGGCCGCCGCCGTCTCCTCCTCGCCGCCGCCGCCTCCTCGCGGGGCTGCACCTCTTCATCAACACCACCATCAAGATCCTCCTCACCATGTCCATGTGTGAGTAGTCTTCTCCGGGGCCGAGGGCTCGTACGTGTAGCTATGTGGTTATCTCTCTCTCCCATGATGTGATCTTCGTTGTGATCATAGGCTATGTTAATCTAGGGTGATCCCATGATATTTCCCCTTCCTCTATGTATTGGATTGATGTACTCACTTGTCTTTATCTAGTATGATCCCCGAGACCAAGGTGACAGCGGTCTATTGGACATGGATTAGAAAAATATTTTCATGAGTGATTTCCTCTCTTGTGTGTTGATTGAAGATTGAGAGTCTTTTGGTGCTTATCTTTGACTATCATTTAGATATGTTGTGGTGATTGTGGGACTCTCTTTGGATGGCCGCGGTGACATTGGGAAATCCTTAGATTGAGATCTACGAACTTTGAGGTGTGCTTTTGTAGCCCTACATAATTCTCGTCCTCTCTTGACCACGAAGGAATGACCTCCGGGTGCGTCTCCATTGCATGTTTTATGGGAAATATCATGTGATTCGATTGTGTTAATGTTGTTGGGAGTTGCCACTAGTGAAAGTATGATCCCTAGGCCTTGTTTCCACCATTGCAATACCATTTGTGCTCACGTTTACCACTTGTTTGCTTGCTGCACTTTTTATTATAGATTTATATTACTTTGTTTTGCCATCCATATCACTTGCCATTTAACATCTCTTCGCCGAACTAGTGCACCTATACATCTAACAAGTGTATTAGGTGTGTTGGGGACACAAGAGACTTCTTGTATCTTAGTTGCAGGGTTGCTTGAGAGAGACCATCTTCAACCTCTACTTCCCTGAGTTCGATAAACCTTAGGTCATCCACTTGAGGGAAATTGCTGCTGTCCTACAAACCTCTGCGCTTGGAGGCCCAACATAGTCTACAAGAGTAGAAGCGTGTGTAGACATCAAGCTATTTCTGGCGCCGTTGCCGGGGAGGTGAGCGCTTGAAGGTATATCTTTAGATCTTGCAATTAAATCTTTTTGTTTCTTGTTTTTATTTTACTAGTTATGCTTATGGACAACCTTGCTATTGGATCGTTGCTTGTGGGAAGACGCCCCACACCTGTGGTGGTTGCTCCTCCCCCTACTGAAATTGTGCCCTATAAAATACCAGCTGGTATTATCGATTATGTTTTGGCTAATCGTTATGCAGGAGACAGACATCCCGGTGAACACTTGCTATGTCTGTCACAATTATGTTCATTATTTAAGCTTGCAGGTGTATCAAGGGAGTTTGTCATGAGGAAATTGTTCGCCGTATCACTTATAGATAAAGCTTCAGATTTGTATAAGCTTCTCGATAACGCGCACTTGCTTGATTGGCAAGAGCTTATGTCTCTCTTTTATACTAAGTTTTATCCTCTTTATGAAATTCATCGAGACAGGAACTATATCTGTAACTTTAGGTCTCGTGACGGAGAGAGCGTAGCTCAAGATTGGGGGATACTGAAAACGTTAATGCTAAAAAGTCCTAACCATGGGCTCCCCAAAGATGCTTATGTGGAGAGTAAGAGTACCTTTTTGCATGTGGATCATGGTAACAATGCTTTATGTGATGCTTATATTGTTGAGTTTATTCGTGATCCCACTGAAAATTATTATGAGAAGGGAACATATGCTTATAGATATTTCAATAAT
Organism: Secale cereale; assembly: GCA_902687465.1. Classification (NCBI taxonomy): domain Eukaryota; kingdom Viridiplantae; phylum Streptophyta; class Magnoliopsida; order Poales; family Poaceae; genus Secale; species Secale cereale. Next base: position 494,043,585 of record LR738714.1, on the reverse strand, counting down.
ATCAAGTTCCCTCTCTTTATGATGAAGGTTTTGAAGCTGCACTTGTTTTGTCTTCCTATGCTTATTGCTTTGTGCTTCAATGAATTATTATATTGCAATATTCCTATGCATAGGAAGCATGTTAGGCTTAAATGTGTTTGGTTTTTGCTTCTTGATGCTCTCTTTTGTCCTTCAACTCTTATTCCTACGAGAGCATCATTAAAGTCTTATGCCTAGCTTAAAGGCATAAAAGAAAGCGCTTTTGGGAGGCAGCCCAATATGAATAAAATTTTATTTTGTTTTTGTTGTGTCTTGATGTTGTTACTACAGTAGCATCATCATTGTATCTTTACTTTTCAGCTTTGTGCCAAGTGTAGCCTCTGATTACAAGAAAGTTCAAAAGTTGTGACGTGCTGTCCAGGAAACAGATTCTGTCCTTGGACAGAAAAATTCGTATAAAATCACCAGATCATCTTTTTGGTCTGAATTTTTTCGACAGCGTGCTCTATACAATTGTCTTTCGGGCGTCTGTTCTGAGTTTTTTGATTTCAGTTGTAGAAGTGCCCCGAAAAAATCATTTACTACCTGCTTGTCTGTTTTTCACAGATTCTGTCCTGTTTTGCCTTTCCTTCATTTTGCAAACCTTGAGCTTGCTTTTTCTTTGCAAAAACCTTTTGGCAATCTTGAGAAACAGTAGACCTTCAAGAATATCCTTATTTCCAGCAAGGAAAAATTATTTTATTAAGGATACTAACCTCGCTAATCAGATTATGATGAGTTATGTATGAAGGGAGTTTTCAAGTGTGCGAGGGAAGATGATAAAAAGATTCAGGAGTGTCAAACGCTCAAGCTTGGGGATGCCCCCGTGCACCCCCAAGAAATATTCAAGAAGACTCAAGCGTCTAAGCTTGGGGATGCCCCCGTGCATCCCCTTCTCCATCAACATTATCAGTTCGTCTTTCGTTCCACTATATTTTTATCACTTCATGTGTTATGTGCTATGCTTGGAGCGTCTTGCTTTTAGTTTCCTTTTTAGTTTTCTTTAGCTTTGCTTGCTTTTCATAACGAGTTGGAACCCATCTTTCTTTGTGTGGGATAGAAACACGCTCCACTTCAACCTAGAACATAACATAGAATTTTCATGTCTATCCTTGCTGTGTGTGTTCTTTGTCTTTCAATAGCTACTATCATGTTCAGCTCTTAGTTTTTATGTTTATCTTTTTAAAGAGTTTTTGTTTAGTTGGTCGCTGGAACTCTCTTTAGTTATCATGCTTATCTTGTTAAGAGAGTTGGCTTATGTTGCACTGGTCGATATGTCTATGATAAAAATGCTATGTGCATAATGGTGCTTAGTAGTTCATGTTTTCTTGTGGTTAGTCTCAAATAGCTGGGGGGTTCTTAATGTGTTATTGAAGTACCAACATGATTTGTTTGCCTATGATGTGGTATGGTTTAGTGGTATCTTCCTCCAAGAATTTATTTTGATTGACTTGGCGTATGCTCACGCATATTTAAGACTGTAAAGAAAGTCTATCAAGCCTTGATGATTTTTAATTTCTGAGTAGCGATATAACTTCCATGCCTGATTCAATGTTGCTTTGTCGCTCTGCATGATTATGACCGTCATTGCTCTTTTAGTTGGTCGCTCCCAGTCTTTTGCTAACCTTCGCCTGTACTAAGCGGACTGACTGCTTGTGCATTCAAAATCCTTTAAACCAGTTATGCCATATGAGTCCACCATACCTTCCTATACATGGTATTTACCTGCCATTCCTAACGAAGACTTTCATGTACCATCTCGAAATTATTCAAAAAAGCATTTCTCTTTTGTGCCTCTGTTTTAGCTCATGAGGAAGTAGTAGTTAATTCATGATCTTTTTAAGTTGGACAAGCTTCACCCCAGGATTGCATGTCTAATGTGCAAACCCATAATACGAGAAGGAACTGGCATAGAGTGCGTCCGGCTCATTAAAAATTATACAACAAACAAACCCTCCTTCACGCTTTGTTCATGAGAAATCAGAAAACTTTGGCAGTGATAAACAAAGGAGATTAAGAGGATGTGATCGTCCTCATTCGGGAGCCGTTCCTCGAAACTTGTCCATCTCAAGAAGTGATTGAGTTATCTGCTAGCATTCGTTGAGGGAACATGCATAATCTAAAAAAAATATTACATCTGTTTTTAGAACCAAGAGCTCTGGTACATGTTTTGTTTTTGTTTCCGACCACGGGTTTTCAACTTTGCCAACAAAAGCCACGGTTCGAGAGTCTCCACCTTATTTCTTTAAAGCACCAACTATTGAGAGCATGATTGTCATTCTGAGTGTAATGTGCATTGTCCCAAAGTACCATTGTCTTTTGCATGATTATGATATCGTTTATTCTGAAATCATTGTATCTAGTCGTCACTTAAACTTTGGAGGTGCCCCTGCATTTATGTTTTGCTTCACTAAAGGGGGCAAGCGAGATATCACTTTGTCATGTTTGCACACCATGCTCATTGCAAATCTATTGAGTTTTTCAGTATCATATTGTAAAACTTTCAGTTCTTTGTGATTTTCTCATTAGGCAACTTAATTACTACAGATTCATTGTCTCAGTAAGCTTTTGTCATGTGACTGTGAAAAGTCCTTATATGGTTAATAGCATGTCACCACAGAAATTATGTTTGTTATCATTTACCTACTCGAGGACGAGCAGGAATTAAGCTTGGGGATGTTGATACATCCAAAACGTATCTATAATTTATGCTTGCTCCATGCCTTTTTTTGTGATATTGCTATGATATTTATGCACTTCCATACACTTTTGATCATATTTGGACTAACCTACTAATGGTTGCAAAAGTGCACAATGTTCTTGTTTTACACTTTATTGTGTAGGAATTACTTAGAAATTGACAAAAATGCAAAAGGAGTCGTATTGGAGTAGGACTCTGACTTTCCTGAAATCTGTCTAAGAACGTTTTTTAAAGATGGTCACGTTCCAGCCCAAATACCACGTCAAACGGAAAAAGTCTAGTTGTGAAAGTTGTGGACAATTTCGAGGCGATGCTTATGGATATAAAATTCGTCCAAATCGGAGTCCGGACGGCCAAGTAAAGCCCATTTTACTGAGGCCCAAAATCTGATGACGGGAATCCGAGAGTCTATATAAAGAAAGGAAACCTAGGTCACCAAGGGCCATGAATTTTCCTCCTCCCAAGCCGCCGTCTTGGAGGGGAGGACTAGCACCATTGCAGCACCATCCACAAGGAAGAAGGGGGGCCAAGGAGCCGCTGCCCCTAGGGCCGCCGCCGCCCCCTAGGGCCGCCGCCGTCTCCTCCTCGCCGCCGCCGCCGCCTCCGTGGCCGCCTCCTCGCGGGGCTGCACCTCTCCATCAACACCACCATCAAGATCCTCCTCACCATGTCCATGTGTGAGTAGTCTTCTCCGGGGCCGAGGGCTCGTACGTGTAGCTATGTGGTTATCTCTCTCTCCCATGATGTGATCTTCGTTGTGATCATAGGCTATGTTAATCTAGGGTGATCCCATGATATTTCCCCTTCCTCTATGTATTGGATTGATGTACTCACTTGTCTTTATCTAGTATGATCCCCGAGACCAAGGTGACAGCGGTCTATTGGACATGGATTAGAAAAATATTTTCATGAGTGATTTCCTCTCTTGTGTGTTGATTGAAGATTGAGAGTCTCTTGGTGCTTGTCTTTGACTATCCTTTAGATATGTTGTGGTGATTGTGGGACTCTCTTTGGATGGCCGCGATGACATTGGGAAATCCTTAGATTGAGAACTACGAACTTTGAGGTGTGCTTTTGTAGCCCTACATAATTCTCGTCCTCTCTTGACCACGAAGGAATGACCTCCGGGTGCGTCTCCATTGCATGTTTTATGGGAAATATCATGTGATTCGATTATGTTAATGTTGTTGGGAGTTGCCACTAGTGAAAGTATGATCCCTAGGCCTTGTTTCCACCATTGCAATACCATTTGTGCTCACGTTTACCACTTGTTTGCTTGCTGCACTTTTTATTACAGATTTATATTACTTTGTTTTGCCATCCATATCACTTGCCATTTAACATCTCTTCGCCGAACTAGTGCACCTATACATCTAACAAGTGTATTAGGTGTGTTGGGGACACAAGAGACTTCTTGTATCTTAGTTGCAGGGTTGCTTGAGAGAGACCATCTTCAACCTCTACTTCCCTGAGTTCGATAAACCTTAGGTCATCCACTTGAGGGAAATTGCAGCTGTCCTACAAACCTCTGCGCTTGGAGGCCCAACATAGTCTACAAGAGTAGAAGCGTGTGTAGACATCAATCACAGAAATGAGTTTCAGTGATTCCTACACCAATTAGTGAGGAAGCTAAAGATGATGATCATGAAACTTCAGATCAAGTTGCTACTGAACCTTGTAGGTCAACCAGAGTACGTTCCGCACCAGAGTGGTACGGTAACCCTATTTAGGAAGTCATGTTACTAGACCATGACGAACCTACAAACTATGAGGAAGCGATGATGAGCCCAGATTCCGCAAAATGGCTTGAGGCCATGAAATTTGAGATGGGAACCATGTATGAGAAAAAAGTGTGGACTTTGGTTGACTTGTCCGATGATTGGCAATCCATTGAAAATAAATGGATTTTTAAGAGGAAGACTGACACCGATGGTAATGTTACTATGTACAAAGCTTGACTTGTTGCGAAAGGTTTTCGACAAGTTCAAGGAGTTGACTACGATGAGACCTTCTCACCTGTAGCGATGCTTAAGTCTATCCGGATCATGTTAGCAATTACCGCATTTTATAATTATGAAATCTGGCAAATGGATGTCAAAACACGTTCCTTAATGGATATCTCAAAGAAGAGTTGTATATGATGCAACCAGAAGGTTTTGTCGATCCTAAAGGTGCTAACAAAGTGTGCAAGCTCCAGCGATCCATGTATGGACTGGTGCAAGCATCTCGGAGTTGGAATATACGCTTTGATAACGTGATCAAAGCATATGGTTTTATACAGACTTATTGTGGAGCCTGTATTTACAAGAAAGTGAGTGGGAGCACTACAACATTTCTGATAAGTATATGTGCATGACATGTTGTTGATCGGAAATGATGTAGAATTTTCTGGAAAGCATAAAGGATTGTTTAAAAGGACTTTTTTCAATAAAAGACCTCAGTGAAGCTTCTTACATATGGGGCATCGAAGATCTATAGAGATAGATCAAGACGCTTGATAAGACTTTCGACGAGTACATACCTTGATAAAATTTTGAAGTAGTTCAAAATGGATCATTCAAAGAAGGTGTTCTTGCCTGAGTTGTAAGGTATGAAGTTGAGTAAGACTCAAAGCCCGACCGTATCAAAAAAATAGAGAGAGAATGAAAGTCATTCCCTATGCCTCAGCCATAGATTCTTTAAAGTATGCCATGTTGTGTACCAAACCTGTTGTGTACCTTGCCATGAGTTTGGCAAGGAGGTACAATAGTGATCTAGGAGTAGATCACTGGACAAGGGTCAAAAAATATCCTTAGTAACTGGAGGACTAAGGAAATGTTTCTCGATTATGGAGGTGATAAAGAGTTCATCGTAAAGGGTTACGCCGATACAAGCTTTGACACTAATCCAGATGACTGTAAGTATCAACCTGGATGCATATTGAAAGTGGGAGCAATTAGCTAGAGTAGCTCCGTGTAGAGCATTGTAGACATAGAAATTTGCGAAATACATATGGATCTGGATGTGACAGACTCGTTGACTAAACTTCTCTCACAAAGCAAAACATGATCACACCTTAGTACTCTTTGGGTATAAATCACATGGCGATGTGAACTAGATTATTGACTCTATTAATCCCTTTGGGTGTTGGTCACATGGCGATGTGAACTATGGGTGTCAATCATATCACGATGTGAACTATCGGTGTTAAATAAAATGGTGATGTGAACTAGATTATTGACTCTAGTGCAAGTGGGAGACTGAAGGAAATATGCCCTAGAGGCAATAATAAAGTTGTTATTTTATATTTCCTTATATCATGATAAATGTATTTTATTCATGCTAGAATTGTATTAACCGAAAACTTGATACATGTGTCGATACATAGACAAAACAGAGTGTCCCTAGTATGCCTCTACTAGACTAGCTCGTTAATCAAAGATGGTTGAGTTTCCTAACCATAAACATGTGTTGTCATTTGATGAACGGGATCACATCATTAGGAGAATGATGTGATGGACAAGACCCATCCGTTAGCTTAGCATAATGATCGTTTAGTTTTATTGCTATTGTTTTCTTCATGACTTATACATGTCCCTCTGACTATGAGATTATGCAACTCCCAAATACCGGAGGAACACCATGTGTGCTATCAAACGTCACAACGTAACTGGGTGATTATAAAGATGCTCTACAGGTGTTTCCGAAGGTGTTTGTGGTTTTGGCATAGATCGAGAATAGGATTTGTCACTCCGAGTGTCAGAGAGGTATCTCCGGGCCCTCTCGGTAATACTCATCATAATAAGTCTTGCAAGCAAATGACTAACGAGTTAGTCACGAGATGATGTATTACGGAACGAGTAAAGAGACTTGCCGGTAATGAGATTGAACTAGGTATGATGATACCGACGATCGAATCTCGGACAAGTAACATACCGATGACAAAGGGAACAATGTATGTTGTTATGCGGTTTGACCGATAAAGATCTTCGTAGAATATGTAGGAGCCAATATGAGCATCCAGGTTCCGCTATTGGTTATTGGCCGGAGATGTGTCTCGGTCATGTCTACATAGTTCTCTAACCCATAGGGTCCGCACGCTTAACGTTCGATGATGATTCGTATTATGAGTTATGTGTTTTTGATGACCGAAGATTGTTCGGAGTCCTGGATGAGATCACGGACATGACGAGGAGTCTCGAAATTGTCAAGACATAAAGAATGATATATTGCACAATGTTATTCGGACACCGGATGAGTTCTGAGGGTTACCGGATAAATGTCGGAGTGTCGGGGGGTTATCGGAACCCCTCGCGAACTAATGGGCCTTAGTGGGATTTAGGAGAGAGAGAGCAGAGGCCACAAGGGCTGGCTGCGCGCCCCCCATGGGCCTATTCTGAATTTGACTAGGGGGAGTGGTGGCTCCCCCTCTTTCCTTCTCCTTTCCCTCTCCTTCCTTCCCCCTCTCTTCCTTTTGGTGGAAACCTAATAGGACTGGGAGTCCTAGTAGGAATCCCCAATTGGGGCGCGCCCTAGGGGCCGGCCGGCCGGCCCTCCCCTCCTCCCTCCTTTATATACGTGGGGAGGGGGCACCCTAGAACACACAAGCCAATCTTTAAGCCATGTGCGGTGCCCCCTCCTCAGTTACACACCTCGGTCATATCGTTGCAGTGCTTAGGCGAAGCCCTGCGCCGGTAACTTCATCATCACCGTCACCATGCCATCGTGCTGACGAAACTCTCTCTAGTCCTCAACTGGATCAAGAGCTTGAGGGACATCATCGTGTTGAACGTGTGCTGAATACGGAGGTGCCATACATTCGGTACTTGGATCGGTTGGATCGTGAAGAAGTTCGACTACATCAACCGCATTACTAAATGCTTCCGCTTTCGGTCTACGAGGGTACGTGGACACACTCTCCCCACTCGTTGCTATGCTTCTCCTAGATAGATCTTGCATGATCGTAGGAATTTTTTCGAAATACTACATTCCCCATCACAGACCGTCCATAGGCAATTGCTAGATGACTTCTTCTCTCTTTGTATCTCAATACAATGGTCTCTTCGAGATCTATTTGATGTAATGACTTTTATCGGTGTGTTTGCTGGGATCCAATGAATTGTGAGTTTATGTTCAGATTTGACTTGATTTAATATCCGTTCCTGATTATTATAGCCTCGTATTTCTTCTCTGATATTTGGGTTTTGTTTGGCCAACTTGATCTATTTATCTTGCAATGGGAAGATGTGTGTTGTAATGGGTTTGATCTGGCGGTGTCCTTTCCCAGTGACAGAAGGGGCAACAAGGCACACATGTATCGTTGCCATTAAGGATAAAAATATGGGGTATATTCCTACCTGAATAGATCTTGTCTACATCATGTCATCGTTCTTATTGCATTACTCTGTTTTTCCATGAACTTAATACACTAGATGCATGCTGGATAGCGGTCGATGTGTGGAGTAATAGTAGTAGACGCAAGCAGGAGTCGGTCTACTAATCTTGGAAGTGATGCCTATATACATGATCATTGTCTTGGATATCATCATAATTATTTGCTTTTCTATCAATTGCCCAACAGTAATTTACTTACCCATCGTTGCTATTTTTCGAGAGAAGCCACTATCGAAATCTATGGCCCTGGGTCTATTTTCCTATCATATACTTTCAGATCTATATTGCCATTTGCTTTTTCCTCTGTTTGCAACTTTTGCGTTCAGATCTATATTATCAAAAACACAAAAAATAGCTTGTTGCGTTTTATTTGCCGTTCTTCCATTTGCATCTATCAATCTACCTATTTACCAATCTATTACACGGGAGGGATTGACAACCCCTCTTACACGTCGGGTTGCAAGTATTTGTTATTTGTGTGCAGGTACCATTTACATAGTGTTGCGTGGTTCTCCTACTGGTTCGATAACCTTGGTCTCATCACTGAGGGAAATACCTACCATAGTTGTGCTGCATCATCCCTTCCTCTTTGTGGAAATACCAACGTAGCTTCAAGCTACATCAGTGCCTCGTTAGCACAACTTTGCACTCAAACTAACATGGGCAGCCGTGAGACATACACTGATCTGAAGTGCAGGTTCGGCTAAACCAAACTTCGACATTATCTCGTCTTCGGATGACTCAGGAGCCTATTCTGGATAAACCTAAAGCATAAAGCTCCACCAGCATGGCCCTCGCCGACAAAGGCCTCATCGAAGGTCCCTACCCCCTCTAGAAGCAAAGGCGCAGACGTGCAGCACGATACAGTGAGGGCTTCAACTCACGCATCAAGGCCCCGCCTTAACCTTTATCTCTGTAATTTTTTCTTTTTCTCTTATTACAAGTACTGCCTTCGCAATTCGAATTATATAGTTAGACGTTCTGCGCTCATGAGAAATAATAAAAATACCCTTTATGGTGTGCGAATGTCCGCACCTCGTAATCTCCTATGTTTCTTTCTGGATTCCCCACTCACTCTTTGAACAGCTCGGCATCAAAGTACATTAATTAGTCAAGAGTTTGATAATACATCAGCTCAATATTTTCAAGTCCAGCCTCGCTTTCCGCTAGGTGTTCGGCGTCTCGGATATTGCACTGTATGCATCCGTTCTTAACTATGCCTTGGGTCAATAGTTGGGTTGCCCGGCTCCTGTGCTTGCCTCTTATGTTTCGCACGTTTGGCTAAGAAGGCAAAGGGGGAACCCTGCGATTGTACTTTTGTTTCTCCCGATCAAGTACCTCAGGAGGAAATGCCAATAACTAATCGTCATAGTAAGCATGAACGGATCCGCAATCCGACGACGAGGTTTGACTCTAAAAATTGTTGGCGATTTCACCGTGTCACACAAAGGGTTCGTCTTAACACAAACCATGCGATGAGAAAGGGCAGGCTTTGACCCCCAAGTACATCACAAATACACCGGGGGCTAGTCCTTAGTCCCCACCGTCAAGCTCCTAAGGCTAAGTGAAAGCAGTAAAACCGAATAGTCAGATTGCCTAGTTTCATTCCCACACTACCACCTCCGGGCACCAAGACGTTGGCTAAGGGTAACAGTGCAGAAACCGAACACCCTTTGTTATATTCACTTGGGGGCTGAAACCGACGACCGGTAGCTTTCAGAACTAAACATGGCCACACATGAGTCAAAAATTAAAAACTACAATATAAAATAAGTTCGTCGGGCGCATAATAAAGCATAAACCCCACTTGATACAAACTTGCTATAACTACTCAAGCATTACATTTTTCGAACACTGGCCCTCTACCGCTCGTGCTCCGGCCATCACCTACGCGAAGTACTGCTCGGGGCGGCGATGCTCCTTTCCCTGGGGCGGAGGACCAATGGCCATCTCCATTGGATTAATCCTTGGCCAATGGACCATGGTCTGCGCAAATGCGAGCCTTGCCCCATCAAGGCACGCCGACCGCTTTACGGCACCAATCCAGAGCGGGGCCTCCCGGAACCTCTGCACAAGGACAAAGTAGGTGTCCGGAATGGGCTCGGCTGGCCACAAGATGACACAGAGGTCCTTCAAGGCCAGCTCGGACATCCTATGCATCTCCATCAGTTGCTTCATTTGATTGCTGAGGAGGGGACGATGCCCGGAGTCCAAAAATTGTGACCAAAACAGCCGCAGTAAATATTTCTTACCATTGGCAATTTGTGCGGCTTGCCGAATCTCCTCCCGGACACCTCGGGAATCACTCCTCGCCTCCTGGAGCTCCTTCTCCATCTTGGATAGACAAGAGGATTGTTCCTCCCGCCCATTTTCAAGAGCCTCAAGATTCTCCGTGGCATCCTGGAGCTCCCCTTGCACCTCGGTGACCCGAGACTCATGTTGCTTACCACCACACTTCGCCTTCTCAAGCTTGGACACCACCTTTTCAGCGGTTGTCCTCTTTTTGGCCGCCTCGTCCTAAGCTTTCTTCGGGGCTTCCTTTAAGCCCTCAACCTCGGCGGCAGTAGCTGCAAGATCATCAAAGATCGGTAAATGGTCCGGCTAGTCATTATCTGGCAAGCACACATCTTTCTATAGAGCTCACCAATTGCGCCTCGTCAAGCCGTTTGTTGACAAGATCCAGCTCTTGATTGGAAAGCTTGAGCTTCTGATCCATCTCCTCTAACGTCGCGGCATTAGTAGTCGCGACAACGGAAGATGCCCGCGTTAGCACCAGAAATGTTGACATTATAAACCGTCCTACCGAACTTGACCCTCTGCAGGTCTCTTCGAGGTCCTGGTAGAGTCTCGGGGGCTGCTATGTATGCGGCCTACCTAAACTAACAACTATAACCGCATTACAAGGAAAGATCATTACTTGACTTACCTCAAAGCCTGTTAGAAGGCCTTGGACAGTGCCGTTCAGTTCGGATTGGACGGACTGAACACTTTGCATAACCGTGCCCATAAGGGTGTGGTGCCCCTCAACGATGATGGAGTTGCTCACCAACTTTTCCGCCGTGTCCGGCCAGCAAACCGCTACCGTTGCGAAGGTGTTTGTCGCCGGCGTTGGCTCCCCGACCCCCTCCCCATTAGGAGGAACCTGTGTGTAGGATGAAAAGTATGTCTAGAGGGGATGATTAGACTACTTGACCAAATAAAAATCTAGCCTTTTCCCAATTTTAATTCTTGGTAGATTTTAGCAACTTAGCACAAGTCAAGCAAACCAACCTACCCATGCAATTCTAGAGTTTTAGCAGCGGAAAGTAAATCATTGCATATGAAGGTAAAGGGAGGGGTTTGGAGAGTGCAAACGCAAGTGTAGACACGGATGTTATTGGCGTGGTTCCGATAGGTGGTGCTATCGTACATCCATGTTGATGGAGACTTCAACCCACGAAGGGTAAAGGCTGTGCGAGTCCACGGAGGGCTCCACCCACGAAGTCCACGAAGAAGCAACCTTATCTATCCCACCATGGCCAGCGCCCACGAAGGACTTGCCTCACTCGGGTAGACCTTCACGAAGTAGGTGATATCCTTGCCCTTACAAACTCCTTGGTTCAACTCCACAATCTTGTTAGAGGCTCCCAAGTGACACCTAACCAAGCTAGGAGACACCACTCTCCAAAAGGTAACAAATGGTGTGCTGATAATGAACTCCTTGCTCAAATGCTTCAAATGATAGTCTCCCCAACACTCAAATAGCTCCTCACAGATTTTGATATGGTGGAAAAAAAGATTGAGTGGAAAGAAACTTGGGGAAGGCTAGAGAACAAGATTTATGTGGTAGGAATGGAATATGTTGATCTCAACACTTGAGTAGGTGGTTCTCTCTCAGAAAATGAGTAATGGAAGTGTAGGCTTGTTCTGATGGCTCTCTCCATGAATGAAGAGTGGGTGGAGGGGTATATATAGCCTCCACACAAAATCCAACCGTTACACACATTTTGGCCAACTTGGTGGGACCGATTCAGTGAACTCGGTTTGACCGAAAGGTTGAAATATGTGAATGTTAGGAATCTCGGTGGGACCGACTGGGACATCTCGGTGGGACCAAAGGCTAGGGTTAAGTCAACAAAGAGTTGGCAAAGTAAAACTCGGTGTGACCAATTAATGAACTCGGTATTACCGAAATAAATTAACCTATAACAGAGAGCTTATAGAACCAACTCGGTGAGACCGAAAGCCTATATCGGTGAGACCTAAATGTTAGGACTTATGGCTCTATCTAAGTCAAAGAAAACTCGGTGGGACTAGATAAGAAAATTGGTGAGTCCGAGTTTGGCATTTTGGTTTTGACGTGTTTGGAGTGGAGAGGTTGTGTGAGGGTTTTGGGGCATATCATCAAGCATTGGAGCAACCAAATCATTAAGCAACACCTCATCCCCTTTTAATTGTATTAGCTTTCCTAAGGACTCAATGTGATTATGGACCACTAAAAGTGAAAAGGTAGAGTCTTGATCTTTTGCCAAACTTGCTTCCTTAGTTTTTGAGGGTCCACATCTCCACAGTAGCCATGCCATTCATTGAACTTTCCTAAAATATTTAGCTAGAGGAAACATTAGTTCAGTGAGCTATATGTTATTATAAATTACCAAAACCACGTGGGGATTAGTTGCACTTTCAATCTCCCCCTTTTTGGTAATTGATGACAACATATAGATCAAAGCTTTGGCAAATGATAAAATAATGAAATATATCGTTGCTTTGAGAAATATGTGATAAGCAAGAGCTCCCCCTAAATTTGTGCATTATTAAATATTTGCGTTTGAATGCAAATGCACAACTATATAGGATCATACATCACATCTCACATATCACATACATCTTGGTGGAGCACTCAAAAGGATTATAAGTGAATAACAAGTACTCATCACCAAGGCAATTGCAAATGATCACGTAAAGATGTCATCCAAGCAAGTATATGATCAACACAACCATAAATGTAGCATCTCACACACAAGTATCATCAAAGGCAAAACTCTCTCTCTCTCTCTCTCTCTCTAAGCCTATATGATCTATATATATTTCTCCTCCTTTGGCAACAAGTTACCAAAAAGTTTAAAATATACATAGGCTATGCATCTCTCTAGGCATCTCCTGGAGCTCCTAAAGGGGTCTTCTGGTTGTTGTCTCCAGTGTGCGTAGATGGCGTTGAGAGAACTTCTTCTGCGAAGATATCAGCTGATGTCTGAGGGGTTGGTGGAGTTGATGCATGTGTGACACCCTCGGCAGCAATAGTTGGGGTAGACTGAGTGGGTCTCATGTCTCCCACTAACACTGTCTCTGTCCTCTGTCCTCGAGGCACCTTCTGAAACCTTGTAGCATCCTCCTCAACATTGTCAGTACTCACTCCAGCAGCAACTCCTGCTCGGTTTGTATCTCGCTTGAGTTTCTACACGATGGTCTGCACTTCTCTCACCTTAGTATCAAGAGCATGGAACTTACCTTCAATGATCATCTCTATGCTAGCTTGATTCTGAGTCAGGGTGGCCAATCCTTTCTCCATCCTCATTGTAGCTTCAAGAAGATATGTCATCTGGTCACTCTTTGACTTTAGGCTTGAAATGTTGACTGCATGGGTTGAAGCTTGAGCTTGCTGAGCAGCGTGTTCCTTCCTGTATGCCTCTGATGCTTGTGAAGATGAGGGGTGTGTAGGGTCCATCACCACCTCATTATCCTCAAATTCGGGCCTTAGGGGCAAGTGCCTCCTATCAAGAAAATATGTGTTTGTGCCGACTCTAGAGTTGATGAGTGTCTGAATATGTGGGGCATATCCACAAGATCTCTTCTGGTCAGCAGATGTCCTCTTGATTCTCTCTACAATCAGACTCATGACCTTGATCTTCTCTGGAACATCATAGTGGTGAAGCAAGTTAATGGAGTGTCCTCTGATCATCCTGTCATCTCTGGACTTTAGCAGCTAAGTGTGTCTCAGAATGGTGTTGATGGTGCCAAGTCTACCCAATAGATAGTACACTGACCCAAACTTGAATTGCTCCTTGTATTCATTGGGGATGGGCTTGTACATGTTTTGCATGGAGTCATAGCTCATCCTAGCCTTAGCATAGATGTCTGGATCATGTTCTGACTCAGCTGGAGCACCTATCATAGCAGCCCATTCAGAGATTGTGGACTGATACTTAGTGCCTTCAGTCATCCATGAAATTCTCCCATCTGGATAGAAATGGGCAATGGAGTATAATTGCATCACCATTTCATCATTCCATCTTGTCGGCTTCTTCCCAACAAATTTTGAAGTGTCTGTCATCCTGAAGCTCTCATGCACATGTGGAAAGTAGTTAGCATGTTCATCAATATACTTCCAATCGACCAACTTCATGTCACAGACAATGGGCTTCTTGTCAAGCAGTACAGTTTCATAGAAATCTGTTGCTCCTTTGTGTGAAACCTGTAATCAACTATTATTCTTCTCCTTACAACATAGGGATCTGACTTCCTCCATGCTCTCAATCATGCATCTCTTCTCAGCTTCATGTCTTCAGCCTTAAGATGAGCATCATTATGCTCTGGAATCTTAGGCTTGAGTTTTCTCAGCATTTGTGACTCATCATAGTCACTATCTTTTGCCTGCTGTTCCTCTTCTTCTTCTTGAGCTTGAGGCATTGGAGCCTTGTTCTTTTCTGCAGCTGGAATCTATACCTATACTAATTAGGCACTTCCTACAAATTCCCACGTTAATCAGTAATTAGGAGTCGTTAATCTGGTGGGTCCGAATTATTACGGTGTAGATCTACCGATAGTCTTTAGTTCAGAAAAAAAAAACATGCTAAAAGGACCACAAATTCTTTCTCTCTCGATTGTAGATCTGAACCAGAAATCCGTATATTATTTCAACCAGAAACCTATTTGATTGTAGATCCACCAAGCATCTTATTAAAATAAAAAGGCCCATCTCTGTACTTCTATCTAAACAGATCCACCGATCTCTTATCTAAAGAGAAGGCCAAGCGACGCTGCCAGTTTCCCATCCTCACGCCACCGCCATGTCTGCCCTTGGCTCGCTTCTCCATTGCCAATCTACTGATCGCACATAGAGGGACCAGAGAGATGGTTTCCCGGCTCAAGTCTCCTTCCTCAAGTGGTCGATCCCTTATTCCTTCTATGCTATCTTCCTTCGATCTAGGGCAAATCATGCTTCCCCAGCGGCCCAGCCGCATCAGTTGTGCCCACATGAACCATCGATGGCTTCTTGAAGTAGAAGAGCTGGTGTTGCTCACTAGGTCATAGCAACGGCAAGGAGGCTGCCTAGGAGACATCTAGCCTAACGAAGGTGACTCTGAACGTACGTGTTGGTTGATTGGTATGCTTGATGTGTTCTGCAGAAATAAAATCCACATCCATGATGGTCCTGAGGTCCTCGATCTCCTGGCCACCAACATGCACCAGCTTCCCCAGTATCAAAGATTTGGTATCACCGAACTGGTAAACTCAGTAGCACCAAAATGGATTCTGCAGAAAACTAAAGATAAATTTTTTAAATCAAATTTTCCAAAACCAGTTGTGCTTTGTGATGCTCATCCACTCTATCTCATCTATATCTATTCACACCGGCGCTAGTTTAGACGGTGGAGCAGGAAGATCAGAGATTGAAGAAGCACGTCGGTCGTTGGATGGACATCCAACAATCACTGCTGCTAGAATCGTGTGTTGACTGACAAAGCCTTGCGTAAACAAGTCAACCTCGAAATCTATGGTGTGTACAACCCATTTGCTATTATTTTTATAATTTTTACCCATTTTCTAATTCACATGGAATTTATTGCAGCCCGTTTTCCATTTTTATAATTGCTGCCCATTTTCTGGTCAGTACCAGGGTTAAAAAAATTAACTAAATATGTGGGAAATTTTTGAAAATTCGCAAATATTTGCTCGGGAACAAAATATTCTTAATCAAAAAATTAGTAGCCATACTAAAACAAATTTAAAAATAAATTAGTACTATGTCATGTTAAATCCAATGAAATACGTATAAGATATCAGTGAAGAACAAAAACAAAAAAAGAAACTAATATCCCATTTGCTATATATTTTTTGGAATTTTCAACCCCTTTTGATATTAATTTTAACAGACACTGACCATACTCTTTGGCCAAGCCGGATTGCATCCCTCCTCGTCTTGAAAGATTTGCAGCCCAATAAGTCGGAGAAAACAAATAGACCTAGCTTGGGTATTCTTCAAAAAGAAATACTGGGCTACCTATTTTCCCAAAGAAAAAACTGTTGGGCTGATCATGTTGTTAGACGGGCCACAGAGACCGCACAACCCAGTTTATAGCCTGCTCCTCCAAATTACTACTAAAAAAGGTTGTGCAATTCCATCGTTAATTGACTATACGTTGAAAATGATGTGGGTCCCAGATATTAGCAGGGTGGATTAGAGTAAAAAACGAGGGGTTTATCTGAGTAGTGAAAGAGGCACTTGCTTGTGTTCGGGAGTGGACCTGGTGGGTCCATACTGTCATACTCACAACTACACGCCTATCTTGATTCACTATGTTGACAGGGACCGTTTCGGAGAAAAACTATGTTGACAGGGCCGGACGGCAGCGCCGCGGCGAGCGCACCAAGGCGGAGAATAAAGTGTTGTCGCCAATGTGCTGGGCTGGGTTGGACATTCTTATTGAAAAATAAAAATGGACTGGATCTATTTACGACGTCCACTACGATTTGCATGGGTCCGCTAGTTGCAGGAAGAAAATGCTGGTCGCTATCTTTGCCAAAGAATAATATCGACTGAATGTAACGACACTATCATAGGAAATAATATCCTCCTGTTAAATCGTGAATTTAAAGAACTGGTGCATGATCATTTAGCTTTATTTATTTATTTACTTATTTATGTTTAGGGGACCATGAGCATGTACCTTGGCCGGATTCATGTGAGAGCCTCCCTTCTAGTTAATTATGGGCTTTTCTATTGGGCCTTCATCAGTGGGATGCATGTTATCAACAAGTGGAAAATGTGTTCCGTACGAAAAATAGTATGCGCTACGTACGGTACGGGGCACTAAAGGATCGAACCGTGCAACGACTTCCAAAACATTGTGTTTGTCATTCTAACAACACATTTATTCAACCAACAGATGGAATATACTATTGATTGTACATTGAAAACAGCAGCAGCAGCAGCAACCAGGGCTGGGGTGCAACAAAAGCAGTAAGCAGGCCAGAAGAGTGAAGACGCAGCTCCCTCTTCCAAACCAAACATCAGCCATCATTACAAAAGGGCTACCAAAAAAGAACAAGTGTATGCATCAGACTAAATAAAGATTCTACTACACAAGTGTACGCATCTATACCTATACTAATTAGGCACTTCCTACAAATTCCCACGTTAATCAGTAATTAGGAGCCGTTAATCTGGTGGGTCCGAATTATTACGGTGTAAATCTACCGATAGTCTTTAGTTCGGAAAAAACATGCTAAAAGGACCACAAATTCTTTCTCTCTCGATCGTAGATCTGAACCAGAAATCTGTATATTATTTCAACCAGAAACCTATTCGATTGTAGATCTGACGCATCTATTTTATCTCAATAGATAGACCACCAAGCATCTTATTAAAATAAAAAGGCCCATCTCTGTACTTCTATCTAAACAGATCCACCGATCTCTTATCTAAAGAGAAGGCCAAGCGACGCTGCCAGTTTCCCATCCTCACGCCACCACCATGCCTACCCTTGGCTCGCTTCACCATTGCCAATCTACTGATCGCACATAGAGGGACCAGAGAGATGGTCTCCCGGCTCAAGTCACCTTCCTCAAGTGGTCGATCCCTTATTCCTTCTATGCTATCTTCCTTCGATCTAGGGCAAATCGTGCTTCCCCAGCGGCCCAGCCGCATCAGTTGTGCTCATGTGAACCATCGACAGCTTTTTGAAGTAGAAGAGCTGGTGTTGCTCACTAGGTCATAGCAACGGCAAGGAGGCTGCCTAGGAGACATCTAGCCTAACGAAGGTGACTCTGAACGTACGTGTTGGTTGATTGGTATGCTTGATGTGTTATGCAGAAATAAAATCCACATCCATGATGGTCATGAGGTCCTCGATCTCCTGGCCACCAACATGCACCAGATTCCCTAGTATGAAAGATTTGGAATAGATGAGACTACGGCAAATGATAGCTGATGGTTTCGTATGTAATTTCATTGAAATTTGTAGGCCCAGGTGAGTTTGATCAGGAGACAATGGATTGGCTACTCACTCTTATGAGGCGTTCTGATTTCTTTCATTTGATTTGGCCCATGCATATTTACTTGAATCGTTCTGACTATCCTCCATCTCATGTTTATAGCAGGTAGGCATGCAAAGGGCTGCAGCAAATCATGTATAATATGGACCGATCTATCTTTGCTTATGTGGAAACAAAATTGATCAACCACCAGACTGAAAGGGATTAGGCACCATAGATCATAGGCGCTGATTGTTCACATCGAATGTCCCACATGCAACAATGCTTCAGTGCAGTGCAGGTACGAATATGCCAGGAATGCCTCTTAGCGCAGGTACAAATAACACGCCAACAAAAAATATCTAATTTAATTTTTACATCTCAGAATGACTGTCTTTTTCTGCTTCTGACCATCATGTACTCCCTCCGTCCGTAAATACTTGTCGAAGGAATGGATGTATCTAGATGTATTTTAGTTCTTGATACATCCATTTTTATGCATTTCTCCGACATGTATTTCTGGAAGGAGGGAGTATGCCACAAGCCAGCATGCAAAACCATCTGCATCAGGTATATAATGAATGCAAATCCTTTTCAAATCCTGGCAACTTCGGTCTCCTCATGTTTTTTTCTCAATTAGGCATACCATGTCTACAGCGGAGATAGAATAACTTAATAAAAGAAACAAGAACATTGCCCTTTGTTTGCGCAACAGTGGAACGATGCTGCGCTGGGCTATCGGACTGCGTGTATGCCTGTAGGGACGTGTTGTTTAATTTATGGTGCTTGCTTACACATATATATGACGAAAATATGTGGTTGACTTGGGAAATATCTTAACGTCTGATGGAGTAGAGTAGGTAGTGTTGGACTAGCTCCTTTGTGTCATCTTACTATTATGCTATTAATTAATCCATGAAATATCCCTCATATACAGAAGTCATGAATCCATGTGAAAGTTACTTAACAGTAAGGTGCCACGTTTGAGCATGATCTTTGTAGGCCAGTATGTTAGTATATATGTTTTATAGATATATCTGAATCATTTTGCTTTTGTTCTTCTTGGTATTCTTTGCGTACCTACTAATTTTTGGTTTGCATTGTTGATTATATCGGGCTAATACTACTAAAAATATAATTTTATTTTATGGCACTATTTCATAGTAGTGGCATCTATCACTTATTAAAAATCTCATTAGCTCATCATGATATATAGTTTTCTCTTTAGGAGAGCACAAAAACATGCAACATGTAAGAGGGCACAAAAGCTCATTTTAATCTAAAACATGCAAAATGTAAGAGGGCGCCAAAAATCATTTTGTCCACTATATTTGGCATATTTACCAAAAACAAGTTTGATATGTGAGATATGTGTTAGCACATAAAATCCTACAGCTCGCACTGACAACATTTTGCAAAAGAAGTGTTAGAAAGAACATCACTATTTACTTTGGTGATGACATGTACGTGTTCATTGATATGGTTGACACTCACCTCATGTAAGTTTCGCCTCCTTATTATATGTATGTACAATGAGTTTCTATAGTTGTCTACAACTGAAGTTGGGGTCAACTTATTTCATGCAGGCCTCACTCCATTTAAATTTTTCCAATATTATTGGCGTGTTTGCCTTATTTTCTGAAAGATGACAGCGTTATCACTCAGATCTTTCTCTTTCTCTCCACGATACTTGATGAGGTTACTTGCTTAGGACTCTTTTGTGTTATCATTTTGTGCATTGTATTTAGATTAATCTTTTGTAGCCAAATATTATAGCATGTTACTTTCCAGTGGAAGACACAAGAAAACAATAAAGATGAGAGGATACATATATGCATATATTAGTACAACTTTCGAATTGTTATTTGACCACGACCAGTCCGAGTACTTCTCTTTGAAGATAACGAGTGATATATGACTGAATTGATGTTATGTAAGTAAAATTCGATGTGAATTTGTATTCCCTTTAATTCTCCGAGGAGTATATTAACTAGGATATTCATTTGAATAGGCTTGGGATAAACATTCATCAGCGGTAGCAGTGTGAAAAACTTATATTTGAAAATAACTACTCCCATTTAGGCGTCATTGCTATTAAAATGATTTAGTTAACACTATTGTGGAAGACAGTTAGAACTCCAATAATATAATTGCTGGAAGCAACTACATGTAATTTATGTGGGCTTTTACCATCAAATTGACCAATAGTATATGATCTAATAAATTTCGTTAAAAATAACTTTGTATCCCATAAATTACTTGCATTTGTAAGAAGATAATTATCTGTGTCCTAAAAGAAAATCTTAATAATACTGGGCATTTCATATATTGTAAGAATGCCATTTTTAGGAAATACGAGATGCTGACATTATTGCATTTTATCAATGAAGTGTTTGCTTTTATATTTAACTATGGTATATTTCCCAACCAACGGGGATTTATATACATGATGTAGCTATAATATATGTAATTAAATGTTCTTATGGTGTACATGTCATTTCACCCATTAGATATCCTGGTAGAAGTTTTCTTGGAGATGATTGGATTTCACGAATAACTACATGCAAACCCATATAGAGTAGAAGTTCTCACAAACCCATAATCGACGCAACAATATACTCCTTGCTTGCTAACTTTCTATTTAAAACCAAATCAAATGTATCAATAAAGGATTTTAAGGTGTTTGATGTATGTCGGAAACTAAGCTAGATCTAAAAGCTATAAACAGTTTGAGTTTTTTCTATATGCATTATGAAATAAACTAGCCCGTGCAATGCACGGGTTAGCGACTAGTGTTCCTAGTGTTTCTCTTGGGTGCAGACTTGGTGGCTTGAGCAGCAGCTTTGGGGGTAGTTTTGTGCTTTGAAGGAGCAGCCCCTGACTTAATAGCATCCCCCATCAGCTTCTGAGATTTAGATGTTGGTGCAGCATCCTCTTCTTCTTCCTCATCATCACCATCATTTCTCATAGATGGCTTACAACCACTATGGCTGTGGTTTTCCTAGCCCTTTTCTTAGCTCCTGCTAGCTCATCATCTATGGTTTCCAGGGTGAACATCATTGTTTATTGAGTTGATGCTCTAGCCTTTGACATTGGCACTCTTTAGGCTGGAGATTTCTTGTTCAAACCAGGCTTGGTTGAAGCAATTGTGCCATATTCCTTCCTGGCAACTTTCTTCTTTGAGGTGGCCTCATCAGCTACAAAATCTTCATCCTCTGAATCTGAAGTTTTCTTCTTGCTTGACTTGGTAGCAGCCTTTGGAAGGTCACTGGGAGTGCTTCTGCTGCTCTCATAGTAGCTGGAGTTATTGTGACTAGAGCCCTCACTCAATTGTGCCTGCTCATGTGACCTATTCTGGCTGTCACTACCTTCTGACATTTCTGAAACTGCAAGCTGACCATGTGAATAGATATAGATGAGATAGAGTGGATGAGCATCACAAAGCACAACTGGTTTCGGAAATTTTTATTTAAAAAATTTAACTTTAGTTTTCTGCAGAATCCATTTTGGTGCTACTGAGTTTACCAGTTCGGTGATACCAAAGCAAAGACAGAGGCAAAACATACTTGTTTTGGTAAGACCGAGGTAGTTTTCGGTGGCTCCGAGTTGCTAGGGTTTCACCGAGCTGCTAGTTTTGGTCTCACCGAGTGATACAATTCGGTTGGGCCGAGGTGTATCACTGCAATGGCTTACGCCAACTCCGTGACACTGAGACATGCAAATCGGTCAGACCGAGATGGGTTCGGCAGAGAACTAATCCTAAGTTTTCCGAAATCCATCTACCCTAAACACTAGTTTTGCTGGATAGGAAGTTTGCAAATGAGGGAAGATCAATGGCAAGTTGTTTTGTGCATGAATTAGATTTGGAGAACACAAAACAAGTGAGTCGTACCCTAACTTGGTGGCGATATCCTACGGTGACGAGGGGCGGAGATGAATGCACTCGACGGTGATGTATTCCAACGGCAGGAGGCGGTTGGAGACAACGACGAAGATCCTTGGACCACGGCGGCGGCAGAGCTAGGGTGCGAGAATAGAACTGTTGGAGGAATTTCCAAAAAAAATATCCGTGAGTTATATACCCAGATCTGTCGGTGGGACTGAGAAAACAGTTTCGGTGCCACCGAGATGCATTTTGCACTGAGCTATTGCAACTCGGTTGGACCGAGACGGTTTATTCGGTTTCACCGAGATACAAAAACTGATCAACCTAAATGATTTTGGTGGGACCGAATGAGATTTGTTGGTCTGACCGAAATGCATTTTGGAGGTTTTAGAAGTTATGTCCGGATCAGATCGGTGACACCGAGTGCTCCTCACTCGGTGGGTCCAATAGAGACTTGTTCAAACTTTGTGATGTATAGCATGAATAGAGTTTGAGACGAGAAAAGCATAGATAGCTAGAGGGAGTGCTTAGGCATTCTTGTCCATCCATTTGGCAAAAAGAAAAAGAGCGAAACAATCAAAGCAATAAAATGGATGTCCTCTAATGATTAAAATATGCAACCAACATGCTCACACAATAAAATGGCAAATAGAATATGTGTAACACATGCACACTCAATTCTAGCATCTATCACACAATTTGGCGATGACTAGGTCATCTATATATGAGTATATTGACTTAGGAGTCAAATGAGAACATTTGATCATAGGTCATACTCATCGTTTAAGCATAAGTGGGGTTACCACTTTTACATAAAGCATTGGTGTGTTCACACCATTAGAGTTGCTTTATCTCAATCTTTAGAGTAAAGCTCACCCTAGATGTGATATCCCCCCTAAAAGGGACGAACTAACCTTGGGTTTTGTCGATGATGACTGCATGTAGATATTGAAGGTGTGGATGCTCGATGTTGATGTAGATCATTTGGAGCAATCCATTGGAGTGAGTTGCACTTTCAATACCTACACGGGTTAGTCCCACAAGGAACAAACAAAGATATCCATGGACATAGAGTGAATTGCACACAAGATGATGTCCATGAAAGCATTAGGTTACCTTGTCCCTTGTCTTACCAACAAGAGGGCTTGTGACTCCTTGAACTAGTGCAAGATGTGGAAGTTGTTTGCACTTGTCCGTGCCAAGATGATATGAGTGAAGTATGTTGGCGGAGTCACCCTCAGGAACTCTCTAGTTCTTCTTCTTCGGGGTCCACATCAACTTGACGGGACTCCTTGTAGTTGCAGTCGTACTTGATGAAGTAGAGCTTGATGTAGTCTTGGGAACCCAATTGACCAAGGCCTTAGGAGCTTCTTGAAATGCATCAATCTCTTCTTGAATCTTGTCCTTGCCCTTTACCTTGTGGTCTTGTGGTTGAAGATCATCTTGTGCTTGTGTCCCCTTGAAGGAAGTAGGATAATACTTCCCTTGTTGAGGAACAAACTTGGTCTTGGTTATTGATCTTCTTCCCACTCAACTCCATTGGCATTGAACTTTCGTTCATAACTAACACCTTGATTCTTCCGATGCCTTCCTTTCTTGCGCACAATTTCCTCCAATTGCTTACTACCGGCAAGACTCTTGTAAACACCTTTCTCTATAATTCCTTCAATAAGCTATTTTCTTGCTCAAGTTTAACTTGGCTAAGAGAATCATTAGTGGAATCAAGAGAATAACTATAAGCAACCACATTTAATTTAGCATGATTGCTGTCACTACTAGAGGAAGAATCTTTCTTGTTCTTGTTGCTAGATTTTACTTGTGGCATGTAAGTAGACAAGAGTAAACGTTTGGCAATGTAAGAAGAACTTTTCTTACGAAGATCATCATTGATTGATTTTAAGAACTCATGCTCTAGCTCTGGATTGAGCTTTTCAAAGCATAGCTTCTCATGAGTCCTCAAAAGTTCTCGATGAACCTCTAAGGTAGTTTCATGAGCTAACTTGAGAGTGTTTACTTCTTTAGTTAGACGCTCAATCTTCTCCTTATCATTGTCATTCGTTTTATCTTGATTATCATGATTAATAACAATTTAATCATAGTTATCATCATAGGTTTCATCACTATTGCTACCAACAAATAAATCATCATCTCCTAGCAAGTCATCTTCATCACTATTAAAATCAAGATACTCGGGGTGTGATACCTTAGGGCCTTTAGCCATGAAGCATCTTACAATTCCTTCATTTGGTGAGCCAAATATGTCGTAGGAGTTGGATGACAAAAGAGCAATTCCGGCAACACCTTCATCTTGAGTGTCTTCTAAGTTGGAGTGATAGCTTCTCTCGGAGTAGTTATCGGAGTCAGAACCGGATACCCATTCACCAACATGAGCTTGATGTCTTCGTCTTGTATAGCTCCTTGATGATTTGTCCTTCCTTTCCGAATTTTTGCTTCTCCGAGAAGGTCTTCGTTCATAACAATCATCTCTACTCCTTCTCTCTCTTGGGGGTGATTCTTCTCTTCTACTTCTCCTTTTAGGTGAGTATTCTCTTCTTTTGTGGGGAGTCGTACACTCATTGGAGTAGTGTCCGGGTCTTCCACAATTGTAGCAATTACGCTCACGACTAGAAGATCTTTTGTCTTTGTAGGACCTTGAATTGGAACTTCTCTCTTTGCTTCTATTCTTGTATAATTTGTTGAAGGTCTTCACCATTAAACTCAATTCATCATTGAAGACTTGTTTCTCACTTGATGATGTAGGAGCGTCACATGAGGCTTTGTAAGTGCTACTTCTCGAGCTTGTGTTGTATTCCCTCGAAGAGGAAAGGGTGATGCAGCATAGTAGCGTAAGTATTTCCCTCAGTTTTTGAGAACCACGGTATCATCCAGTAGGAGACCACGCACGAGTCCCTCGCACCTGCACAAATAAATAAGAACTTCGCAGCCAACGCGATAAGGGGTTGTCAATCCCTTTATGGTCACGTACGAAAGTGAGATATGATAGATAGGATAGTTTGATATTTTTGGTATTTTTTGGATATAAGAACAGAAAGTAAAAACAGCAAAGTAAAGTAGATTGTAGATTGATATGTTGAGAATAGACCCGGGGGCCATAGATTTCACTAGTGGCTTCTCTCATGATAGCATATTTCTACGGTGGGTGAACGAAATACTGTCGAGCAATTGATAGAAAAGCGAATAATTATGCGAATATCTAGGCATGGTCATTATATATAGGCATCACGTCCGTGACCAGTAGACAGAAACGATTCTGCATCTACTACTATTACTCCACACATCGACTGCTATCCAGCATGCATCTAGAGTATTAAGTTCATAAGAACAGAGTAATGCTTTAAGCAAGATGACATGATGTAGAGGGATAAACTCAAGCAATATGATATAAACCCCATCTTTTTAACCTCAATGGCAACAATACTATACGTGCATTGCTGCCCCTGCTATCACTCGGAAAGGACACCGCAAGATTGAACTCAAATCCAAGCACTTCTCCCATTGCAAGAACTATAGATCTAGTAGGCCAAACCAAACCAATAATTCGAAGAGACTTGCAAGGATATTATAATCATACATAAAAGAATTCAGAAAAGAACCAAATATTTCTCATAGATAATCTTGATCATAAACCCACAATTCATCGGATCTCGACAAACACACTGCAAAAAGATTACATCGAATAGATCTCCTTGAAGACCGAGGAGAACTTGGTATTGAGATCCAAAAAGAGAGAAGAAGCCATCTAGGTACTAACTATGGACCCGAAGGTTTGTGGTAAACTACTCACAACTCATGGTGAGGCAATGGTGCTGATGTAGAAGCACTCCGTGGAAGATCCCCCCTCCGGCAGAGCTCCGGAACAGGCCCCAAGATGGGATCTCACGGGAACATAAGGTTGCAGCGGTGGAATCAGCGTTTTCTCTGTTGCTTCGATGTTTTTATGGTACATAGGTATATATAGGAGGAAGGAGGGCATCGGGGGAGCAACGTGGGGCCCACGAGGCAGGGGGCGCGCCAAGGGGGAGGGAGTGCACCCTCCATCCTCGTGAAGATATCGTTCCAAAAATATCTCTCCCGAAGGTTTCATTCTGTTTGGATTCCGTTTGATATTCCTTTTCTGTGAAACTCTGAAATAGGCAAAAAACAACAATCTGGACTGGGCCTTTGGGTTAATAGGTTAGTCCCAAAAATAATATAAAAGTGTATAATAAAGCCCATTAAACATCCAAAACATCATATATAATAGCATGGAATGATAAAAAATTATAGATATGTTGGAGACGTATCAAGCATCCCCAAGCTTAATTCCTGCTCGTCCTTGAGTAGGTAAATGATAAAAACAGAATTTTTGATGTGGAATGCTAACCAACATAATTTTCAATGTAATTCTCTTTATTATGGCATGAATGTTCAGATCCGAAAGATTCAAGACAGAAGTCTATATTGACATAAGAAATAATAATACTTCAAGCATACTAACAAAGCAATCATGTCTTCTCAAAAACATGGCCAAAGAAAGTTATCCCTGAGAAATCATATAGTCTGGCTATGCTCCCTCTTCATCACATAAAATATTCATATAATGCACAACCCCGGTTTCAGCCAAGCAATTGTTTTCATACTCAATTTTTTCAAACCTTTCAACTTTCACGCAATACATGAGCGTGGGCCATGGATATAGCACTATAGGTGGAATCGAGTGGTGGTTCTGGAGAAGACAAAAAGGAGGAAGATAGTCTCACATCGACTAGGCGTATCAACGGGCTATGGAGATGCCCATCAATAGATATCAATGTGAGTGAGTAGGGATTGCCATGCAACGGATGCACTAGAGCTAAAAATGTATGAAAGCTCAACAAAAGAAACTAACTGGGTGTGCATACAACTTGCTTGCTCACGAAGACCTAGGGCATTTGAGGAAGCTCATCGTTGGAATATACAAGCCAAGTTCTATAATGAAAATTCCCACTAGTATATGAAAGTGACTAAACATGTATGAAAGCTCAACAAAAGAAACTAACTAGGTGTGCATCCAACTTGCTTGCTCACGAAGACCTAGGGCATTTGAGGAAGCTCATCGTTGGAATATACAAGCCAAGTTCTATAATGAAAATTCCCACTAGTATATGAAAGTGACTAAACATGAGACTCTCTATCATGAAGACCATGGTGCTACTTTGAAGCACAAGTGTGGAAAAAGGATAGTAGCATTGTCCCTTTTCTCTTCTTTTCTTTTCTTTTCTTTTTTTCTCTCTTTTTTTGGGCCTTTATTTTTTTCTTTGGCATTTCCTTCTTTTTTTTCTTTTG
>LR738714.1:493982349-494016039 GCA_902687465.1 Secale cereale | reverse complement strand
GGGGACAATGCTCTAATAATGATTATCATCACACTTATATTGATTTACAACTCGATATTACAACTCGATACTAGAACAAAGTATGACTCTATATGAATGCCTCCGGTGGTGTACCGAGATGTGCAATGAATCAAGAGTGACATGTATGAAAAATTATGCATGGTGGCTTTGCCACAAATACGATGTCAACTACATGATCATGCAATGGCAATATGACAGTATGAAGCGTGTCATATGAACGGAACGGTGGAAAGTTGCATGGCAATATATCTCAGAATGGCTATGGAAATGCCATGATAGGTAGGTATGGTGGCTGTTTTGAGGAAGGTATATAGTGGGTGTATGGTACCGGCGAAAGTTGCGCGGTACAAGAGAGGCTAGCAATGGTGGAAGGGTGAGAGTGCGTATAATCCATGGACTCATCATTAGTCATAAAGATCTCATATACTTATTGCAAAAAAATACGAGTCATCAAAACAAAGCAATCAACACATGCTCCTAGGGGGGAGGTTGGTAGGAGTTAACCATCGCGCGCCCCCGACCTCCACACAAAGGATGACACTCTACAAATACCTCATGCTCTAACTTCGTCACATAGCGGTTCACCATAAGTGCATGCTACGGGAATCACAAACTTTAACACAGGTATTTCTCAAATTCATAATAACTCCACTAGCATGACTCTAATATCACTATCCTCATATCTCAAAACAATCATCAAGTATCAAACTTCTCATCATATTCAACGCACTTTGTATGAAAGTTTTTACTACATTCATCTTGGATGCCTATCATATTAGGACTAGTTTTATAACCAAGGCACATTACCATGATGTTCTAAAAGACTCTCAAAAGGATATAAGTGAAGCATGAGAGATCAACAATTTTTACAAAATAAAATCACCACCGTGCTCTAAAAGATATAAGTGAAGCACTAGAGCAAAACTATTTAGCTCAAAAGATATAAGTGAAGCACATCGAGTGTTCTAACAAATTCTAGGCCATATTTGTCTCTCGAAAAGGTGTGTCCAGCAAGGATGATTGTGGAAAACTAACAAGCAAAGACTCAAATCATACATGACGCTCCAAGTAAAACACATATCATGTGGTGAATACAAATATAGTCCCGAGTATAGTTACCGATAGATGAGACGGGGGGATGCCTTCCCGGGGCATCCCCAAGCTTAGGCTTTTGTTTGTCCTTGAATTTTACCTTGGGGTGCCTTGGGAATCCCCAAGCTTAGGCTCTTTCCACTCTTCGTTCCATAGTCCATCAAAGCCATACTCAAAACTTGAAAACTTCACAACACAAAACTTAGCCAAAAATCTCGTGAGCTCCGTTAGTATAAGAAAACAGACCATTATTCATAGGTATTGTAATGAAATCATTCTTTGTTTATATTGGTGTTAAACCTACTGTATTCCAACTTCTCTATGATTCATATCCTCCAATACTACTCATAGATTCATCAAAATAAGCAAACAACACACGAAAAACAGAATATGTCAAAACAGAACAGTCTGTAGTAATCTCTAACTTTCGCATACTTCTGTAACTCCAAAAAAATTGAAATAAATTGGTAAACGTGAAGAATTTTTCTATTAATCATATGCAAAAAGAATCAACTAAATACCACTCTCGAGTAAAATCTGGTGACTATTCTAGTGAGCGCTAACATTTCTGTTTTTTACAGCAAGATCATATAAACTTCACACAAGTCTTACCAAAGGTTCTACTTGGCACAAACACTAATTAAAACACATAACCACATCTAAACAGAAGCTAGATGTAATATTTATTCCTAAACATAAGAAAAAACAAAGAAACTAAAATTGGGTTGCCTCCCAACAAGCGCTGTCGTTTAACGCCACTAGCTAGGCAAGATACAAGGATAGATCTAGGTATTGCCATCTTTGGAAGGCAATCCATAAGTGGCTCTCATAATAGATTCACAAGGTAATTTGATTTTCTTTCTAGGAAAGTGTTCCATTCCTTTCCTTAACGGAAATTGGAATCTAATATTTCCTTCCTTCATATCAATAATTGCACCCATCGTTCTAAGGAAAGGTCTACCAAGAATAATAGGACATGAAGGATTGCAATCTATATCAAGAACAATGAAATCTACGGGCACATAATTCCTATTGGCAACAATAAGAACATCATTAATCCTTCCCATAGGTTTCTTAATAGTAGAATCCGCAAGATGCAAATTTAAAGAACAATCATCAAGCTCATGGAAACCTAACAAATCACACAAAGTTTTTGGGATAGTGGAAACACTTGCACCCAACTCACACAAAACAAAGCATTCATGATCTTTAATTTTAATTTTAATAGTAGGCTCCCACTCATCATAAAGCTTTCTAGGGATAGAAACTTCTAGTTCAAGTTTTTCTTCATAAGATTGCATCAAAGCAACAACTATGTGTTTGGTAAAAGCTTTATTTTGACTACAAGCATGCGGAGAATTTAGTACAGATTGCAACAAGGAAATACAATCAATCAAAGAGAAATTATCATAATTGAATCCCTTTAAATCCAAAGTAGTCGGTTCATCACTATGCAAAGTTTTAATCTCTTCAATCCCACTTTTAACAATTTTAGCATCAAGATCTAAAAACTCCAAATCATTGGGACGCCTTTTAATTAAAGTAGACTCATTGAAAGATCGTGGAAGTCGCCTAGAGGGGGGGTGAATAGGCACTTTTAATATAATTACGGTTTAGGCTTGAACAAATGTAGAATAAACCTAGCGGTTAATTTGTCAAGCACAAAACCTACAACAACTAGGCTCGCCTATGTGCACCAACAACTTATGCTAAGCAAGATAAACAACTAGGTGATAGCAAGATATATGACAAGAAACAATATGGCTATCACAAAGTAAAGTGCATAAGTAAAGGGCTCGGGTAAGAGATAACCGAGGCACGCGGAGATGATGATGTATCCCGAAGTTCACACCCTTGCGGATGCTAATCTCCGTTTGGAGCGGTGTGGAGGCACAATGCTCCCCAAGAAGCCACTAGGGCCACCGTAATCTCCTCACGCCCTCGCACAATGCAAGATGCCGTGATTCCACTAAGGGACCCTTGAGGGCGGTCACCGAACCTGTACAAATGGCAACCCTTGGGGGCGGTCACTGAACCCGTACAAATTGCTCGGGGCGATCTCCACAACCTAATTGCAGACCCCGACGCTTCCCCGGAGCTTTACACCACAATGATTGTGCTCCGAACACCACCAAGGTTGGGGCTACCTCCACAACTTAATTGGAGGCTCCCAACAACACCACGAAGCTTCACCACAATGGGATATGGCTCCGCGATGACCTCAACCGTCTAGGGCGCCCAAGCACCAAAGAGGAACAAGCTCAAGGGTACCAAGCACCCAAGAGTAATAAGCTTCTCAACTTGTAACTTTCACGTATCACCGTGGAGAACTCAAACCGATGCACCAAATGCAATGGCAAGGGCACACGGAGTGCCCAAGTCCTTCTCTCTCAAATCCCACCAAAGCAACTAATGCTAGGGACGGAAAAGAGAGGAAGAACAAGAAGGAGAACACCAAGAACTCCAAGATCTAGATCCAAGGGGTTCCCCTCACCTAGAGGAGAAAGTGATTGGTGGAAATGTGGATCTAGATCTCCTCTCTCTTCTCCCCCAAAAACTAGCAAGAATCCATGGAGGGATTGAGAGATAGAAAGCTCGAAGAAGGTAAACAATGGGCGAAGAACACGAGCTTAAAGTGTTGGGTTCATTGGAGAAGAAGACCCCCTTTTATAGGTGGGAAAAAATCCAACCGTTATGCTCACAGCCCGCACCGAGCGATACTACCGCTCCAAGGAGTGGTACTACCGCTAGGGCGGTAGTAGCCCTTTGAAACACAACAGCGATGAGACAAAAAGGCCAGAAGAACCGTCGGAGCGGTAGTAGCGCTTGACCTCACGGTACTACCGCTAGGGGTAGCGGTACTACGTCTAAGGGTAGCGGTACTACTGCTTGTGAGCGGTACTAAAAAATTACATTCGTGCCTACCACCGCTGGACTTGTGACGAGTTTTTTGTCCGGAGCGGAAGTAGCCACGGAAGTAAAAAATTACATCCCCTCCAAGCGGTAGTACCGCTCCAATTTGCGGTAGTACCGCTACAGCCCTTCTGGGGACACCAATACTGACATAACTTTTGCATGCGGACTCCGAATTCAACGAAACCAAGTATGTTGGAAAGCTAGCGACATGCCTAACACATTATTCATAGAAATAAAAATAAGAAGCAAATGAGAAAAGTCCCATAAGAAAATGGTGAGAACCCTTCCTCGAAAGAGACCGGTAAAACCTCCAACACCAAAAGCGCAATAGAAGAAGCATGTGAACTCCGTTTTCGATGAACTCGAGCTTGTCATCAAGATGACCATAAGCTCTAAGATTCAAAAAGAGAACCGAAAAAAAACCCAACACCGAAAACATCATAGTGGATGCATGTGAACTCTGTTTTCGATGAACACAAGCTTGTCATGAAAATGACCATAAGCTCCAAATCTCACAAGGAGAAGAACGAAACAAGAACCAAGAAAGATGATGCAAGCATGCAATGGTTTGAGCTCTCTACGAACGATACGATCAAGCTACTCATTGAGAGCCCCCCTTGATAGTACGGCAATCGATCCTATAACCCGGTCTCCCAACTACCACCATGAGACCGGTAAAATAGAAAACCTATCAAGGGCAAACCTTTGCCTTGCACAAAGTCCACTTGAGCTAGATGTAGACGATCTTGACTTCCTCAAGTTGGACCACCTTTCTTGATTGCGTTGGCTCAGTGAAGACTAGTAGATTGCTCCCTCATACTCCACTATGGGTGAGCCACTCTTTGGCACATATTCACAAGTTCATTGTCACCACAATGAACGGCAAGCTTCAAGCACTTGATCTCTTCGTGATGCATCACTTGAACTTGCACACCACAACCTTGATTTGATGTCATCCTCCATGGGTTGTATGTGATCTACCTCTTGACGCAAGCCCATGGAAGATAACCTAACCCCACATAGAAATCTCACAAAGACCATGGGTTAGTACACAAAGCGTAATTTACAATGCTTACCATACTATGGGATCGCTTGATCCCACTCGGTACATCTTCTATGCTTTGTGTGTTGATCAACTTGATTCACTCTTTGACTTAGTCTTGATCAACCTTGAATCTTTCCAACTCTCTTCATTTGGATGATGTCTTGAAGGTAAACATGAATGATAACACACTCTTCTTCTTCTTCAAGACATGCTTGCAATAAGCTCAACACTCAAGAGACAAATCTTTGGATAATTCCTTAATAGCACCTTGGCCATCACAAACTCTCCTTGAAACCAACACATGGACTCCAAGAAAATCCTATGGACAAACCCTTCAAATATAACTCAAGACAACCATTAGTCCATAGAGATAGTCATCAATTACCAAAACCAAACATGGGGGTACCGCATGTTCTTTCAATCTCCCCCATTTTGGTAATTGATGACAATCACTTTCAAGAGAGTTTATATAAGGAATTATGCATCACCATACCATGCAACAATAATGTATGCGCATGAGATGCAAAAGCTTAGGAACAAAACCAAAGCAAGAAGAGATGACTAGATGACTCTCTAAACTTCTCCACAATACTCTGTGAAACTTCTCCCCCATTGGCATCGATTGCCAAAATGGGCGAAAGGCTTAGAAGGACAGTATATCTTGTGTTCCTCCATAAATTGTGTATTTCTCAACAAGAGAGTGGAATTCCATACACATATCCAATGGTAAATACTTGGAGGAAGACAAGCTATATTGAGGCCCAAAGATTGCCAAAAGAATGATATGCCACAAAGGAATAACAAAGAGAGAAACAAGCACTCAAGCAATCAAACGATACCAATTGAAGAAAGCTATCAAAAGATACCAATTGAACCAACTAGACTAATGATCCTACGTGCCACATGAATAAAAGATATTATGATATGAGCAAAGGAGTGTTCTAGAGAAACTAGAGAAGCTCCCCTTGTTTTGTGCACAATTTAGTTTTGCAATATACAACGCGCACAAAATAGGATCATCACTCCCCCAAGATCAATAGAACCTCACGACAAGTGCAAGAGACCAACGAAGCGTTCTAAAAGACACTAGTGAAGCTCCCCATGATTTGTGCACTCCTTAGAATATTTGCACAAAATAGGATCATCACTCCCCAAAAATCAATAGAAACTCACAACAAGTGCAAGTGAGCATGTAGGAAAATAAGCCTAGCACTAGCAACAAACAAATTGTTGAGCAACAAGTAAAAGAGGCAACTTAGAAAAGGCTCAACCAAAAAGATGTGTGTGAATCATGGCAAAGCACTTGAGAAGACTAATATAAGGATGAGCATTAAGCATCAACATAGTCTTTAATAGTTGAGATACAAGGTGCATGACATGTCCTTCCCACACACACAACTTAGCAAATGGATTCACAAGCTCACTAAAAAGAAATAACAACCAAGCTTGTGACAACCCATAGTGAAGAAAAAAAAGGCCTCATCAAAACGAGGGATACCAATTAGATGGCAAAGCCTTGCCAAGACAAGCAAGAGGGAAATGATCTTCACCACAAAAGAGTGCATCAAGATGCAACAATATAAGATCCGCACTCAAGACACACACCTTAACGGAGTCACCAAAGAAATAATGCAAGAAAGAAAAGGTGGACGTGAAAGAAGGGGATATCAATTAGATATGCAACTTCTCTCAAGTGTATAAGATTCTAGGTAGATGAAGATCATGATGATATCAATCCACAAAGAAATATGTACACACGAAATTGTTGCAAAAAAGGAAATAATAAGATATCCACAAGGAAGTCATAAATATACCAATAAGATATTTGCTTGACGGCATAGCACATGGCTAGATATGGTCTTATTGTATATAAATGAGTTCCAACCACACGAGTATCAAAGACATCACAACTAGCAACAAGAGATCATTGTTGGGATGCTTTGAGAAAGGAAACAAGTATCACAAGAAAGAATGAATTATATGCCATGATACAACCTACACAAGGTTGATGCAAGAAATGTGTGCATGAATTAAATGATGATACTTGTTACCGAGATACTATTGGAAGGATGTAGTAGATATCAATTGAAGGTAGATAGTAGTTCATTGATCATCCTAGCTTGACTCCAATAAGCACATGGTGACACAACCTTCCTTGTGAGTGAGCCGAGCATCCAATGCATCTCCAATTGTTCCTAGAAGACAACACAAACTAAACGGTACCCAAACTCATTTGGACCAATTAGTTAGAAACACCAATACATAGGACAAACTCCACATACATATGTGCATATATATATATATATATATATATATATATATATATATATATATATATATATATATATATATATGAAAATAAATTTCATGCACATCTTATCCAACTTGAGACTAGGTGGAGTTTTTCCCTATATATTGGGTCAAAGAAAGAAAGCATGCCAAAGAAAATACAAGAAGTAAATATGCATGCTCAAGACTTTCAAGAAATGATACCAAATGAAAAAGAAATACCAAGTGAAAATAAGATACCAAGTGGAGAAATCATCACTTGGAAGATATCATTAAAGGATACATCAAGGAATGAGATATCCATTGATACACGCAAAAAGAAAGATATCGAACTCCCAAAAGAGAGGATGGTTCCAAACAAACCAAGCCCTCTACAAAGTTTCATGATGGCACAAGTACCAAAAAGAAAGGGCTTGCCTTCCACCAACACACACTATCACAAGATGAGTATTCTATAGAAAATAGGTTAGCTCCCCCAATAGTTATGCATTATAGGGAATTTGCATTTGAATACAAAATGCACAAGATGGGATCACCACTTTCACTATATCTAGAAAACACTAGACACGATCAGTAAAATAACAAGATCCACAAGTGGCACGGAAGGCAATGGGAGTTGGCATAATCTTGGCAAGAGAGAAGACAAATAAAACCAAAAGAGAATGTAAAGATTATCAATAAATTCCACCACATAAATGATTTCCAATTGTCAAAGACAAGAGGTATTTGGAAATAATTCTTGGTGGTAGATAGCAAACACATCCAACATCATCTTCACACCAAACACAAAAGCAAATTTGCAACTTGTAGAGCTAACATGCCACCTAGGAACAACATAATTTATAATATCAACACTAGGTGACAATATCTCAAATGTACACATTTTCTAGGCTTGTAATATGCTCATAGAATATCACTCCCCCATAATGTGATACCAATGAAAGACTTAACAAGAATCAAAAGAGAACCAACAAGAGATAATTAATAGAACATTTAGAATTTGAATTTCTCATGAGAAGACATACCACATAGAGACTAGATACTCTTGTAATATCAATACTAGATGGTATTCCTCATGTACGCACATTTATAGGATTGCGAGGTGCACAAAGCACATCACTCCCCCAAAATGGGATGTTCCATTAATCTCTCACAAGAGCCAACTAAGATAAAAGCAAGATGCACAAAGGCTCAACGCACGACACATACATACATGATGTGCAAACCAATATACACATACTTGATTTATCAAGATACGCGAATTGGGCGCACAACATATACAAACACATGCAAGGAACAAAACCAAAACATGCAAAGGGGCAAGTAACTTTCAATGTAAACAATTTAAGCACGAGTTACCGCAAGGAGGAACATTGGATATAAGATAGAAACTTGATAATCCGAATGACTTGGCTTGAGACAATATGAATGATGAAGACCCCTTAATTCTTCATAATGTAGCCAAGTCTCCAATGCCCTCCAAAACACATATTGATCAAGTTTGAGCTAGTTGGTCCCCAACCAAGTTGGGTCCTAAGAGGTTAGTCACAATAGGCTTGGCTACCCAAATGGTTCTTTTCTTGACACCACTTTGAGTCCCAAGAAACTTGGCAAACACATTGCCAACCTTATCCTTCCCAAGAGAATAGACATCATCAATAATAATTGGGTTTGATAAGTTACCACTAGTGCATGAAGAAGCAAGGTGACCCTTCTCACGGCATAAGTAGCAACATCTACTCTTCACTTTCTTCTCATTTGATTTCTCAAAATGAGAAGCATTACCATGAGTCTTCTTGGGAAGCGGCCTTTCTCCAACTTGCGGTTGAGCACAAGATTGAACTTGTGGCCTCTTCCCTTGTTGCTTGTCACTAATGGACTTCTTCTTCAATGGGCAAGATCTAACATGATGCCCTTCAATTTTGCACTTGAAGCAAAAAACCTTGGCTGAATTCTTGAGTTGTTCTTGGCCCTTCTTCTTGTTGCTCTTGGACTTCTTCGTCTTACTGGAGTTGAATCCAAGTCCACCTTTGTCATTGGGGGATTTTTGCACACTCAAGATATTGTTGAGTGTGGACTTCCCTTCATGACACTTTTCCAAGTCTTTCTTCAAGGGAGAGACTTGGTCCTTGAGCTCTTTGATTTCCTCTACATGGTTAGTATCAACACAAGTACTAGAGGAAGTATAGGCTTCGTTGTTAGAGCAACAAGGCAAGGAAAGCAATTCATCACAAGATGTACCAATGTTATGCATAGATGAATTACGAGGACTAGCACATGGCAATATAGCATTTTGACTAGAAGTAGTGCTAGCGACCACATGAGACTCACTAGATGTTACCTCGATAATCATAGCATCATGAGCTATCTTTAGCACATTATGGGATACTAGAAGATCATCATGAGAGCTTGTGAGCTTTACATGACTTTCTTCCAATTTACCATAATTGCTAGATAGCAACTCAAGTTGAGCCCTTAGATCAACATTCTCCTTCAAAATGGATGCTTCACTAGAAATAGAGTTCGTAGCACAAGCATCATCAATAATAGCAAGAGGAGAAGGCAACTTGGCAACCTCTTTAGAATATGAAGCTTTAAGTTGAGCATGAGACTCGGTGAGTTCGATGAGCTCACTCTTAATGACCCTTGACCCATTTTCAAGGTGCTCAAAATCCTCAAGGAGTTTAGCATGTGCAACTTCAAGCTTCTTATTTTTAGTTTCAAAATCATTAGCCACCTCGAGAGCTCTATCACGGGATTCCTTTATTATAGATAGTTCTAGAGCAAAAGTCTCCTCAAGAGATTCCTTGGTGGTTTGTTCAAGTTCAAGAGCTTGCGAGAGGTCGGCGATCTCATTAGCGTAATCACGCTCATGACCTTCCATTTTCTCAATGGTGACCTCATGCTCCTCTAGATGAGATTCCAACTCATCAATATATTTCTTGCCCTCAATGGCAATAGACATGATTTCCATGAAGTTGGAACGAGCAATTTTATTCTTATGAAGAGCTTTAAAAATCATTTCCCCCTTAATTTTTAAGGAGGCAACATTATCACTCTCTTCATCACTATCAACATCATCATCATTCTTGTCATCATCACTATCATCACAAGATATACTGGGATTCAAAGTGGGAGATACCTTTGAAGCCTTAGCCATAAGGCAATATGCAATAGATGATGATGTTGGATCCCTCGAAGCACCATTCAAGGCCACGTCTTGTTCCATCGGGTGTTGGATTTCCTCTACATTGTTAGCACAACAATTCGAGGAAATACATGCATTTTTATCATGGCAACGAGACATAGCAAGCATATCATCATGAGATTTTGTAGCGACCAGACCTCAAACAGTCTGGTCTCTGTGCATCAGTGTCATCCCTGGATCAGTAATGCTGACACGCACAGTACTAGAAGGATTTATAATAGAGTAGTAATCACACACTTATTACATGGATAGTTCCAACGACGAACTTGTTACAATAAAAATGGCTTAAGGCCATCTAACACGATAACAGCGGAAGGCTTGGAAGATAAGTGAGTCCATCAACTCCAACGGCATCACTGAGTATAGAACCACGACCTAAAAGGCACCTTACTCGTCGTCTGAAAAGTCTGCAACATGAACGTTGCAGCCCGAAAACGGGTCAGCACATGGAATATGCTGGCAAAGTAACACAAGAGAGCAATGAAAGTAAAGCTATACTATATGCAATATGGCTGGTGGAAAGCTCTATGGTTACAGTTTTTGCGTAAAGCCAATTTTTCTCTACTTCAAAGGAATATATTTTAGTTAACTATCATGGTAGTTGAAACATCGTTGAGAAGATAGACATCCTCTCAACCCCAATTAAAAATCATCCATAAACCCAACAATATTAAATTAAAGTAACATGATGAGATTCACATGATAATCCAAGTACTAGATACTCAAGACGTCTGTAACCGGGGACACGGCTAATCATGATCAGTTTGTACACTCTGCAGAGGTTTGTGCACTTTTCCCCACAAGACTCGATCGCCTCCGTTTGGTTTCTCGCACTGCATGGTGTTTGAGAAACACATGACCGAGACACGGTCTTTCCGAAGAGGTCCCCTTAACCAGATAGATAGGCCGGTACACCTACAAACCCTCTACATATGCTAGCCCATCATGGAAAGGTTTCCCACAACTTACTCAACTATGCCAGAGCCCATATTGGCATGTGGCTGCACACGGAAGTTTCTAGTATGAAAAATATCATGATCCCTTTGAGCCTGGGTGGCGGTCCAAAAGAAAAACAGGCAATCACTGGAATACCCAGATGCCTCAATCCACCCAGATGTGTGTTAAAGTTGCCACCTTAAGTTGAACCATTAATTAATAAACTCACATCTGTCATGGATACACTCACCCAATCCACGTCTACGAGCATAGCATGTCCTAACAGCAAACGTAGAAGTAACTCCCAAAGGTTTGAATGTAATGCAGGTAATAGGTACTACCTCAATCTACTTCCTAGTCCCACAAGTTAATTAATCCTACTCATGCAATGTGTGAGGGTTGGACTAATGCAATGAAAACTGGGTAATTGGAAACTATGATCAAAG
Source organism: Secale cereale (assembly GCA_902687465.1). Taxonomy (NCBI): domain Eukaryota; kingdom Viridiplantae; phylum Streptophyta; class Magnoliopsida; order Poales; family Poaceae; genus Secale; species Secale cereale. Next base: position 494,004,086 of record LR738714.1, on the reverse strand, counting down.
TGTTACTTGCATTGTTGATGATCCGCAAAACCTAGAGATTCAAAGTAGCAAGCGGCGCACTCCAGGTACTCTATCGCAAACAAACAAGCACACAATAAGTACTTAACTAATGCACGGGTAAAACTCAAATAAGAGATCTAACCAGAAAGTTCACCTTAAGAACTCCGGTTTGCAAAAAGAATCAACTCGAAAGAAGCAACGAAACTCAAACTGCGAAAGAAACGAGCTCCGGTTTGCTAATTGGCCTAAAGTCAAATTTTACAGTAGCCAAAACCTTTTTCAAGATGATTAAACATAAAGAGGGCATCGAGACGAAGATCTGGGATTTTGAATCACCTGATTCCGACTCTCGAGCGAAAAGAAAAACGAAAAACAAGATCAGGGCAGAAATCACGATCGGAATAATCGCGGATAAGTACCCCGAAAAGAAAACAGACGAACAGGCTAACGAACGAACGTTCGCTGTCTGCAGCTAACGGACGAAAACCGTTCGTTAAAACGAACGTACGGACGAACGTCCGCTAAATAACTAAACCGACGAAAAACCGAACCGATCTAATCTAATAAAAAAACAGATCTACGGTTTTACTAAAACCGTTCGGTTCTAAAAAAACCGTTATCTACCTCAACGACGAACTCCGGCGAATGGCGGTCCGGCGCGGCGGTCCGACGGCGAGGTGGGCGGCGGGGCGGCTAGCGGCAGGCGGCGGCGCGAAGGCGGCGACGAGTGGAGGCGCGGGCGGCGGCGGCGCTGGCGGCGGCGCGGCGAGCTAGGGCAGGGGCGGCGCTGCGGGCTAGGGCAGGGGCGGTGGCGGCTGGGCTATCGGGCCGGGGCGGCTGGCTTATAAAGCCCAGAATCCTAGGCTAGTACGACTCTAAGTCGGTTGCCCCTCTTTTTTTTTAAAATAGAGTCCTGGCGTAGAAAAACTAACGAAAGAAATACTAAATGGACTCCAAAAATCCCGAAATAAATTTTCACCGTCCGCTAATAATATTTAGGACAAAGTGAATATTTTTCCCGGACCTAAATGCAATTTTGAAAAACGCGCATTTTTCCTATGCAAATAAAATCGCAAATAAATCCAGAAAAATACCAAAAGTGATTTTAACATTTTTCCTCCAATATTTCTGTTATTTTAGAGAAGTCATATTATCTCCGCTCATATTTTGTATTTAGAAATATTTCTAGGAGAGAAAAATAATTAGAATCACACTGTCCTCGTACCGGTATTCGAGCGAACTCAAATACGAAAACAGTAAAATTCCCAACTCTCTCCGTAGATCCTTGAGTTGCTTAGAATTCCGAGGAACGCCACAAACAAAAATGCAAAAGAACATGCAATGCAATATGATCTATGTATAACACTCCAAATTGAAAATTTGGGATGTTACAAACCTACCCCCCTTAGAATGAATCTCGCCCTCGAGATTCGACTTGGCTAGAGAACAGGTGTGGGTGGTCCTTGCGTAGATCATCTTCTCGTTCCCAGGTGGCTTCTTCCTCGGTGTGCTGACTCCACTGAACTTTGCAAAACTTGATAACCTTACTGCGGGTGACTCTACTCGAAAATTCGAGAATCTTAACAGGCTTCTCCTCGTAAGTCAGATCACTGTCCAACTGAATTGCTTCCAGGGGTACTCTATCTCTAAGCGGTATATCGGCCATCTCCGCATGGCACTTCTTAAGCTGTGAAACGTGAAACACGTCGTGCACTCCTGACAATCCTTCGGGCAATTCCAACTTATAGGCAACCTCTCCCATACGTTCCAAAACACGGTAAGGTCCCACAAATCTCGGGGCTAACTTCCCTTTAACACCAAAACGTTTAACTCCTCGCAGAGGCGATACTCTCAAGTATGCTCTATCTCCGATCTCATAGGCTATCTCCTTGCGCTTCGAGTCTGCATAACTCTTCTGCCTGGACTGAGCTACCTTCAATCTATCTCGAATCAACTTCACCTTCTCCTCAGACTCTTTGATTAAGTCTGGTCCAAACAACTGTCGGTCTCCAACTTCATCCCGCATTAACAGTGTTTGGCATCTCCTTCCATACAGTGCCTCGAACGGTGCCATCTTCAAACTGGCTTGGTAGCTGTTGTTGTATGATAACTCCGCGTAGGGCAAATTGTCATCCCAAGTAGATCCATAATCTAGTTCACAGGCTCTCAGCATATCTTCCAAAATATGATTGACTCTCTCAGTCTGTCCATCTGTCTGTGGGTGAAAAGATGTGCTAAACTCTAGTTTGGTACCCAAAGTTTCATGTAACTGATTCCAGAACTTTGAGGTAAACTGGGTTCCTCTATCTGATATGATGCTCCTCGGAACTCCATGCAGACATACTATTCGGGTCATGTATATCTTTGCCAACTTTGCACTGGTATATGTGGTTTTCACAGGGATAAAGTGGGCTACCTTCGTCAATCGGTCCACTACTACCCAGATTGAATCATATCCTGCTTTGGTCCTGGGCAATCCGGTGATAAAATCCATGCCAAGCTTCTCCCACTTCCATTCGGGTATCGGCATAGGTTGTAACAATCCTGCTGGCTTCTGATGTTCTGCCTTTACTCTCTGACATACATCACAAACTGCTACATACTCTGCGATATCTTTCTTCATACCGGCCCACCAGAAAATGTCCTTCAAATCCAAATACATCTTAGTATTTCCTGGGTGAATCGAGTATGGTGAATCATGGGCCTCCTGTAAAATCAACTTTCTGATATCCGGGTCATTAGGCACATAAATGCGGTCCTCAAACCATAAGGTGTCATGTTCATCCTCACGAAAACCTTTAGCTCTTCCTTCGCTCATCCTCTCCTTTATAGAGACAACCTCCTCGTCAGTTTTCTGAGCTTCTCTGATTTTATCCATCAGGGTAGACTGGATTTCTAGTGTTGCTATGTAGCCTCTCAGAACTATCTCCAAACGTAGTTCTCGTAAGTCCTCGGCTAACTCCTTTGGAAATTCCTCCATCATTAGGGTATTGACATGGCTCTTACGGCTTAGCGCATTGGCTACTACGTTAACCTTTCCGGGATGATAATGCAATCTCATGTCGTAATCCTTAATGAGTTCCAGCCATCTCCTTTGCCTGAGATTCAACTCCTTCTGAGTGAATATATACTTCAAACTCTTGTGATCCGTATATACTTCACAATGGTTTCCAATAAGAAATTGTCTCCACGTCTTCAATGCATGCACTACGGCTGCTAACTCCAAATCGTGGGTGGCATAGTTCAACTCATGAGGTTTTAGCTGTCGTGAAGCATACGAAACAACTCTTCCTTCCTGCATAAGGACTGATCCAAGTTCTCGACATGAAGCATTGCAGTACACCTCATAATCCTTATGTTGATCTGGCAGAATCAACACAGGGGATGAGACCAACCTTTTCTTTAATTCCTGGAAACTGGCCTCACATTCTTCTGTCCAACTGAACTTGATGTCCTTCTTTAACAACTCCGTCATTGGCTTTGCAATCCTCGAGAAATTCTCAATAAATCTCCGGTAGTATCCTGCAAGTCCAAGAAAACTCCGGATCTCTCCAACTGTTGTTGGTGCTTCCCAATGGGTAACAGTGTCCACCTTAGCGGGATCTACTGATATTCCTTCTCCAGATATAACGTGTCCGAGAAATCTGACTTCCTTCAACCAAAACTCGCATTTGCTAAACTTGGCATATAACTGATGTTCTCTGAGCTTCTCCAATACGAAACGCAAATGCTCTGCTTGCTCCTCTTCATCCTTCGAGAAGATCAATATATCATCTATGAACACTACGATGAACTTATCCACATACTCCATAAACACTTTGTTCATTAGGTTCATAAAGTATGGTGGTGCGTTAGTCAGACCAAAAGACATAACGGTATACTCGTACAACCCGTACCTGGTGGTAAAGGCCGTCTTAGGTATATCCTGCTCTCGGATCTTCAATTGATGGTACCCTGATCGCAGATCGATCTTGGAAAATATCTTAGCTCCTTGCAATCTATCGAACGGATCATTGATCATCGGCAATGGGTACTTGTTCTTGATCGTTACTTCGTTCAGCCCTCGGTAATCAACAACCATTCTTAACGATCCATCCTTCTTTTCCACTAAAAGTACTGGCGAACCTCAAGGCAAAGAACTTGGGCGTATGAATCCTTTATCCAGTAACTCCTTAATCTGTTTCTTAATCTCCTCCAAATCCTTTGCGGGCATCCTATATGGTCTCTTAGAAATTGGCCCGGTGCTTGGCAAAAGTTCAATCAAAAACTCTATATCTCTATCCGGTGGCATGCCAGGTAACTCCTCTGGAAACACATCTGGATAATCCTTCACTACTGGCACTTCCTCCTGAACAACTCCCGTGAGAGAATGTACTTGAGTCCTTATTGGCGAATGCCTAGATACATACTTAATCCTTTTTCCCTCTGGGGTGGTGAGCAAAATTGACTTACTGGCACAGTCAATGTTACCATATAATCTTGGTGTGCCATATAATCTGCTCCAGGTGAACTTACTAACATGGGGGTCTTAAGAACTCAGGTGGACATCCTATGTCTATTTACGAATCCCCTTGAAATATATGAATGCGATGCACCAGTATCGAAAAGAACTATTGCGGTAAATGTCTTAACCAAAAACTTACCGACAACAGCATCTGGTTGCTCTTCTACCTCCTCCACAGTCACGTGGTTCACTTGTCCTTTGTTGAACGGGTTGGGCTTCTTCGCGGCGCTTCCATTGCCGTTTCCATTCTTAGCTTCTGGGCATTCATTGGCATAATGTCCATTCTTCCCGCACTTGTAACAGGTGACATGGCTGAAATCCTTCTTAGTGGGTGTGGACGGTGTAGGGCGGCTCTGGTTACCATTTGCTCCATTTCCATTTCCATTCTTGGTGCCATTGTGATTGTGCGAGCTACCTCCTCCATGGGTATGTTGAAATTGTACTACTGTTTTAGGGGTAAAACGAGGCTTCTGCTGAGCTCCAGAGTTATACTTTCCTTGTCCATACTTCCTTTTGCGACTTTCAATCTGTTGGTGCTTCCTTTCAATCATTAGGGCGCGGTCAACCAGCTCCTGGTAATTATTGAAAGTTGCCACCATCAACTGTACACTCATCTCATCATTCAGCCCTTCCATGAATCTCTCCTGCTTAGCGGCATCTGTGGCCACATCATCTGGGGCATAACGAGATAGGGTACTAAACTCATCCACGTACTGGGCCACAGTACGGTTTCCTTGGCGCAAATTGCGAAACTCCTGCTTCTTCATACTCATAGCTCCAGTTGAGACATGGGCGCTACGAAAAGCTTGCTGAAACTGATCCCAAGTCACATTGGCTATGGGAAAAGTGGCTGTGTAATTCTCCCACCATGCTGCGGCTGGTCCAGACAACTGGTGTGCGGCAAAACACACCTTCTCAGCATCTAAGCAGTTAGCAGTGGTCAAATCCCTTCCAATCTTGCGTAGCCAGTCATCAGCCACTATTGGTTCGATGCTGCTAGCAAACACGGGTGGTTGCAACCTTAAGAAATGTGTCAGGTTGTCCACGGGTGGTGGTGGTGGAGGGTTGTTGTTATTGTTCTGGTTGTTCTGAGTGTTCTGGACAAGAAGTTGCATCAGGGTGTTCTGCTGCTGGATCAACTCGGTGAGCTCAGGGGGAAACTCAAATCCGGGCTCCCGTCTTGGAGGCATCTGATGGGTGTAGAGGGAAGAGATTAGAATAGAAAAGAGGTCTAAGGGAAATCACTACCCATATGCACATGAGACAAACACAATCATATCACACCAATCAATTTCAAACAAGATCTTACAAATCTAACTAACGTTACAAAAGTGCTCTAAAACTAATATATGGAGGTAAACTACTAGTCAAAGGGTGGTCTTCTAAAATTATTGATCGGCAGAGGATTCCATGATATCTGCTCCAGCTTCATCTTCATAGTCTTCGTCTTTGCTATCATCAGGTTCCGAATCCGTATCGTCAATAATGATATAGTCTTCCGGTGGAATCTCCTTGGGTTCTTCTTCCTCGTCTTCTTCTCCCATGAGTATCCCTAACTTCCGTGTCAAGTCATCATTCTTCTCCACAAGTATTAGCATCTCCTCCTCGTATCCGTCGCGTGTAGACTTGAGTTCTTCCTCTAGCTCCAAATTCCTATTTAGGGCTTTCTTCAAATCTATCATCCTTGCACACATCTGGTGCTCCTGGCGACGAATGTGGTGGTCCAACTCCTGGATGAAGGCTGCAATGGATCTATCCTTCCGGGTGCTAATCATATCCCAATTCTCATCTCGACGTCCACAAATTTGGTAGATGGTGTCCTTTAGCTCGTGCTTCTAGACTTCTCCAATCCTTCCCATCGCCATGTGGGCTGCCATGCTCCTACCTAGGCTCCATGTAGGCGCATTAAAAGAAAATGATATGAGTGCAGTGACGGGCTCGAACGTCCTTCCTGGAACTTGGGCTTGAATCAACCAACGCTCCTCCTCCAGTAGAGTGGCATTGTAGGTTCCGGTGAAACTTGGTAGTCCAATGTTTAGATATCTGGTGACTTCCTTCAGGTTTCGTCCAAATGGTGTATCATCATCCGGTTGTGTGAACTTGTTCTTTGCATCCACCATCCTAAAAGAGTAGAAAAGATGAGGAGTCAGAAAAGAGAAGAGTGAATAGTGCTCTAGGGTTTTACCTTAGTGGTCGTGTCCTACAGTCAACCTAGCTCTGATACCATCTTGTAGCGACCAGACCTCAAACAGTCTGATATCTGTGCATCAGTGTCATCCCTGGATCAGTAATGCTGACACGCACAGTACTTGAAGGATTTATAACAGAGTAGCAATCACACACTTATTACATCGATAGTTCCAACGATGAACTTATTACAATAAAAATGGCTTAAGGCCATCTAACACGATAACAGCAGAAGGCTTGGAAGATAAGTGAGTCCATCAACTCCAACGGCATCACTGCGTATAGAACCACGACCTAAAAGGCACCTTACTCGTCGTCTGAAAAGTCTGCAACATGAACGTTGCAGCCCGAAAACGGGTCAGCACATGGAATATGCTGGCAAAGTAACACAAGAGAGCAAGGAAAGTAAAGCTATACTATATGCAATATGGCTGGTGGAAAGCTCTATGGTTACAGTTTTTGCGTAAAGCCAATTTTTCCCTACTTCAAAGGAATAGATTTTAGTTAACTATCATGGTAGTTGAAACATCGTTGAGAAGATAGACATCCTCTCAACCCCAATTAAAAATCATCCTTAAACCCAACAATATTAAATTAAAGTAACATGATGAGATTCACATGATAATCCAAGTACTAGATACTCAAGACGTCCGTAGCCGGGGACACGACTAATCATGATCAGTTTGTACACTCTGCAGAGGTTTGTGCACTTTTCCCCACAAGACTCGATCGCCTCCGTTTGGTTTCTCGCACTGCATGGTGTTTGAGAAACGGATGACCGACACACAGTCTTTCCGAAGAGGTCCCCTTAACCAGATAGATAGGCCGGTACACCTACAAACCCTCTACATCAGCTAGCCCATCATGGAAAGGTTTCCCACAACTTACTCAACTATGCCAGAGCCCATATTGGCATGTGGCTGCACACGGAAGTTTCTAGTATGAAAAATCTCATGATCCCTTTGAGCCTGGGTGGCGGTCCAAAAGAAAAACAGGCAATCACTGGAATACCCAGATGCCTCAATCCACCCAGATGTGTGTTAAAGTTGCCACCTTAAGTTGAACCATTAATTAATAAACTCACATCTGTCATGGATACACTAATCCAATCCACGTCTATGAGCATAGCATGTCCTAACAGCAAACGTAGAAGTAACTCCCAAAGGTTTGAATGTAAGCAGGTAATAAGTACTACCTCAATCTACTTCCCAGTCCCACAAGTTAATTGATCCTACTCATGCAATGTGTGAGGGTTGGACTAATGCAATGAAAACTGGGTAATTGGAATGTATGATCAAAGTGTTACTTGCCTTGCTGATGATCCGCAAAACCTAGAGATTCAAAGTAGCAAGCGGCGCACTCTGGGTACTCTATCGCAAACAAACAAGCACACAATAAGTACTTAACTAATGCACGGGTAAAACTCAAATAAGAGATCTAACCAGAAAGTTCAAAACTTAAGAACTCTGGTTTGCAAAAAGAATCAACTCGAAAGAAGCAACGAAACTCAAACTGCGAAAGAAACGAGCTACGTTTTGCTAATTGGCCTAAAGTCAAATTTTACAGTAGCCAAAACCTTGTTCAAGTTGATTAAACGTAAAGAGGGCATCGAGACGAAGATCTGGGATTTTGAATCACCTGATTCCGACTCTGGAGCGAAAAGAAACACAAAAAACAAGATCAGGGCAGAAATCGCGATTGGAATAATCGCGGATAAATACCCCGAAAAAGAAAACGGACGAACAGGCTAACGAACGAACGTTCGCTATCTACGGCTAACGGACGAATACCGTTCGTTAAAATGAACGTACAGACAAACGTCCGCTAAATAAGTAAACCGACGAAAAACTGAACCGATCTAATCTAATAAAAAAACATATCTACCGTTTTACTAAAACCGTTCGGTTCTAAAAAAAATGTTATCTACCTCAACGACGAACTCCGACGAACAGCGGTCCAGCGGCAAGGCGGGCGGAGACGCGGCTAGGCGGCTGGGCGGCTAGCGGTAGGCGGCGGCGCGGGCGGCGGCGAGCTAAGGCAGGGGCGGCGTTGCGGGCTAGGGCAGGGGCGATGGCGGCTGGGCTATCGGGGCGGGGCGGCTGGCATATAAAGCCGAGAATCCTGGGCTAGTACGACTCTAAGTCGGTTGCCCCTCTTTTTTAAAAAAAAATAGAGTCCTGGCGCAGAAAAACTAACGAAAGAAATACTAAACGGACTCCAAAAATCCCGAAATAAATTTTCACCGTCCTCTAATAATATATAGGACAAAGTGAACATTTTTCCGGACCTAAATGCAATTTTGAAAAACGCGCATTTTTCCTATGCAAATAAAATTGCAAATAAATCCAGAAAAATACCAAAAGTGATTTTAACATTTTTCCTCCAATATGTCTGTTATTTTGGAGAAGTCATATTATCTCCCCTCATATTTTGTATTTATAAATATTTTTAGGAGAGAAAAATAATTAGAATCACACTGTCCTCGTACCGGTATTCGAGCGAACTCAAATACGAAAATGGTAAAATTCCGAACACTCTCTGTAGGTCCTTGAGTTGCCTAGAATTCCGAGGAACGCCACAAACAAAAATGCAAAAGAACATGCAATGCAATATGATCTATGTATAACATTCCAAATTGAAAATTGGGGATGTTACAGATTTGGTCAAGCAATTTCTACATGATATGCAAGAACTATTAACACAAGCATGTGAAACATTTAGAGTGCTCGAAGTGTTAAATTCCAATGGTGAAGCATTGCAATAATAAAGTGATGAAGGATCATCAATAATAAGATCACTATAATCATTGCCAGGAACACCACTACTCACCACACCATTACCTTGTGGCAAACCACATGTAGGTGAAGTAGAAGAAGTTGGGAAGACAACACGTTCGGAGGTGGAGGGAGAACAATCATTCCTACAATTCTTGGACACACCATATTTATCTTGAAGCTTTGTCCACAACTCATGAGCATCCCGGAATGGCATGAGTTGAAATATAACTATATTGCTCAAAGCATCAAAAATCACATTAGAAGCTTGAGCATTGAGATAAGAGTTTTTCTCATCCTCTAAAGATAATCTTTGGGGATCCTTTGGAGGAGAAAAACCCATATCTACAATTCCCTCTAAATTTGGGTCCATGACCCTAAAGAAATTAAGCATGCGAATTACCCAAACATCAAAATTTGTGCCAACAAAACTAAGATTGTCAAAGAATCCTAAGCCCCTAGTCTACATCCTTACTCTCTAGGTGGTTAAGTCGTATAAAGAGAGATGAGGCTCTGATACCAATTAAAAGGTCGTGGATGTCACCTAGAGGGGGGGCGAATAGGCACTTTTAAAATAATTATGGTTTAGGCTTGAACAAATGCGGAATAAGCCTAGCGGTTAATTTGTCAAGCACAAAACCTACAACAACTAGGCTCGCCTATGTGCACCAACAACTTATGCTAAGCAAGATAAACAACAAGGTGATAGCAAGATATATAACCAGAAACAATATGGCTATCACAAAGTAAAGTGCATAAGTAAAGGGCTCGGGTAAGAGATAACCGAGGCACGAGGAGACGATGATGTATCCCGAAGTTCACACCCTTGCGGATGCTAATCTCCGTTTGGAGCGGTGTGGAGGCACAATGCTCCCCAAGAAGCCACTAGGGCCACCGTAATCTCCTCACGCCCTCGCACAATGCAAGATGTTGTGATTCCACTAAGGGACCCTTGAGGGCGGTCACCGAACCCGTACAAATGGCAACCCTTGGGGGCGATCACCGAACCCATACAAATTGCTCGAGGCGATCTCCACAACCTAATTCTAGACCCCCGCCGCTTCCCCGGAGCTTTACACCATAATGATTGTGCTCCGAACACCACCAAGGTTGGGGCTACCTCCACAACTTAATTGGAGGCTCCCAACAACACCAAGAAGCTTCACCACAATGGAATATGGCTCCGCGGTGACCTCAACCGTCTAGGGCGCCCAAGCACCCAGGAGGAACAAGCTCAAGGGTACCAAGCACCCAAGAGTAATAAGCATCTCAACTTGTAACTTCCACGTATCACCGTGGAGAACTCAAACCGATGCACCAAATGCAATGGCAAGGGCACATGGCGTGCCCAAGTCCTTCTCTCTCAACTCCCACCAAAGCAACTAATGCTAGGGAGGGAAAAGAGAGGAAGAACAAGAAGGAGAACACCAAGAACTCCAAGATCTAGATCCAAGGGGTTCCCCTCAGCTAGAGGAGAAAGTGATTGGTGGAAATGTGGATCTAGATCTCCTCTCTCTTTTCCCCCAAAAACTAGCAAGAATCCATGGAGGGAATGAGAGATAGCAAGCTCGAAGAATGTCAACAATGGGGGAGGAACACGAGCTCAAAGGGTTGGGTTCACTTGAGAAGAAGACCCCTTTTTATAGGTGTGGAAAAATCCAACCGTTATGCTCACAGCCCGCACCGAGCGGTACTACCGCTCCAAGGAGCGGTACTACCGCTAGGGCGGTAGTAGCCCTTTGAAACACAACAGCGAGGAGGCAAAAAGGCCAGAAGAACCGTCGGAGCGGTAGTAGTGCTTGACCTCACGGTACTACCGCTAGGGGTAGCGGTACTACTGCTAAGGGTAGCGGTACTACTGCTTGTGAGCGGTACTAAAAAATTACATCCGTGCCTACCACCGCTGGACTTGTGACGAGTTTTTGGTCCGGAGCGGAAGTAGCCACGGAAGTAATAAAATTACATCCCCTCCAAGCGGTAGTACCGCTGCAGCCCTTCTGGGGATACCAAAACTGACATAACTTTTGCATGCGGACTCCGAATTCAACGAAACCAAGTTTGCTCGAAAGCTAGCGACATGGCCTAATATATTATTGATAGAAATAACAATAAGAAGCAAATGAGAAAAGTCCCATAAGAAAATGGTGAGAACCCTTCCTCGAAAGAGACCGATAAAACCTCCGACACCGAAAACGCAATAGAATATGCATGTGAACTCCGTTTTTGATGAACTCGAGCTTGTCATCAAGATGACCATAAGCTCTAAGACTCACAAAGAGAATCGACAAAAACCCCAACACCGAAAACATCATAGTGGATGCATGTGATCTCTATTTTCAATGAACACGAGCTTGTCATGAAAATGACCATAAGCTCCAAATCTCACAAGGAGAAGAACCAAACAAGAACCAAGAAAGATGATGCAAGCATGCAATGGTTTGAGCTCTCTACGAATGATACGATCAAGCTACTCATTGAGATCCCCCCTTGATAGTACGGCAATCGATCCTATAACCCGGTCTCCCAACTACCACCATGAGACCGGTAAAATAGAAAACCTATCAAGGGCAAACCTTTTCCTTGCACAAAGTCCACTTGAGCTAGATGTAGACGATCTTGACTTCCTCAAGTTGGACCACCTTTCTTGATTGTGTTGGCTCGGTGAAGACTAGTAGATTGCTCCCCCATACTCCACTATGGGTGAGCCACTCTTCTGCACATCTTCACAAGTTCATTGTCACCACAATGAACGGCAAGCTTCAAGCACTTGATCTCTTCGTGATGCATCACTTGAACTTGCACACCACAACCTTGATTTGATGTCATCCTCCATGGGTTGTATGTGATCTACCTATTGACACAAGCCCATGGAAGATAACCTAACCCCACAAAGAACTCTCACAAAGACCATGGGTTAGTACACAATGCGTAATTGACAATGCTTACCATACTATGGGATCGCTTGATCCCTCTCGATACATCTTCTATGCTTTATGTGTTGATCAACTTGATTCACTCTTTGACTTAGTCTTGATCAACATTGAATCTTTCCAACTCTCTTCATTTGGATGATGTCCTGAAGGTAAACATGAATGATAACAGACTCTTCTTCTTCAAGACATGCTTGCAATAAGCTCAACACTCACAAGACCAATCTTTGGATAATTCCTTAATAGCACCTTGGTCATCACAAACTCTCCTTGAAACCAACACATGGAATCCAAGAAAATCCTATGGACAAACCCTTCAAATATAACTCAAGACAACCATTAGTCCATAGAGATTGTCATCAATTACCAAAACCAAACATGGGGGCACCGCATGTTCTTTCACTCATATCCAGTCCCATCTTTATCAAGATTCATGCTAGAAAACAAGGATCTAATAGGAGACACATCAATAACTTTTAGATCTTCATCTTTATTTTCATGATAACTATAAGAACATGCTTTTATAAAACTCTCTTTTTTAGCACGCATCCTAGCGATTCTTTCTTTGCATTCATCGATGGAAATTTTCATGGCTTTGAGAGACTCATTGATATCATGCTTAGGTGGAATAGATCTAAGTTTCAAGGAATCAACATCAAGAATAATTATATCCACACTTCTAGCGAATTCATCGATCTTAAGCATTTTTTCTTCAAGCAAAGCATTGAAATTCTTTTGCGAATTCATAAACTCTTTAACACTAGTTTCAAATTCAAAAGGCATCTTTCCATAAGAGTTATTGTAGGAATTACCATAATTATTAGAGGAATTACTAGGAAAAGGCCTAGGATTAAAGTTTCCTCTATAAGCATTGTTACCAGAATTATTCCTACCAACAAAATTCACATCCAAAGATTCATTATTATTTTCAATCAATGTGGATAAAGGCATATCATTAGGATCAGAGGAAGCACTCTTAGCAGCAAATAATTTCATAAGTTCATCCATCTTTCCACTCAAAACACTAATCTCTTCAATAGCATGCACTTTTTTACTAGTAGATCTTTCTGTGTGCCATTGAGAATAATTAACCATAATATTATCTTGGAGTTTGGTAGCTTCTCCTAAGGTAGTTTCCATGAAAGTGCCTCCTGCGGCCGAATCTAAAAGATTTCTAGAAGCAAAATTCAAGCCAACATAAAAGTTTTGTATAATCATCCATAAGTTCAAACCATGTGTAAGGCAATTACATATCATTAATTTCATTCTCTCCCAAGCTTGTGCAACATGATCATGATCTAGTTGCTTAAAATTCATAGTATCGTTTCTAAGGGAGATGATCTTAGCAGGAGGAAAATACTTAGAGATAAAAGCATCTTTGCACTTATTCCACGAATCAATACTATTTCTAGTCAAAGAGGAAAACCAAGTTTTAGCACGATCTCTAAGTGAAAACGGAAATAACTTCAATTTAACAATATCATTATCTGTATCCCTCTTCTTTTGCATATCACACAAATCAACAAAGTTGTTTAGATGGGTAGCGGCATCTTCACTAGGAAGGCCGGAAAATTGATCTTTCATGACAAGATTCAACAGAGCAGCATTGATCTCACAAGATTCAGCATCGGTAATAGGAGCAATCGGAGTGCTAATAAAATCATTATTGTTGGTATAGGAGAAGTCACACAATTTGGTATTGTTCTGAGCCATAGTGACAAGCAAGCAATCCAAGACACAAGCAAACTAGAAGCAAGCGAACGATAAACACACGGCAAAAAGAACGGTAAATAAAACGGCAAGGGTGAAGTGGGGGAGAGGAAAACGAGAGGCAAATAAATGTAATGTGAAGGATAAGGGTTTGTCATTGGTACTTGGTATATGACTTATATGTCTCCAATGTATCTACTTTGCCAAACACTTTTGCCCTTGTTTTGGACTCTAACTTGCATGATTTGAATGGAACTAACCCGGACTGACGCTGTTTTCAGCAAAACTGCCATGGTGTTGTTTTTGTGCAGAAATAAAAAGTTCTCGGAATCGCCTGAAAATAAACGGAGAATTATTTCAGACAATATAAAAAATACCTGCAAGAAGATCCACATCTGGGGCCCACGGGTTGTCCTCGAGGGTGGGGGGCGCGCCCCCCTGCCTCAAGGGCACCCCGATGCCCCACCGACGTATCCCCATGTCCTATATATTCCGTTTAATGGAGAAAAAAATCAAGGAGAAAGAATAATCGCGTTTTACGAGACGGAGCCGCCGCCAAGCCCTAATCTCTCTCGGGAGGGCTGATCTGGACTCCGTTCGAGGTTCCGGAGAGTGGAGATCGTCGCCATCGTCATCATCAACCTTCCTCCATCACCAATTCCATGATGCTCACCGCCGTGCGTGAGTAATTCCATCGTAGGCTTGCTGGACGGTGATGGGTTGGATGGGATCTATCATGTAATCGAATTAGTTTTGTTAGGGTTCGATCCCTAGTATCCACTATGTTATGAGATTGATGTTGCTATGACTTTGCTATGCTTAATGCTTGTCACTAGGGCTCGAGTGCCATGATTTCATATCTGAACCTATTATGTTTTCATGAATATATGTGTGTTATTGATCCTATCTTGCAAGTCTATAGTCACCTACTATGTGTTATGATCCGGCAACCCCGAAGTGACAATAATCGGGACCACTCCCGGTGATGACCATAGTTTGAGAAGTTCATGTATTCACTATGTGTTAATGATTTGGTCCCGTAATTTATTAAAAGGAGGCCTTAATATCCCTTAGTTTCCAATAGGACCCCGCTGCCACGGGAGGGTAGGACAAAAGATGTCATGCAAGTTCTTTTCCATAAGCACGTATGACTATATTCGGAATACATGCTGATACGTCCAAAATGCATCACTATTTTGTATCATAATTTATCCTTATTCATTGATATATTTCACGTTACGGTGATGTTCTTATGTTGTTTTGGTCTATTTTACACAGTTTGCAAACTCTCCGATGCCGGAACAGCAGACGCAGGATTCAGCAGTAAAAAGTGGATGCTGAGTTGCTGAAGAAGAATACCTCCAAATTACCTGAAAATTGACGGGAGATATTTTTCAGATGAATCACGAAGACACGCAAAAGGGGAGCCAGAGGGGGGCCACAGGGTGCCCAGGCGGCCTGGGGGCGCCCCCCCTGGCCGCGCCAGGGGGGCGCCTGGAGCCCCTGGCCCACCTCCGGATGCCCCCTTTTGCCTATATACTCTCTGTTCTCCGAAAACCCTAAAAAGAAGACTTTTTACGGAGTTCCGCCGCCGCTCCGAGGCGGAAACCTATGGAGAAGAAAAGGGCATCTCCGGCGGGCAGATTCCGCCGGGGAGATCACCTCCCGGAAGGGGAGATCGTCGCCATCGTCATCACCATCCTCACGGGCATCATCAAGATCATCATCAACATCATCCCCAACACCAGAACCATCTCCATCTTCATCCAAATCTCATCTTACAATCGCAACTCGTGTTGTAACTCGTACTACCTATCCTCTCTACTCCATCGGTGTTGATTACTACTTTGTGGTGAATGCTATTGAGTTTTGTTGGAGAAATATTATTATGTACAGATTGTTTATCACATATTTATCCCCACTGATAATGATCTCTTTTATGTCTCGTGAGTAGTTCCCTTAGTTCTTGAGGACATGGGGAAAGTCTTGTTGTTAGTAGTCATATGCTGTTGAAGTAATATGTGTTGTTTGATACTTAAGTTGTGTTGTCATTCTACTAGTGGTGTTGTGTCAGTCGAACACCCAACACTTCGCCTTATTAAGGACCTAGGAGAACACATTGTGTATAAAGAATGCTTATGGTGGGTTGCCGGAGTGACAGAAACCTGAACCCCAGTTCGCACGCTTTTGCATAAGGGAATAATGGATCCTCGATCGTATTGCTATGGTTAGGCTTTTGCCTTAAATTCTATCTTGTATTTGCGGATGCTTGCAAGGTGTTTAATCATAAGAGTGCATTCATCTTAGTCTAGAGAGTGCACTAGCGTAGATCCACCCACTCAACACTTATCAACACATAACATAGTATCGATACGGAATATGGTGAAAGCACATGACTACCTCTCCCGTGTGTCCTCAGGAACGCTTTAGTCTTTATAAGTTCAGTTGCTAGGCCTCTCCTTTGCTAAGAAAGGATTGGGCCACTTGTTACTCTCAGTACCTTTTACATTACTTGCTTTTACTTTCCTGTTGCTTATACCGAGAAAACCCCTAAAAGTTATCTTTCAGTGCTTGAAGTAATTTCTTGCTCAGAATCGCTTATCAATACCTTCTGCTCCTCGTTGGGTTCGACACTCTTACTTATCGAAAATGTTGCAATAGATCCCTTACGATTGTGGGTCATCAAGTACCGTTTTCTGGCGCCGTTGCCGGGGAGCGTAGCGCTATTGGTAAAGTGAAATTGGTAAGAAAGTTTTTTATAATTCTGTTTTTATTTTTGCTATTTGCTGCTCCTTGTCCTTATGGACAACCCTATTATTGGATCGTTGCTTGCGGGAAGACGCCCCACACCTGTGGTGGTTGATTCTCCCCCTACTGAAATTGTGCCTTATAAAATACCAGCTGGTATTATCAATTATGTTTTGGCTAATCGTTACGCACGAGACAGACATCCCGGTGAACACTTGCTATATCTATCACAATTATGTTCATTATTTAAGCTTGCAGGTGTATCGAGGGAGTTTGTCATGAGGAAATTGTTTGTCGTATCACTTATAGATAAAGCTTCAGATTGGTATGGGCTTCTCGATAACTCACACTTGCTGGACTGGCAGGAGCTTATGTCTCTCTTTTATACTAAGTTTTATCCTCTTCATGAAATTCATCGAGACAGGAATTATATCTATAACTTTAGGTCTCGTGATGGAGAAAGCATTGCTCAAGCTTGGGGGATATTGAAGTCCCTAATGCTCAAATGCCCTATTCATAAGCTTCCCAAGGAAATTATACTTACAAATTTTTATGCCAGGCTTTCTCGTCAGGATAAGGAGATGCTGGATGCCTCCTCTAGTGGGGTGTTTCAGAAAAAGAGTATTGAAGAAAGGTGGGATCTCCTTGAAAGAATCCAGAGGAATACCGAATATTGGGAAATTGATAAAGGTATTGAACCCGCTATAAATTATGAACATGATTATATTGAGAGCTATGTGGAAACTGATTACTTCAATACTTTTTGCTCTAAGATTGGTCTTGATTCACATCTAGTGATTGATTTGTGTAAGAATTTTGCCTCTCACATTGATTCTTTTAAAAAGAAGAGAGACCAGCACCATGAACCTTTTAAAGAACCACCTATTGATATTTATGTTGCTGACCCTATTTTGCCTGCAGTTATATATGAAAAGCCTCCTTTTCCCACGAGGATAAGGGAGCACTCTCTTGTGACAGGCATAATAAATAAAAGTGAGAGAAGAGTTGATGAGCCTGAGGACCAGATCAGGGTCGATCCTCAAGTTGCATTGATTAAAGACCTTGCTACTAATGATGTTTTGGATTCCAATATAAATTTTTGTGCTGTTTCCACTAACCTTGTCACAGCCAAGAATAAAGGCCCAATTTCAGGTACTCCAGTGGTATCTGTTAAAATAGGAGATCACAATTATTATGGGCTATGCGATTTGGGATCGAGTGCAAGCGCTATCCCCTATTCACTTTATGAAGAAATCATCGGTGAGATTTCCCCTTGTGAACTCGAAGAAGTTGATGTTACTATTCATCTTGCAAATAGAACAACTATCTCTCCTATCGGAATTGTGAGGGACGTTGAAGTCCTATGTGGAAAGGTAAAATATCCTACCTACTTTCTAGTACTTGGTTCAGAGAGGGACAATTTTTGTCCAATTATTTTTGGTAGACCTTTTCTTAGAACTTGTGGAGCTATAATAGATTGCAAGAAAGGTAAAGTTTCTGTTGAATTCGATGGTGAGCCATATGACTTTAATTTTTCTAAGTTCTCTAAGCAGCCTCGTGGTACTGATTTACCTAGTGATGATAAAATTATTGAAAGTATTGCCTTTATTGCTATTCCCCCTAATGATCCTTTGCAGCAATACATGGAGGACCACGAGAATGATTTGCATATGCAGGAAAGAAATGAACTAGATGAAATATTCTTGAGGCTGCCTGCTATCCTGAAGCACAACCTTCCGATTGAACCTTTGGGAATTTTATCAAAATCGAAAGAAGACCCGGTGTTCGATCTTAAACCTCTTCCCGATACGCTCAAATATGCTTATTTAGATGAAAAGAAAGTATATCCTGTTATTATCAATTCTAACCTTTCAGGATATGAAGAGGAGCGATTATTGGAAGTACTTCGTAAACACCGAGGCGCAATTGGCTACACCCTTGATGACCTTAAGGGGATTAGTCCATCTATATGCCAACATACTATCAACCTTGAGCCTGATGCTAAACCAGTTGTAGATCATCAACGACGGTTGAACCCGAAGATGATGGATGTCGTGAGAACTGAGATTCTCAAGCTTCTAGCCGCAGGTATTATCTACCCTATAGCTGATAGTAAGTGGGTAAGTCCGGTACATTGTGTTCCTAAGAAAGGAGGTACAACTGTGGTTCCTAATGATAAAAATGAATTAATACCTCAGAGAATTATTATTGGATATAGAATGTGTATTGATTACAGGAAGTTGAACAAGGCAACCAGGAAGGATCACTATCCTTTGCCGTTCATCGACCAAATGCTTGAAAGGTTATCCAAAAATACCCACTTTTGTTTTCTCGATGGTTATTCTGGCTTCTCTCAAATTCATGTTAACACTGCCGATCAAGAGAAGACCACTTTTACTTGTCCCTTTGGTACTTATGCTTACAGGCGTATGCCTTTTGGTTTATGTAATGCCCCTGCTACTTTTCAAAGGTGTATGTCTGCTATATTTCATGGTTTCTGCGGGGATATTATGGAAGTCTTCATGGACGATTTCTCCGTCTATGGAACTTCTTTTGACCATTGTCTTCACAACCTTAATAAAGTTTTGCAGAGATGCGAGGAGACAAATTTGGTACTCAACTGGGAAAAGTGCCACTTTATGGTTAATGAAGGAATTGTTCTTGGTCACAAGATTTCCGAAAGGAGAATTGAAGTGGACAAGGCCAAGATCGAAGCTATTGAAAGGATGCCCTATCCAAGGGACATCAAAGGTATTCGTAGTTTTCTCGGTCATGCAGGTTTTTATAGAAGATTTATTAAAGACTTTTCTAAAACCTCGAGACCCCTCACTAATCTTCTCCAGAAGGATGTTCCTTTTGTATTTGATGAAAATTGTAAGGAAGCTTTTGAAGTCCTTAAGAAAGCTTTAATAATTGCTCCTATAGTACAACCACCTGACTGGAATTTACCTTTTGAGATTATGTGTGATGCAAGTGATTTTGCTGTTGGAGCTGTTTTAGGACAAAGAGTTGATAAGAAATTAAATGTTATACATTATGCTAGTAAAACCCTTGATAGTGCTCAAAGAAACTATGCTACTACTGAGAAGGAATTCTTAGCTGTAGTTTTTGCTTGTGATAAGTTTAGGCAGTATATTGTTGATTCCAAAGTTATTATTCATACTGATCATGCTGCCATTAAGTATCTTATGACAAAGAAGGATGCCAAGCCAAGGCTTATCAGATGGGTACTCCTTCTTCAAGAATTTGATTTGCAGATTGTTGATAGGAAAGGGGAAGACAATCCGGTGGCGGACAATCTTTCGAGGATGGAAAATATACTGCACGACCCCATCCCAGTTAACAATAGTTTTCCAGACGAGCAACTTGCCGTTGTAAAAGTACAATCTCTTTCCGATCCTTGGTATGCAGATTATGCTAATTTTATTGTTGCAAAGTATTTGCCTCCAGGTCTAACATTTCAGCAAAGGAAGAAGTTCTTTCATGATTTGAGGCACTACTTTTGGGATGACCCACATCTTTTCAAAGAAGGTCCCGACGGGATCGTGAGAAGATGCATTCCGGAACATGAGCAAAAGGACATTCTCAGACGGTGTCATGATAGTCCCTATGGAGGACATCATGCCGGTGAGAGGACTGCACATAAGGTTCTTCAATCAGGTTTTTATTGGCCTACTCTCTTTAAAGATGCTAGAAATTATGTTTTAGCCTGTGATAAATGTCAGAGAGTTGGTAACATTAGTAGAAGGAATGAGATGCCTATGAATTACTCACTAGTAATTGAACCTTTTGATTGTTGGGGTTTTGATTTTATGGGTCCTTTTCCTTCTTCGCACAAGTACACTCACATTTTAGTAGCTGTTGATTATGTGACCAAGTGGGTTGAAGCAATCCCCACTGAAAGTGCTGATCACAAGACATCTTTGAAAATTCTTAAAGATGTAATATTTCCCAGGTTTGGTGTACCAAGGTATCTCATGACTGATGGGGGATCACACTTCACGCACGGAGCTTTTAGAAAAGCTTTGGCCAAATACGATGTTAATCATAGAATTGCATCACCATATCATCCTCAAACTAGTGGGCAAGTTGAGCTCACCAATAGAGAGATTAAGTTGATCTTGCAGAAAACAGTAAACAGAAATAGGAAGGATTGGTCAAACAAGTTAGGAGATGCTTTGTGGGCATATAGAACTGCTTACAAAAACCCCATGGGCATGTCTCCCTATAAGATGGTGTATGGCAAGGCTTGCCATTTGCCATTAGAGTTAGAGCACAAAGCTTTCTGGGCTGTTAGAGAGCTTAACGCTGACCCAAAACTAGCTGGTGAGAAGCGTCTCATGAACTTGACTTCTCTAGATGAATGGAGAAGTGAAGCTTACGAGAGCGCTAAAATGTTCAAGGAAAAGGTAAAAAAGTGGCATGATAGGAAGATTCTAAAATGTGAATTTAATGTTGGTGATAAAGTTTTGTTGTTTAGATCCCGTTTCAGGTTTTCTCCAGGTAAACTACTTTCCAGGTGGGAAGGACCATTTCATATTGAAGAAGTTTATCGGTCTGGTGCAATTAAGATTAACAATTTTGAAGGCACCAAACCTCAAGTTGTGAATGGGCAAAGACTTAAACATTACATAGCAGGAGACCCTGTCAATGTTGATGTGAATATAATATACACAACAACTCACGAAGAACATGTTGCAGCCCTGTTTCAGACGCCAGCAGAAGCAGAATAAAGAAAAGGTATGTAGTACGGTAAGGAAACACCGCAAACCATCATAAAAGTTCTGTATTACGAGTTTTTGCAAAATTAGTAAAATTCCGAGTCTAAGTGGAGCCGGAGACGACCTCCAGGGAGCCCAGGCGCCCCCCCCCGCCCCCCCCCCC
>LR738714.1:493913692-493982339 GCA_902687465.1 Secale cereale | reverse complement strand
CCCCCCCCCCCCCCCGGGCCGCGCCGGCAGGCCGCCTGGACACCCGGGAGCCCGTCTCCGACCCCGCTTTGGTCCGTTACCTTCCTTTTTGTGCATAAATTTTTCCTATATATTTGCCCGGATTGTTCCGGCAACGTATCTTGCGATTTCGCGTGTTTTCTCTTCGATCTGTTTCTGCCAGGGAATCTTTCAGCTGAAATTAGGTGCCATGGCTTCTCCAAGTTCCCCCAAGGACAAGTTCGTCGTCAACGTCATCAACCCTTACCTCGCTGAGGTGAAGAAGCACCCTCAGGTTGTTCGGATGGAGGACGGTGTCCTTCATGAAGAAGATCTGAAGGGACCTATCAAGGAGGGGAGCATCCAGGCCAGGCTGGAAGAAGTGGAACAAGAAGCCTTCGAGTACAAGAAGATGATCGAGCGTGGTGTCGAAGCTAACTTTGACATCACCAACGAGCTAAAGAACTACATCCTGAAGGAGATGAAGGAGATGTGGGAAAGAACCACCGCGTCTGAAGAAAGAAATATAGAGCTCCAAGGGCAAATTAATGATCTACATAACCAGAACTGTGAGTATGAACTAAGGTTTATGCGCATGAGTATGGGTGCTGAATGCAGGATTCAGGAGATGAGCCTCTCATATGAGACTTTAGCAAGATATCCATGGAAGCGTTTCGCCAAGGACTACGTGATTAACGCCAACAAGTATGGGTGAAATCTCCTTGGGTAATGGCATTCCCTTGGCTTGTTCCAAGCTTGGGGGAGTGCCCGGTATCTTTATCTTTACCTTTTGTCTTTTAGAGTCAAGTAGAGTCGTATCATGTCTAGGGAGGTTGTTATATGAGATAGGTGTGTGCATTGAGGTCTATCGCTCCTTCGGTGAGGAATTGTATCCGTGAGTGTGGAGTCGTTTATGATGGAATATTAATGAGAAGTTTATCGGTTCCTTTTGCTGCACTCGGTATTCTCTTCACGCAATCGACCTTATATGATGATTCTTATGGGGAGTATTGACCTTATGTCAGGTATGGCTATGAAACTTTATTTAATCTTGGCAAACATAGTTTTGGTCATAACAACAAGCATGATTTTCTTAAATTATCAACATAGCCAAAACTTTATGTTATTATGCTTGAAGTGTTATGCTGACAAGGAAGACAACTTGATGTGTTATGCTTATTTCAATGTTCATGCTTTATATTGCTTTGCATCTTAGTCATCATCGATTGTCTGTTCTCTCAAACCTTTGCTAGCATAACTCTGTACTAAGCGGTATTCTGCTTGTGCATCCATACCCTTAAGCCAATACCTTCCATATGAGTCCACCATACCTACCTACTCGTGGTATTCCGCTACCACCTCCTGAAAGTATATAATTTATGTGTTATCCTCAAATGTTCAAAATCTTTTATTTTGTGCCTCTGTTCTAGCTCATGAGGAAGTAATAGCTAATTCATAGTGTTTTTGAGTTGGACAAGCTTCACCCCGGGATTGCATGTATAATGTGCAAACCCATAATATGAGAAGGAGCTGGCATAGAGTGCGCCCGGCTTAAAAATAATATAACAAACAAACCCTCCTTCACGCTTTGTTCATGAGAAATCAGAAAACTTTGGCAGTGATAAACAAAGGAGAATAAGAGGATGTTATCGTCCTCGTGCGGGAGTCGTTCCTCGAAACTTGTCCAGCTCAAAAAGCAATTGAGTTATCTATTAGCATTCGTTGACAAATCATGCACCCCTAAAAACTTGTTTTCATTCTGTTTGATTTGAGGATAGCATATGAGTTTTCCCTACTACCCTAGAGCAGGGCCTATCTTTTAATTTTAAGTTGACTCAGTTATTTCTACTTCCTTCTATTTCTCAAAGAGAGCAGACGTTTGATGTTGATAAGGATTCATTCATATAAAGCTGCATTAAGATTTGTCATATCATATCCTTGTTGACATTATCATTCGATAAGTAAGTTGTTTGTCATGCCCAGCTAAGGCAAACATCTTCCTTTGTGTTAACACTTTCACTTCTTGCCTATTAGCATGTTATTTTCAAAAAGCTTCAATTGATCTCATCAAATATAAGAGCAAAAATTAAATCTATTGTTGTTCTTTGACCAAAGGACATGTTTGCCATGATATAATGAGTTCCCTTAGCCCTACTTTCGAATATAAGTGTTATCACTCTTTCATAAGGGCGTTATGAGTTGAAAATTGCTGTTGAGGATATTTGAGTGGGTAAAGAAACTATGATGCTTCTTGTCCGTATTCTATTTATCGACACTTCACTCTCTAAACTTGTGGACAGGTTTACCGAGTTCATATTCGCTTGGGGACAAGCGAGGTCTAAGCTTGGGGGTCTTGATACGTCCAAAATGCATCACTATTTTGTATCATAATTTATCCTTATTCATTGATATATTTCACGTTACGGTGATGTTCTTATGTTGTTTTGGTCTATTTTACACAGTTTGCAAACTCTCCGATGCCGGAACAGCAGACGCAGGATTCAGCAGTAAAAAGTGGATGCTGAGTTGCTGAAGAAGAATACCTCCAAATTACCTGAAAATTGACGGGAGATATTTTTCAGATGAATCACGAAGACACGCAAAAGGGGAGCCAGAGGGGGGCCACAGGGTGCCCAGGCGGCCTGGGGGCGCCCCCCCTGGCCGCGCCGGGCGGGCGCCTGGAGCCCCTGGCCCACCTCCGGATGCCCCCTTTTGCCTATATACTCTCCGTTCTCCGAAAACCCTAAAAAGAAGACTTTTTACGGAGTTCCGCCGCCGCTCCGAGGCGGAAACCTACGGAGAAGAAAAGGGCATCTCCGGCGGGCAGATTCCGCTGGGGAGATCACCTCCCGGAAGGGGAGATCGTCGCCATCGTCATCACCATCCTCACGGGCATCATCGAGATCATCATCAACATCATCCCCAACACCAGCACCATCTCCATCTTCATCCAAATCTCATCTTACAATCGCAACTCGTGTTGTAACTCGTACTACCTATCCTCTCTACTCCATCGGTGTTGATTACTACTTTGTGGTGAATGCTATTGAGTTTTGTTGGAAAAATATTATTATGTCCAGATTGTTTATCGCATATTTATCCCCACTGATCATGATCTCTTTTATGTCTCGTGAGTAGTTACCTTAGTTCTTGAGGACATGGGGAAAGTCTTGTTGTTAGTAGTCATATGCTGTTGAAGTAATATGTGTTGTTTGATACTTAAGTTGTGTTGTCATTCTACTAGTGGTGTTGTGTGAGTCGAACACCCAACACTTCGCCTTATTAAGGACCTAGGAGAATACATTGTGTATAAAGAATGCTTATGGTGGGTTGCCGGAGTGACAGAAACCTGAACCCCAGTTCGCACGCTTTTGCATAAGGGAATAATGGATCCTCGATCGTATTGTGATACGTCCAAAACGTATCTATATTTTTTGCTTGCTCCATGCCACTTTTGGGTGATATTGCTATGATATTCATACACTTCCATACAATTTTGATCATATTTGGACTAACCTACAAATCCAGTGCACCCCGGTGCCAGTTTCTGTTTTCAGCTGTTTTTGTATTTCAGGTTTTCACGTTACGAGAACTGCCAGGAAAAATCCAGAAAACTTATATAAAAAATCAGCGTTCCAGAACCTACCTTACGTCCGAAGGACAGCCGGGGGGGGCCACCAGGGCTCCAGGCGCCCTGGCGGCGCCCCACCCCCCCCCCCCCCCGGGCCGCGCCGGGGGGGCGCCTGGGCCCCTCGAGCCCCGTCTGGTGCCCCCCTTCGGCATATATTTAGAGCGTCCTTCGAAACCCTCGGGACGGGAACTCTTTTTCGCAATCTCATCTCTGTTCCGCCGCTGCCACCGCTTCCACGATCGGGAGCACCAGGAGAACTCTTCCCGGCACCCTGCCGAAGGGGAGGATCACCATCGGGAGCTTCTCCACCACCATGGACGCCTCCCGGATGAGTTGTGAGTAGTCTCCCTTGGACCATGAGTCCATGACCAGTAGCTATGTGATGTTCTCCTCCCGTTCTTGTGCTTCACTAATTAGTCCTCGTGAGCTGCCCTACATGATAGAGGCACATATGTAACCTTTATGCTGTTCCTATGATGAGTTTGCTGGGATCCGATGGATTATGAGATTATGTTCAGATTGATCTTGATTAATGTATTTGATCTACCTCTTTTATATTTATGTTCATAAGTAATTCTTGCATGTTCTCCGTTGTTATTTATTGCTTTGGCCAAGTAATACGTAGTGACTCCAAGAGGGAACGTTATGCTCGACTGTGGGTTCATGCCCCTCGATGACTAGCTTGAGTGACAGAAACATGAGTCTAGGGGATGTGATGTTGCCACAAGAGGGAAAACAACGGTGCTTGTGCCCGCGGGTGCAAGGATTGTTTACTTTACGCAAAGTTCTTTTAATGCAGTTGTCTGTTGCTTTGAGTTTACACTATGGGTGGGACTCGCAACTTAATACCAGCGAGATGTTCTGGATAGATATCTCAAGCTGGATGATTAGTAGTAGATATTGATGGATTTCGGTCTACTTACTTTGGCGCACCGCCCATGCTTTGAACCTCAACCTTTCTTGCAATGTAGTCAGCATTGGTTTGCGTTCGTGGTCCTGTCAATTGCCCAGCTGTAATTCGTTTACCTCACATAGCTGTTTTATCGTCTTTTGGGAGAGAGACATCACTAGTGAACATCATAAGACTCCGGTCCATATTACCATCATTGATCACATCCGCTATTTACTTTTCGCTTTTACTTATTATTGCAAACATTATCTATCACTACTATCATTTGCGTTTAATCCTTTGTGAACTACAAGGCCGGAGGGATTGACAACCTCTCTGTACTCGTTGGGAGCAAAGTTATTTGTATCTGTGTGCAGGTCCACGTTGATTGCTAATCCGCGCCGTTAGGAGTTGACACCTACTTGTTGAACCTAGGAGTCTCTGGGGATTCGATCCTTGGCATCTTTGCTAAGGGAAAAACTTCCACAACACTGCATCTTTCACCTTCCACTTGGGGTAACCAACGAGGGGTTAGAGGCCCATCAAGGAGTATTTTATGGCGCCGTTGCCGGGGACTCCACTCTTCAGGATAGGGGAGTTGCATGCTATCTTTTACCTTTGCTTTTTAGTCTTGTTAGTTTACCTTTCATTTTTGCTTTAGTACCTTTTATCGAAAATCACAAAAATAGTTATCTTGCTTGCTTGCTACTATGGGTTCCACAGAGAACACCAAGTTGTGTGACTTCACTAGTCACAACAACGATGACTTTATCAGCACACCTATCACTACACCTGCCACTTCAGCACCATCATATGAAATTAAACCTGCTTTACTGAACTTAGTCATGAAAGATCAATTCTCCGATGCTGGAGATGATGCTGCTGTACACTTGAACAACTTTGTTGAACTTCGTGATATGCAAAAGTACCAAGAAATAGATGGTAATATTGTTAAGCTTAAGCTTTTTCCTTTCTCCTTGAAAGGAGGAGATAAAATATGGTTTCAGTCTTTGCCTAGAAATAGCATAGATTCATGGGACAAGTGCAAAGATGCTTTTATCGGGAAATACTATCCACCTGCTAAAATTATGCAACTTAGAAGTAACATAATGAATTTTAAACAATTGGATAATGAACACGTTGCCCAAGCTTGGGAACGTATGAAATCTCTTATCAAGAACTGCCCTACTCATGGTTTGACTACTTGGATGGTTATCCAAACTTTTTATGCAGGCTTGAACTTTACCTCGCGGAACTTGTTAGATTCGGCCGCGGGAGGAACTTTTATGTCAACTACACTTGGTGCTGCCACAAAGCTTCTCGATGAGATGATGACCAACTATTCCCAATGGCACACCGAACGCGCTCCAACAGGTAGGAAGGTAAACTCCGTCGAGGAGATTTCCTCCTTAAATGAAAAAGTTGACTTAATCATGTCTCTACTTTCGAAGCAATCTACTGTTGATCCTCGTGATGTTCCTTTAAATTCTTTGATTGCTCAAGAACAAGTAGATGTGAACTTTATCTCTAGAAACAATTTTAACAACAATGCTTATAGGAGTAACTTTGGTAGCAATCCTAGACCGTTCCCCTCTAATTCTTATGGGAACAACAATGCTTATCCTAGTACCAAGAACTCCACTACTGAACTAGAGATTATGCTTAAAGATTTCATCACTACCCAAAAAGCCTTTAATAAGAGTGTAGAAGAAAAACTACATAAACTAGGTGATCTTTCTTTTAAGGTAGACCATTTAGCCAATGAGGTAAAATTGCTAAATATTAAAACTTCTCCTCTTGAGGAGAGGGAAGTCACTCCTATAAATGCTATTCAAGTGCAAATTAATGAAAATATTAGGATGATGGCTAAACTTAAAGAGAGATGGGCTAGAGAAAGGGAGGAAGAGGATAGAATTAAGAGCCTTCCTACCCACCACACTGTTGCTACTATCCAAGTTGTTAAAGATGTCCAAACCCTTAGCACCCAATGTACTCCTGGTCCCATTGGACCTATTAATGGTGATGCTATGACTATAGAAACTACCAAACAAGTGAACCTAAAGGACACCACTACCACTTTACTTGATGCTAATGACCTTGATTTTGATAATTGCACTCTTAGCGAAGTTATTGATTTCCTTCACAAGATGTCTAGAGACCCCCGCACTAGCACGCTTAACCTTGCCTTCCTAGAGCATATCACTAATGCTCTCATCAAAGCTAGGGAGGAGAAACTTAGAGTAGAAGCCTCCATACCTAGAAAGCTAGAAGATGTTTGGGATCCTATGATAAAAATTAAATTGAATGACTTCTCTTGTTATGCATTATGTGATGTTGGAGCTAGTACCTCTGTTATGCCCAAAAGAATATATGATATGCTTAAATTGAAACCTTATGATTCTTGTTCTTTGGTGTTCGTCTCATTGATTCTTCCATAAAGAAACCTTTGGGGAGGATCGATGATATTCTTATCGTTGTCAATGATAATTATGTTCCCGTTGATTTTACTATTATGGATATTGAATGTGATCCTTCATGTCCAATTATTTTGGGACGTCCCTTTTTACGCACCGTTGGTGCTATCATTGACATGAAAGAGGGTAATATAAAATTGTAGTTTCCTCTCAAGAAAGGGATCGAACACTTCCCTCGTAAGAAGATCAAGTTACCTTTTGAGTCCGTTGTACGGGCTAGCTATTCTTTTACTCTTGATAAAACTTGATCTATATGCATTATGCCTAGCTTAAAGGCATAAAAAAGCGCTTTTGGGAGGCAGCCCACATGAATAAATTTTTATATTTTGCTTTTGTTGCGTCTTGATGTTGTTTACTGCTGTAGCATCATCATTGTATCTTTGCTTTTCATATTTGTGCCAAGTATGGCCTCTGATTGCTAGAAAGTTCAAAAGTTGTGAGGTGCTGTCCAGGAAACAGATTCTGTCCTTGGATAGAAAAATTCGTATAAAATCACCAGATCATCTTTTTGGTCTGAATTTTTTCGACAGAGTTCTCTATATAATTATATTTCGTGCGTCTGTTCTGAGTTTTATGATTTGAGTTGCAGAAGTGCCCCGAACAAATCAATTACTACCTGCTGTTCTGTTTTTCACAGATTATGTCCTGTTTTGCCTTTCCTTCATTTTGCAAACCAAGAGCTTGCTTTTTCTTTGCAAAAACCTTTTGGCAATCTTGAGAAACAGTAGAACTTCAAGAATATATTTATTTCCAGCAAGGTATAATTATTTTATTAAGGGTACTAACCTCGCTAATCAGATTATGATGAGTTATGTATGAAGGGAGTTTTCAAGTGTGCGAGGGAAGATGATAATAAGATTCAGGAGTGTCAAGCCCTCAAGCTTGGGGATGCCCCCGTGCACCCCCAAGAAATATTCAAGGAGACTCAAGCGTCTAAGCTTGGGGATGCCCCCGTGCATCCCCTTCTCCATCAACATTATCAGTTCGTCTTTCGTTCCGCTATATTTTTATCACTTCATGTGTTAAGTGCTATGCTTGGAGCGTCTCGCTTTTAGTTTTCTTTTTAGTTTTTCATAACGAGTCGGAACTCAGCTTTCTTTATGTGGGAGAGAAACACGCTCCACTTCTACCTAGAACATAACATAGAATTTTCATGTCTATCCTTGATGTGTGTGTTCTTCGTCTTTTAAATAGTTACTATCATGTTCTGCTCTTAGTATTCATGCTTATCTTTTCAAAGAGCTTTTGTTTAGTTGGTTGCTTGAACTCTCTTCAATTATCATGCTCACCTTATTAAGAGAGTTTGCTTCCATTGCATTGGTTAATATGTCTATGATAAAGATGCTACGTGCATAATGGCGCTTAGTAGTTCAGGTTTTCTTATGGTTAGTCTCAAATAGCTGGGGGATTCCCAATGTGTTATTGGAGTACCAACTTGATTTGTTTGCCAATGATGTGGTATAGTTTAGTAATATCTTCCTTCGAGAATTTATTTTGATTGACTTGGCGTATGCTCACGCGTATTTAAGACTGTAAAGAAAGTCTGTCAAGCCTTGATGATCTTTTATTTCTGAGTAGCGATATAACTTCCATGCCTGATTAAATGTTGCTTTGTCGCTCTGCATGATTATGACCGTCATTGCTCTCTTAGTTGGTCGCTCCCAGTCTTTTGCTAACCTCCACCTGTACTAAGCAGACTAACTTTGCAATACATAGCTCATGGGAAAGTAGCTTAAAAACTATTGTGGTAAAGAATATGTTGCTTATGTATCTTATTTCTTATAAGTTGCTTGCTGAGCGGTAACCATGTTTCTGGGGACGCCATCAACTGTCACACTTTTGTTGAATATCATGTGAGTTGCTATGCATGTTCGTCTTGTCTGAAGTAAGGGTGATTTGCCATGGGTTGATTGAGTATGCATATTGTTAGAGAAGAACATTGGGCCGCCAACCAAAGCCATGTATCATGGTGGAAGTTTTAGCTTGGACATTAATCCTCAATCTCTTATGAGAATATGCTTATGCATTAAAGAGGAGTCCATCATCTATTTTCTATGTTGTCCCGGTATGGATGTCCTCAAGTTGAGATCTATCAAAAACGAGAAATCAAATGCGATTTATCTCCTTGGACCTTTGTACAGGTGGCATAGAGGTACCCCTTTGTGACACTTGGTTGAAACATATGTAATGCAATGATAACCCATGGAAATCCGAGCTAATTAGGACAAGGTGCGAGCACTATTGGTATTCGATGCATGAGGCTTGCAACTTATAGGATGTCTTATGCATGACACATATGAAGTACTACTACCGTTGACAAAATTGCTTCTATGTTTTAAAAATAAAAAGCTATAAGCACATAACCATTCTTTTACTTTTATGTTGAGTCTCCACCTTCTTTTAAAAGCACCAACTGCTGAGAGCATGATTGTCATTCTGAGTGTAATGTGCATTGTCCCAAAGTAACATTGTCTTTTGCATGATTGTGATATCGTTTATTTTGAAATCATTGTATCTAGTCATCACTTAAACCTTGAAGGTGCCCCTGCATTTATGTTTTGCTTCACTAAAGGGGGCAAGCTAGATATCACTTTATCATATTTGCACATCATGTTCATTGCAAATCTATTTGATGCTTCAATGTCATGTTGTAAAACTTTCAGTCATTTGTGATTTTCTCATGAGGCAACTTAATTACTATAGAATCATTGTCTCAGTAAGCTTTTGTCATATGACTGTAAAAAGTCCTATATGTCTAATAGCATGTCACCACAGAAATTATTCTTGTTATCATTTACCTACTCGAGGACGAGCAGGAATTAAGCTTGGGGATGTTGATACGTCCAAAATGTATCTATAATTTCTGCTTGCTCCATGCCACTTTTGGGTGATATTGCTATGATATTCATACACTTCCATACACTTTTGATCATATTTGGACTAACCTACTAATCCAGTGCACCCCGGTGCCAGTTTCTGTTTTCGGCTGTTTTTGTATTTCAGGTT
Source organism: Secale cereale (assembly GCA_902687465.1). Classification (NCBI taxonomy): domain Eukaryota; kingdom Viridiplantae; phylum Streptophyta; class Magnoliopsida; order Poales; family Poaceae; genus Secale; species Secale cereale. The sequence goes on along the minus strand of LR738714.1, from coordinate 493,972,342 downwards.
TTCACGTTACGAGAACTGCCAGGAAAAATCCAGAAAAATTATATAAAAAATCAGCGTTCCAGAACCTACCTTGCGTCCGAAGGACAGCTGGGGGGGCCACCAGGGCTCCAGGCGCCCTGGCGGCGCCCCCCCCCCCCGGGCCGCGCCGGGGGGGCGCCTGGGCCCCCCGAGCCCCGTCTGGTGCCCCCCTTCGGCATATATTTAGAGCGTCCTTCGAAACCCTCGGGACGGGAACTCTTTTTCGCGATCTCATCTCTGTTCCGCCGCCGCCGCCGCTTCCAAGATCGGGAGCACCAGGAGAACTCTTCCCAGCACCCTGCCGGAGGGGAGGATCACCATCGGGAGCTTCTCCACCACCATGGACGCCTCCCGGATGAGTTGTGAGTAGTCTCCCTTGGACCATGAGTCCATGACCAGTAGCTATGTGATGTTCTCCTCCCGTTCTTGTGCTTCACTAATTAGTCCTCGTGAGCTGCCCTACATGATTGAGGCACATATGTAACCCTTATGTTGTTGCTATGATGAGTTTACCGGGATCCGATGGATTATGAGATTATGTTCAGATTGATCTTGAGTAATATATTTGATCTACCTCTTTTATATTTATGTTCATAAGTAATTCTTGCATGTTCTCCATTGTTATTTATTGCTTTGGCCAAGTAATACGTAGTGACTCCAAGAGGGAATGTTATGCTCGATTGTGGGTTCATGCCCCTCGATGACTAGCTTGAGTGACAAAAACATGAGTCTAGGGGATGTGCTGTTGCCACAAGGGGGAAAACAACGGTGCTTGTGCCCGCGGGTGCAAGGATTGTTTACTTTACGCAAAGTTCTTTTAATACAGTTGTCTGTTGCTTTGAGTTTACACTATGGGTGGGACTCGCAACTTAATACCAGCGAGATGTTCTGAATAGATATCTCAAGGTGGATGATTAGTAGTAGATATTGATGGATTTAGGTCTACTTACTTTGGCGTACCGCCCATGCTTTGAACCTCAACCTTTCTTGCAATGTAGTCAGCATTGGTTTGCGTTCGTGGTCCTGTCAATTGCCCAGCTGTAATTCGTTTACCTCACATAGCTGTTTTATCGTCTTTTGGGAGAGAGACATCACTAGTGAACATCATGAGACTCTGGTCCATATTACCATCATTGATCACATCCGCTATTTACTTTTCGCTTTTACTTACTATTGCAAACATTATCTATCACTACTATCATTTGCGTTTAATCCTTTGTGAACTACAAGGCCGGAGGGAATGACAACCTCTCTATACTCATTGGGAGCAAAGTTATTTGTATCTGTGTGCAGGTCCACGTTGATTGCTAATCCGCGGCCTTAGCAGTTGACACCTACTTGTTGAACCTAGGAGTCTCCGGGGATTCGATCCTTGGCATCTTTGCTAAGGGAAAAACTTCCACAACACTGCATCTTTCACCTTCCACTTGGGGTAACCAACGAGGGGTTAGAGGCCCATCATATTGCTATGGTTAGGCTTTTGCCTTAAATTCTATCTTGTATTTGCGGATGCTTGCAAGGTGTTTAATCATAAGAGTGCATTCATCTTAGTCTAGAGAGTGAACTAGCATAGATCCACCCACTCAACACTTATCAACACATAACATAGTATCGATACGGAATATGGTGAAAGCACATGACTACCTCTCCCGTGTGTCCTCAGGAACGCTTTAGTCTTTATAAGTTCAGTTGCTAGGCCTCTCCTTTGCTAAGAAAGGATTGGGCCACTTGTTACTCTCAGTACCTTTTACATTACTTGCTTTTACTTTCCTGTTGCTTATACCGAGAAAACCCCTAAAAGTTATCTTTCAGTGCATGCAGTAATTTCTTGCTCAGAATCGCTTATCAATACCTTCTGCTCCTCGTTGGGTTCGACACTCTTACTTATCGAAAACGCTGCAATAGATCCCTTACGGTTGTGGGTCATCACATGCCTACATTGCATTGATGAACTGGAGCTAGTTCTGTGTCACCCTAGGTTATAACTTCTACATGATGAATGATGGCTTCTCGCCCCTCGTTGGTTACCCCAAGTAGAAGGTTTGAGATGTAGCGTAGCGCCAAATTTTCCCTTGGCAAAGATACCAAGGATCGAATCCCGTGAGACTGCGAGGGTCGACAAGAAGGTGTCAATAGCGCCAGAGACTTTTGCTTGACAGGACCTGCACACAGATACAAATAACTTTGCTCCCAACGAGTACAGAGAGGTTGTCAATCCCTCCGGCCTTGTCGTTTACAAAGGATCAAACGCAAGAGATAATAGTGATAGGTATGACTGCAACTAGGAAATAAGAACAGGAAGTAAATAGCGGGTGTGATCAGTGATGGTAATATGGACCGGGGTCCCATGATGTTCACTAGTGATGTCTCTCTCCCAAAAGACAATAAAACAGCTAAGCGAGGTAAACAAATTACAGCTGGGCAATTGACAGGATTATGTGCGCAAACCAATGCTAACTATGATGTAAGAAAGGTAGAGGCTCAAAAGCATGGGCGGTACGCCAAGGCAAGTAGACTGAAATCCATCTGCATCTACTACTAATCATCCACCTTGAGATATCTATCCAGAACATCTCGCTGGTATTAAGTTGCGAGTCCCACCCATAGTGTAAACTCAAAGCAACAGACAACTGCATTAAAAGAACTTTGCGTAAAGTAAACAATCCTTGCACCCGCAAGTACAAGCACCGTTGTTTTCCCCCTTGTGGCAACAGCACATCCCCTAGACTCATGTTTCTGTCACTCAAGCTAGTCATCGAGGGGCATGAACCCACAATCAAGCATAACGTTCCCTCTTGGAGTTACTACCTACTACTCGGCCAAAGGAATAAATAGCAACGGAGAACATGCAAGAATTACTCAAGAACATAAATATAAAAGAGGTGAATCAAATATATTACTCACACACAATCTGAACATAATCTCATAATCCATCGGATCCCAGCAAACTCAGCATAGCAACAGCATAACAATTACATATGTGCCTCGATCATCTAGGGCAGCTCACGAGGTCTAATCGATGAAGAACAAAGAGGGGAGGAGAACATCACATAGCTACTGGTCATGGACCCATGGTCCAAGGGGGACTACTCACAACTCAGCCGGGAAGCGTCCATGGTGGTGGAGAAGCTCCCGGTGGTGGTTCTCCCCTCCGGCAGGGTGCCGGGAAGAGTTCTCCTGGTGCTCCCGATCTTGGAAGCGCGGCGGCGGCGGAACAGAGATGAGATCGCGAAAAAGGGTTCCGTCCTCGAGGGTATCGGGACGCGAGGTAAATATATGCCAAAGGGGGTCACCAGAGGCGGAGAGGGGGGCCCAGGCGCCCCCCGGCGCGGCCAGGAGGGGGGCCGCGTGGGCAGGCCGCCTAGGCTGCCCCTGGCTCCCCTCTGGCCCCACTTCTGGCGCGTGGAAGCTTCTGGAGCGCTGATTTTTTATATATTTTTCCCGGAATTTTTCTAGCAATTTAAGTAATGGGAAAACCTGAAATACAAAAACAGCAGAAAACAGAAACTGGCACTGGGGTGCACTGAGTTAATAGGTTAGTCCAAATATGATCAAAAGTGTATGGAAGTGCATAAATATCATAGCAATATCACACAAAAGAAGCATGGAGCAAGCAGAAATTATAGATACATTTTGGACGTATCAACATCCCCAAGCTTAATTCCTGCTCGTCCTCGAGTAGGTAAATGATAACAAGCATAATTTCTGTGGTGACATGCTATCAACCATATAAGAACTTTTAAGTAAAGCAATCTAGGCATGTAATCCAATTCAAGTCATAACAAGCAAGAGTCTATATTAGTATTGTAACAAGTAACATAAGAACATAAAAGTGCAAGAGCTCTCGTTGTCCGTGACTCGAATGTCTCCAAATGGTGTTTGCGTGCAAGAAAGGGGATAGGGATATATGAGAGAGTAAAACATAGTTTTTATATTGTTGAGAACTTAATCTACTAAAGTTTCACACTTGGTCTTCTTTGGAATCTTATCTTGACTCATCCCCAGACCGTCAGCCAGGTACAAGTCAAAATGATCCACTCCCTTTCGATATTTTGAGCACTCATGCAATGGATGAGTGTAAGCAAAAAAGTCGACACTTAGGATGGCAAAGAGAGAAATGATAGAGGGGGAAGACAAAAAAGGTGTGAAAGGCTCACATCAATGAGGACAATCATCGGCAAGAGAAAGCCAAATGATAGATATGATGCGAGGAGTAGGGATTGCCATGCAACGGATGCACATATGAGCTAAGGTAAGCTCTCCAATGGAACTAGTGGGGGTGCATCCAACTTGCTTGCTCAAGAAGACCTAGAGCTCTTTTGAGGAGGCTCATCATTGGAATATACAAGCCAAGTTCTATAGTGTAAAGGTCCCCACATAGCTATATGCATAAATGATAATCTCTATGGAGTACAAGGTATAAGATGGAGTACGAGTGTGGATCTCTCAAAAGAAATAGTAGTGTGCCCCCTTCTCTCTTTTTATTTTTTTTCTCTTTTTTCTAATTTTTTTTATTTTTTTGTGGCCACAATGGCTCTTTCTATTTATCTCTCATTTGTCCTCTTTGGGATCTTTTGATTTTGTCCTCTTTGGGATCTTTTGATTTGTCCTCTTTGGGATCTTTTCCTCACTTTAGGGGCAACACTCTATGTATTACAAGAAGTATAGAAGATCTTTCACACTTTACAAAAGTACTCAACATAAAGAAAATGAAACTATCATGATGTATGCAAATGTATGCCTCTGCCAGTGTAGCAGGATGTGCAATGATACTAGCGCGTCATGTAGCAATGATTAGGGTAAGGCCCAACTAGCATGCGGCTCATCGATCAAGCAAAAAGCATGTATGACATGAAGATCAAGTCATGAGAGGATGGATGTTGCATGGCAATGTATCTAGGAAAGGCTATGGAAATGCCTTAATAGGTAGGTATGGTGGCTGTTTTGAGGAAGGATATAATGAGGCTTATGATGACAGAGTGTATCATGCCAAAGATTTGGATGCACCGGCGAAGTATGCGCCAACTCTCGAGGTGAGAAAGGGCAATGCACGGTACCGAAGAGGCTAGAAAAATATGGATAGGTGGAAGTGACAACCTTCGAATACTCACATTAGTCCGAAGAACTCATGCACTTATTATCGGTAACTCTCAATCTAATTAGGAGGTTCACAAAGAGACAAGTACCCCGAGGAGGTGTGTATGGGGGTTTGGTTACCCTTGCTCATCCTCGACCCATGGTACGTGAGTGTACTCTAATATTCGATCCCTCCAAAGATTAGTGATCCATTTAGTAGCTAAAGTTCTCAACTATTTTGTAGGTTTTCGAAAATAAACACGGATTGCCCAAAATACGACATCTATCACTAATAGGCTAAAGCTCTTGACACCAAAATTTCAAACATTACTCATGGCAATACCTCAAAACTATTGCAAGTTACTACTAAAATTAAATAGCAACCTCAATTACCTACTTTAAGTTTAGACACACAACTCAGTGCAATAGACAAACTCTCTTAACAAGATGAACATGAAAACTCAAGAGAGTTCAGCAACCAACTAAACAAAAGCTCTTTAAAAAGTAAAGCATGGAAACTAAGAGCTAAACATGACAGTAGTTATGGAAAGACAAAGAACATACACAGCAAAGATAAGCATGAAAATCTTGTGTTGTGTTCTAGGTTGAAGCGGAGCGTGTTTCTCTCCCACACAAAGAAAGCTGGGTTCTAACTCGTTATGAACAGCAAGCAAAGCTAAAGAAAACTAAAAAGGAAACTAAAAGCAAGACGCTCCAAGCATAGCACATAATGCATGAAGTGATTAAAATATAGTGGAACGAAAGACGAACTGATAATTGTTGATGGAGAAGGGGATGCACGGGGGCATCCCCAAGCTTAGACGCTTGAGTCTTCTTGAATATTTCTTGGGGGTGGACGGGGGCATCCCCAAGCTTGAGCGTTTGACCCTCCTGAATCTTTTTATCATCTTCCCTCGCACACTTGAAAACTCCCTTCATACATAACTCATCATAATCTGATTAGCGAGGTTAGTACCCATAATAAAATAATTTTTCCTTGCTGGAAATAAGGATAATATTGAAGATCTACTGTTTCTCAAGATTGCCAAAAGGTTTTTGCAAAGAAAAAGCAAGCTCAAGGTTTGCAAAACGAAGAAAAGGCAAAACAGGACAGAATCTGTGAAAGGTAGTAAATAATTTTTTCGGGGCACTTCTGCAACTCAAATCAAAAAACTCAGAACAGACGCCCGAAAGCCAATTGTATAGAGAACGTGGTCAAAACAATTTAGATCAAAAAGATGATCTGGTGATTTTATATGAATTTTTCTGTCCAAGGACAGAATCTGTTTTCTGGACTGCACGTCACAACTTTTGAACTTTCTTGCAATCAGAGGCTAAACTTGGCACAAAGCTGAAAAGAAAAGATACAATGATGTTGCTACAGTAGTAACAAACATCAAGACCACTAAAACTGAAAGAACAAACTGAAAGCAAAGATAACAAGGGTTGTCTCCCTAGAGCTCTTTCTTTATAGCCATAAAGATAGGCTTAAGACTTTAATGATGCTCTCGTAGGAATAAGAGTTGAAGAACAAAAGAGAGCATCAAGAAGCAAATACCAAACACATTTAAGCCTAACATGCTTCCTATGCATAGGAATATTGCAATACAATAATTCATTGAAGCACAAAGCAATAAGCATAGGAAGACAAAACAAGTGCAGCTTCAAAACCTTCAACATAAAGAGAGGGAATTTGATATTATTGAAATATCTATAAGCATATGTTCCCTTCTCATAATAATTTTCAGTGGGATCACGAATAAACTCAACAATATAAGCATCACATAAAGCATTGTTACCATGATCCACATGCAAAAAGGTATCATTACTCTTCATATAAGCAAAATCTTTCTTATTAGGAATAGTGAGAGTAAAGCAATCATAACCATCATGGTAATCATTGTATTTAGGAGGCATATCATAATCACAATAAATTTTATCCTCAATAGTAGGTGGACTGAAAACATCATATTCATCATTGTAATCATATATAGGAAGCAAAGTATCATCAAAGTAAATTTTCTCTTCAAAAGTTGGGGGACTAAAAATATCATGTTCATCAAACGTGTCATCCCCAAGCTTAGAGCTTTCCATGTCATTAGCAATATTGATATTCAAAGAAAGCATACTAATAACATCACCACCATCATGATTGTTATGCAAATAATAAAGTTCCATAGGTTTTTTAATTTTCTCTTCAAACACATCATGTCCCAAAGCAAGGTAGAGCTTATAAAGCTCTCTCATATTTTTGTTGTTTTCCATTAAGCAAAACTAGTGAAAAGACATAAAGAAAACTGAAAGGTAAACTAACAAGACTAAAAAGCAAAGATAAAAGATAGCGTGCAACTCCCCTATCTTGAAGAGTGGAGTCCCCGGCAACGGCGCCAGAAAACTTTGCTTGATGGCTTCTCGCCCCTCGTAGGTTACCCCAAGTGGAAGGTTTGAGATGTAGCGTAGCGGCAAATTTTCCCTTGGCAAAGATACCAAGGATCGAATCCCGTGAGACTCCGAGGGTCGACAAGAAGGTGTCAATAGCGCCAGAGACTTTTGCTTGAAAGGACCTGCACACAGATACAAATAACTTTGCTCCCAACGAGTACAGAGAGGTTGTCAATCCCTCCGGCCTTGTCGTTTACAAAGGATCAAACGCAAGAGATAATAGTGATAGGTATGACTGCAACTAGGAAATAAGAACAGGAAGTAAATAGCGGGTGTGATCAGTGATGGTAATATGGACCGGGGTCCCATGATGTTCACTAGTGATGTCTCTCTCCCAAAAGACGATAAAACAGCTAAGCGAGGTAAACAAATTACAGCTGGGCAATTGACAGGATTATGTGCGCAAACCAATGCTAACTATGCTGTAAGAAAGGTAGAGGCTCAAAAGCATGGGCGGTACGCCAAGGCAAGTAGACCGAAATCCATCTGCATCTACTACTAATCATCCACCTTGAGATATCTATCCAGAACATCTCGCTGGTATTAAGTTGCGAGTCCCACCCATAGTGTAAACTCAAAGCAACAGACAACTGCATTAAAAGAACTTTGCGTAAAGTAAACAATCCTTGCACCCGCAAGTACAAGCACCGTTGTTTTCCCCCTTGTGGCAACAGCACATCCCCTAGACTCATGTTTCTGTCACTCAAGCTAGTCATCGAGGGGCATGAACCCACAATCAAGCATAACGTTCCCTCTTGGAGTTACTACCTACTACTCGGCCAAAGCAATAAATAGCAACGGTGAACATGCAAGAATTACTCAAGAACATAAATATAAAAGAGGTGAATCAAATATATTACTCACACACAATCTGAACATAATCTCATAATCCATCGGATCCCAGCAAACTCAGCATAGCAACAGCATAAAGATTACATATGTGCCTCGATCATCTAGGACAGCTCACGAGGTCTAATCGATGAAGAACAAAGAGGGGAGGAGAACATCACATAGCTACTGGTCATGGACCCATGGTCCAAGGGGGACTACCCACAACTCAGCCGGGAAGCGTCCATGGTGGTGGAGAAGCTCCCGGTGGTGGTTCTCCCCTCCGGTAGGGTGCCGGGAAGAGTTCTCCTGGTGCTCCCGATCTTGGAAGCGCGGCGGCGGCGGAACAGAGATGATATCGCGAAAAAGGGTTCCATCCTCGAGGGTTTTGGGACGCGAGGTAAATATATGCCAAAGGGGGTCACCAGAGGCGGAGAGGGGGGCCCAGGCGCCACCCCGGCGCGGCCAGGAGGGGGGCCGCATGGGCAGGCCGCCTGGGCTGCCCCTGGCTCCCCTCTGGCCCCACTTCTGGCGCGTGGAAGCTTCTGGAGCGCTGATTTTTTATATATTTTTCCCGGAATTTTTCTGGCAATTTAAGTAATGGGAAAACCTGAAATACAAAAACAGCAGAAAACAGAAACTGGCACTGGGGTGCACTGAGTTAATAGGTTAGTCCAAATATGATCAAAAGTGTATGGAAGTGCATAAATATCATAGCAATATCACACAAAAGAAGCATGGAGCAAGCAGAAATTATAGATACGTTTTGGACGTATCAATGAATTGCATCCGACGTAATTTCCCATCACCGATCTAATGCCTACGAGCTTTACCTATATTGCTTGTCGCTTATTTACTTTTTCGTTGCTACTATCACAAAAACTACGAAAACACTATCTTTACTTTTATTGCCTGCTAATACTTAAGAGTATTATTTGGCTCCCCTTGTGTCGAATCAACAAATTTGGGTTTAGTACTTTACCCTCGAAAACTGTTGCGATCCCCTACACTTGTGGGTTATCAAGACTATTTTCTGGCGCCGTTGTCGGGGAGCATAGCTCTATTCTTTAAGTCACTTGGGATTTATATCTGCTTATCACTATGAAGAATTTGAAGGACTCAAAAACCAAGATCTTACCCTCAACTACGAGGGGAGGTAAGGAGCTGCCATCTAGCTATGCACTTGATTCTCCTTCTGTTATGAGTAAACTTGCGACACCTACTCCTGCTATTGAATCTGATATGTCGTATGTTCTTGATGATGCTACTTCTGATATGTATGAGAAACTATCCCTATGCCTGATACTGTGCCACTAGGTGAATTTCTAGATGAACAAATTGCTAAGGTTAGAGATAGTGCAAATGTTGATGATATTTATGAAAGTGATGATGAAACTACTCCCAATAGATATGAATTGCATGTTGTGCATGAGAGTTATGTTATGGATGAAGACACTCCTAGAGACTTTCTTGCTTGCAATGATAGATATGATCTTAAGTAATTATTAGCTAAGCTGAAAGAAAAGTCCTTGAATGCTAGAATGAAACATGACCCTGCTTTTGCTACTTCACCTATATGTGTCACTCATAAGGATTATGAATTCTCTGTTGATCCTGAGTTAATTACTTTGGTTGAATCCGATCCTTTCCATGGCTATGAGTCTGAAACTGTTGTGGCACATCTTACCAAGTTGAATGATATAGCCACCCTGTTTACCAATGATGAAAAGATTCGCTACTACTATATCCTTGAGTTATTTCCGTTCTCGTTAAAGGGTGATGCTAAGACTTGGTTTAATTCTCTTGATACTGGTTGTGTGCGTAGTCCCATGATATGATGTATTACTTTTCTGCTAAATATTTTCCCGCTCATAAGAAACAAGCTGCCTTACGGGAAATATATAACTTTGTGCAAACTGAAGAAGAGAGCCTCCCACAAGCTTGGGGGAGGCTTCTCCAGTTACTAAATGCTTTGCCTGATCATCCTCTTGAGATGCATGATATACTTGATGCCTTTTATAATGGACTAACCGATGCTTCCAGAAACCACCTGGATAGTTGTGCTGGTTGTGTTTTCGGGGAAAGAACAGTTGAAAAAGCTGAACTATTATTGAATAATATGCTGGCCAATGAAAATAATTGGACACTTCCTGAACCATCCCCTAAGCCAACTCTGAAGAAAAGAGGTGTTCTATTTCTCAGTCCTGGACATATGCAAGAGGCAAACAAATCTATGAAATAAAAAGGTATTAAAGCTGAAGATGTTAAGAATTTACCGCCTATTGAAGAAATACATGGTCTTGATAACCCGACACGGGTAGTAAAGGTAAATTCTCTTTATAGATTTCATGAAGGTGATATTCCTCGTTCTAAGTCTGCTAGCCAATGCTTAGATGAGTTTGACAATTTCATTGTGAAACAAGAAAACTTCAATGCTTATGTTGGTAGACAATTACAACACAATGCTTATATGATTGAACGCTTGAGTGATTATCTGTCTAGTGCTAAAGATGAACTGAAACTTATTAGTATACATGCTTCCATGGTCAGCACTCAAGTAGAACAAGTACTTAAGGCTCAGAATGATTTTCTCAATGAATTAAATAGTAAGAATAACGACTATGCTATTAGAGTTGCAACCAGAGGTGGTAAAATGACTCAGGAACCTCTGTATCCTGAAGGCCACCCTAAGAGAATTGAGCAAGATTCTCAGAGAACTAATTTAGATTCACCTAGTTCTTCTAAGAAGAAGAAAAAGAAAAATGATAGGACTTTGCATGCTTCTAGAGAACCTGTAGCTCACGCACCTGAGAATCCCAATGATATATCTATTTCTGATGCTGAGACACAATCTGGTAATGAACATGAACCTAGTGATAATATTAATAATGATGTTCATGATGATGCTCAACCTAGCAATGATAATGATGTAGAGATTGAACCTGCTGTTGATCTTGATAACCCACAATCAAAGAATCAACGTTATGATAAGAGAGACATTGTTGATAGGAAGCACGGTAGGGAAAGAGAACCATGGGTTCAGAAACCCATGCGTTTTCCTCCAAAACCATCCAAAAAAAGGATGATGAGGACTTTGAGCGCTTTGCTGAAATGATTAGACCTATCTTTTTGCGTATGCGTTTGACTGATGTGCTTAAAACAAATCCTTATGCGAAGTACATGAAAGATATTATTACCAACAAAAGAAAGATACCTGATGTAGAAATCTCCACCATGCTTGCCAATTACACTTTTGAGGGTGGAATGCCTAAGAAATTAGGGGATCCAGGACTACCTACTATACCCCTGCTCCATTAAGAGAAACTATGTTAAAACTGCTTTGTGTGATCTTGGAGCAGGTGTTAGTGTTATGCCTCTCTCTTTATATCATAGACTTGACTTGAGTAAGTTGACACCTACTGAAATATCTTTGCAAGTGGCCGATAAATCAACTGCTATACCTGTCGGTATTTGTGAGGATGTGCATGTTGTAGTTGCAAATGTTACTATTCTAACGGACTTTGTTATACTTGATATTACCGAGGATGATAGTATGTCTATTATTCTTGGAAGACCTTTTTGAATACTGCAGGGGTTGTTATTGATTGCAACAAAGGCAATGTCAATGGTAATGAGCATACGGTACACTTTCCGAGGAAACAACCTCAAGCTTTTAGTATCAACTATATTGGAAAAACTTCAACTATTACTATTTGAGGTTTTGAGTTTCCTATTCCTACTATCAAGAAGGCATACGACACACTTATTGTTGGGGACATACATATCCCCATTGAGGTAACATAGTGTTATTCGAAAATTCTCCGGTTTCATGTTACTCGGAAAGAGTTTATTAACAAGACCTGATCAACCTAGTTAATGGATTCCTTTTGATGAACATGGGATAGGTGAATCTAGATAGCACAAACCTTCTATACCCTCCTTTTACTTTCTGTTAATTAGGTTAAATAAAAGCAAAATAGCATTATCTATCTGTTTCTAGACTTATCCTTGAAATAAGGGAATATCCCGAAAATAAAAGTTCTCCAAATGCCATGAAAATGAAATATTATTTTTTCTAGAATATTTAAGAAAATATGGGACTGAACACACAGCGAGGGGAGCCAGCACGTGGCCTCGAGGGCACAGGGCGCGCCCCCTGCCTCGAGGGCCCCACGTGGCCCCCTCCACTTATCCTTTCACCCATGCTCTTCTTCTTCCTCCCAAAAAAATCCCCAACCAGCTCAAACCCGAGTTCTAGCTCATTTTGTTGCCATTTTCGATCTCCTTGCTCAAAGCACCATTCACCAAACTGTTTGGGGAGATTGTTCCTTGGTATGTGACTCCTCCATTGGTCCAATTAGTTTTTGTTCTAGTGCTCTATTTTTTGCAAATTTGTGCTGCTGTGGTGACCTTGTTCTTGAGCGTGCATGTCAAATTTTCTTGGTCCCAAGTAGTTCTAATGCATGATATAGTCTCTAGGCACTTATAGGAGTTGTTGCTATCGTTCTTGTTGAGTTTGGTTAACTTTTATTGTGAGTTACTAAACATTTCAGAAATTTTCAGAAAAGGAAAATGTTAAAAAGAATATTGAGGGGCTCTTCCAGCAAGAGCTTAGAGGAGAAGAAGAAAGAAGAAAATAAGAAGCCCAAGTATCATCTTCCTCGCATGGCGGAAGTTCGACCGTGTGAATGGCCTTGTAATAATTTCATGATGTGTGCCGGTATTTACGAAGACTTTTATTGGATGGCGAATAATGCAGGCCTCGCCGACTTCATCAACGACCAAAAAGAACAGTGTCTCTTACTCACCAAGATTTTTACGCAAAGCTTTCATTTTCATTCTAGGATAACACCGCCTACGGTGGAGTTTCGCTTATATGATGTGGTTAAGGAGATATCACTGTTAGACTTTTGTGAAATATGCAAAGTACCCTTTGAAGGTAGACTTGATGAACCACGTCATGAAGACGTCAAAGGGTTTATTGATATGATAGCCGTAGGTGAAACTAGACAAGTTTCAGGGGCAAGAATCACCAGTATACACTTCCCTGTTCTGCGCTACTTTGCTTTATTTGCTAGTAGGTGTTTAATTGGTCGCGGGAACAGTGGGAATCTCAGTGCCCCTGATATTATCATTTTACGCCATGCTTTGTTTCGTGACACAACTTTTAGCTTGGGCGCCGTTGTTGCCAAACGATTGAGTCTGAACCGCTCAAATGGGCCCGTCTTTGGAGGCATCTTTGCTTCTCGCCTTGCTGAACATTTTAATATACCTATTAGGCATCATGAGAAGGAAGAAAAATTGCTTGCCCCTGTTTATCTAGACTACAAGAGCATGGTAGCTCATGACTTTATTGTTAAAGACAAAAATATGCAGCTACTTTATAAACTGAGGTTTGATGAAATATACTGTGAAATTGTTACCTTGCCTGCACCATCTTTGTTTGATATGTCCACACGCAAGTACCTCATTACATCAGATGCCTTCTACCAGTACCAAGGCCAGGCACAAGCTTCAGAGCCTGAGCCAGAACCACCATTTGATCCTTCTCGTCAATCTGTTTATGGGTGGGATCTGGACGAGCTCGCCAACCACTGGCATCCAGAGGACACATCTCAGTACACTGGAGGGAGTGGCTTCGATCTGTGGCCATAGACCAACTTAGGCCAAAAGCCTAAGCTTGGGGGAGTACGTGTTTCTCACTGACTTACTTTCATGCTTAGTTTAAATTTCTCTTTCACTGTACCATCCATGCTTAGTTTAAATTTCTTTTTCTTAGTCTTTTTCTTGTGTGCTAGAAAACCCCAGAAAAACAAAAAATTATTAGTTGTAGCTTCTAGCTAGTTTACTCTCTTTGCTAGTAGTAGTAACCAAAAATGAAAACCCAAAAAGATTTCCCGTTCTTCTTTTGCTTGTTGGGAGCTTTCCCGTGTAAATAGTTTCTTTTCTTTTCTTTAGGGGTTAAGAGTAGAAGACCAAGATGAAAATGCTTAGTGGCTCTCATATGCTTTGTTGTTAATTTAACCTTGAGCCATATTACCTTGTCTTCTCTCTTGTATCAAATGTCTGCAGATTCCAGCTTAGTCCTATGCACGTGCACTATTATTATTATCCACATCGTTCTGTCATGCGAGTGAAAGGCAATAAGGATGATATATGATGAACTAATTGAGATGAGAAAAGCTGGTATGAACTCGACCTCTCTTGTTTTTGTAAATATGATAGCTCGTCGTTCTTGATTCAGCTTGTTATGAATGAAACATGTTTGCAACGACAATTAGAGATCACAGCTGCTTATGCCATGCTTAATTAGCTGAGAGTTTATAATGGTCTATCTTGCGTGCCAACATGATATTAAAATGGTTGTGATGTGGTATGATGGGTGGTATCCTCCTCTGAACGATTTAAATGACTTGACTTGGCACATGTTCACGCATGTAGTTGAAACGAATCAACATAGCCTTCACGACATTTATGTTCATGGTGATTTATATCCTAGTTATGCTTCTATTCATTGTCGATTAATTTTAATGCATGTTCATGACCGTTATTGCTCTCTAGCTGGTCGCTTCCCAGTCTCATTCTAGCCTTCACCTGTACTAAGCGGGAATACTGCTTGTGCATCCACTTCCATAAACCCCGAAGTTGTTCCATATGAGTCCACCATACCTTCCTATATGCGGTATTTACCTGCCGTTCCAAGTAAATTTGTATGTCCCAAACTCTAAACCTTCAAATGAAATTCTGTTTTGTATGCTCGAACAGCTCATGTATCAACTAGGGTTGTCTATATCTTCCATGCTAGGTGGGTTATTCTCACGATGAGTGGACTCCGCTCATCATTCATGAAAAAATGGCTGGTAATCGGGATGCCCAGTCCCATGCTCAAAATCATAATAATTAAACAAAACTCCCCCAGGGCTGTTGCTTGTTTGGACGGTAACCCGTGGATTCGGCTGGCCGTGGAGTGTGCTTGTTGGTGGTTGGGGAAGTATAAACTTTACCATTCTGTTTGGGAACCGCCTATAATGTGCATAGCATGGAAGATATCGAGATTCTTGGTTGTTATGTTGACAATGAAAGTATATCGCTCAAAATGTTATTCGATCTCTATTTAAAAATCGAGCTCTGGCACCTCTACAAATCCCTGCTTCCCTCTGCGAAGGGCCTATCTATTTACTTTTATGCAGAGTCATCATCCTATTATCAAAGAGCACCAGTAGGAGAGCACCTCTGTCATTGCATGTATTACTATTAATTTGCATTGAGTATGATCATGACTGGATCTCTTTTACCATGAATTACAATGTCTAGTCAGTCCTTGATCTTTAAAGGTGCTCTGCATTTATGTTTTGCGGTCTCAGAAACGGCTAGCGAGATACCATCATGTTATATCATATTATGATTGTTTTGAGAAGTGTTGTCATCCGAGGTTTATTATTATTGCTCACTAGTTGATTATGCTATTGATGTGAGTTGTCTTGAGACCTGAAAGTTATTGTGATTGTGGTTAGTTGATGATCTTGTAGAAAACGTGAATGCTTGCTTACATATTTATAACAACAAGAGCAAACAAAGTTTGTCAAAGTTTTTCTTTATCACTTTCAGTTTATCAACTGAATTGCTTGAGGACAACCAAAGGTTCAAGCTTGGGGGAGTTGATACGTCTCCAACGTATCTACTTTGCCAAACACTTTTGCCCTTGTTTTGGACTCTAACTTGCATGATTTGAATGGAACTAACCCGGACTGACGATGTTTTCAGCAGAACTGCCATGGTGTTGTTTTTGTGCAGAAATAAAAAGTTCTTGGAATCGCGTGAAAAACAACGAAGAATTGTTTCAGAAAATATAAAAAATACCTGCAAGAAGATCCACATCTGGTGGCCCATGGGCTGTCCTCGAGGGTGGGGGCGCGCCCCCCTTCCCAGGGCGCACCCCCTGCCTCGAGGGCACCCCGATGCCCCCACCGACGTATACCCGGGTCCTATATATTCCGTTTCATGGAGAGAAAAATCAAGGAGAAAGAATTATCATGTTTTACGAGACAGAGCCGCCGCCAAGCCCTAATCTCTCTCTGGAGGGCTGATCTGGACTCCGTTCGGGGCTCCGGAGAGTGGAGATCATCGCCATCGTCATCATCAACCTTCCTCCATCACCAATTCCATGATGCTCACCACTGTGTGTGAGTAATTCCATCGTAGGCTTGTTGTACGGTGATGGGTTGGATGGGATCTATCATGTAATCGAGTTAGTTTTGTTAGGGTTTGATCCCTAGTATCCACTATGTTCTGAGATTGATGTTGCTATGACTTTGCTATGCTTAATGCTTGTCACTAGGGCCTGAGTGCCATGATTTTAGATCTGAACCTATTATGTTTTCATGAATATATGTGTGTTCTTGATCCTATCTTGCAAGTCTATAGTCACCTACTATGTGTTATGAAGCGGCAACCCCGAAGTGACAATAATCGGGACCACTCCCGGTGATGACCGTAGTTTGAGGAGTTCATGTATTCACTATGTGTTATTGCTTTGGTCCGGTACTCTACTAAAAGGAGGCCTTAATATCCCTTAGTTTCCAATAGGACCCCGCTGCCACGAGAGGGTAGGACAAAAGATGCCATGCAAGTTCTTTTCCATAAGCACGTATGACTATATTCGGAATACATGCCTACATTGCATTGATGAACTGGAGCTAGTTCTGTGTCACCCTAGGTTATAACTTCTACATGATGAATTGCATCCGACATAATTTCCCATCACCGATCCAATGCCTACGAGCTTTACCTATATTGATTGTCGCTTATTTACTTTTCCGTTGCTACTATCACAAGAACTACAAAAACACTATCTTTACTTTTATTGCTGCTACCACCACTATCATATTACTTTGCTACTAAACTATCTTGCTGCAGATACTAAGTTTCCAGGTGTGGTTGAATTGACAACTCAACTGCTAATACTTAAGAGTATTCTTTGGCTCCCCTTGTGTCGAATCAACAAATTTGGGTTTAATACTTTACCCTCGAAAACTGTTGCGATCCCCTACACTTGTGGGTTATCAATGACTTTTGCGTAAGCCTCCCCGGCAATGATGCCAGAAATTCTTCTTGCTACTTCTCGAGCTTGTGTTGTATTCCATCGAAGAGCAAAGGGTGATGCAGCACAGTAGCGTAAGTATTTCCCTTAGTTTTTGAGAACCAAGGTATCAATCCAGTAGGAGACCACGCGCGAGTCCCTCGCTCCCGCACAAACAAATAAGAACTTCGCAGCCAACGCGATAAGGGGTTGTCAATCCCTTTGCGGTCACTTGCGAAAGTGAGATCTGATAGATAGGATAGTTTGATATTTTTGGTATTTTTTGGATATAAGAACAGAAAGTAAAAATATCAAAGTAAAGTAGATTGTAGATTGATATGTCGAGAATAGACCCGGGGGCCATAGGTTTCACTACTGGCTTCTCTCATGGTAGCGGATTTCTACGGTGGGTGAACAAATTACTGTCGAGCAATTGATAGAAAAGCGAATAATTATGAGAATATCTAGGCATGATTATTATATATAGGCATCACGTCCGTGACAAGTAGACCGAAACGATTCTGCATCTACTACTATTACTCCACACATCGACCACTATCCAGCATGCATCTAGAGTATTAAGTTCATAAGAACAGAGTGATGCTTTAAGCAAGATGACATGATCTAGAGGGATAAACTCAAGCAATATGATATAAACCCCATCTTTTTATCCTCGATGGCAACAATACTATACGTGCCTTGTTGCCCCTGCTGTTACTGGGAAAGGACACCGCAAGATTGAACCCAAAGCCAAGCACTTCTCCCATTGCAAGAACTATAGATCTAGTAGGCCAAACCAAACCAATAATTCGAAGAGACTTGCAAGGATATTATAATCATACATAAAAGAATTCAGAAAAGAACCAAATATTTCTCATAGATAATCTTGATCATAAACCCACAATTCATCGGATCTCGACAAACACACCGCAAAAAGATTACATCGAATAGATCTCCTCGGAGACCGAGGAGAACTTGGTATTGAGATCCAAAAGGAGAGAAGAAGCCATCTAGGTACTATCTATGGAACCGAAGGTCTGTGGTAAACTACTCACAGCTCATGGTGAGGCAATGGTGTTGATGTAGAAGCACTCCGTGGAAGATCCCCCCTCCGGCGGAGCTCTGGAACAGGCCCCAAGATGGGATCTCACGGGACAGAAGGTTGCGGTGGTGGAATTAGAGTTTTATCCTCCCCCTGGGCGTGCCCCCTGCAACATGGGGCCCACGAGGCAGCGGGCGCGCCCAGGGGGAGGGGGCGCGCCCTCCACCCTCGTGGACGCCATGTGTCCCCTCTGCCTTGGTTCTCAAGTCTCTCGTGAAGATATCATTCCAAAAATATCTCTCCTAAAGGTTTCATTCCGTTTGGACTTCGTTTGATACTCCTTTTCTGCGAAACCCTGAAATAGGCAAAAAAACAGCAATCTGGACTGGGCCTTTGGGTTAATATGTTAGTCCCAAAAATAATATAAAAGTGTATAATAAAGCCCATTAAACATCCAAAACATCATATATAATAGCATGGAACAATAAAAAATTATAGATACGTTGGAGACGTATCAGTAAGCATCACTAGACTTGTTGTGAAGCTCTTCTTTATCCTTGAGTGACATCTCATGAGCAACAATTCTTCCAATGACTTCCGTTGGCTTAAGATATTTGTAATTGGGCATCATTTGGATCAATGTGCACACGGTGTCATATTTTCCATCCAAGACTCTTAGGATCTTCTTGATGATGAATCTGTCGGTCATCTCTTTGCTTCCCAAGCCAGTAATCTCATTTGTGATGAGAGCAAGCCTAGAGTACATTTCAGCGACACCTTCACCATCCTTCATCTTGAACTTTTCAAGTTGACTTTGAAGCACATCCAACTTGGATTCCTTCACGGAGTCGGTACCTTCGTGCATGTCAATCAAAGTATCCCAAATTTCCTTTGCATTCTCAAGATGGCTGATTTTGTTGAATTCTTCGGGGCATAATCTGTTGAAGAGGATATCACAAGCTTGAGCATTGTATTGTAACATCTTCAATTCTTCCACGGATGCTTCACGATTTGGTTCCTTCCCATCAAATAATTCACCTTGCAAACCAATACACACAATAGCCCAAACGGCGAGGTTATGTCCAAGAATATGCATTTTCATCTTATGCTTCCAACTAGCAAAATTTGTACCATCAAAGTAAGGACCTCTACGGTGGTAACTTCCCTCGCTAGACTACTCTCCTAGGTTGTGAAACCAAGGCTACGATCACCAAAGATATGGAAATCAAGGCAAATGGAGACCAAAGCTCTCATACCACTTGTAGGATCGAAAGTATGTCTAGAGGGGGTGATTAGACTACTTGACCAAATAAAAATCTAGCCATTTCCCAATTTTAATTCTTGGCAGATTTTAGAAACTTAGCACAAGTCAAGCAACCAACCTACACATGCAATTCTAGAGTTGTAGTGGCGGAAAGTAAATCATTGCATATGAAGGTAAAGGGAGGGGTTTGGAGAGTGCAAACGCAAGTGTAGACACAAATGTTTTTGGCATGGTTCCGATAGGTGGTGATATCGTACATCCATGTTGATGGAGACTTCAACCCACGAAGGGTAATGGTTGCGCGAGTCCACGGAGGGCTCCACCCACGAAGGGTCCACAAAGAAGCAACCTTGTCTATCCCACCACGGTCATCGCCCATGAAGGACTTGCCTCACTTGGGTAGATCTTCACGAAGTAGGCGATCTCCTTGCCCTTACAAACTCCTTGGTTCAACTCCACAATCTTGTCAGAGGCTCCCAAGTGACACCTAACCAATCTAGGAGACACCACTCTCAAAAAGGTAACAAACGGTGTGTTGATAACAAACTCCTTGCTCAAATGCTTCAAATGATAGTCTCCCGAACACTCAAACAGCTACTCATAGATTTTGATATGGTGGAAGAAGAGATTGAGTGGAAAGCAACTTGGGGAAGGCTAGAGAACAAGATTTATGTGGTAGGAATGGAATATCTTGATCTCAACACTTGAGTAGGTGGTTATCTCTTAGAAAATGAGTAATGGAAGTGTAGGCTTGTTCTGATGGCTCTCTCCACGAATGAAGAGTGGTGGAGGGGTATATATAGCCTCCACATAAAATCCAACTGTTACACACATTTTGGCCAACTCGGTGGGACCGATTCAGTGAACTCGGTTTGACCGAACGGTTCAAATATGTGAACGTTAGGAATCTTAGTGGGACCGGCTGGGACATCTCGGTGGGACCAAAGGCTAGGGTTAAGTCATCAGAGAGTTGAGTAAAACTCGGTGTGACCAATTAATGAACTCGGTATTACCGAAATAAATTAACCTGTAATAGAGAGCTTACAGAACCAACTCGGTGAGACCAAAAGCCTATATCGGTGAGACCGAAATGTTAGGGTTTATGGATCTGGCTAAGTCGAAGAAAACTCGGTGGGACTGGATAGGAAAATCGGTGAGTCCGAGTTTGGCATTTTGGTTTTGACTTGTTTGGAGTGGAGATGTTGTGTGAGGGTTATGGAGCATATCATCAAGCATTGTGAGCAACAAAATCGTTAAGCGACACCTCATCCCCTTTAAATAGTATTGGCTTTCCTAAGGACTCAATGTGATCTTGGATCACCAAAAGTGAAAAGGTAGAGTCTTGAGCTTTTGCCAAACTTGCTTCCTTAGAGTTTTGAGGGGTCCACATCTCCACAATAGCCATGCCATTAATTGAACTTTCCTGAAATATTTAGCTTGAGGAAACATTAGTTCAGTGAGCTATATGTTGTTATAAATTACCAAAACCACCCGGGGATTAGTTGCATTTTCACTATGCCGCCGAAGTCCTAGGGGGATCGGGAGCGATCGGCGAAGGGGGTCCGGATGGCCTGGACTCTTTTCCTTCGTCAGTCAGGAGGGGTGCTCCCTCCTGGTTTTCGCTGACTGAGGCATTAGCCTCGGCCATCACGACATCTACCTCCCCCTTCATGTTCATAGGAGGACGAGTTCTTTGGGACCACACCTCTTCAGCCTCTTCAGGGGCCAAAGGAGGCGTGAAGTGCGCCATAGACCCACTATCCTCTAGATTGGCGGGCAGAGACGTCCCTTCCAAGGTTCGCTCGGTGGGGCGCTCACATGGGGGACTACAATTCAGAGGCGTTAGCCTTCAACTAAAACAAACTACTCAAAGAATGATAGTTGAAAATGCATACACCTTACCTATTGGCAGGGGGCTTGACACTGGATCCCTTCTTCGGGACCTCCTCGGATGCCTCAGACTTCTAGTCGTCCCAGCTGTCAGGTATCACCAGCTTAGGCCGGTGTCGTCTCTTCGGGGTCGGGGAAGGTTGGACATCTTCGGTGTTGATATGTCCATTTTGCATCATGCTTTTATGTTGATATTTATTGCATTATGGGTTGTTATTACACATTATGTCACAATACTTATACCTTTTCTCTCTTAATTTACAAGGTTTACATGAAGAGGGAGAATGCCGGCAGCTGGAATTCTGGGCTGGAAAAGGAGCAAACATTGGAGACATATTATGCACAACTCAAAAATCCCTAAAACTCCACGAAACTCCATTTCAGAAAATATAGAAAATATCCAGCGAAAGAAGTACAGGAGGGGGGCCACCCACCGTCCACAAGGGTGGGGGCGCCCCCCTAGGCGCGCCCCCGCCTCCTGGGCCACCTGGCAGCCCTCCGATGCCCATCTTCTGCTATATGAGGTATTTTGACCTGGAAAAAATCATAAGGAGGCTTTCAGGATGAAGCGCCGCCGTCTTGAGGCGGAAACTTGGCGGAACCAATCTAGGGCTCCAGCAGAGCTGTTCTGCCGGGGATACTTCCCTCTGGGAGGGGGAAATCGTCACCGCTGTCCTCACCAACAACTCTCCCATCTTGGGGAGGGTTATCTTCATCAACATCTTCACCAGCACCATCTCCTCTCAAATCCTAGTTCATCTCTTGTATCCAATCCTTGTATCAAAACCTCAGATTGGTACCTGTGGGTTGCTAGTAGTGTTGATTACTCCTTGTAGTTGATGCTAGTTGGTTTATTTGATGGAAGATCATATGTTCAGATCCATTATGCATATTAATACCCCTCTGATTATGAACATGAATATGCTTTGTGAGTAGTTACGTTTGTTCCTGAGGACATGGGAGAAGTCTTACTATAAGTAGTCATGTGAATTTGGTATTCGTTCGATATTTTCATGAGAAGTATGTAGTCTTTCCTCTAGTGGTGTCATGTGAACGTCGACAACATGACACTTCACCGTTGTTTGGGCCTACAGGAGGGCATTGGGAAGTAATAAGTAGATGATGGGTTGCTAGAGTGGCAGAGGCTTAAACCCTAGTTTATGCGTTGCTTCGTAAGGGGCTGATTTGGATCCACCTGTTTCATGCTATGGTTAGGTTTACCTTAATACTTCTTTTGTAGTTGTGGATGCTTGCAATATAGGTTAATCATAAGTGGGATGCTTGTCCAAGTAAGGGCAGCACCCAAGCACCGGCCCACCCACATACCAAATTATCAAAGTAACGAACGTGAATCATATGAGCGTGATGAAAACTAGCTTGACGATAATTCCCATGTGTCCTCGGGAGCGCTTTACTTCGTATAAGAGTTTTTCCAGGCTTGTGCTTTGCTACAAAAAGGATTGGGCCATTTTCCTGCACCTTATTTACTTTTACTTTTTGTTACTTGTTACCAATTATCTTATCACAAAACTATCTGTTAGCGATAATTTCAGTCCTTGCAGAAAATACTTATTGAAAACTGCCTATCATTTCCTTCTGCTCCTTGTTGGGTTCGACACTCTTTCTTATCAAAAGGACTATGATAGATCCCCTACACTTGTGGGTCATCAAGACTCTTTTCTGGCACCGTTGCCGGGGAGTGAAGCGCCTTTGGTAAGGAAAAATTTATATAGTGTGCTGAAATTTACTGTCACGTGTTACTATGGAACTTAATCCTTTGAGGGGCTTGTTCGGGGTATCTACACCCCGACCGGAAGAGCAAAGAGTTTCTCCTCAACCTATCGTACCTACTGAAAATGTTTGCTTTGAAATTCCTTCGGGTATGATAAAGAAACTGCTAGCTAATCCCTTTACAGGAGATGGAACATTGCATCCCGATTTGCACCGAATCTATGTGGATGAAGTTTGTGGATTATTTAAGCTTGCATGTATGCCCGAGGATGTGATCAAGAAGGTCTTCCCTTTATCTTTGAAGGGAGAGGCATTGACATGGTTTAGGCTATATGATCATATTGGATCATGGAAGTACAACCGATTGAAGTTGGAATATCATCAGAAGTTCTATCCTATGCATCAGGTTCATCATGATCGTAATTATATATATAATTTTTGGCCTCGCGAAGGATAAAGTATCGCTCAAGCTTGGGGGAGGCTTAAGTCAATGTTATATTAATGCCCCAATCATGAGATCTCAAGAGAAATGATTATTAAAAAAAAATATGCTCGGCTTTCTCTCAATAATCGCTCCATGCTCGATACTTCTTGCATCGGTTCTTTTATGATGAAGACTATTGAATTCAAATGGGATTTATTGGAAATAATTAAAAGCAACTCTGAAGATTGGGATCTCGACGAAGGTAAGGAGTCGGGTATAACACCTAAGTTTGATTATGTTAAATATTTTAGGGATACCGATGTTTTCCGTGAATTTAGCACTAAATATGGACTTGACTCTGAGATAGTAGCTTCTTTCTGTGAATAATTTGCTACTCGTGTTGATCTCCCTAAGGAAAAGTGGTTTAAATTTCATCCTCCCATTGAAGTAAAAGTAGTTGAACCTGTTAAAGTTGAAGAAAAGACTATCACTTATAATGTTGATCCTATTGTTCCTACCGCCTATATTGATAAACCACATTTCCCTGTTAGAATAAAGGATCATGCTAAAGCTTCATCTGTGGTTCGTAAGAGTAATACTAGAACACCTACACCCTCTGAGCAAATTAAAGTTGAACCTAGTGTTGCTATGGTTAAGGATCTCTTGGTCGATAATATAGATGGGCATGTTATTTACCTCCATGAGGAAGCTGCTAGAATCGCCAGACCTGATACTAGGAATAAACATAGACATGTTGTAGGCATGCCTGTTATTTCTGTTAAAATAGGAGATCATTGCTATCAAGGTTTATGTGACGTAGGTGCTAGTGCGAGTGTAATACCCATTTCCTTATATGAAGAAATTATGCACGATATAGCACCTGCTGAGCTAGAAGGTATTGATGTTACTATTAAGCTTGCCAATAGAGACACTATTTCATGAGTTGGGATTGTTAGAGATGTCGAAGTCTTGTGTGGGAAAGTTTAATACCCTGCTGATTTTCTTGTTCTTGGTTCCCCACAAGATGATTTTTGCCCCATTATATTTGGCAGACCCTTCTTGAAGACTGTTAATGCTAAGATAGACTACAGAAAAGATTTTGTTACAGTTGGATTAGGGGATATGTCTCATGATTTTAACTTTGCTAAATTTCGTAGACAACCCCATGATAAGGAATTGCCTAGTAAGTATGAAATTATTGGTCTTGCTTCTATTGTTGTACCTCCTAACGATCCCTTAGGACAATATCTACTAGACCATGAAAATGATATGTATATGAATGAGAGAAGGGTAATAGATGAAATATTCTTTAAACAAGGACCCTTATTGAAACACTACTTGCCTGTTGAAATTCCAAGGGATCCTCCTCCTCCCAAGGGTGATCCCGTGTTTGAACTCAGACCATTACCTGATACTCTCAAGTATGTTTATCTTGATGAAAAGAAGATATATCTTGTTATTATTAGTGGTAACCTCTCAAAGCAAGAAGAAGGGAAATTATTCAAAACTCTGAAGAAGCACCGTGCTGCTATTGGATATACTCTTGATGATCTTAAGGGCATTAGTCCCACTCTATGCCAACATAAGATAAAGTTGGAAAGGAAGCTAAACCAGTTACTGGTCATCAATGATGGTTAAATCCTAGGATGAAAGAAGTGGTAAGGAAAGAAATGCTGAAGCTTCTAGAGGCAGGTATAATTTATCCAGTTGCTGATAGTCAGTGGGTAAGCCCTGTCCATTGTGTCCCTAAGAAGGGAGGTATTACTGTTGTTCCTAATGATAAAGATGAATTGATCCCGCAAAAAATTGTTACAAATTATAAGATGGTAATTTATTTCTGCAAATTAAATAAAGCTACTAAGAAAGATCATTACCCTTTACCTTTTATTGATAAAATGCTAGAAAGGCTATCCAAACATACTCATTTTTGCTTTCTAGATGGCTATTTTGGTTTCTCTCAAATACCTGTGTCAAAACAGGATCAAAAAAAGACCACTTTTACTTGTCCCTTCGGTACCTTTGCTTATAGACGTATGCCTTTTGGTTTATGTAATACACCTGCTACCTTTCAAAGATGCATGATGGCTATATTCTCTGATTTTTTTGAAAAGATTGTTGAGGTTTTCATGGATAATTTTTTCGTTTATGGAACTACTTTTGATAATTGCTTAAGCAACCTTGATCGAGTTTTGCGGAGATGTGAAGAAACTAATCTTGTCTTGAATTGGGAAAAGTGCCACTTTATGGTTAATGAAGGCATTGTCTTGGGGCATAAAATTTCTAAAAGAGGTATTGAAGTTGATAAATCTAAGGTAGATGCTATTGAAAAGATGTCGTGTCCCAAGGACATCAAAGGTATAAGAAGTTTCCTTGGTCATGCTCGGTTTTATAGGAGGTTCATTAAGGACTTCTCCAAAATCTCCAGGCCTCTGAATAATCTCTTACAAAAAGATGTTCCTTTTGTCTTTAATGATGATTGTGTAGAAGCATTTGAAATACTTAAGAAATCATTGATCTCTGCACCTATTGTCCAACCTCCTGACTGGAATGTACCCTTTGAAATTATGTGCAATGCTAGTGATTATGATGTAGGTGTTGTTCTAGGACAAAGAGTTGATAAGAAATTGAATGTTATCCAGTATGCTAGTAAAACTCTAGACAGTGTCGAGAGAAATTATGCTACTACTGAGAAAGAATTTTTAGCAGTTGTATTTGCTTGTGATAAGTTTAGACCTTATATTTTTTATTCTAAAGTAACTGTTCACACTGATCATGTTGCTATTAAATATCTTATGGAAAAGAAAGTTGCTAAACCTAGACTTATTAGATGGGTTCTCCTGCTACAAGAATTTGATCTGCATATTAATGATAGAAAGGGAGCTGAGAACCCCGTTGCAGACAACGTGTCTAGGTTAGATAATATTCTTGATGACCCACTACCCATTGATGATAGCTTTCCTGATGAACGATTAGCTGTCATAAATGCTTCTCGTAGTGCTCCATGGTATGCTGATTATGCTAATTACATTGTCGCTAAATTTATACCACCTAGTTTCACATACCAGTGATATGTCCATTTTGCATCATGGTTTTATGTTGATATTTATTGCATTATGGGCTGTTATTACACGTTATGTCACAATACTTATGCCTTTTCTCTCTTATTTTACAAGGTTTACATGAAGAGGGAAAATGCCGGCAGCTGGAATTCTGGGCTGGAAAAGAAGGAAACACTGGAAACCTATTCTGCACAACTAAAAAAGCTCCAAAACACCACAGGACATCGTTTCAGAAAATATAAAAAATATCTGGCAAAAGAGGATCACCAGGGGGGCCACCACCTATCCACGAGGGTGGGGGTGTGCCCCCCCCCCTCTCTGGGCGCGCCCCCTGCCTCGTGGGTCCCCCGATGGCCCCCTGATGCCCATCTTCTCCTATATGAGGTGTTTTGACCTAGAAAAAATCATAAGGAGGCTTTCGGCACCAGACGCCGCCGTCTCGAGGTGGAACCTTGGCAGAAACCAATCTAGGGCTCCGGCAGAGCTATTCTGCCGAGGATACTTCCCTCCGGGAAGGGGAAATCATCACCGCCATCATCACCAACAATTCTCTCATCTTGGGGAGGGTTATCTTCATCAACATCTTCACCAGCACCATCTCCTCTCAAACCCTGGTTCATCTCTTGTATCCAATATTTGTACCCAAGCCTCAGATTGGTACGTGTGGGTTGCTAGTAGTGTTGATTACTCCTTGTAGTTGATGCTAGTTGGTTTACTTGGTGGAAGATCACATATTCAGATCCATTATGCATATTAATACCCCTCTGATCATGAACAATATTATGTCTTGTTAGTAGTTACTTTTGTTCCTAAGGACATGGGAGGAGTCTTGCTATAAGTAGTCATGTGAATTTGGTATTCGTTCGATATTTTGATGAGATGTATGTTGTCTCTCCTCTAGTGGTGTCGTGTGAACGTCGACTACATGACACTTCACCATTATTTGGGCCTAGAGGAAGGCATTGGGAAGTAATAAGTAGATGATGGGTTGCTAGAGTGACAGAAGCTTAAACCCTAGTTTATGCGTTGCTTCGTAAGAGGCTGATTTGGATCCACTTGTTTCATGCTATGGTTAGGTTTACCTTAATACTTCTTTTGTAGTTGCGGATGCTTGCATTAGAGGTTAATCATAAGTGGGAGGCTTGTCCAAGTAAGGACATCACCCAAGCACTGGTCCACCCACATACCAAATTATCAAAGTACCGAACGTGAATCAGATGATCGTGATGAAAACTAGCTTGACGATAATTCCCATGTGTCCTCGAGAGCGCTTTCCTTCATATAAGAGTTCGTCCAGGCTTGTCCTTCGCTACAAAAGGATTGGGCCATCTTGCTGCACCTTATTTACTTTTACCTTTTGTCACTTGCTACCAATTACCTTATCACAAAACTATTTGTTACCTATAATTTTAGTGCTTGCAGAAAATACCTTACTGAAAACTGCCTATCATTTCCTTCTGCTCCTCGTTGGGTTCGACACTCTTACTTATCGAAAGGACTACAATAGTTCCTCTACACTTGTGGGTCATCAAGACTCTTTTCTGGTGCCATTGCCGGGGAGTGAAGCGCCTTTGGTAAGGAAAAAATTTATATAGTGTGCTAAAATTTCCTGTCACTTGTTACTATGGCACATCATCCTTTGAGGGGCTTGTTCGGGGTATCTTCACCCGGACCAGAAGAGCAAAGAGTTGCTCCTCAACCTACTTCATCTACTGAAAATGTTTGCTTTGAAATTCCTTCGGGTATGATAGAGAAACTGCTAGATAATCCTTTTACAGGTGACGGAACACTACATCTCGATTTACACCTAATCTATGTGGATGAAGTTTGTGGATTATTTAAGCTTGCAGGTATGCCCGAGGATGTTATCAAGAAGAAAGTCTTCCCTTTATCTTTGAAGGGAGATGCATTGACATGGTTTAGGCTATGTGATGATATTGGATCATGGAACTATAATCGTCTGAAGTTGGAATTTCATCAGAAGTTCTACCCTATGCACCAGGTTCATCGTGATCGTAATTATATTTATAATTTTTGGCCTCACGAAGGAGAAAGCATCTCTCAAGCTTGGGGGAGGCTTAAGTCAATGTTATATTCATGCCCCCATCATGAGCTCTCGAGAGAAATGATCACTCAAAAAATTTATGCTCAGCTTTCTCTCAATAATCGCACCATGTTCGGTAATTCTTGTTCTGGCTCTTTTATGATGAAGACTGTTGAATTCAAATGGGATTTATTGGAAAGAATTAAACGCAACTCTGAAGATTGGGATCTCAATGAAGGTAAGGAGTCAGGTATGATCCCTAAATTTGATTGTGTTAAAGCTTTTAGGGATACCGATGTTTTCCGTGAGTTTAGCACTAAATTTGGACTTGACTTTGAGATAGTAGCTTATTTCTGTGAATCATTTGCTACTCATGTTGATCTCCCCAAGGAGAAGTGGTTTATATTCCATCCTCCCATTCAAGTAAAAGTAGTTGAACCTGTTAAAGTTGAAAAAAATACTATATCTTATAATGTTGATCCTATTGTTCCTACTGCTTATATTGGGAAACCACCTTTCCCTGTTAGAAGAAAGGATCATGCTAAAGCTTCAAATGTGGTTCGTAAGAGTAGTACTAGAACACCTACACCCTCTGAGCAAATTAAAGTTGAACCTAGTGTTGCTATGGTTAAAGATCTCTTGGTTGAAAATTTAGATGGACATGTTATTTACCTCCAAGAGGAAGCTGTTAGAATAGCCGAACCCGATGCTAGGAATAAATATAGACCTGTTGTAGGCTTGCATGTTATCTCTGTTAAAATATGAGATCATTTCTATCATGGTTTATGTGACATAGGCGCTAGTGCAAGTATAATCCCTCATTCCCTATATCAAGAAATTATGCATGGTATTTCACCTGTTGAGTTAGAAGGGATTCATGTTACTATTAAGCTTGCTAATAGAGACACTATTTCACGAGTTGGGATTGTTAGAGATGTTGAAGTTTTGTGTGGGAAAGTTAAATACCCTGCTGACTTTCATATTCTTAGTTCCCCACAAGATGATTTTTGTCCAATTATATTTTGTAGACCCTTCTTGAATACTGTTAATGCTAGGATAGACTGCATGAAAGATATTGTTACTGTTGGTTTAGGGGATATGTCTCATGATTTTAACTTTGCTAAATTTCGTAGACAACCCCATGATAAAGAATTACCTAGTAAGGATGAAATTATTAGTCTTGCTTCTATTGTTGTGCCTCCTAATGATCCCTTAGAACAATATCTACTAGACCATGAAAATGATATGTATATGAATGAAAGAAGGGAAATGCATGAAATATTCTTTAAGCAAGGACCCGTATTGAAAAACAACTTGCCTGTTGAAATCCTAGGGGATCCTCCTCCACCCAAGGGTGATCCCGTGTTTGAACTTAAACCTTTACCTGATAATCTTAAGTATGTTTATCTTGATGAAAAGAAGATATATCCTGTTATTATTAGTACTAACCTTTCAGAGCAGGAAGAAGAAAAATTATTGAAAACTCTGAAGAAGCACCGTGCTGCTATTGGATATACTCTGGATGATCTTAAGGGAATTAGTCCCACTTTATGCCAACATAAGATAAAATTGGAAGAAAATGCTAAACTGGTTATTGATCATCAACGACGATTAAATCCTAAGATCAAAGAAGTGGTAAGGAAGGAAATACTAAAGCTTCTAGAGGCAGGTATTATCTATCCAGTCTCTGATAGTCAGTGGGTAAGTCATGTCCATTGTGTCCCTAAGAAGGGAGGTATGACTGTTGTTCCTAATGATAAAGATGAATTGATCCCACAAAGAATTGTTACAGGTTATAGGATGGTAATTGATTTCCGCAAATTAAATAAAGCTACTAAGAAAGATCATTACCCTTTGCCTTTTATTGATCAAATGCTAGAAAGGTTATCCAAACATACTCATTTTTGCTTTCTAGATGGTTATTCTGCTTTCTCTCAAATACATGTGTCAAAAGGGGATCAAGAAAAGGCCACTTTTACTTCTCCCTTCGGTACCTTTGCTTATAGATGTATGCCTTTTGGTTTATGTAATGCACCTGCTACCTTTCAAAGATGCATGATGGCTATATTCTCTGATTTTTGTGAAAAGATTGTTGAGGTTTTCATGGATGATTTCTCCGTTTACGGAACTTCTTTTGATGACTGCTTGAGCAACCTTGATCGAGTTTTGCAGAGATGTGAAGACACTAATCTTATCTTGAATTCGGAGAAGTGTCACTTTATGGTTAATGAAGGCATTGTCTTGGGACATACAATTTCTGAAAGAGGTATTGAAGTTGACAAGGCTAAAGTTGATGCTATTGAAAAGATGCCGTGCCCCCAAGGACATCAAAGGTATACGAAGTTTCCTTCGTCATGCCGGGTTTTATAGGAGGTTCATTAAGGACTTCTCCAAAATCTCCAGGCCTCTGACTAATCTCTTACAGAAAGATATTCCTTTAGTCTTTGATGATGATTGTCTAGAAGCATTTGAAATACTTAAGAAAGCATTGATCTCTGCACCTATTGTCCAGCCTCCTGATTGGAATTTACCCTTTGAGATTATGTGCGATGCTAGTGATTATGATGTAGGTGTTGTTCTAGGACAAAGAGTTGATAAGAAATTGAATGTTACCCAATATGCTAGTAAAACCCTAGACAGTGCCCAAAGAAATTATGCTACTACTGAGAAGGAATTTTTAGCAGTTGTGTTTGCTTGTGATAAGTGTAGACCTTATATTGTTGATTCTAAAGTAACTATTCACACTGATCATGCTGCTATCAATTACCTTATGGAAAAGAAAGATGCTAAACCTAGACTTATTAGATGGGTTCTCTTGCTGCAAGAATTTGATTTGCACATTATTGATAGAAAGGGAGCTGAGATCCCCGTAGCAGATAACTTGTCTAGGCTAGAGAATATACTTGATGACCCACAACCTATCGATGATAGCTTTCCTGATGAACAATTAGTTGTCATAAATACTTCTCGCACTGCTCCATGGTATGCTGATTATGCTAATTACATTGTTGCTAAGTTTATACCTCCTAGCTTCACATACCAGCAAAAGAAAAAGTTCTTTTATGATTTGAGACATTACTTCTAGGATGACCCACATCTTTATAAAGAAGGAGTAGATGGTATTATTAGACGTTGTGTACCTGAGCATGAACAGGAACAGATCCTATGCAAGTGCCACTCCGAAGCTTATGGAGGACACCATGCTGGAGATAGAACTGCACATAAGGTATTGCAATCTGGTTTTTATTGGCCTACTCTCTTCAAGGATGCCCGTAAGTTTGTCTTATCTTGTGATGAATGTAAAAGAATTGGTAATATCAGTAGACGTCAAGAAATGCCTATGAATTATTCACTTGTTACTGAACCATTTGATGTTTGGGGCTTTGATTATATGGGACCGTTCCCTTCCTCTAATGGGTATACACATATTTTAGTTGATGTTGATTACATTACTAAGTGGGTAGAAGCTATTCCAACTAGTAGTGTTGATCATAACACTTCTATTAAAATGTTTAAAGAAGTTATTTTCCCGAGGTTTGGAGTCCCTAGATACTTAATGACTGATGGTGGTTCACACTTTATTCATGGTGCTTTCCGTAAAATGCTTGCTAAATATGATGTTAATCATAGAATTGCATCCCCTTATCACCCACAGACTAGTGGTCAAGTAGAACTAAGTAATAGAGAGCTGAAACTAATTTTGCAAAAGACAGCTAATAGGTCTAGAAAGAATTGGTCCAAGAAACTAGATGATGCATTATGGGCCTATAGAACTGCATACAAAAATCATATGGGTATGTCTCCATATAAGATGGTTTATGGAAAAGCATGTCACTTACCTCTTGAGCTAGAACATAAGGCTTACTGGGCTATTAAAGAGCTCAACTATGATTTCAAACTTGCCGGTGAGAAGAGGTTATTTGACATTAGCTCTCTTGATGAATGGAGAACCCAAGCCTATGAGAATGCCAAGCTGTTTAAAGAAAAAGTTAAAAGATGGCATGACAAAAGGATACAAAAGCGTGAGTTTAACGTAGGTGATTATGTCTTGCTATACAACTCTCGTTTAAGATTTTTTTTTGCAGGAAAACTTCTCGCTAAATGGGAAGGACCTTACGTGATCGAGGAGGTCTATCGTTCCGATGCCATCAAAATCAACAACTTCGAAGGCAAAAATCCGAAGGTGGTGAACGGTCAAAGAATCAAACATTATATCTCGGGCAATCCTATAAATGTTGAAACCAATGTTACTGAAACCGTAAACCCAGAGGAATACATAAGGGACACTTTACAGAACTATTTAGACCCCGAAAAGGATGAGGTATGAGGTACGGTAAGTAAACCGACTCCAAAACAGTTCTAAAGGCAATTTTTCACCGTTTTGGAATATTTAGAAAAATAGAAAAATAAGTGGCAGTCCGGAAGAGACATGAGCCGCCCACGAGGGTGGAGGACGCGCCCCCTTCCACTAGGCGCGCCCCCTGCCTCGTGGGCACCTCGTGTGCCTCCCGGACTCTGATTTTTGGTATTTTACTCCTTGTGGTCGGTAAAAATTCATTATATATTCTCCCGAAGGTTTTGACCTCTGTATCACGAAAAAATCCTCTGTTTTCGTTTCGAGTTGTTGTTTTTGACAGATCTAGATCATCATGGCGTCTTCCAACACCCCCAAGGACAAGTTCTTCGAGAAGGTCATCAACCCCTACCTTGCGGAGGTGTTGCATCATTCTCAACCCATGGAGTTGCATGAGGGGGTGCTGCACATCCATGATGTTGAGGGGCCAAGGAGGACCGGAAGCGTGGAGACAAGACTCAAAGCAATGGAGCAGCAAGTTTTCAAGTGCCAAGGTATGGTGGAACGAGGACTCAACGCCAACCACATGATGATCACGGAGCTCGCCAACAACCTCAAGCTGGACTCAAGGAACTTCGGGGAAGCCATCTCCAATCTCCAAGAGAAAATTGAACACCTCCAAGCCCAGATCTATGACATGCAAAACCAAAACTGTGAGTATGAATATAGATTCAAGAAGATGAGTTTGGCTGCGGATTTGAGCATCCCGGAGACTCGATCATCCTTCTACGATGGTGAGCCCATGCCTTGGAAGATAGATGACAAGCCTACATCATCAACAACTCCACCATTACCACTTCCGAAGAAGGAGACATAATCATATGGGTATAGGCACTCCCCTTGGCATCTTCCAAGCTTGGGGGAGTTGCCCCGGTATCGTATCACCATCACACTCCTATATTTACCGTTTTTCTTAGTTCGATCATTTTGGTAGTATCTTGATCTAATAGAATAAAGTTAGCACGATCTAGTTGTGAGCTTTTGCTTTATGATCTTTACACTTTTGTAATCGGGTCCGTGAGCTATATAATAAAGATTAGTGTTGAGTCAAGGGCTTGATTTCCTCACTTTCGTCATGATAGAATAAAAGAAAATATAAAAAGTATCAAAGAGATCATATTGATATTATGGGAAGTAATGACTTCACATAGAAAGAGTATGATGAATAAAAGTTGTTGAGAGTTGACAAACACAGTTTTGGTCATCGTCGCAATTAATAGGAAGTAATAAAGAAAGAGAGGTTTCACATACAAATATACTATCTTGGACATCTTTTATGATTGTGAGCACTCATTAAAATATGACATGCTAAAGAGTTTATGTTGGACAGGAAGACAACATAATGGGTTATGTTTTCTTATAACTAAAATAAAGTATATTGTCATGGATCATCCAACATGTTGAGCTTGCCTTTCCCCCTCATGCTAGCCAAAACTCCTTGCACCAAGTAGAGATACTACTTGTGCTTCCATACATCCTTAAACCCAGTTTTGCCATGTGAGTCCACCATACCTACTTATGGATTGAGTAAGATCCTTCAAGTAAGTTGTCATGTTGCAAACTCGCTAAAATATGTATGAT
Source organism: Secale cereale (assembly GCA_902687465.1). NCBI lineage: Eukaryota > Viridiplantae > Streptophyta > Magnoliopsida > Poales > Poaceae > Secale > Secale cereale. Next base: position 493,937,510 of record LR738714.1, on the reverse strand, counting down.
TTATTAGTGTGGAGGAAATAAGCTTTATACGATCTTATGATATGGAAGTAATAAAAGCGACGGACTGCATAATAAAGGTCCTTATCACAAGTGGCAATATAAAGTGACGTTCTTTTGTGCTAAGACTTTGTGCATCCAACCATAAAAGCACATGACAACCTCTTCTTCCCTCTGCGAAGGGCCTATCTTTAATATCTGCCTTATAAGAGTCAAGGTGAAAATCACCTTTCCTTTTACATTTTATCCTTCAGAAAGCACACTGTGTTGGAAAGATCCTGACATATATACCCACTTGGATGTAAGTTACCATGGTCTATTACTGTTGACATTACCCTTGAGGTAAAAGGTTGGCAGGCAACACCATAAGCCCCTATCTTTCTCTGTGTCCGATTAAAACTCCATAACCATAAGTATTGCGTGGGTGTGGGCAATTGTGAAAGACTACATGATAGTTGAGTATGTAGGATTGTTGAAAAGCTCTATTGTTGACTCTTTCCGGTGTTACAATAAATTGCAATTGCTTCAACGACTGAGATCATAGTTTATTGGTTTTCAATGAAGTTTCTGATTCATACTTGACATTGTGAATGAATTGTTACTTTAGCATAAGAATCATATGACAATATATATATGTGTTGTTGTTATAAGAATGATCATGATGCCCTCATGTCCGCATTTTATTTTTATCGACACCTCTATCTCTAAACATGTGGACATATTTTTCGATATCGGCTTTCGCTTGAGGACAAGCGAGGTCTAAGCTTGGGGGAGTTGATACGTCCATTTTGCATCATGCTATTATGTTGATATTTATTGCATTATGGGCTGTTATTGCACGTTATGTCACAATACTTATGCCTTTTCTCTCGAATTTTACAAGGTTTACATGAAGAGGGATAATGCCGGCAGCTGGAATTCTGGGCTGGAAAAGAAGCAAACTCTGGAAACCTATTCTGCACAACTTAAAAAGCTCCGAAACTCCACAGGACACCGTTTCAGAAAATATAAAAAAATTCTGGCGAAAGAGGATCACCAGGGGGGCCACCACCTGTCCACGAGGGTGGGGGCGCCCCCCCCCCCCTCTCTGGGCGCGCCCCCTGCCTCGTGGGCCCCTCGATGGCCCCCAGACCATCTTATCCTCTATGAGGTGGTTTGACCTCGAAAAAATCATAAGGGGGCTTTCGGGACCAGACGCCGCCATATCGAGGCGGAACCTTGGCGGAAACCAATCTATGGCTCCGGCCGAGCTGTTCTGCCAGGGATACTTCCCTCCGAGGGGAAATCGTCACTGCTGTCATCACCAACAACTCTCTCATATTGGGGAGGGTTATCTTCATCAACATCTTCACCAGCACCATCTCCTCTCAAACCCTAGTTCATCTCTTGTATCCATTCTTTGTACCCAAGCCTCAGATTGGTACCTGTGGGTTGCTAGTAGTGTTGATTACTCCTTGTAGTTGATGCTAGTTGGTTTACTTGGTGGAAGATCATATGTTCGGATCCATTATGCATATTAATACCCCTCTGATCATGAACAATATTATGTCTTGTGAGTAGTTACTTTTGTTCCTGAGGACATGGGAGAAGTCTTGCTATAAGTAGTCATGTGAATTCGGTATTCGTTCGATATTTTGATGAGATGTATGTTGTCTCTCCTCTAGTGGTGTCATGTGAACGTCGACTACATGACACTTCACCATTATTTGGGCCTAGAGGAAGGCATTGGGAAGTAATAACTAGATAATGGTTTGCTAGAGTGACAGAAGCTTAAACCCTAGTTTATGCGTTGCTTCGTAAGGGGCTGATTTGGATCCACTTGTTTCATGCTATTGTTAGGTTTACCTTAATACTTCTTTTGTAGTTGCAGATGCTTGCATTAGAGGTTAATCATAAGTGGGAGGCTTGTCCAAGTAAGGACAGCACCCAAGCACCGGTCCACCCACATACCAAATTATCAAAGTACCGAACGCGAATCAGATGATCATGATGAAAACTAGCTTGACGATAATTCCCATGTGTCCTCGGGAGCACTTTCCTCCATATAAGAGTTTGTCCAGGCTTGTCCTTTGCTAAAAAAATGATTGGGCCATCTTGCTGCACCTTATTTACTTTTACCTTTTGTCACTTGCTACCAATTACCTTATCACAAAACTATCTGTTACCTATAATTTCAGTGCTTGCAGAAAATACCTTACTGAAAATCATCTATCATTTCCTTCTGCTCCTCGTTGAGTTCGACACTCTTACTTATTGAAAGGACTATGGTAGATCCCCTACACTTGTGGGTCATCAACCAACAAAAGTAAAAGTTCTTCTATGATTTAAAGCATTACTTCTGGGATGACCCCCACCTTTATAAAGAAGGAGTAGATGGTATTATTAGACGTTGTGTACCTGAGCATGAACAGGAACAGATCCTACGCAAGTGTCACTCCGAGTCTTATGGAGGACACCATGTTGGAGATAGAACTGCACATAAGGTACTACAATCTGGTTTTTATTGGCCAACTCTCTTCAAGGATGCCCGTAAGTTTGTCTTATCTTATGATGAATGTCAAAGAATTGGTAATATTAGTAGACGTCAAGAAATTCCTATGAATTATTCACTTGTTATTGAACCATTTGATGTATGGGGCTTTGATTATATGGGACCGTTTCCTTCCTCTAATGGGTATACACATATTTTAGTTGTTGCTGATTATGTTACTAAGTGGGTAGAAGTTATTCCAACTAGTAGTGCCGATCATAACACCTCTATTAAGATGCTTAAAGAAGTTATTTTTCTGAGGTTTGGAATCCCTAGATACTTAAGGATTGATGGTGGTTCACACTTTATTCATGGTGCTTTTCGTAAAATGCTTGCTAAGTATGATGTTAGAATTGCATCCCCATACCACCCACAGTCTAGTGGTCAAGTAGAACTAAGTAACAGAGAGCTGAAATTAATTTTTCAAAATACTGTTAATAGGTCTAGAAAGAATTGGTCCAAGAAACTCGATGATGCGTTATGGGCCTATAGAACTGCATACGAAAATCCTATGGGCATGTCTCCGTATAAAATGGTCTATGGAAAGGCATGCCACTTACCTATTGAACTAGAACATAAGGCATATTGGGCTATTAAAGAGCTCAATTACGATTTCAAACTTGCCGGTGAGAAGAGGTTATTTGACATTAGGTCGTTCGATGAATGGAGAGCCCAGGCCTACGAAAATGCCAAACTGTTTAAAAAAAGTTAAAAGATGGCATGACAAAAGGATAGAAAAGCGGGAGTTTAACGTAGGTGATTATGTCTTGCTTTACAACTCTCGTTTAAGGTTTTTTGCAAGAAAACTTCTCTCTCAATGGGAAGGTCCTTACGTTATCGAGGAGGTCTATCGTTCCGGTGCCATAAAAATCAAAAACTTCGAAGGCACAAATCCGAAGGTGGTGAACGGTCAAAGAATCAAACATTACATCTCAAGTAATCCTATAAATGTTGAAACCAATGTTATTGAAACCGTAACCCTGGAGGAGTACATAAGGGACACTTTCCAGAATGATTCATACTCCAAAAAGGAAGAGGTGTGTGGTACGGTAAGTAAACCGACTCCAAAACAGTTCTAATGGCAATTTTTCTTCGTTTTGGAATGGTTAGAAAAATAAGAAGCAGTCCGCGAAGGACACGAGGCGTCCACGAGGGTGGAGGGCGCGCCCCCTACCTCGTGGGCACCTCATGTGCCTCCCGGGCTCCATTTTATTGCACGTTACTTCTTTTTGTTGGTAAAAATTCATTAGATATTCTCCCAAAGGTTTTGACTAACGCATCACGCGAAAATCTTCTACTTCTTTTTCGAGCTGTGTTTCTGACATATCTAGATCACCAAGACATCTAAAAGCACCCCCAAGGACAAGTTCTTTGAGAAGGTCATCAACCCCTACCTTGCGGAGGTGCTGCAACACCCTCAAACCATCGAGGTGCATGAGGGGGTGCTGCACATCCGCGATGTTGAGGGACCAAGGAGGACCGGAAGCATGGAGACAAGACTCGAAGCCATGGAGCAGCAAGTTTTCAAGTGCCAAGGTATGGTGGAACGAGGACTCAACGCCAACTACATGATGATCACGGAGCTCACCAACAACCACAAGTTGGATGCCAAGACCATTGGGGAGGCCATCTTCAAGCTCCACGAGAAAATCGAGCACCTCCAAGCCCAGATCTATGACCTACAAAACCAAAACTATGAGTATGAATATAGATTCAAGAAGATGAATTTGGCTGCAAATTTGAGGATCTCGGAGACTCGATCATCCTTCTATGATGGTGAGCCCATGCCTTGAAAGGTGGACGACAAGCCTGTGTCGTCAACAACTCCATCATCACCACCTCCGAAGAAAGAGACATAATCACATGGGTATGGGCACTCACCTTGGCAACTGCTAAGCTTGGGGGAGGTGCCCCGGTATAGTATCACCATCACACTCTTATCTTTACCGTTTTTCTTAGTTTGATCGTTTTGGTAATATCTTGATCTAGTAGAATAAAGTTTGTATGATCTAGTTGTGAGCTTTGCTTTATGATCATTATCTTTATAATCGAGTCTGTGAGTTATATAATAAAGATTAGTTTTGAGTCAAGGACTTGTTTATCTCACTATGATCATGAGAGGATAAAAGAAAATATAAAAATATTCAAAGAGATCATATTGATCTTATGGAAAGTAATGACTTCACATATAAAGAGTATGATGAATAAAAGTTGTTGAGAGTTGACAAACATCGTTTTGGTCATCGTTGCAATTAATAGGAAATAATAAGGAAAGAGAGGTTTTCACATACAAATATACTATCTTGGACGTCTTTTATGATTCTAAGCACTCATTAAAATATGACATGCTAAAAATTTGATGTTGGACAAGGAAGACAACGTAATGGGTCTCAGGACCCCGATCCTAAGTCACACTGATCTAGCATGTAACACCTCATATCACTTTGCGGCCTCACGCACGGTATCCCCACGGGTGCCACCTTACCTAGCCCGGGACCGTTTGCGTATTTTGGCTCACGTATATGATAGAGTCGCTAGCATCCATATGATAGAGAACCTGGGCCGACATGACTAGTTGTAAACCAAAAGTGGCACTAAATTACACAGACAGGCATACATGACCCAGCAACGAACATGTCGGTCATCAACGTATGAACCCAAGTCATAGCAAGCTACAAGGACTTAAAGGAACAACACATGACATTTCCCTAAAGGGACAGACACAGGAACGAAGAAGGACACATGCCGGCCAGCCTAAGTGTTCCGGAGCAGTAGCAAGCTACCAAGGCTCAGTGGAAGCACTAGGAGGCATTTCCCTGTAAGATAGGCTACCAAGGGTAAACAACTAGGTGTCGAATCCCACACATATCAATACACATTACACGTACGCATAACATGCAAGTATGTGTTGTACAACATGGCATCACAACATAACTCGACAACTCATATAGATAAAGGCCCAGAAGATCCATCATAACATTTATTACAAGCAGTGGGTCTCATGACCCAACATACAGAGCATACAAGCAACAGAAGCATAACATGTCTGAGTACAGACAACTACAAAAGAAAAAGGCTGAGAAGCCTGACTATCTACAAGACCCTCCCAAGGGTACAAGATCGTAGCTGAGGTAACAAGCTAAACGTCGAAGTCCACACGGAACCACTAGCGAGACTGAAGTCTTTTTGCAAAACATAAATTAAGCAAACATGAGTACAGAGGTACTCAGCAAGACTTACATCAGAACTAGCTACATATGCATCAATATCAACAAAGAGGTGGTGGAGTTTGACTGAAGCAAGCCAGCTTTGACTCGGTGGCTATCCTGAACTACGACTGCAAGTAACTCTTTGGAGGTGGCGCACACGAGTCAACATATTCACCAACCAATACACCACTATGGACCCGCTCCCGTCTCCCTACGAGAACGCCATACATAGCACTCACGCTTATCTTGCGCATTTTAGAGTATCCACTTTCACTTGTCTATGAACTGTATAAGCAACCCAGAAGTCCTTCACCGCGGACACGGCTATTCGAATAGATCATTTGTAACCCTGCAGGGGTGTACTTCTTCACACGTGTTTCCACCACTTAGCGTCTGCACACGACATGTGGTCGGCAGACTTCAAGCGTAAGCCGATGTGGGTGTAGACCATGACCTGACTAACAACACAAGTTCCTAGTCCAGGTTTATCGCCTATTCATGTTCCATCTGAAGGGAGTCCGGACGAGGTTTCCACTTACGACCCCGAACGATGTGTACAGGGTTCCCGAGGCACCAAACGGGCCTCCCGGTACACCGTGCCACGTGCCTACCGCATCACAGCCCACCCCTCTGGTTAGCGTTGTGCACGACCTCCAACATACTACAAACACCAGAAACTAATTGCAACTCCTGGACAGAGGACAAGGGCGGTTAATAAGTCGAGCGGGGTCATATTTCAGGGCCCAACGTGTGGTAATAGTTGGTCATGGATCAACAAACACAGAACTCAATTCCTGAGGACGGTTTCAATGAGACAACCCACCATGTACTCCTACCTGGCCTCTCATCGCTACCTTTACCAAATCGTGTTCACTCAACAGTAGGACATGATGACCACATTCCAATTCATCCCCGATGAATCAGACCTGACACAACTCTAAGAAATAGCAGGCATAACCAGAAAGCATGAATGAGTAGGCACATCATGGCTCAAACAACTCCTACTCATGCTAGTGGGTTTCAACTATTTACTGTGGCAATGACAGGTCATGCAGAGGAAAAGGGGTTCAGCTACCGCAGCAAATAGCAGTTGAAACATTGTTGTCCTAATGCAGTAAAAGAGAGCAAGAGCGAGAGAGTGGGATTGTATCGGAATGCTCAATGGGGTTTTGCTTGCCTGTCACTTCTGAAGATAGTAAAGCTCTTCATGCGTGTCATCGAACTTATCGTCGGAATAGCGTCGACTGAGAGGGGACAAACATCGACAAACAAGAGAGAACACGGTCAATGCAATGCGACAATATGATGCATGATCATGACATGGAAATATGATGTTGATTGAGCTAATGCAACTAGCAACCATATTAAATGAAGTTGGTTTGAACCAAAGGTTCAAATTCAAACTCCATATGTGATCATTCAAGTGTCGTTTAATTGATTTGACCTGATCAGCAGGTATAAGTTGTTCAAACATGCACATAAATGCCATAAACAGATTCCTCATATTTTTCTGATAATTTTTCATATATAAATTATTTCGTTTGGAGTTACAAATTATTTTCTATGATTTTTAGAAGTTTTGAGTATTTTCTGAAATTCATAAATCATTTTCTGATTTATTTTAATTCCAGAAATACTTTACTACGTAAGCATGGTGTCATGCTTACGTCAGCAGGTCAACAGGGTCAGTCCAGGTCAAACCTGACCAGTTGGGCCCACTGGTCAGTGATTCGGGGCTGGTTTGGGTGGATGACAGGTGGGACCGGTCAACGCTGACTTGGCCAAAGTCAAAGCTAGCACGTGGGGTCCACAGGATTAGTACTAATCTAAATAGGAAAAGTAGACTAACCTAATTAGGCGCAGGGGCCCACATGTCAGTGTCAGTAGGCTAATTAAGCTTAATTAAAAGCTTCACTAAAAATTAGCAGAGGCCAGGGCCCACTTGTCAGCGACCCGGGGGAGGTCAAACCCTCGGTCAGATAGGCTAAACGACTGGCTGCTAGCCGCCGGCGAGGCCGAACACGGCGGAGGGCGTCAGGAAACCGCCTCCGATGACCAAAAGGACGGCGGAGGGCACCTATGCGGAGCTGGCAAACTCGCGCATCCAACGGGCGAGTGGGAGCAGCTGGGGTGGCCGAAATCGTCGCCGACGACGAGCTTGGCAGTCGTCGGAGCTCGGGTGAGCTCGGGGTCAATGCTACGGCGGCAGGACAGCTCGTGCGGGGCACCTACGTGCTCTACGCGGCGCGGGGAAGAAGCTGAGCACGATGGCCAGACCGCTAGGTGGCCGGGGACACGTCGGCGGCGAGCACAGGCGGCGGCGCACTACGACGAGCAAGGGGCGAGGTCTACGGCAAGCAAACAAAGCAGGGAAGAGGGGGTTCAACACACGGACTAACGGCGAACACGCAGAGCAGATAAGCGGGCTCGGGGAGGCATGTATTGCGTCGTGGCGTTGCCGGCGATCTCAACGGTCGAAGGAGGAAGAAGCGGTCGAGGACGATGCTTCGAGGCCCTTCCGGTCACGTGGCTCGGTGCGGAGGACGTAGAAGTTGCAGCAGACCTCTTGGACATGTCTAAGAGGCGAGGGGGAGGATGTGGCTACGGCAGCGACGAGCGGCGGCGACGGCAGCGCTCGGCGGTGGGGAGAAGAGCGAGACAGAGAAGGGGAAGGAGCACGGGGAGAGTGAGAGAGGGGCGAGGGGGTCGGGGGGTCTACGTGGCGTCGTCCAGAGCGTCGGGGAGGGACGCGGGCAGGTAGGATGTGGCGGCGTGTGCTCGCGTGCTGCGGCCACACGCGCGCTGTCCTTCTGTCAATGGAAGAAGAAGACCGGGGAGCCCCTGGTGGGTTGGGCGAGAACAGGAGCTGGGCCGGCTCTGGTGCAGGTAAGTAGCCCAGGTGAGTCCTTCTCTCTCTTTTTTCTATTTATGTTTCTGTTTTCTATTTTTGACATTTGTTTTGGCTTTATTAAAAATGCCAGAGCATTTTCAAAAATCATGAGACTGCTTGTGGCCACTGTTTGGATTATTTCCAACAGCCAACATTTCAGTTCATGAATATTTGGAAATTTAAAATAGGGACAATTACATTTGAGCCCCTAGTTGTGTCACACCCGTGTGTTTTGCCCCTAAATTCAAAAAATCCTCATTTCTGTCCAAGCTCGTTTGCTCCTCTTATGCTTTTTCCCTTTGACCGTTTGACCACAACTTTGAAAACTTCATAACAAATTCATACTAACTCAGAAAAATGCAAATAATATATCAAAATGTTCGAAATAACATCACCCATAAGTGCATGTCGTTTGCATTCATGACAACAGTGCTGAAAATTCTATAACTCAGTTTGAGCTCATATGATTTTTTTTCAGATTTTCAGCACTATTGTCATGAATGCAAACGACATGCACTTATGGGTGATGTTATTTCGAACATTTTGATATCTTATTTGCATTTTTCTGAGTTAGTATGAATTTGTTATGAAGTTTTCAAAGTTACGGTCAAACGGTCAAAGGGCAAAAGCATAAGAGGAGCAAACGAGCTTGGACAGAAACGAGGGTTTTTTGAATTTAGGGGCAAAACACACGGGTGTGACACAACTAGGGGCTCAAATGTAATTGTCCCTTTAAAATAATATATAAAATTTAAATGCCCAAATGCAAATAAGATATGATTTAATTCAATGTCCGAAATATTCCACAAAAATGTTCACTAATTTTGGTTTGGTCTCAAAGCCTTGCCAAAATTATCAAACATTGATGAAGGCATTTTGGGCTCATTGAAAAGATTTGAGTAAACCCTAGCTGGATGTAAGGGGGTGCTGGGGGTTTCTGCCATCCCCATTTCAAGATTCCTTTGAAAGCAAACATGATGACATGATGATCATGCAGAGACAAACAAAATCTAATCTAGGGCTCTGACAACTCACCCCCACTAAACAAGAATCTCGTCCCGAGATTCAAGCGTAGGGTAAGATGAAGGGGGGGACGCAAACTAACACAATCTTCACGATCCAGGTTGCACTTCATAGGATTGTTGATTGCTTGCATCATGTTGATCTGGACATCCTTGCTTCCGAGGTCTTTGTCCAACACGGTGATGACGAAAGAAACTCTGTGGTAATTGATCTTGTGAAAGATCGAGCAACTCAAGATCAACTCATGGAGTGAGACGTTGAAACATCTCTTGAGCTGAGACATGGAACACTCATCCAGAGGGATGGAGTGAAACAAATGATGAGGGTTCACTTGGTAGGCAACCAATTCCACACCTAAGGAAGATGGTGATCGATGTCACCGGACGGGGCACCTTAGAGAAGGTGACTCACAGAATTATTCCCTTAAGTGGCAAAAGGAATTACTTTTGATATAGAGATCATTGAAATTCTCTATACTAGCCTAAGGCAATAAAAAATGATCGTCTGACGGAGTTGGAGAGAACGACATACTCCGACTAGCATGGATGATGTGGACTATCTTGTTGAAGACAACACAAAGGTTGATTTTTCTTATCACCGGAAATGAATGGGACCCATGCTAGGGCCACTGTTGAAGATGATCCTGAACAATAGGTGCTGAGGTGCAAGCTGGGAACAAAATGCAAATGCCAGGAATGTTCCAACCATCATATCTGCCTGAGATTTAGATCTGGTTGGTAACAGGATATTTTAGACAACATGTTTGGGAAAGAAAGTTTGCAACACAACCGACGAGATGACGTAGCGAGATTCTCAGGAAATGAACTATGATAGCAAGCTCCAAAACATGAGCGGATTCTGCTACATACCTGTGATCACGTTGTCCAAGACAAGCATGACCACGTAGTAGACTTACAACAAAACACTACCGAGTTCTGGTTGGGAACCATCATCGCGGATAACGAAGTCCTTACATAAGTCATATGATTAGCTCTTATTAAGGAACTTCTTCTCCTTGAACAAATCAATCAGTGGCTTGGTGTGCTAGGGATACATATGGAATGAAGGTTGCAAGTCTCCAAACCATAGAATACTTCGCACATGTGCATGACTAACTTGGGACGATCCCAGAGGAAGCAAAACAACTTTCTCAAATTCACGGTGGCAACTTACATCGATTGCACATGAATTAGAGGAAGTCACTTCTTTCATCCGAACATATGCTTCATGAACGGGACATGAAGATAATGCTTATAAAAGTTTCCAACACTAGCTGGATGTTCAACACGAATCATGGAGGAGATAAAAATGTTGCTGATGGGCCCAACAACAATTCATCCAGGTTTCCATATAAGTGGAATTCCATAATTATGTGAACAAGAAGATAGCATTGGTCAGACCAAAAGATGTAACGGTGTATGCTCGAGGGATCAACCACGAGTAAGACGGCATTACGAATATCGTTGGTTCTGATTTGACTTGACAATAGCCCATACTCAATCAAAAGTAGAATGAGACGAAATGTCCAGCAACTGAACACGAAGATCAATTGATGAAAATACCATCTTTCTTCAACACACACGCAAACACAAGGATAACCCTTTGGCAAAGAACTAGGTGGAGCAAGCTTTCATCTTCTAACTCTCCAAGTTGTCATTTAGCTTAACCAACTAGCTCAGGGGTATCCGACACAGATTCTTGGACAAAGGGTGGTTTATAAGAAAACCAACTTGATCACGAGCTCAATATAACGGTCAAGGAACAACCTGGTAATACTTTCGAGAAGATATTCGAAAAATCACGACCCACCAATATGGTATGAAGCTCGAGAACAGTCTTGCCTTTCAGGGCAAGACGATATGATCAAAAGAGCGAGGGATTGACACAATCATAACTCATTGATCGAAGGGGGCACCAAGGAAGATGGACTAGGTAGCACGATCAGTCTTAGAATGATGATTCAGTAACCATCACGCTAAGAATGAAATTATCGCCCTTTTGCTACCAAGCAACGGAGTTGCTAGGAGTATTGATTTCACACATCACGGTTCACTTGTCGGCATTCCGGTTATGACAACACGGAGACCGAGGAATGAACGATAATGGTCGGAAGTATCACTGTATCAAGAGTTCATAGGAGGTGGTCCAATTCACATGACATTCTTGACATAAAGGAGGGTAACACTCCAAGGTAGAGTAGAGCAAAAGCTGGATTGGCATTTTGGTTTGCGGAATACAACTGCTTTGACCCAATCCTAGATATGGATGAGGTATTGGAGTTTGTTTCTCCTAGTCATTCTGAAATAGAATGGATTGACGCACCACAAGAGTAAAAGGCATTGATGAACACGAATGCACAACTACTCCTGACTATCAACTGATAGAAGGGGGTCATAATACAACTAAAAGGGACAACTCAAAGGAACATATAACTTTCTGAGTTGTGGATGCATAGATTAGCATGTCGAACTTTCAACATATTTCTTCCGGATAACCCATGCAGGAAGGTGGAATTGGCAGAGTCACAACATGGAATGGAGAACTCATCAAGAGCACTCTGGTCGTGATCTTTTGGTTCAGAAGAACTTCTGCCATGATGGTTCATGGTATTGGAAGAAGGATAACCACAGACCTCGAGGACTATCACAAGGTTACTTATATCCTAAAGGAACGAGCAAACACTATCAACACGAGGTAAGTAGAGTGGGTCTTTGGTTCAAGAACCGAAGAGTAGAATACCTACTACTAAATGGCATCACGGGATGCTTTCGAGAGTGATGGCCAGAATTCATCACACCGGGAATATAAAACATGGCTAGATTACTAGGTGACTCCCTAAAACACCTAGGTCATAATAATAGTTCCAGCATATATGTCGAGGCAACGGAGTACCTCCACACGCCAACTAGTGTGGTTAATCTGGCCTAACAAGACATCGGAAACAGGGAGAAGGGATTTGCAAATGCATCAAACTATTAGAAACCTAGGATGACTCGGACAACATAACGGTTGTAAATGCCCAAAAAGATTTTGAGATCCAAGCAAAAGGTAGCGTAACCACTTAACATCATAATGTCAAGGTTCTCAGAATAACAGTTGAACACACAGAAGTAGTAGGAACTAAACTGAGGGTTGAATCCACCATTAACGTGATCCTGATATATAGAATGAGAATCCTAGTTCTTAATCCCCGTAGAAAGAAGAAGGTGACTCAGATCAGAAGGTCATAAGGTAGAGAAGTAAAAAGAGCCTTATGTTCCCTTCCACAATCAATTCCCTTATTATAACTAAAGAGTTTCTAGACACGACTTTGACCAGTTTGGCTTGGTAATCCTACAGGCAGTCAGGCTCTGATACCAAAGCTGTCAGGACCCCGATCCTAAGTCACACCGATCTAGCATGTAACACATCATATCACTTTGCTGCCTCACGCATGGTATCCCCATGGGTGCCACCTTACCTGGCCCGAGACCGTTTGCGTATTTTGGCTCACGTATATGATAGAGTCACTAGCATCCATATGACAGAGACCCGGGCCGACATGACTAGTTGTAAACCAAAAGTGGCACTAAATTACAGAGACAGGCATACATGACCTAACAACGAATGTGTCGGTCATCAACGTATGAACCCAAGTGGTAGCAAGCTACAAGGACTTAAAGGAACAACGCGTGACATTTCCCTGAAGGGACAGACACAGGAACGAAGAAGGACACATGTCGGCCAGCCTAAGTGTTCCGGAGCAGTAGCAAGCTACCAAGGCTCAATGGAAGCACTAGGAGGCATTTCCCTATAAGATAGGCTACCAAGGGTAAACAACTAGGTGTCGGATCCCACACATAGCAATACACATTATACGTACGCATAACTTGCAAGTATGTGATGTACAACATGGCATCACAACATAACTCAACAACTCATATAGATAAAGGCCCAAAAGAACCATCATAACATTTATTACAAGCAGTGGGTCTCATGACCCAACATACAGAGCATACAGGCAACGGAAGCATAACATGTCTGAGTACAAACAACTACAAAAGAAAAAGGCTGAGAAGCCTGACTATCTACAAGACCCTCCCAAGGGTACAAGATCGTAGCTGAGGTAACAAGCTAAACGTCGAAGTCCACACGGAACCACTAGTGAGACTGAAGTCTCTCTGCAAAACATAAATTAAGCAAACATGAGTACAGAGGTACTCAGCAAGACTTACATCAGAACTAGCTACATATGCATCAGTATCAACAAAGGGGTGGTGGAGTTTGACTGGAGCAAGCCAGCTTTGACTCGGTGGCTATCCTGAACTACGACTGCAAGTAACTCTTTGGAGGTGGCGCACACGAGTCCTCATATTCACCAACCAATACACCACAATGGACCCGCTCCCGTCTCCCTACGAGAATGCCATCCATAGCACTCACGCTTATCTTGCGCATTTTAGAGTATCCACTTTCACTTGTCTATGAACTGCATAAGCAACCCAGAAGTCCTTCACCGCAGACACGGCTATTCGAATAGATCATTTGTAACCCTGCAGGGGTGTATTTCTTCACATGTGTTTCCACCACTTAGCGTCTGCACACGACATGTGCTCGGCGGACTTCAAGCGAAAGCCGACATGGGTGTAGACCACGACCCGACTAACCACACAACTCCCTAGTCCAGGTTTATCGCCTATTCAGGTTCCATCCGAAGGGAGTCTGGTCGAGGTTTCCACTTACGGCCCCAAACGATGTGTACAGGGTTCTCGAGGCACCAAACGGGCGTCCCGGTACACCGTGCCACGTGCCTATCGCATCACAGCCCACCCCTCCGGTCAGCGTTGTGCACGGCCTCCAGCATACTACAAACACCAGAAACTAATTGCAACTCCTGGACAGAGGACAAGGGCGGTTAATAAGTTGTAATGCCCAGGATGGGACTATACCTCCTACGTGTCGAGGCACGACTTAAAGGTATAAGCCCATCCTAGAATGATCTCAAGTCTGGTATCTTTGCACGACTCATGTAAAAGAGGGATTAAATTGCAAAAGGAGATAGTTGGCTTACACTCGCCACTTCACACAATACATTACATAAGCAAACATCATACAAACATCACAACCTGACTACGGGTGAAGATCCAAAAGAAAGATACCAAAACAACATAAAGCCACAGGCCAAGATCGAATCCTAGTAGAAACCACTACTGAACATCGAAACGTCACAAGCAAACGGTCAAACTCTTCAACAAGCTCCTGGTGAAGAACTTGAACCAGCTCCTGCATCGTACACGGCTGAACCTGCATCTGGTGTGGTGAAGTAACTGTGAGCCACAGAGGACTCAGCAATCCCGTTCCCGGGTAACACGACTATTTAAGCCTTGGGTGAGGATAAGGCTGAAGAAAGAAATATGAGGTGAAGGAACAAACAAGAGTCTGCAGCAGCAACTAGCACTAACTTACGTAAAAGAGAGCGAGAAGAGAAGTGCCTCGGTCGAAAGATGATCACGAAGTGATCCTAGCTAAAACCGGTCAAACATAACCCCACCGTGTTCAACTCCCGAATCCCTATTCGGAAATTGACAGTCACGGTACACACGCTGGTAGTGTATTGAATCATTGTGTCAAGTTATCTACAACCGGATATTAACAAGCTCCCATCTGCCACATAACCGCGGGCACGGCTTTCGAAAGTTCAAACCCTGCAGGGGTGTTCCAACTTGGCCCATCACAAGCCCACGATCCGCGAAGTCGCAACTCCATAGGTGGGAAGACCCGAGTATTCTCGGAATCCCGTGCTCAAGTTAAACCGAACTAAGGTAAGGCTAATCCAGCAAATCCTCCCGGCGTGCCGACACCCTGATAGTAGCCGCGCGTATCTCGTCTCAGGCCACGACCGGATGGGCGATTCTACAGGACCCAATCCTCGAGTTTCCCCGTGGTGGTTCCCGCAGACTCCCCGTTTGGGACCAACACCATCGGCACTGGCCCCCCTGCTATGTAGAAATAAAGGATCCTCGAGGGAGCGACCCTCTATGCAAATTTAATTAATTAAATAAGTTGTTATTATGAGGCAAATAGTACCAAATGTTGGGACTTGCTGGAAAAGACTTAGCACTTAGCGGTTTATCAAGGGGGTCCCATACACCCCAACCGTGTTAGGAACGCATAATCAAGGAACATAACACCGGTTTATACGGTTCCTAACGGCATGAGTGGAACAAAACACCAAGCAAAAAGGCTTAGCCTTCCACCCTGCCAGTATATAGATGATTTCATTTTTAAGCATTTATATAGTGTGATATAACCCAACCAAACTTCAACATGAAGCAAGCATCTTCAATCTTCACCTGCAACTAACAATGCTATAAGAGGGGCTGAGCGAAGCGTACTTAGCCAAGCAACGGTTTGCGTAGGTAGGGTGGTTAAACATGACAATTGGTTACAAGTAGGAGGCTGACAGGAAAACATGGGCATCGAGGCAAAACTATAGAGCGATACTCTAGCAATAGGCAAAGATAGTAATGGTATCCGGGTTCGGTCATCTTGCCTGGGATTCCACAAAGGAGAAGAACGAATCCAAGAAGAAGACGGAGCAACAGTCGAGCGGATCCTCACAACTCCGGAACGGAACCGAAGCTAACAAGAGAAGCAACCGGAAAGAAACAAACAACACGGTAAACACACAAGCATCAACATGGCATACGATGCGCAAACAAGCATGATGCATGTCCGGTTTAAATATGCATGGCATGGCAAAGTGCACAAACAAATACTACAAGTTAAGTGGAGATCAATATGCAACGAGTTGCATATTGACGAAAACACCACATTTAATTATTTAGTTGACTCTCGCTATTAGCAAGACAAGATTAAATGTTTTTAACATGGCAAGAGGTGAAGCATAAAGAAACTACACTAATAAGACATTTTAAATGAGGCCGGAGAATAACAACAACATATCCGGAAAATCCTCATGAGCATGTTTAATAATTATAAGCAACAACAATTAAACATATTAAATGTTGTTAACATGATGCGGATGAGATGAACAAGTTTATGCCAGTTTTATTAAAAGGGTTAACAATTAACAAGATATGAAGCATTTGTCACCGTGGTGGAAGGAAAAGGTGACACGGCAACGATTCCGAAAATGATGCCACGGCAACATATCGGTTCCGGTAACTCGTTGAGAGTCCGGTGCAAAAGATGAAGGGCGGAGTGGGTGAGTCAAACGAGATGAAGGAGGTGGGGCGTTCCCGTTACCGGGTTCCCACGAGTCGGTGACGAGGCAACCGAGGAACACAACAAAAGGTCGGAACGGGCACGAGCACACACAAGGGAGACATTTCATACAACACAAGCAAGCACAAGCGTTCAACCACGGGGTCGTCTCGGGGTTATACCTTCGAAGCGTGCATTTCGGGACGGTCCGAGACGTAGTGGAAGTAGAGGAAGTAGTCGTTCACGTTTCCGAAGAGGAAGTAGCCGTTTCACGAGGTCGCCAACGAGTAGTCGTTCCGTAGAGGTACTTGGCGCCTCGGTAGTCGTTCACGGGGCGACGGTAGTGGTACACATGTTGTCGGGGTACTTGTCGTTCACGAGTGCTCCGGGCGTCGAGGTACTTGTACATGTAGTGGTACTTGTCGGGTCATGTAGTGGTTCACGTTCATCGGAGAGGTACTTGGTGTTTCCGGGCGTCGGTAGGGGTACTTGTCGCGGTCGTCGTCGACGTAGAGGAACTTGGTCTCGGCTTGTCGTTTTTCCGTAGATGAACGGGTCGTCGTGGTACTTGTCGGGGCCGTCTTGGCAACGTAGTTGTACACGGGTCGTTGCGGTCTTTGGCGGTAGACGTTTCCGTTCTCTGTCAAGGTCAACACCAGCATGCACGAAAACAAAACAAAATCTACAGCACAAAACTCAACACGGCAGCAACAGCACGGAGGACCACGGCCGGATCCCTCCTGATCCGGGCCGGATGGAGGCGAAGCAGGGTCGCGGGCCTGCGAGGAGGCACTTGCGGCGAGGCAGCACGGGCGCTGGCATGTGGCCTTCGAAGGCAAGAGGACGGGGCCGAGGATGGCCGCGGCCGCGCGGCGCGGTGGCTCGCCCGCGGGACGCCAGGGAACAAGCTGGAGGAGTACTGCCGCCTGCGCTGCCTGGCCAAGGAGGCGGCGGTCGCGGGGCTGCAGAGCCTCAGACCGGCGACCTGGAGGCGGGGCAGAAGGGCGCCTGCGGGAAGGACGACGCGCTGGACGGGGCAGGGAGCCCGCGCTTGGGGCGGCTCGTGCCAGAGGGAGACGAGGCAGGGGCGCTCGGATGCTGGACGGGGCGCCGCGCGAGGAACGGAGGGAGGCCGACGGCTGGGAAGAAGGGCCTGGCCGCGGCGCTCGGTGGAGGCTCGAGGAGAGGGTTCGTGCGGCAGAGGGAGATCGAGGGCTCGAGGGAGATCGGGGCGAAGAGAGAGTGCGAGAGGGAGGCAGAGGGAAAGGGAACGGGCTCGTGCGGGGTGAGCGAGAGAGATCGAGAGGGACCTGGGTCGGGCACAGAGGCGAAGGAGCGAGGGAAACGGGGTGGCGGCGGCGTCGCACGAGGGGGACGAGGGGAGAAGCTGCGAGGGGAGTTAGGGTTCGGTGGAGAGGAGGCCAGATCGGAAAATAATTCAAACATATTTGAATTTAATTCAAATAGGTTTGAACTAAGACGAGATTATTGAAGTGTCCAAAAATGTTCAAATTTTCGGAGGAACCTCGAAACAACGGAAAATAATTATTGGCAAGGTTTTGAAGGTGAAACTCGAAGTGAAAAGACATGGAGAAATTATGCAAGTGTGTTACGGTGAATTCCAACAAAGGGAATATTTTAAATATAGCTCCCTAAATAGTGAGAGGCTTTTATATGTTATAAAGAGAAGTCATCTTCCCTCGATTTAAATGGACCGAAGGTCCACACGAATTATTTAAGTTGAGATGCAAAATAAAATATGACATGATGGCATGATGACATGATGCAATGCAAAAAATAAATAACACAAGCTCAAAAGAAAACACACGGGCAACCCGGAACATCTGGAATCTTCGGGACTCTTCTGGAATCTTCTGGGACGTCGGTCTCGGGCGTCACATAAGTCGAGCGGGGTCATATTTCAGGGCCCAACGTGTGGTAGTAGCTGTTCATGGATCAACAAACACAGAACTCAGTTCCCGAGGACGGTTTCAATGAGACAACCCACCATGTACTCTTACATGGCCTCTCATCGCTACCTTTACCAAATCGTGTTCACACACTTAGCTCTCAACAGTAGGACATGATGATCACATTCCGATTCATCCCCGATGAATCAGACCTGACACAACTCTAAGCAAAAGCAGGCATAACCAGAAAGCATGAACGAGTAGGCACATCATGGCTCAAACAACTCCTACTCATGCTAGTGGGTTTCAACTATTTACTGTGCCAATGACAGGTCATGCAGAGGAAAAGGGGTTCAGCTACCGCAACAAATAGCAGTTGAAACGTTGTTGCCCTAATGCAGTAAAAGAGAGCAAGAGTGAGAGAGTGGGATTGTATCGGAATGCTCAATGGGGTTTTGCTTGCCTATCACTTCTGAAGATAGTAAAGCTCTTCATCCGTGTCATCAAACTTATCGCCGGAACAGCGTCTACTGAGAGGGGACGAACACCGACAAACAAGAGAGAACACAATCAATGCAATGCGACAATATGATGCATGATCATGACATGGAAATATGATGTTTATTGAGCTAATGCAACTAGCAAACATATTAAATGAAGTTGGTTTGAACCAAAGGTTCAAATTCAAACTCCCGATGTGATCATTCAAATGCCGTTTAATTGATTTGATCTGATCAGCAGGTATAAGTTGTTGAAACATGCATAAAAATGCCATAAACAGATTCCTCATATTTTTCTGATAATTTTTCATATATAAATTATTTCATTTGGAGTTATAGATTATTTTCTATGTTTTTTAGAAGTTTTGAGTATTTTCTGAAATTCATAAATCATTGTCTGATTTATATTAATTCCAGAAATACTTTACTGCGTTAGCATGGTGTCATGCTTACGTCAGCGGGTCAACAGGGTCAGTCCAGGTCAAACCTGACCAGTGGGGCCCACTGGTCAGTGATTCGGGGCTAGTTTGGGTGGATGACAGGTGGGACCGGTCAACGCTGACTTGGCTAAAGTCAAAGCTGGCACGTGGGGTCCACATGATTAGTACTAATCTAAACAGGAAAATTATACTAACCTAATTAGGCACAGAGGCCCACATGTCAGTGTCAATAGGCTAATTAATCTTAATTAAAAGCTTCACTAATAATTAGCAGAGGCTAGGGCCCACTTCTCGGCGACCCGGGGGAGGTCAAACCCTCGCTCAGACAGGCGAAACGACCGGCGGCTAGCCGCCGGCGAGGCCGAACGCGGCGGAGGGCGTCGGGAAACCGCCTCCGGCGACCAAAAGGACGGCGGAGGGCACCTATGCGGAGCTGGCGAACTCACGCATCCAACGGGGCGAGTGGGAGCAGCTGGGGTGGCCGGAATCATCACCGGCGTCGACCTTGGCAGTCGCCGGAGCTCGGTGAGCTCGGGGTCGACGCTACGGCAGCGGGGCAGCTCGTGCGGGGCACCTATGTGCTCTACGCGGCGCGGGGAAGAAGCTGAGCACGACAGCCAGACCGCTAGGTGGCCGGGGACACGTCGGCGGCGAGCACAGGCGGCGGCGCGCTACGGTGAGCAAGGGGGCGAGGTCTACAGCGAGCAAACGAAGCGGGGAAGAGGGGGGTTTGACGCAGGGACTCACGGAAGACACGTAGAGCAGATAAGCCGGCTCGGGGAGGCACGGACGGTGTCATGGTGTTGCCGACAATCTCAGCAGCCGAAGGAGGAAGGAGCGGTCGAGGACGGCGCTTCGAGGCCCTTCCGGTCACGTGGCTCTATGCGGAGGACGTAGAAGTTGCGGCGGAGCACTTGGACAAGTCTAAGAGGCGAGGGGGAGGCTGTGGCTACAGCAGCGACGAGCAGCGGCGACGGCAGCGCTCGGCGGTGGGGAGAAGAGCGAGACAAAGAAGGGGAAGGAACACAGGAAGAGTGAGAGAGGGGCGAGGGGTTCGGGGGGTCTACGTGGCGTCGTCCAGAGCATCGGGGAGGGATGCAGGCAGGCAGGAGGTGGCAGCGTGTGCTCGCGCGCGGCGGCCACACGCGCGCTGTCCTTCTTTCAAGGGAAGAAGAAGACCGGGGAGCCCCTGGTGGGCTGTGACGCCCCCGATTTGACCGTACACTAATCATGCACGCAAATGTGTACGACCAAGATCAAGGACTCACTGGAAGATATCACAACACAACTCTAGACACAAATTAAATAATACAAGCTTTATATTACAAGCCAGGGGCCTCGAGGGCTCGAATACAAAAGCTCGGAAACACAAGAGTCAGCGGAAGCGACAATATCTGAGTACAGACATAAGTTAAACAAGTTTGCCTTAAGAAGGCTAGCACAAAAGTAACAACGATCGAAAAGGCAAGGCCTCCTGCCTGGGACCTCCTAACTACTCCTCGAAGCCGATCTCCATGTAGAAACATCATCGGGATCCTCTGGCTCCTGGACTCCACCGATCTGGTTGCATCAACCAGAAAGAAGAAAGAAGGGGGAAAAGGGGGAGCAAAGCAACCGTGAGTACTCATCCAAAGTACTCGCAAGCAAGGATCTACACTACATATGCAATGATATATGTGTAAAGGGGTAATATCTGTGGACTGAACTGTAGAAAGCCAGAATAAGAGGGGGATAGCTAATCCAAACGAAAACTACGCTTCTCGTAACCTCCATCTTGCAGCAGAAGATGAGGGTAGCTGGAAAGTAACAAGTATCCTCGCTTCTCGCAGCCTTCGTCTTGCAGCAGTAGAAGGGAGTAGATGGTAAGTTCACCAAGTAACATCGTATAGCATAATCCTACTCGCCGATCCTCCCGCACATCACCCTATGAGAGAGCAACCACCGAGTTATATCTGGAACTCGTCTGGGTGTGTTTTATTAAGTATCCAGTTCTAGTTGTCATGAGGTCCGAGTACAACTCCGGGTCGTCCTTTTACCGAGGGACACGGCTATTCGAATAGATTAACTTCCCTGCAGGGGTGCACCACATATCCCAGCACACTTGATCCCATTTGGCCGGACACACTTTCCAGGGTCATGCCCGGCCTCGGAAGATCAACACGTCGCAGCCCTACCTAAGCACAGCAGAGAGGTCAGCACGCCGGTCTAAGTCCTAGGCGCGCAGGGGTCCGGGCCCATCGCCCAACGCACACCTGCACGTTGCGTACGCGGCCGGTAAGCAGACCTAGCCTCTCCTAATACCAGAGTAGGCTTTCCAGTCCAATCCGGCGCGCGCCGCTAAGTCGCTGACGTCAAAAAGGCTTCGGCTGATACCACGACGTCGAGTACCCATAACTATTCCCACGTAGCTGGTTAGTGCGTATAGACCAAATGGCCAGACTCAGATCAAATACCAAGATCTCGATAAACGTGTTATTATGACATAACCGCGGTCAACGACCAGGGCCAGGCCCACCTGTCTCCTAGGTGGTCGCAACCTGCCCTGTCGCTCCGCCACAAAGTAACCATCAGGGGGCTGTCGGGAACCCAGGCCCACCACTACCTGGGTGGAACCACCTGCCCCTTCAGCCCCCATCTCCGAATCATCATCATGTGTATGCAAAGTATGTATATAGTATATACCCGTGATCACCACCCGAGTGATCACGGCCCGATGGTATAGCATGGCAGACGGACAAGAATGAAGGGCCACTGATGGAATACTAGCATCCTATACTAAGCATTTAGGATTGCAGGTAAGGTATCAACAATGGTAGCAACAATGACAGGCTATGCAGCAGAATAGGATTATCGAAAGCAGTAACATGCTACACTACTCTAATGCAAGCAGTAGAGAGAAGAGTAGGCGATATCTGGTGATCAAAAGGGGGGGCTTGCCTGGAAGCTCTGCAGACGAAAGGAATCTTCAGAAGCGTAGCCGTAGTCGAACACCGAAGCATCAATGGTCTCGGGGTCTATCACAGTATCGGAGTCTACCGAAAATAAGCAACGAAGGGGAAACAAATAAATAACAGAGCAAACAATAGCATCACAAAGCATAACATGGCAAAAGGCGGTGCTACGTGTGACCTAACGCGGTGCTCGGTGATACAGGCGAAGAGGAATAACATCCGGGAAAGTATTCCCGGTGTTTCGCGCTTTCGGACAGAGGGGCCGGAGGGGGAAAGTTGCGGGTTCGGTATGATAGGGAGGCGCAGTGGACGAACGGGCTGCGTAGTCGGATGCGTCTCGTCGTTCTGAGCAACTTTCATGTTCATAGTTTTTCCATCCGAGCTACGGTTTATTTTATATTAATTTTAAAAGGATTTAATCATTTACTAGAATTAATATAATTAATTTAATTCTAAAATTGCATTTATGACGTCATCGTGACGTCAGCGGTCAACTCTGACCGTTGACTGATCGAAATGACAAGTGGGTCCCACTGTCATAGGTTGTTCACTAATTAACTGCAACTAGTTTAATTAACAGATAGGATTAAGTTTAGTTAAATTAGATTAATTAAGTTAATTAATTATTTACTTAATTAATTATTATCCTTTTATTTATTTATTTTAACGTTCACAAGGGTGGGTCCCACTGTCATTGTCTAAGACTAATAGAATAGACTTAATTAGTTCAGTTAATTGATTAGGTTAGTTAATCACAATTAATTAAGTTCAACTAATTAATTAATTAACTACTATTATATTATCTATTTTTATTAATTTCTTTTTTTTCGTTCTGGGGGGGTGGGGCCCTGGCGTCAATGGCCCCAGGGGGCCTAACGGGCGACGGGCGAATGGGTACGGGGCGAACGGGCGCTGCCCGTGTGGCACTGCGACCCGGCGCCGCCGGTGTGGGCGCGGGCGAAGGGCGCCGGCGACCCGAGGTAGCCGCAGTGGCGGGCTGGAGCGGTCGGAAGGGGGGGCAGACGACGCGCTGGCGACAGGGGGGCGAACGCGGTCGGCGCGGCCAGCGGGGCGAGCGTCGAACAAGGCGACGAGGGGAGGCACAGCGCGCGACCACGGTGGCGCCGCCGCGGCCGGGGCGTGCCCGGGCGCGCGCGGGCGC
>LR738714.1:493870346-493888803 GCA_902687465.1 Secale cereale | reverse complement strand
TAGCTTTTGATCGTGTCAGTTATCGCTATAGTTTTCTGCATGTCAAGTATAAGTTCCTATGACCATGAGATCATGTAACTCACTGACACCGTAGGAGTGCTTTGTGTGTACCAAACGTCACAACGTAACTGGGTGACTATAAAGGTACTCTACAGGTATCTCCGAGGGTGTCTGTTGAGTTGACATGGATCAAGACTGGGATTTGTCACTCCGTATGACGGAGAGGTATCTCCGGGCCCACTCGGTAATACGTCATCTCAATGAGCTCAAAGTGACTAAGTAGTTGGTCACGGGATTATGTATTACGGTAACGAGTAAAGAGACTTGCCGGTAACGAGATTGAACTAGGTATAGAGATACCGACGATCGAATCTCGGGCAAGTAACATACCGACGAGACAAAGGGAACTGTATACGGGATTGCCTGAATCCTTGACATCGTGGTTCATCCGATGAGATCATCGAGAAACATGTGGGAACCAATATGGGTATCCAGATCCCGCTATTGGTTGTTGACCTGGGAGTGTCTCGGTCATGTCTACATGGTTTCCGAACCCGCAGGGTCTACACACTTAACGTTCGGTGACGCTAGGGTTGTTAGTGAGAAAAGTGTATGGTTACCGAAGGTTGTTCGGAGTCCCGGATGAGATCCCGGACAAGACGAGGGTCTCCGGAATGGTCCGGAGACGAAGATTGATATATAGGATGAAAGGTTTCGGAGTCTGGAAGTGTTCCGGAGAGCATCGGGAAATCGGCGGAATACCGAAAAGGGGTTTCGGGGGTTCCGGAAGCAGTTCTGGGCCTAATGGGCCACAAGGGGGAACACCACAGCCCTCAAGGGGCTGTGCGCCCCCCCCTGGGCCCTCTCCTTGTGCGCCAAGGGGGGTGGACCCCTCTAGGGTGGCCGCACCCCCTAAGCCTTGGGGGGCAAGGCACCTAGGGGGGAAACCCTAGGGCCTGCCCTGGCCGCCGCCCCCCCCATGCCCTGGCCGCCGGCCCCCTAGGGGAAACCCTAGGGCGCCCCCCCTCTCCTCCTTCCCCCTATATATAGAGGGGTAGAGGGAGGGCAGCCAACACAAGTTTGTGCCTCGGTGCTGCCCTCCCTCTCCCACAACATCTTCTTCTCCCGCGGTGCTTAGGCGAAGCCCTGCTGGAATTCTCCTCCACCATCACCACCACGCCGTCGTGCTGCCGGTTCTCCATCAACCTCTCCTCCACCATTTGCTGGATCAAGAAGGAGGAGACGTCCCCGAGCCGTACGTGTGAAGAACGCGGAGGCACCGTTGCTTCGGTGCTAGGATCTTCGGCGATCTGAATCGCGGCGAGTACGACTCCATCATCCGCGTTCATAACGCTTCCGCTTAGCGATCTACAAGGGTATGTGGATCCTACTCTCCCCTCGTAGTTGCATCTACTAGATTGATCTTGGTGAACGTAGAGAAAAATTTTTGTTTTCCATGCAACGTTCCCCAACACTATTGTGATGCTAAACCACTGTCTAAGTTTGCGCTCTTGATTTTTCTCTCGGTGGATCTTGAACTCAAATCACTTGGAGAGGGGATACTAGTCAATCTTCTCATAAATCTTAAGCGGAGTAGACAACGAACAACGTTGGAGCGGGTGGCTATTTATAGTCGCAGCCTTCCCAGAAGGGAAATGACCAAATTGGACATGTGGAGCGGCCAATGGCCGAACGACGCGAGTGCAATGGTCGGAAATTTGAGCATAATGGTGATGTCTACTCCGCAACCTTCTTCTTGTAGACGTTGTTGGGCCTCCAAGTGCAGAGGTTTGTAGGATAGTAGCAAATTTCCCTCAAGTGGATGACCTAAGGTTTATCAATCTGTGGGAGGCGTAGGATGAAGATGGTCTCTCTCAAACAACCTTGCAACCAAATAACAGAGAGTCTCTTGTGTCCCCAACACACCCAATACAATGTTAAATTGTATAGGTGCACTAGTTCGGCGAAGAGATGGTGATACAAGTGCAATATGGATGGTAGACAATATGTTTTTGTAATCTGAAAATATAAAACAACAAGGTAACTAATGATAAAAGTGAGCACAAACGGTATTGCAGTGCTTTGAAACAAGGCCTAGGGTTCATACTTTCACTAGTGCAAGTTCTCTCAACAATGATAACATAACTGGATCTAGGGATGGACCAAAAGCTCGTAGCTCGCGAGCTTAGTGAGCGCTCGATAGTTCGGCTCGTTAAGCTTGTAGCTCGCTTCTTAATGAATAGAGCCAATCATTGATTTTAGCTCGTTAAGCTTAATGAGCTTAACGAGCGAGCTAACGAGTTTCACGAGTAGCTCGTTAAGCTCGTTAGTGACATCACAACACATATTTCATCTTACGTGGCAAACTTTTGTAGCACCTTAGCTCTCCTATTCAATCTAATCAACATAGAAGACAACAAACTAGTGTATTTCTTTTCGTAGTCACCATTATTCATCTTAAAAACCACACATATGCACTCACAATGTAGATTGTAACCCATTATAATCTGTGAACGAGCGCTCACGAGCTTAACGAGCTTCAAACGAACCGAGCCGAGCAGGGTTTTCTGCTCGTTAATCTTAACGAGCTTAACGAGCCGAGTCTTAACGAGCATGAGCTTAACGAGTACGAGCTTAACGAGCCGAGCAGCTCGTTAGTCCACCCCTAACTGGATCATATAACTATCCCTGAACATGCAACAAAGAGTCACTCCAAAGTCACTAATAGCGCAGAACAAACAAAGAGATTATTGTAGGGTACGAAACCACCTCAAAGTTATTCTTTCTGATCGACCTATTCAAGAGTCCGTAGTAAAAATAACACGAAGCTATTCTTTCCGTTCGGTCTATCCTAGAGTTCGTACTAGAATAACACCATAAGACACACATCAACCAAAACCCTAATGTCACCTAGATACTCCATTGTTACCTCAAGTATCTGTGGCCATGATTATATGATATGCATCACACAATCTCAGATTCATCTATTCAACCAACACAAAGAACTTCAAAGAGTGCCCCAAAGTTCTACCGGAGAGTCAAGACAAAAACATGTGCCAACCCCTATGCATAGATTCCCAAGGTCATGGAACCGGCAAGTTGATCACCAAAACATACACCAAGTGAATCAATAGAATACCCCATTGTCACCACGGGTATCCCACGCAAGACATACATCAAGTGTTCTCAAATCCTTAAAAACTCAATCTGATAAGATAACTTCAAAGGGAAACTCAATCCATTACAAGAAGGTAGAGGTGGAGAAACATCATAAGATCCAACTATAATAGCAAAGCTCGTGATACATCAAGATCGTGCCAAATCAAGAACACGAGAGAGAGAGAGAGAGAGAGAGAGAGAGAGAGAGATCAAACATATAGCTACTGGTACATACCCTCAGCCCCGAGGGTGAACTACTCCCTCCTCGTCACGGAGAGCACTGGGATGATGAAGGTGACCACCGGTGATGGATCCCCCCTCCGACAGGGTGCCGGAACAGGGTCCCGATTGGTTTTTGGTGGCTACAGAGGCTTGCGGCGGCGGATCTTTGGATCTAGGTTTCTTTTCAGGGGTTTCTGCATTTATAGGAATTTTTGGCGTCGGTCTCACGTTAGGGGGGGTCTCCGAGTTGTCCACGAGGCAGGGTCGCACCCAGAGGGTAGGGCGCGCCCTCCACCCTCGTGGACGGCACGGGACTCTTCTGGCCCAACTCTTTTACTCTGAGGGCTTCTTTTGGTCCATAAAAAATCATCAAAAATTGGCACGTCAATTGGACTCCGTTTGGTATTCCTTTTCTGTAAAACTCAAAAACAAGGAAAAATAGAAATTGGCACTGGGTTCTAGGTTAATAGGTTAGTCCCAAAAATCATATAAAATAGCATATAAAACATCCAAGACAGATAATATAATATCATGGAACAATCAAAAATTATAGATACGTTGGAGACGTATCAAGCACCCCCAAGCTTAATTCCTGCTCGTCCTCAAGTAGGTAAATGATAAAAACAGAATTTTTGATATGGAATGCTACGTAACATAATTGTCAATGTAATTTTCTTTATTGTGGCATGAATGTTCAGATCCGAAAGATTCAAGACAAAAGTTTAATATTGAAATAAAAATAATAATACTTCAAGCATACTAACAAAGTAATCGTGTATTCTCAAAATAACATGGCCAAAGAAAGTATATCCCTACAAAATCATATAGTTTGTCTATGCTCCATCTTCGTCACACAAAATATTCAAATCATGCACAACCTCGGTTTCAGCCAAGCAATTGTTTCATACTTTAGCATTCTCAAACTTTTTCAACTTTCACGCAATACATGAGCGTGAGCCATGGATATAGCACTATAGGTGGAATAGAGTGGTGGTTGTGGAGAAGACAAAAAAGGAGGAAGATGGTCTCACATCAACTTGGCGTATTAATGGGCTATGGAGATGCCCATCAATAGATATCAATGTGAGGGAGTAGGGATTGCCATGCAACGGATGCACTAGAGCTATAAATGTATGAAAGCTCAACAAAAGAAACTAAGTGGGTGTGCATTCAACTTGCTTGCTCACGAAGACCTGGGGAATTTGAGGAAGCCCATCGTTGGAATATTCAAGCCAAGTTCTATAATGAAAAATTCCCACTAGTATATGAAAGTGACAAAATAAGAGACTCTCTATCATAAAGATCATGGTGCTACTTTGAAGCACAAGTGTGAGATAGTAGCATTGTCCCCTTTTTTT
Organism: Secale cereale; assembly: GCA_902687465.1. Classification (NCBI taxonomy): domain Eukaryota; kingdom Viridiplantae; phylum Streptophyta; class Magnoliopsida; order Poales; family Poaceae; genus Secale; species Secale cereale. The sequence goes on along the minus strand of LR738714.1, from coordinate 493,884,064 downwards.
CTTTTCCCCCTTTTTTGGGCCTTCCTTTTTTTATTTGGCCTTTATCCTTTTTTTATTTGGCCTTTCTCTTTTTTTGGCCTTTTTTTCGGGACAATGCTCTAATAATGATGATCATCACACTTCTATTTAATTACAACTCGAAGATTACAACTCGATACTAGAACAAAATATGACTCTATATGGATGCCTCCGGCGGTGTACCGGGATGTGCAATGAATCAAGAGTGACATGTATGAAAAATTATGCATGGTGGCCTTGCCACAAATACGATGTCCACTACATGATCATGCAAAGCAATATGACAATGATGAAGCGTGTCATAATAAACAGAACGGTGGAAAGTTGCATGGCAATATATCTCGGAATGGCTATGGAAATGCCATAATAGGTAGGTATGGTGGCTGTTTTGAGGAAGATATATTGTGGGTTTATGGTACCGGCGAAAGTTGAGCAGTACTAGAGAGGCTAGCAATGGTGGAAGAGTGAGAGTGCGTATAATCCATGGACTCAACATTAGTCATAAAGAATTCACATACTTATTGCAAAAATCTACAAGTCATAAAAAACCAAGCACTACACGCATGCTCCTAGGGGAAGTGTTGGTAGGAGTTAACCATCGCGCGATCCCGACCTCCACACAAAGGAAGACAATCAAAGAAATACTTCATGCTTCAAATTTGTTACACAACGGTTACCATACGTGCATGCTATGGGACTTGCAAACCTCAACACAAGTATTCTTCAAATTCACAATTACTCTACTAGCATGACTCTAATATCACTATCCTCATATCTCAAAATAGTCATCAAGCATCAAACTTCTCATATTATTCAACGCACTTTATATGGAAGTTTTTATTATATCCCTCTTGGATGCCAATCATATTAGTGCTAAATTCATAATCTAAGCAAATTACCATGCTGTTCTAAAAGACTCTCAAAATAATATAAGTGAAGCATGAGATTTCATCTATTTCTTCAAAATAAAACAACCGCCGTGCTCTAAAAAGATATAAGTGAAGCACTAGAGCAAACGACAAACTACTCCAAAAGATATAAGTGAAGATCAATGAGTAGTTGAATAATTATGTAACTATGTGAAGACTCTCTAACATTTAAGAATTTCAGATCTTGGTATATTATTCAAACAGCAAGCAAAACAAAATAAAATAAATTGATGCTCCAAGAAAAACACATATCATGTGGTGAATAAAAATATAGCCTCAAGTAAAGTTACAGATGAACAAAGACGAAAGAGGGGATGCCTTCCGGGGCATCCCCAAGCTTAGGCTCTTGGTTATCCTTGAATATTACCCTCGGGTGCCTTGGGCATCCCCAAGCTTAAACTCTTGCCACTCCTTATTCCATAGTCCAATGAATCTTTACCCAAAACTTGAAAACTTCACAACACAAAACTCAACAAAAAACTCGTAAGCTCCATTAGTATAAGAAAATAAAACCACCACTTAGGTACTGTTCTGAACTCATTCTAAATTCATATTGGTGTAATATCTACTGTATTCCAACTTCTCTATGGTTCATACCCTCCGATACTACTCATAGATTCATTAAAATAAGCAAACAACACATAGAAAACAGAATCTGTCAAAAACAGAACTGTCTGTAGCAATCTGTAACTTTTGAATACTTCTGTAACTCAAAAAGTTCTGAAATAAATTGATGGACGTGAGGAATTTGTCTATTAATCTTATTCAAAAAGAATCAACTCAAAATCACTCTTCTGCACAAAATGGCAGCTAATCTCGTGAGCGCAAAATTTCTGTTTTTTACGGCAAGATCACATTCACTTTCACCCAAGTCTTCCTAAAGGTTCTACTTGGCACTTTATTGAAATAAAAGCTATAAAACATGATTACTTCGGTATCTTAATCATGTGAACACACAAAAACAGTAGGGATAAATATTGGGTTGTCTCTCAACAAGTGCTTTTCTTTAATGCCTTTTAGCTAGGCATGATGACGACAATGATGCTCACATAAAAGATAAGAAATGAAACATAAAGAGAGCATCATGAAGAATATGACTAGCACATTTAAATCCAACCCACTTCCTATGCATAGGGATTTTGTGATCAAACAACTTATGTGACCAAGAATCAACTAGCATAGGAAGGCAAAGCAAGCATAACTTCAAGATTTTCAACACATAGAGAGGAAACTTAATATTATTGCAATTCTATAAGCATATATTCCTCCCTCATAATTTTTTTAGTAGCATCATGAATTAATTCAACAATATAAACATCACATAAAGCATTCATTTCATGATCCCCAAGCATATAAATTTTATTACTCTCTACATAAGCAAATTTCTTCTCATGAATAATAGTGGGAGCAAACTCAACAAAATAATTATCATGTGAGGCATAATCAAATTGAAAACTAAAATCATGATGACAAGTTTCATGGTTATCATTATTCTTAATGGCATACAAGTCATCACAATAATCATCATAGATAGCAACTTTGTTCTCATAATCAATTGGGACCTCTTCCGAAATAGTGGATTCATCACTAAATAAAGTCATGACCTCTCCACATCCACTTTCATCAATATAATCATCATAAACAGGAGGCATGCTTTCATCATAATAAATTTGCTCATCAAAACTTGGGGGAATCAAAATATCATCTTCATCAAACATAGCATCCCCAAGCTTGTGGCTTTGCTTATCATTAGCATCATGGATATTCGAAGAATTCACGCTAACAACATTGCAATCATGCTCATCATTCAAGTATTTAGTGAAAAACATTTTAATGCATTCTTCTTCTAGTACTTGGGCACAATTTTCCTTTCAATCATTTTCATGAAAGACATTAAAAAGATGAAGCATATGAGGCACCCTCAATTCCATTTTTTGTAGTTTTCTTTTATAAACTAAACTAGTGATAAAACAAGAAACTAAAAGATTTGATTGCAAGATCTAAAGATATACCTTCAAGCACTCACCTCCCCGGCAACGGCGCCAGAAAAGGGCTTCGTTGATGGGATGTGAGTGTCGCTTACCTAGCCTCCCCGGCAACGTCGCCAGAAAAGAGCTTGATGTCTACTACGCAACCTTCTTCTTGTAGACGTTGTTGGGCCTGCAAGTGCAGAGGTTTGTAGGACTGTAGCAAATTTCCTTCAAGTGGATGACCTAAGGTTTATCAATCCGTGGGAGGCGTAGGATGAAGATGGTCTCTCTCAAACAACCCTGCAACCAAATAACAAAGAGTCTCTTGTGTCCCCAACACCAATAGAATGGTAAATTGTATAGGTGCACTAGTTCGGCGAAGAGATGTTGATACAAGTGCAATATGGATGGTAGATATAGGTTTTTGTAATCTGAAAATAGATAAAAACAGCAAGGTAACTAATAATAAAAGTAAGCACAAACGGTATTGCAATGCTTTGAAACAAGGCCTAGGGTTCATACTGTCACTAGTGCAAGTTCTCTCAACAATGATAACATAACTAGATCATATAGCTATCCCTCAACATGCAACAAAGAGTTACTCCAAAGTCACTAATAGTGGAGAACAAACGAAGAGATTATTGTAGGGTACGAAACCACCTCAAAGTTATTATTTCTGATCGATCTATTTAAGAGTCCGTAGTAAAATAACACGAAGCTATTCTTTCCGTTCGATCTATCCTAGAGTTCGTACTAGAATAACACCTTAAGACACACATCAACCAAAACCCTCATGTCACCCAGATACTCCATTGTTACATCAAGTATCCGTGGGCATGATTATACGATATGCATCACACAATCTCAGATTCATCTATTCAACCAACACAAAGAACTTCAAAGAGTGCCCCAAAGTTTCTATCGGAGAGTCAAGACGAAAACGTGTGCTAACCCCTATGCATAGATTCCCAAGGTCACGGAACCCGCAAGTTGATCACCAAAACATACATCAAGTGAATCAATAGAATACCCCATTGTCACCACGGGTATCCCACGCAAGACATACATCAAGTGTTCTCAAATCCTTAAAGACTCAATCTGATAGGATAACTTCAAAGGGAAAACTCAATCCATTACAAGAAGGTAGAGGGGGAGAAACATCATAAGATCCAACTATAATAGCAAAGCTCGTGATACATCAAGATCGTGCCAAATCAAGAACATGAGAGAGAGAGAGATGAAACACATAGCTACTGGTACATACCCTCAGCCCCGAGGGTGAACTACTCCCTCCTCATCATGGAGAGCGCCAGGATGATGAAGATGACCACCGGTGATGGATCCCCCCTCCGGCAGGGTGCCGGAACAGGGTCCCGATTCTTTTTTGGTGGCTATAGAGGCTTGCGGCGGCGGAACTCCCGATCTAGATTTCTTTTCGTTTTTTTTTTTGTATTTATAGGAAATTTTGGCGTCGGTCTCATGTCAGGGGGGTCTCCGAGTCGTCCACGAGGCAGGGGGTGCGCCCAGGGGGGTAGGGCGCGGCACCCCACCCTCGTGGACGGTCCGGGACTCTTCTGGACCAACTCACTCCGGGGGCTTCTTTTGGTCCATCAAAAATCATCAAAAAATGGCACGTCAATTGGACTCCATTTGGTATTCCTTTTCTGTAAAACTCAAAAACAAGAAAAAAAACAGAAACTGGCACTGGGCTCTAGGTTAATAGGTTAGTCCCAAAAATAATATAAAATAGCATATAATGCATATAAAACATCCAAGATAGATAATATAATAGCATGGAACAATAAAAAATTATAGATATGTTGGAGACGTATCAAATGGTAACATTACTTGTGGAGCAGGTAAAGCTAACTCCTTAGTCCAAAAGATATCTCCTGCAGCACGAAGAACAACGTCTACTACTGCCAGGTAATCATTCGGAGCATAAAGAGATTTCTCTTGCATCTTTCATAGGTTTTAGGCTAAGCATCACAGCGGATCTAAGCTTCGAGAACCTATACCCTCTTAATAGTACGGAGGTCCTGTGACTCAAGTAAATGAAGGAAGAACAACGAAAATAATAATGCATCTTCACTTTATCTTCGACTTCCATTCGCTGGAGTCAATATTCTTCGGACAGAATCTCCGAACCAATTGCTTCACGTCAGCAGTAAATCTTCAGGGGTTAATTCCTTCATGTCAATCTTCTCGCCTACATGTATTCAACAGATGTAGCTCATTCTTCTCTGCAGCGCATATGTTCTTTGGTGATGTTCCCTGAACTTATCGCCGGAGACAACATTCTCTTCGGTTCTGCATGGACTATTTCTCTCTGTGTGCACTAGCAAACAAATCACAAATCAGTCCATGCCTGTTTCTGCCAACAATCTCCAAAACATAGCAGGGCACCACCAACAACATGAATGCTTCATAAATTATAGATGCGTTGGAGACATATCAACCAACATGAAATTGGTGATGAATGATGGTTGATGATGACGAAGAGGGAAGATCCCCCTCTCTAGAGCCCCGAACAGACTCCAGATCTGGCCTCCCAATGAAGAACATGAGGTGGCGGAGGCTTCGTATTATAAAATGCATGAAACTTCCTCTCTTATTTTTTCTCGGGAAATAAGAATTTATAGTGCTGAGATTAGGGTCTGCGAAGCCACGTGGGCCCCACAAGCCACCAGGGCGCGCCCTTGTGCCTCGTGGGCACCTGGTGGCCCCCTCCAATGGATCTTTGCTCCAATATTTTTTAGGTATGCCATAAAAATCTCCAAAAGGTTTCGTCCAATTCCGGAAACTTTTATTTCTGCACAAAAATAACACCATGGTAGTTCTGCTGAAAACAGCGTCAGTCCGGGTTAGTTTCATTCAAATCATGCAAATTAGAGTCCAACACAAGAGCATAAGTGTTTGTAAAAGTAGATATGATGGTGACGTATCATGGAGCACCTAGCCTATGTAGCAGCCATTCAAATATTCCGCTACCACTTGTTGTGCGCCTACCTGCCCCAGCAATAGAACAAAAGCAAGTATGTATCCTCTTTGTTCCTCAACATGTATATATGCCAGGTCGTTCAATGTATTGTTGTACAAAAGAAATATGCCGTCAATCCATTGCTTAAGGATTTGATGACTATGCTTTATCTTAAGAAGAGAGGTAAGGTTTTTTTGTCATCAATCTTCTGCACTAGTATTAGTAGTCAATAATGAACTTGACAATAAGGAAATTAAAACAAGGAAAATATTTTTTTGCCAAATTAACCACCATATGTATAGCATAGCTGGCCAATGACCTAAAGGAAAGCAGACTGAGCTAATGAACCAAGGAAGAAATATTATATGTAAACATGGTATATTTTCCCCTTTCTTTCTTTGATGCATTCTAACCCTCGAACTAGGTGCGGCTTTGTTGGTTGTTCATTTGAGTTTTTATTGTCCCATGTCGACTATATGAGTAATGTGCTACTATGAGATCGGTGCTACTTAGTAGTTTCAAGTATGAAGGAGACATGTCTACTATCGTATCAGGCATCCGGACCAAGTGGCCAAGCTAGTTTGTCTATTACCAACTTTAAGTTAGTTTGACCCTTACAAAAATGAATCACCTAGGAATACATATCATGTTTGTTCTAGATAGTAACAATGTCGAATTGTTTTAGCATGGTTATATTGCATTCAAATCATCTTTCAACTCGCATATTTAAGAGAACGTTGTAAGAAATTTCATCTCCCTCTATGGCAGAAATTATAACTGATCAAATTGTTATTGCAAGTTTGGTGATGATATTAAGTAAAGTGTACAAATGACTATATGAAGCGTACAATTCTCTTCCTTCTACTCAAATTGTATTACTAATGCATACTCATTAGATTAGCTCATGAGCAAATATTTTAATTACAGATGTGTGACACTTACATGGTCTTGTGCTCAACCCGATCCGTATATGTTTGGTGTCATCTTTCCAGCACATAAGCCTGAGTGAGCAAGAAGCACCAACATCGGAGGCAAATGCTACGACTTTTCTATTATGTGCATTCAAGACAACACAACACTAGAAATGTTCTTGTCATGTTATGTATTGCATGTCTTGTGTATCATGTGGTGCTTCAGATTGGTAACGTACTCAAAATCTATGAGTGAGATGGCCCGGAGTCACATGTACTCAAATATGTGTGACGTGGATGTCCGGTTTCACATGTACTCACATCTTTATGCCTGGGGTGGTCTAAGTTGACGTGTGCTTAACTATTTGTGTCTCGGATGGTCCAGTTTGACATATACTCCCTCTGTCCCAAATTAAGTGTCTCAACTTTGTACTAACTTAGTACAAAATAGTACTAAGGTTAAGACACTTATTTTGGGATGGAGTGAGTACTTGAATGAGATGGCTTAAACTTTATGTGTATACAACTATCATGATAGATTTTGCCAAACAAATTAGGGGCCAAAATGTTGAATTTTCTTGGGTAACCAGTTATCTAGTAGAAGCCACTATTATATATGCAAAGACGGGGTATCAACGTTGAGAGGGTTTGAAAACCCGTCTTATTTAGTGAGGACAAAACGATTGAATATGAGAAAATTGAGGTGATTAGGTAAAGAAAATCATGTTTGATATCTACATATTTATAAGGGGGTTTCCATAAATGTCCATTAAATGGCCTAGGATGCCACCACTAGAATCTGCACCATCCATGTTAGATCGGACGGCCCAGAACGATTTTTTCTATTTTTCTACCGTAAGCCTGCTTTTTATTGCAGTTGCTCCCCTTTCTTGCATTCCCTTTCTGCGGGCCCAGGGACCAGGCAGGGTGGTCCCGGCTGAATGTTCCATTGTACAGCGGCTACTTGTGAGATTGACAACGAAAATCGGTTTGCTACCAACATTTGGTATTGCAAATATTTGGCAAGCCAACATTTGCCAAGCCCAGGCAAGGTGGTCCCGGCTGAATGTTCCACGGTACAGCGGGTACTTGTGAGATTGGCAACGAAAATTGGTTTGCTACCAACATTTGATATTGCCAATATTTGGCAAGCCAACATTTGGCAAAATCAAAAGTTGCTAGCATTTGACAATCTTTTATGAGATTGGTAACAGAAATTGACAAGCAACCAATCTCTAGCCAACATTTGGTAATTGCTAATATTTAACATGTCAATTTTTGACATCAAACCAATTTATATATGCTCTAAATCCTGCACCCTCCTCGTGGGTTTCCTATCATCGTGTCGCCCCACCGTTACCGCACCGCACCGTACAGTCGCCCGGCTTTAAAAATAATAATAATAATGCGGAAGCATTCAGTCGCCCCTCTTGCCGCTGCAGCCACCGATCTGAGCGCGACAGTGCTCGCCGCGCAATAACTTGGGCCTTCATGTCTCTGGCGACCGGGCATTCATTGGCTTGCTTCCGGATCTGATCGGCCCCTCTGTCTGTCTCCTGCTCTGAACAACCTGGCACCGGCAGTCCTCCTCTCCCGGCTTTATTGTGCACAGTGTCTCTAATCCAATCTACAGTGCCCTGCCCGCTGGCTCGCCCGCTCACGGTTCGCTTTGGGTACGCGCCCGCGGCGCACGGCGCGACGTTGCTGGCACCGGGAGTGCTGGATTCGGCGAATGCCTTCCGCGTCCCCAAAGTTTTTCGGTTTTTCTCCCAGGGTAGCAACGAATGCGCTTCCGTCCTACTAGATCGGTGCTACTACGCGTGTATGCGTAGACATGCGTGTTCGCTTATGCGTGCTGCCAAAAACAAGAGTACGTACTGGTCTATACGCATACGGGCAAGAAAGGTTGGCCAGTTGGGTTTTTTAATTCAAGGTTGGCCGGTACTACTAGTCGAGACCTCGAGTGTATCGAATTTGGCTAACCACGATATTCAATGTGAATTAATAAGGGCTGATGCAGATGGATACTGTAAAGCCAGGACTTTGGAATAGTACTCCACTAGTATGTGTAGTAGAGTACTACGGCGGAGGCGAATGAATGGTTTGTCTAGGCTTCTGGCTAGATAGGCCATCTTGTTTAGTTGTTTTTGTCAAACGCATGTATACGTGTATTTTTAGGGGGAATGTATCCAAGCATTGTGAAGGAGATTACATCCACTTCAGCGAAGTTTCAGCAATGCACCTTCATCTTCGAAGGACGAATCAAGAGGCTCATAGCCTCGCCAAACATGCTTTTGGACTGGTTTTGGGGCGTCATGTGTGCCTCATAAACCCCATCTTTGAATTGTATTCCTATGAACGCTATTGTTGAATAAAGCAAGTATGTTTGGAGGCAAAAAAAAAAGTGTATTTTAGGATCCGGAACGAGACATTTTCTATATGTGTGTTTCATATGCAAGCGATGGTTTGTTCTAAGCGAACATATTACCACCATGTTTCTAATTCCTAAATGACGTGCCAGCACGAAGCACCCCGGCACTAACTTTTTTACAACTAAAGTTGCCATGCAAAAAGAAAAAAATAAAGTTAAAAAAAACTAAAACTTGCCATCCGAAAAGGAAGCGCCATACTTGACAAAAACAAATATCATCCTCACGTCACTACTTGCCATTAAAAAATGTTCGGAGTCGTCATGTGTTTGTGCAACACGTATGGCACTTATCAAGATCGTACTAATAAATAAGGAGTACTGAAAGAAGAGAAATATGGTGCAAACTATTTATTTTTTTGGGAGAAAAGATAAATTTCCTAAGCGTATCTACACATTGGTGCAAGAGGTGCATGCTATGTTGGAGCAAACATCCCATCCGTCTTAAATGTTGGGGGAACAACATCTATATAGTCACATAAGTTGTCCTCATATGGCCGACGGAAATCCTTCGATATTGTCAATGACTATACTTGCATACTTGATAGTTGTAGTATGATCCACCTAAATTTAACATTCTATTGTCCTGGGATGAATTTTTTTTTCTTATTTTCCCGCTGGCCAAATTAGGTCCTCTTGTGAGTGTAGAAAAAATAGGCATGGAAGGATGAGTGGCTCCACGAGAGAGCAAATCTGCTAAGGTTATGGCAAACAAATTTGATACTCCCTTTGGTTGGGTATATGTAAGTCGGGTACAAATTTTTAGGTTTTTTTATTAGACTAATAAAACCTTTATAGCGTGTCATAAAAATATATACTAACTTCATACAATGAGAATTTAAAGATATATATTTTTGGGACATAAAACAAATGTTTAGGTAGTCAAATTCAAGGCCTAAAAACACATGCCCAACTTATAAACACAACTAGATAGTGTGGTGTTATTGGTCATGGTAAGGAGATTTCGAATGTTTGGCGCACTATGGGAGCCAATGATCTAGGTTGTCCTAGGTCGTAATAGTAGTTGTCAAATATTATTACAAGATAACGTGGCAACAGTTGTTTGGTCGGCATCAGTCTCCATAATGAAATTTAAGGGGTGTTCTTTTTGCGAAATACCAAGATCTATTGAAATTTCACCGAAGGTAGAAATGTTGGGCTTTACCGTAGGGTGCGTCGACTGCAAATTAATTTTTTTGCTACGCGCAGAACATTCAGGAACATGCTAAGGGAGATGGGTCACAGATCATTACCACTAGACGCGCAGTGCCGTGCAGCGGGAGTAGAGTTGAGGCAGCGCGTTCCCGGAGTCGCCTGGCGTTCTCAGAGTCGTCTCCTTCTTGCCGGTCTCCCACGTAGCCGATCGGATCCCGCTGTCGGTGTCAAAACCGGCGGATCTCGGGTAGGGAGTCCCGAACTATGCGTCTGAGGATCGATGGTAACAGAAGGCTGGGGACACGATGTTTACCCAGGTCCAGGCCCTCTCGATCGAGATAAAACCCTACTTCCTGCTATATTAGTATGGATGAATATGTATACAAGAGTTGATCTACCTCGAGATCGTAATGGCTAAACCCTAGGTCTAGCCTATGAGGATATTATGATTCTTCTCTAGCCTCTATGGACTAAACCCTCCAGTTTATATACACACCAGAGAGGCCTAGGGTTTGTACATATCGTCTTGCAGAGGAAGGAAAATCTACACCAGAACCTAAAACTTGTCATTACAAGAATACAGGAGTCCTATCCGGATACGAGAGTTGATCTTGTAGTAATCTTCACGATCCACCAGCCGGCCCACCAAGAGTTTGTCCGGCCACATGAGGACCCCCGATCCAGGACTCCCTCAACCGTGAACAGGTTCGCCGGAGCGGCGCAAGTGCACAACCTCTAACGGTATCCGCGCGTGCATGAGGAACGTCGTGCGACGGACTGCTAGGTCCGATCACACAACCGGCGGCGAGTGGAGGTGGCTAGTTGCAACACATGCAAAACCCTAATGACGACGCCGAAGCGATCAACTTAATAAGTGTGCCGTACCTCCACTATTTATAGGCATCCGTCGCGGGCTCAACACTCGGGCCTTGCACGAATCCTAAAGCCCAAAGTCTACTCGGTCGCGTTCCAAGTTCAGCTCGGATCACATTAGACTAGTGTCCTCCGAACCGACCTCGTAGGTTCCTTCCCTTAAGCGCGCGACCCCCTAGGTTCAAGTTGGCTTGGTCACAGTTCGGATCACCTCCGACTTGCACGGTTGGTAGCAGCCTCTAGCAAGGCATGCCGACCACTAGGCAGACTATGAAGCTGGTTGGGCAAACCTATACAACGTGTCACACTTCTGTTCCCATTGCCTCACGATATATTGTCGGGCTCAAGGCGAGACTTTCATCCTTGTGCTAGCCCGACCTTTTTCTCGTTCCAGTGATGCAGACCACAAACCGGATTATCTCATAATCCTTATCGCATGGACATGCTTATCCTGATCGGATCACACGAGAGGCCCAGAGTATATCTCTCCTAATCGAATGGGCAAATCTCATCTTGCTCGACCATGTCTCGCAGCATGGGTTTGGACAAACCCGAAACCTACCTTTGTAACTACCCAGTCGCGGAGTAGCGTTTGGTCGGCCCAAAGCAAGTCTGTCACCATCCCGAGTACATGCGTTAGCTCAGGTCTTAGGACATAGAATCTATGTTGTACTAGAGACTCTCAGATGACATATCAATGTGTCTCATAGTTGGGTCTGTCCGACTCAGACCTTATCTCGACTCGGATCCAACTACATCGAATCGACCAGACCTTTCCAAGTCCATATTATCTGATTAGTATCCAATGTCCCATGGCTAGTGAGACCGAGCCATCCACCGTGCCATATGTTAGTCTAGTCCGACATGTGCCCACGCATCACTTGCGACTAGGGACAATTTAGGATGTATCATACAACACAAGATCTCACAGACAAGTATCATTGATTACATCCAAGGACTATATTTATTCATAAACACATAGGAAATATCATCATACATGATTGCCTCTAGGGCATATCTCCAAGAAGAAAGCACCCCAAACATAATGAAAATTACCGAATGATCACTACTGCTGCAATAATGAGTTGCGACGCGTCATTGTCGCCTCTCCCATACCAGAGCGAGCCCAAGTTTTTCAATGACAGATAGAAAATCTTTGTGTACGTGAGGCATGCTGCTAAGGACCAGCGCCCTGGAGCCATAGTCATCGTCATTGAGCCCTTAAATTAATTTGAAGCATTAGACACCAGACTTTGTCATTGCGTATGCACGACAAGAAATCCTAACTTTGCCGCCCAAAGAAGAAGGCATGAATCTACGCCTGAGCGCTCCATCAACTCTATCCTAACAAACGAATACGAGGATGATTGAAGACTAGAAGACGGACTCGAAGATGAAGTGCCACCATCCTTCCTAACGCTATGCGGACTAGGAGCAAAAATCATAACCTAAACTACTGGCCGGAGCCAAGGCACGTGGATTCTTTTCCCCATCACCAGCCGCCGGAGTGATAGGTATAGGAGAGGAGAATCCATGGGCTGGCTAGCGGAGCTTGAAGGGGAGTGGAACTTTCCCCTAGCCGCCTTTGCGTCATGGGAAGGAGTGTTAATGGTGGGCTAGTGGAGGAGGATTACGTCCATAACTTTGAGCCCGTAAGGTTTTGCTCATAGGAGTAGCATTTTGGGGTTCTTCGTGTTGATGTTTTTAGGGTTTTCTTTTGTATGTCAAGTTATTGCAGCTCATCCCTATTTTTTCCTTTGGTGTCATTTGGCGTCAAAGACGTTGACGGTGTGTCCGGTCATGGCAAGGAGATTTTGAATGCTTGGTGCACCATGAGAGCCAATGATCTAGGTTAACCTACGTCATAATAGTAGTCGTTGAGCTTATTTTAGGGTGGAAGGGGGTGCTTGTGTTGACATTCCATTAGTTTGTTCTTAGACCAACTTATGTCATCTCATCTTTTCCCCCCTCCAGTGACACTTTAGCGCCACAAGGCTTTCATAATGTGATTGATCATGACAAGGAGATTTGAATGCTTGGCGTACCATGAGAACCAAAGGTCTAGGCTGTCTTGGGTCGTAATAGTAATCGAGTTTCATTTGGTGGGCGGGGAGTGGATTTTCTCATGCTGGAGCTTCTTTAGCTTTCTTCCTTAGGTCAAGTTATGGCAGCTAATATATTTTTTCCATTGGTGCCATTTTGGTGTCGTAAGGCTTTGATTATGTGATAGGTCATGGCAAGAAGATTTTGAATGCTTGGCGCACCATGAGAGCCAAGAATCTAGGTTTTCCTACATTACAGTAGTAGTCGATTCCATTGGGGGGGGGGGTAGGTGCTCATGTTGAGTTTCTTTGGTTTTCTTCCTCGAAGCAAGTTATGGCACCTAATCATTTTTTCCTTTGATTCCATTTTGGCACCGTTGGGCTTTGATAGTGTGAACAGTCATGTGAAGGA
>LR738714.1:493716634-493861457 GCA_902687465.1 Secale cereale | reverse complement strand
GGGGGGGGATGTCCAGGTCTGGCCGTGGGCGGTGGTGCCATGGAGCACGGTGCCAGCTAGACCACCAGATTCAGCATGACTCCAGAAAAGGCAATGTTCTCCAGCAAACTCAAAACCTGCAGTTAGTCGATGACATGAATGGTGTTGTTCCTAGATGCTAGATGGAGAGGAATCAATGGAATGCGTCGTCGTTGGTTAGTTGTGTAGAACAATTGCAGGGCCTGTCTAAATGAAGCATCGTTGTCATCATCGCAGCAGCTGAGGACGAAGAAGGTTATAATGCTTTGCCTGATTCGAGCGTGGCCATCTCCTGTCATTGCTTGCTCCATGAGCTAAAACTAGCAGCTAGGAAGTCAATCACCGAACCTTTCGTCTATCCACATCCACAACTAGTAGTGCTGTAGTGGTTTATTACTAATCCAGCTCACCTTACAACTTGCATGCCTAGCTTCCTTCCTCCGAGGACAAAAATATCTGTTTACACACTCAATGGATGCCCTTGGGCTGTTCACTGTTATGACATATTGGCAAGAAATTGTGCTTGTGTGATGGAAAATAAGCACAGCACGCTTGTTCGATGGCAATTCAGCAAACCGAGCGTAAGCATTGAACACTAGAGGTACTAGGGCTTTACTTGTAGCATTACTGTTTTTGTGGAGAAAGAAAGTCGTGGGTTAAATTCCTAGCAACACAGTAGTTTTGTGGAACATATGCATTTCCCAATCATCTTCCAGATAAAACATACAGACATTTAAAATGTTCTATGCTTTTTTTTCCCTGAAGGTACTGAGCTTCCAGGAGACCTTGGCATCCTACAAGAGCGTGTATTATGTGGGCACAATTGTTCCTATTCTGTGTGTCTTGCTGGGCTATGTTATCAAGCCTGCGAGACCTGTGAAGCCGAAGGCTCGCAAGGCAGAATGAGGAACAGAGCGAATTGGTCTTTACATAGATGAGTTACGAAGCTTCAATGATGATTATGACAAGATAGTTTTCAGTTTTACTTCCGTCTTTGTGAAACAATACCAGATTTAGCAAAAAAGGGTAATGTGGTGGCTCTAACTCACACCTTGGAGCTCCATTGTAATTGAGCAATCATTAAAAACCTGTTATTTCGTGGGGTTGATCGCCCATTTGTTTTGTCACATGCAACACATGATTTTTGGCCCTAAGCTGTTATTGTTTATTTATCATGTGGTTGTTAAGCCTTTTCTGCCTGGCTCTGTGCCTCTTGTTCAAACTGATCTATTTTCACTCCTTTCCATTGCCGCCGGATGAAGGTGTGAACGCTATTGTTTGTTCAAGTGATCAAGTCGTACGCATACGGATCGTGCCGAGTCGGTAGCAGCTGGAGCTCCTGGAACAAACATTCGTCTTTTGACCACTCGAGCACTCACTTTGAACGCAGTTTTGGTGCGATGACGGCTGAAACCGAGGTCAGGATCACCAGAAAGATGGATGTTGGTCATAGACAACGAACGAGTGGAATGAATCTGGCGCATCTTTTGCTCGGTCATATAAATGGTGCTACAGCGGCGTGAATCTATGGGTGCTCTGGTCCGGTCCAAGTTCGACTTGCTGATTGATTGATATGCAGTGGCGGTGGTTCTGGCGCTGTTTGGCCTCATGTTTGTCCAATTGTGCCCCCAGCATATGTTGGGTCCCCGGCAAGTGCATTCATGGATTTCGCAGCCTGAAAGTGCCGGCTTGGTGCTCTGCTCTTCTGACGCGACCACTAGAGAGCAGCGTAGTGTGGTACGGTGCTATGCAGGAACAGGGTCAGTGATGCGACGTAGCGTGGCGTTGATCAGGTCGTGCCCACGACTTCTGGCTGCCTTGGTCGGGTTCCAGATGCAATCGTGGTGATGATCTGATCCCGCACTCGTTGTTCTGGTGCGGCATCACGAGCGGCGCATACTTCGTATACTAGGACAAGAAATCTCCCCTTTCCTGTAGAAGAGCAGATAGGCAGCCGCTTCTTTAGAGCATCTCCAGCAGGCGTCGGTCGCGTTGCGCGCAAAAAACAGATATGCCGCGCGCGCATCGTCCGGTTTGGGGCGGCGCACAGCGCTGGCTCCAGCTGCCGCGCGCCAAAATGCGGCGCGCGTGAATTCTACAATATATTTTTTAAATTGCATAGATATATAAAATAAAAAACGATACAAAGGTATTTTACATCGATGCAACTAGATAGATAGTTCGAAAGCATAAATAGATAGAACAACGATGCAACTAGACAGAAACTACTCCAAGTCGCTATCATCATCATCATCATCTTCGTCGGTGTTGTCCGAGGTATCGAGCCACATGTCGTCCCAACGTTCATCGTCTGGCGTGAAGATCGACCTCCCACCAGCTGCAACGATATCGCACTGCGCATTCGCCAATGCCTTCCGCCGACGCCGGTCCGCCCGCTCCGCACGGCGCCTTGCCGTCCTCTCCGCCCAGTAGGCACACTCGTCTGTGACGTCCTTCGGGTAGCGACGGCGCCACTCTGCCATGGCTCGCTCGTCCTCCTCGGCGATGAGGAGGCGGCGCTGCCGCCGAGTGTGCCCGGCACGGTCCATGTCGGTGATGAGACGCGGCGGAGGGGCGAGGCGCTGCGCCTGCTCGCGCGTGGAGACGTCTCGGAAGTTCAGCTGCGACCGGGGCCTCTCCAAGCGCCACGCCGCCGCGTCGTACGCGCGGGCCGCCTTGTGCGCGCTCCGGAACGACCCGAGGGCGAGCCGGACGTCGCCGGACCGGATCTCGGCGGAGTACCAGCCGTTGAGGCGCTCGTAGACGCCGCGGTAGCCCGAAGAACCCCGGTGGCGCGGCGGCATGGTGGCGAGGTGGCGAAGCGAGGGGAGGGCGAGGTGGCGAAGCAGTGAAGCGAGCGCGGGATTTTATAGGCGCGCGTGAAGCGGCGCGTCAAATCCACCGCGCCGCGTACCGCTTTCTCCCGCGCGCGCGTAGACGCTTCCCGCGCGCGGTAACTTTCCGCCACCGCTGGAGCGCGCGAAAGCAGCCGGCGCACGTTAAAACAAAACTTTAGCGCACGGGCGCGCTTTTTGCCGCGCCTGTTGGAGATGCTCTTAAAAATGCGCAAATTTTGCTGCAGAAAGAGATGGAGTTAGCTGTACCACATCCAGGGATTTTTTTTCCATTTAGCTACTCTAAGGCCTTGTTCGGCACTGTGTCAGTTCCGCAGAATACGAGGATCTGTGGAGTACCTCTTTGCCCGCTCCACAATTTTCAACTGTTGCTCCGGCCGCTTCCGGAGCTGAGTCGTGGAGTGCAGATCCTCCTAACGGACCTTAAATATAAAACCTTTTAGTATATAGATGTATTGTAGAGAGTAGGTTCATTCATTTTACTTCATATATATAGTCTATATTATAATCTCTAAAATGTCTTGTACTTAAGAATGAAGGGAGTAGTATGATTCTGTCTCGAAGAGATGGATGCAAGATGTAGAACGCAGCCCATCTTGTCCCTCAATTGCTTTGGTTGCGCTGCCGTTACGTCCATGAATTCAAAGTCCGCGGCCCCAGTTGAGCACCTTGAAGAAGAAGGGCCTCTTCTGCGCATGTCAAAACCAGCGCACGGCCTCGCTTGTGTAGCAACCGGCAAAAACGGCAAATTTGACTTGTGGACGAAAAGAATTCACAAAGTGATCTGTCCTTGAATTTTTTTCACTCCGTCGACCCTTTCGTGTAGCGCCTGACAGCCAGATGCCACACTAAATTATGCAGCGCCCGACTAACAAGCGTTACAAACCTAACCATCGTCGCATTTCAGACTATCTAAAAAATGTTAAGTTAGTGTGCAAAGCCTGAGAGCTAGACGCTACACTATAGTACTCCGTCCGAAAATACTTGTCATTAAAATGGATAAAAAAGGTTGTATCTAGAACTAAAATATGTCTAGATACATCCCCTTTTAATCATTTTGATGACAAGTATTTCCGGACGGAGGGAGTACTATACGGTTTAGCGTCTAATGTCTACTGCAGTGTGCGATCCGACGCGCCCGTTCGTATGGTGGTTTGATGGATTCTTTTCCTAACCGACCGTCTCTGATTCAGTCAGGTGTGTGGCGCTGGGTAAGTGCGATGGTAACAGCAAGTGCTTGTTTTTCTCTTGTACTACAAAATCAAGCACCCTGCTGTGATCACTTTGATTGATGGAGCGATGACAGGACAGGTGAAAAGGTTCGAGCAAACAGCAGCCGCAGTTTTGCTCTGCACAAGTTTTAGTAGTGTACGACTGTCAGCCACTAGTATAACCAAACGACGATAAAAACGTTGCGGCCAACTTGTGCAACGTTTAGATACTGTATAATGTAGCGCCGCTGCGTTGCACATTGACTTAGTAATTTTTAAATAGTCTAGAGTGCAACGTTGGCGAGGCGTGTGACGTCAGTCAGTCATGCGCTGCATAGTGTAGTGTGACGTCTAGATGTCGGACGCTACACAAAAAAGTCAGTCGGATAATTTTTTTCGTCAACAGTTCATTTTGTGATTTTTTTTGTCCATAGATCAAATTTGTCGTTTTTGCCGTAGCAACCTGAGCTTCGCGGCGTGCGTGTCTATAATAAACCTTGTTACAAAAAAAATCACTATATGCGCGCGTGCTACGGAGGAGTCGCTGCCAATTTTAGTTTGTCATCAGTCAGCAGTCAGTTCACTGTGGGGCGTGCGTGCGTCTACCAGCTTTAACTAGCTCGGGGCAACACTAGCTACCCTACGTGCCATGCATATGCCAAATGCCAGAGTCCAGAGCGTTTGTTGCCCGGCTGCCAGCAGCGGTCCCGTAATCAGCCAAATCCAATCCATCACGCGCGCGCACTCGCGCTGTGCAGCGGAGCTCCATCTGAGGTAGGTCCGTTTCTGCGCGCCCGCCATGTCCCTCGTGGACGTGCAGAGGATTCATCCGTTGCACTTGCGCTCATCGGGTCCCCCGACCCGGCCGGCGCGCTTGCATTCGGATACGGTTTCCGTGGTCGAGGCTCCTCCCCTCGCCTGTGTTGGCCTCGCCCGCTGTTCAGGGGTCAGTGGCGTATACAGTACGTACTACTATACTCCTACCATATATGCAAGACTACATCGTAGGCAAGTGTATACATGCTTTGCTCTAAAAAAATATGGAAGACATGCCTTTCAAATGCAGTCTTCGTCGGCAAGCGTTTGCATATACCTACATTACGCCCAGAATGCATGTACCTGGCTACCTGCTGTCTGCAGGCAACGATTTTCTTTTCACGAATCAGTATGGCTGGCCATACTTGTCATGTCGACGCACATTTTGCCACGTGGATACAAAAGAGCAGGCCGGCGAGAACAGTCCACTTGCTGAACGAAAAGGAAGTGCAAACCTGCACGGCCGTCCCGTGTTGGCTTTATCTGACTATATCTACTACTAGCACGAGCATAATCCTGCAAACCAACCCGTGATTGAAAAGTTAGAAGGACAATGATATTCTTCATTCATCAGGATTTAAGACATGATGCTCGTATTTATTTAAGGTTTCCAGCTATATCATGTCGACTATGCGCTCAAATGTATATGATGTCCGTGTGTACGTTCATAGGAATGCGTGTATTCATCTATATATAAGAGCCTGAGTCTCGAAAGTCCTTTCTCAGCCCGAGTTCAAATGAGCTCGGGTGAACAGTAAAATCGAAAATATTTAAGAAATTCTGATTTTTTTTTGGTAAACTTTGACAAATATTCTAACTGCTTGCAAAATTTCCTCTTCAGAACAGATCCGTACAAGGCGTGGCAAAAAAAAAAAATATCGGTGCTCCAAAATGCTTTGGAAGTAGCATTTTCGGAGTATCGATTTTTTTTTATCATGCCTTCCACGAATGTGATCTGAAGATGAAATTTTTGCAAGCAGTTAGGACATTTGTCAAAGTTTACCAAATTTTTTTTCAGATTTTTTGAACATTTTAAAAATGTTTTTCTATTTTACTGTTCACCCGAGCTCATTTGAGCTATGAGCTCGGGTATGAACTCGGGTGTAGATACTCCGTGTTCCTTGAGTCTGCACTATGTTCAAAAGAAAATAAAATACGAGCCCCCAACAGGCGGCTGCACCACAACTTGTGCGCGTCACAAACAAACACTTAAAGAAACGGGCCATACATTTTAAAACACACACACATAAACATAATTAAACATTAATACAAATTTAAAACTATTCAAACTAGTCCCGGGCGCACATTCAAACATAACTTAAACTAAAAAACCTTTTAAAAAAGATACATTAACCGCCATTGTTGTCGTCTTGGATGCCGATGTCGTCCTCATGCGCAACCATCCTCGTCGTTGTCCATGGTGAGGTCGACGTATGGTGGAGGTTGTCAGAGGTGGGCCGGTGACCCCTACGGTGGTTGCTAGGCCAGAGGAGCATGCACCACCTCCTCCTGTGGCAACGGCTCCTACTCTGGTGACCAATGCTACGTGGGTGACGACGGCCCGACACCAACCACATCGGCCATCTCCGGCGCCGTGGACGACCAGGTCCACCTCTGGCCCACCAAACACGGGTTCCACCCGGCGGCGGGCGACTCCTCCACCACTTCCTCCTTCACGGTCATCTCCAGCTCCGGGATGGCGACGTCGCCAGCCGTAGAGAGGGCCAACTGGGTTTTGAGGCCCTCCCTTTGGCGTTCTTGGTGGGTGTTCATGGAGTCCTCCATGACCCGACTCATGAGCTCGGCCTCCTCCTCCTCGTTCATGGGAGGTGGTGGCGGCGGGGAAGGCGATGGAGATGGCGTCAGCTTCAGGCCGCACACAAGCGTATGCCCGCGCGTTTGGGATGGACCCAGAGCACGCGCAGGACACGACCATAGTGGGCTCGGAGGACGACCGGAAAAAGGGATTGTTGCCGCAGGTTGTGCTTGTTGTGGAGCCACATATCCCACAACAACAAATCTACGCATACTGCGGTCGTAGAGCAGATTCGGTGGCAAGCGAGCGCGGCATCGGTCGATCTCCTCACGGCGAGCGCGACCGCTCACTGACACCGGTGGGATTGGCACCCGGTCCGCAGAGAGATGCCAATTGCTGGGGAGGTGGGCATCGCTCCATGGGAGGGGCGTCGCCGTCTCCCAATAACATCGTCAAATGTCGGCATCGACATAGGCCGCCTGCGTTGCGGGACCGTCGGCGGTGAGATGGCAAACACGGGCGGTGTGGGCGGCGTGGAGCTGGCGGAGCGGCGGCGAGCGGAGGAGGAGCCGACCTCATGGCCGTGCTTCCCCTTGCTGATCCAATGCTAGCCCATGGCGCCAACGAGGAGGTGAATGATAGGGATGCGTGGGCGGCTAGGGTTTGCGAGCTCGTGCTGCGGCGCGAGGAGGCAGACTGGATCAGAAGTGGAAGCTGTGGCCTGGCCTGTCCATGACTTCTAAATTAAGAAGGACGACGACCGTGGCAGCTAAGTGGGTGACAAACAGGGCCCACTGCATGTGCGCAGTTAATTTGTCGGTGGAGGTAGGTGGACGGCCAACACATGTCCCCGAGGCAGAGGAGAAGAGAGTGAGCGCGCGTCCGTCCGCCATCCGTCTGGATGCAAATCAGGAACAATTTTGCTCTGCAAATGGGGTAGGCCGAACGCAAAAGGGACAGAATTTGCATATGCGGCCGCGCGTTGGGCCGTGGCATGTGTCTGTTTGAGCCAAAACAGACACACAAGGACCAGATGGGATCATGCGTTGGAGTTGGCCTAAGATGCTAATATTTAAAGCCTCCTCGCGAAAGAAGTGGATAGTGCGCGAGGCCATCAAGCATAGACGCGTGGATTCTCAAGATCAAGTCTTCAACCATTGTTTCCATTGAGTTCATCACACAATTCTTCACTCTTTGGATGCTCTTGGATGAGGTACATCTTGATGCGCTCGCCGAGGACGACGTTTTGTGGAAACACACGACTAGTGGACACTACTCGGCGGTCTCCGCCTATAAGGTGCAATTCCTAGGGATGGTGCTCTCACCAATGGACCAAATGGTTTGGAAGGTTTGCCCCCCCCCCAAAGTTAAGTTCTTTGCTTGGTTGACACTTTAAGATAGAATTTGGACTGCATATAGATTAGCCAAAAGAGGGTGGCCAAATTGTGACCTGTGTCCACTTTGCAAGAGGGTGCAAAAAAGCGGGTCACAACTATTCTTTAAGTGTCGCTACACTGGCTGCGGGCCTTGGTCATTGAGAAATTCCACATCTTCGAGTTGGACACCTCCCCGTGGCACTTGATGGACGCTGTCGACGCTTGGTGGGCAAGCACATGCATCGCCAACACGCCAAAGCCTCCCTCACCATGCTTGTGGCGTGGACAATTTGAAATGAGCGATATGCAAGATCACTTAGGTTTAAAAGTGCTCCTCTGGCTATCTTGCTTAACATCATCTCGACCAAACCCAACCTTTGGATCACCACCGATGCAAAAAAATCAGGATCTTTAATAATGCAAGAGTAATAATTCATGAGGTGCTTTAGATGAAACTCTATTCTCTCTCATTTGATGGATTTTTGCCTCCGTTTTAAAAAAACATCATATTCATGATGCACTTTTATCATGAAATGACATATTATCAAACACACATAAAATAAACCAATTTGCATGTTGTTTATTCTTCCTGGAAAAGAGGAATTTTATTTAGACATCAGGCTGATATATAGGGTAAATAATAGGGATTTTTACATTTATGCCTCTGGTTCCTTAGATCTACTCATCCATCTCCACGCTCTTAACTTTTGCTCAGTTTTTCCCACTCCCTTGCCCGAAACCCTCAGAAGAGGTCACAACGGACGTCGCCGTCGGGTCAGTGCTTTGACCGTTAACTCTGACGAGTGGGGCCGCGTTGGGGGTGAGGCTGTTCGACCGTTGGGCCGTGGTTTCGTTGCGCCGTCCCTTGCATTAAACGCATGCGCGCGCGCCATGACAGAGGCCTGCTATGCGTGCACCCAACAAGCCTGTTGCCACGATGCACTGACCGAGCCGCTTTCGTGCACGCCAGCCGCCACAGATGCAACGACGGTCACTACCGCTGGTCCTCTCTTCTCGCACACTTGTCTCCTCGATTTAGAACCCGTTTTTCTACGACAAATAAATTGAACAAATATGTTGTGGCTGCATGCACTAGCTAGGTGGCTACATATTTGTGGCTTGTGTAAGAAAAGAAGGGTTCGTTGTGGCTGCATGCACTAGGTGGTTACTAACAAAGCGAGCTCTCTGAGAAAACAATCAACATACATGTAGATAGGGGCATCAAGCCCATAGCACGATCACATAGTTGAAACTAGGAGGAACATCATAATAGAATAGATAAAAAACTTAATAATAGAACTTGATAAAAGGGCCAACAAGCCCATAGCATCTCTCACATAGTTCAATGGGATTACAACTTAACATAACATAGACTAAAAAAATAGATAGAGGGTTTAGAACCCTAGATGCCGCCTTCTCCACCTCGCTCCTCCTCTGGGCGCCCTTCACTGCTCCTTCGGGGCGTTGTCGATGGGGTACGGAAGAGTGTGCATGCGAGACGCGGTGGGGAAGACGTTGATGTACTTTGTGAACATGTTGTGGGTGGTGAAAGCGATGAACTCGCAGCCACACCAAAACACCCGGCCGAGGAGGTAGAAGACGTCAAATGTGTTGGTGAAGTGGGAAACGAGAGCAACCACCACCCCATTTTGGATGACCTCCTCGACACGGAACATCCTTGGAGATCCCCGCAGGAGGTGGTGGTAGCCGGACGCGAGGAAGAACTCGGTGAAGTTCTTTGCGGTCCTCCACCTTGATATTGCCCACACACGTAGTGTGCACTCAACGTACATTCCAGGAGGGTAGAGCCTCTCCGGCACGGTGGGTGGGAAGTGGTAGGTTGGTCCGGTGTACTGCATGGCTGAGGATGTGCAAGAAGGGCAGATGGCAGAGAGGATGGGAGATGGATGAGGGATGGCAGAGGCAGAGGGTGGCTTAAATGGCCGTATTGCTATGTGTTATTTGGCCGTGGCAATAACGAGGTCAAATGTAAAGTAATCCGTTTTCAAACCCACCGCAACATCGGGAGTGTGCACGCGTGGAAAACGGTGATTTGAAAAAGAAGAAGAATAAGTAGCTAATTGCACGCGTGGAAATCCGTGGTCATATATATTATATGAACAAAAATAGACAAATTTTGAATAGTTTGTGGCCATTTTGCATGATAAAAATAAATTTGGCCCTTAAAAATTGGTCATTTTCTATGCAATGTCAATTGATTTCAGGCGATGCAAAAATACAGAGCCAGCACGTTCACAAAAAACAGAGCAAACCATGCAAAAACAGAGAGCTAACACGTTCACAAAAAACGGAGCAAATGATGAAAAAAAACGACGCAATTCGACGGCCCAACCAGAGCTTGATTTCCTTTTGTGCCCAATAACAACATTTTTTTCACGGAGTCAGTGGTGGGCAAGCAGCCGAGCACAACGAATGGGATCGCCTCTCGCGGATCCCCCCACGATCCAACGATGCGGAGCCATCCTTGTGATCCAACGGCGCGGAGCCTGCACACAGTCAGCCCACCTAGTTCCTTCTAGAAGGCCAGATTTGAGGGCTGTCGCTTGGCGCGAGGGTATGATCGGACGGCTGGCGTTGGGAGCTTGGGTTTGGCGAAATCTCGCGGGGTTTAGAGGGGTTTTGAGCTGGTCAACGGGGTTTCGAAGGCTTTGATTGAGCATAACTATTTAAAAAAAAAATCAAAAAATACGAAACCTTCACCGTTCGTTGTTTTATAAGACACACTAACGAGGAAAAATACTAAACTTAGTCTATGATCATTTTCATGAAAATATCCTAGCTCGCATGATCGAGGCCAAATGAGCACCATTAATTAAAAAAAAACTGCGCACAATGTTGTCTTATGTGACATGTTACCAACCAAAAATTATAAACTCGCTCTATGATCATTTTCATGAGAAAACCTTCACACATATAAGCTATCACCTACATGATTTGATAGAGTTCAAGGAGAGGAGGTGGTGTTACCTTCTGGTTTTGAAAAATTAAAAAAAAACAAAAAAATCACTAAACCTTTGTTTTAAAGTGAATAAGAAGGATCTGAAGTTAGTTTTCCATTTTCACATTTTAAACTTTTTTTAATAATTTTTATATCAAATCATTTTTTGCAAAAGAAAAATGTAAAATATGAAGATTAATTAAAAAAATAGTGAGACTTCGAATCTACACTATATAGATTGAATATGTGTTAATAAAAAACATTTAGCTCATTTAGAGTAGGTCCAAAAAAACTTGATTACGAATGTGCTGTTTACTCTAGCCTGGGAGCTTATTTGGAGTACATTTTCAAATTCAAATTTCTTTGACCTCCTTTAAATCACCTCAAATTTTGCACACATGATCTCCTACACAAACATAGATAGTTGATAATACATCTTCATTAAAATGTTGTTTTTTTCTCTATTATTGGAATATTTGATATAAGGGAACCCTTGATAAAATGATGGGTTGCAGCATATTTGCAGCATGTGTGTGATCATTGCAGCACCTGAACTTTCAAAACACTGAAACAAATCATAGCAGATAAATTTAAAAACAAAAAAATACCTAACATAGATAGCCATATGCATATAAAATTCATTAAACCACCAAAAGTTAGCCCACGTCCTGTTCACAAACATGAGGCCCCACAAACATAGTTCCAATGTTCAAGAAAGCGGTAAGCGTAAGCGGAGCGGAAGGCCACAGCTTAGAGCAATGGCCGCTTAAGCGCAGCTTAATCGGGATTAAGTGTTTTTTTAAATTGGCCAGAATTTGGCTGTTTTTGAATAATATGCACAAGAAAACAGGAAATATAGCACATAGGTAACTGAAGATCTGAAATAGCATATAAGGTTGAGGTTCAGTGGTTCACACACCACAACAAATAACCAGATAACACATAAGGATACAGTTAGGTGGTTCACACAGCAAGCATAAATGCATAATATTGTCTTAGAATGAGGCAATGAGCATATATAAGATAAATGGCAGCAGCAGCAGCACTCAAGCAACAACACTCAAGCAGCAGCAACAGGATCAATCTTCATCCATATAAGTGGGCTATTTTAGCTCCCGCCTGACTTTTGGGTCGCCTTTTTCGCTTTTCTATCGCTTAAGCTCGCGCAGCGACCGCTCAGCCAGCGCTTAGCGCTTAATCGGTCGCTAAATCACGCTTTTTTCCGCTCAACGCTAAAAGTTGCGCCTAGGCCAAAAGCGAAGCGTTTAGCTGTCGCTCAGCGCTTAAGCACGCTTAAGCGGCGCCTAAAAACGCTTTCTTGAACATTGCATAGTTCACCAACATAGTTCAACAAACAACCTAAAGTACTTAAAACACATCATAACATAACATCAGGGATGGGGAGACATGACTTTGGCTAGGGCAGCATGCTGCCCCATGATCTTGTAGTTCTTGCCGTGGATGGCTACATCTTCTACATGAGCTGGAAGGTGAGCGAAGCGGCCGAACTTTGGCTTTGTCCTGGTGGTGAAGTAGGAGCAGCGCCAAGTTTTGGTCATGCTCTTGTAGTAGTAACCCACGCCCTTGACCCTGATCTTCTCTCCTTCCTTCTCTTTGAAGGAGGTGAAGTTGCCACGGTTGTAATGCCCAGGATGGGACTATACCTCCTACGTGTCGAGGCACGACTTAAATGTATATTTGCACATCTCATGTAAAAATAGGGGTGAAAGCGGAAAAGATAGTTGGCTTACACTCGCCACGTCACACAATTCATTACATGTCCAAACATCATTCAAAACATCACGACCCGTCTACGGGTGAAGATCCAAATGAGAAGAGGTTTTCGGCCACGAGATCACAATTGAACGGTCTAGATGAAGGGAAGGGTTTGAGCTAGGTTGGTGGGCTGTTGGAGGGGTGTCTTGGGCCTCAAAGAGGAGGTACTTTTAGCCCACGAGGATAACTGTTGGAGCATCAAACGAACTCCAAACGCGACAAAACTTGACAGGCGGGTTACGCGTAACAAAACAACATCGCACGACAAGTCTCACGCCAAACCGGAAACGTTACACGGCCAAACACAAAAGAAGGACTCCGGGAAGCCTCGGGCACGTGAGAGAGCGTCGGAACTCGAAACGGACAACGGGAAGGAACGAGTGGGACCGGATGCAAACGACAACACAAATGCAATGCAATGCACATGACAACATGACATGGATGAATGCACACACGCACACGACAAAACGACGAAAACCCGAAAAGACGAAGAACCCGGAATGGAACTGATGAAGCCAAAGTTATATATTGCCAAAAAGGGAAAGTATTACATCCGGGGCATTACAAACTCTCCTCTACTACGAAAAGATCTCGTCCCGAGATCTAGGACTGGAAGAAGGAAGGGTACTCGGAACGAAGGTGATCTTCTCGTTCCCACGTAGCTTCTCGGTCGGTATGGTGTGATCAATTGACTTTCAAGAACTTGATTGACTTGTTGCGGGTCTTGCGCTCGGTTTCTTCGAGAATAGCAACGGGATGCTCTCGGTAAGACAAGTCTTGTTGAAGATCAATCTCCTCAAACGGAATGGTGCGTTCAGGTGTCTTGAAGCACTTGCGGAGTTGAGACACGTGAAACACATCATGAACATTGGCGAAGTTGGAAGGGAGCTCAAGTTGATAGGCTAGATCGCCTCTTTTGCCAAGGATCTTGAAAGGGCCCACGTATCTAGGAGCAAGCTTTCCTTTGATACCGAATCTTTGGGTGCCTTTCATAGGAGAAACACGGAGATAGACATGATCCCCAATGTTGAAAGCCAGATCACGATGCTTGCCGTCATAGTAGCTCTTCTGACGCGACTGAGCAGCCTTGAGATTCTCACATATGACTTTGCACATTTCTTCGGCTTCTGAGATCAAGTCATTGCCAAGAAGTTGACGTTCACCAGTCTCGGACCAGTTGAGAGGGGTACGTCACTTTCTGCCATAGAGAATTTCAAACGGAGCTTTGCCGGCACTTGCTTGGAAGCTGTTGTTGTAAGAGAATTCGGCAAACGGAAGACAATCTTCCCACTTCATGCCAAAAGATATGACACAGGCTCTGAGCATGTCTTCTAGAATCTGATTCACTCTCTCGACTTGACCACTAGTCTGAGGGTGAAATGCAGTGCTGAAACGGATCTTAGTGCCCATGGCAGACTGAAAGGAGTCCCAGAACTTGTAAGTGAACAAACTTCCACGGTCTGAGGAGATAACTTGAGGAATGCCATGTAAGGACACAATTCTGGAAGTGTACAATTCTGCCAGTTGAGCTGCATTGATGGATTCTTTGACTGGAAGGAAGTGAGCGACTTTGGTAAGCTTGTCAATCACCACAAAGATAGAATCATTCCCTCTCTTGGACTTAGGAAAGCCAGTGACGAAATCCATTTCAATGTGGTCGAATTTCCACTCGGGAATAGGAAGAGGTTGGAGAAGACCGGCTGGACGTTGATGCTCTGCCTTCACTCTTCTGCAGACATCACATTCATTCACGAATTGGGAAATCTCCCTTTTCGTGCGAGTCCACCCATAAGATTGCTTGAGGTCTTGGTACATCTTGGAACTTCCAGGATGAATGAAAAGGAGGGAATCATCTGATTCGTCCATTATGAGCTTCCTGAGATCACCTTTGGGAACCACAAGTCTGTCCTCAAAGAACAAGGTATCTCTCTCATCAACGCGATAGCACTTGTATTTAGGAGTACCCTTTGCAATACATGTTTCACTTTCTGCACCATAGCATCACTGAGTTGGGCCTCACGGATCTGATCTTCCAAGGTAGGAGCAACTTGAATATTTGCAAGAAAGCCTTGCGGAACAACTTGGAGGTTGAGCTTCCTGAATGCTTCACAAAGCTCAGGCTGAAACGGCTTGATAAGGAGACTGTTGTAATATGCCTTTCTGCTCAAGGCATCTGCAATCACATTTGCCTTGCCAGGTGTGTATTCGATGCTTGGATCATACTCTTGGATCATCTCGACCCAACGAGTCTGGCGGAGGTTCAGGTTCGGCTGTGTGAAGATGTACTTCAAGCTCTTGTGATCGGTGAAGATGTCGACTTTTCTGCCCAACAGAAGGTGTCTCCACGTAATGAAAGCATGTACCACAACTGCTAGTTCGAGATCATGTGTGGGGTAGTTCTTCTCACTTGGCTTCAGTTGACGAGAAGCGTATGCCACAATCTTCTTGTCCTGCATTAGCACACCACCAAGTCCTTGAAGAGAAGCATCACAGAATACTTCGTAGGGCTTGGACTCATCTGGAGGAGTAAGAATTGGAGCAGAGATGAGCTTTTCTTTGAGAGTTTTGAAAGCCACATCACAATCTGGAGACCAGTTGTACTTGACATTCTTCTGCAGCAAGTTGGAAAGAGGCTTGGCAATCTTGGAGAAGTTCTCAACGAACCTTCTGCAATAGCTAGCAAGACCAAGAAAGCTTCGGAGTTGCTTGACGTTCTGAGGAGGTTCCCAGTTGACAATCACTTCAACTTTCTCAGGGTTGACCGCAATACCGTCAGCGGAGATGATATGGCCCAGATACAAGACCTTATCGAGCCAGAATTCGCACTTGGAGAACTTGGCATAGAACTTATGTTCACGGAGTCTGTCGAGAACCAGACGGAGGTGCTTTTCGTGATCTTCTTCATTCTTGGAGAAAACCAAAATGTCATCCAGATACACAAGCACAAACTCGTTGGTGTATGATGGCTTCTCGCCCCTCGTTGGTTACCCCAAGTGGAAGGTTTGAGATGTAGCGTAACGGCAAGTTTCCCTTGGCAAGATACCAAGGATCGAATCCCGTGAGACTCCGAGGGTCGACAAGAAGGTGTCAACGGCTAACGGCGTCAGATACTTAGCGGTTGACAGGACCTGCACACAGATACAAATAACTTTGCTCCCAACGAGTACAGAGAGGTTGTCAATCTCTCCGGCCTTGTCGTTTACAAAGGATCAAACACAAGAGATAATAGTGATAGGTATGACTGCCACTAGGAAATAAGAACATGAAGTAAATAGCGGGTGTGATCAGTGATGGTAATATGGACCGGGGTCCCATGATGTTCACTAGTGATGTCTCTCTCCTAAAAGACGATAAAACAGCTAAGCGAGGTAAACAAATCACAGCTGGGCAATTGACATGATTATGTGCGCAAACCAATGCTAACTATGCTGTAAAGAAAGGTAGAGGCTCAAAAGCATGGGCGGTACGCCAAGGCAAGTAGACCGAAATCCATCAGCATCTACTACAAATCATCCACCTTGAGATATCTATCCAGAACATCTCGCTGGTATTAAGTTGTGAGTCCCACCCAAAGTGTAAACTCAAAGCAACAGACAACTGCATTAAAAGAACTTTGCGTAAAGTAAACAATCCTTGCACCCGCAAGTACAAGCACCGTTGTTTTCCCCCTTGTGGCAACAACACATCCTCTAGACTCATGTTTCTGTCACTCAAACTAGTCATCAAGGGGCATGAACCCACAATCAAGCATAACGTTCCCTCTTGGAGTTACTACCTACTACTCGGCCAAAGCAATAAACAGCAACGGAGAACATGCAAGAATTACTCAAGAACATAAATATAAAAGAGGTGAATCAAATATATTACTCACACACAATCTGAACATAATCTCATAATCCATCGGATCCCAGCAAACTCAGCATAGCAACAGCAGAAAGATTACATATGTGCCTCGATCATGTAGGGCAGCTCACGAGGTCTAATCCATGAAGAACAAAGAGGGGAGGAGAACATCAATAGCTACTGGTCATGGACCCATGGTCCAAGGGGGACTACTCACAACTCATCCGGGAAGCGTCCATGGTGGTGGAGAAGCTCCCGGTGGTGGTTCTCCCCTCCGGCAGGGTGCCGGGAAGAGTTCTCCTGGTGCTGCCGATCTTGGAAGCGCGGCGGCGGCGGAACAGAGGCGAGATCGTAAAAAAGGGTTCCGTCCTCGAGGGTTTCGGGACGCGAGGAGTATATATGCCAAAGGGGGTCACCAGAAGCGGAGAGGGGGGGCCCGGCGCCCCCCCAGGCGGCCAGGGGTGGGGCCGCCTGGGCTGGCCGCCTGGGCTGCCCCTGGCTCCCCTCTGGCCCTGCTTTGGTTTTTCTTGAAGCTCCCGGTACGCTGATTTTTCCTGTATTTTTCCCGGAATTTTTAGGGCACTTTTAATATGGGGGAAACCTGAAATAGAAAAACAGCATAAAACAGGAACTGGCACTGTGGTGCACTGAGTTAATAGGTTAGTCCAAATATGATCAAAAGTGTATGGAAGTGCATAAATATCATAGCAATATCACACAAAAGAGGCATGGAGCAAGCAGAAATTATAGATACGTTTTGGACGTATCAGTGTAGGGGTTGAAAAAGTAGTGCATCATTCTCGAGAAGGTAGGTATAAGATGGAGTACGAGTGTGGATCTCTCAAAAGAAATAGTAGTGTGCCCCCTTCTCTCTTTTTTTTCTTTTTTTTCTATTTTTTTATTTTTTGTGGCCTCAATGGCTCTTTCTATTTATCTCTCATTTGTCCTCTTTGGGATCTTTTGATTTTGTCCTCTTTGGGATCTTTTGATTTGTCCTCTTTGGGATCTTTTCCTCACTTTAGGGGCAACACTCTATATATTACAAGAAGTATAGAAGATCTTTCACACTTTACAAAAAGTACTCAACGTAAAGAAAATGAAACTATCATGATGTATGCAAATGTATGCCTCTGCCGGTGTAGCAGGATATGCAATGATACTAGCGCGTCATGTAGCAATGATTAGGGCAAGGCCCAACTAGCATGCGGCTCATCGATCAAGCAAAAAGCATGTATGACATGAAGATCAAGTCATGAGAAGATGGCTGTTGCATGGCAATGTATCTCAGAAAGGCTATGGAAATGCCTTGATAGGTAGGTATGGTGGCTGTTTTGAGGAAGGATATAATGAGGCTTATGATGACAGAGCGTATCGTGCCAAGGATTTGGATGCACCGGCGAAGTATGCGCCAACTCTCGAGGTGAGAAAGGGCAATGCACGGTACCGAAGAGGCTAGAAAAATATTGATAGGTGGAAGTGTCAACTTTCGAATACTCACATTAGTCCGAAGAACTCATGCACTTATTATCGGTAACTCTCAATCTAATTAGGAGGTTCACAAAGAGACAAGTACCCCGAGGAGGTGTGTATGGGGGTTTGGTTACCCTTGCGCATCCTCGACCCATGGTACGTGAGTGTACTCTAATATTCGATCCCTCCAAAGATTAGTGATCCATTTAGTAGCTAAAGTTCTCAACTATTTTCTAGGTTTTCGAAAATAAACACGGATTGCCCAAAATACGACATCTATCACTAATATGCTAAAGCTCTTGTCACCAAAAGTTCAGACATTACTCATGGCAATACCTCAAAACTATTGCAAGTTACTACTAAAATTAAATAGCAACCTCAATTACCTACTTTAAGTTAAGACACACAACTCAGTGCAACAGGCAAAACTCTCTTAACAAGATAAACATGAAAACTCAAGAGAGTTCAGCAACCAACTAAACAAAAGCTCTTAAAAAAGAAAAGCATGAAAACTAAGAGCTAAACATGACAGCAGCTATGGAAAGACAAAGAACACACACAGCAAAGATAAGCATGAAAATCCTATGTTGTGTTGTAGGTTGAAGTGGAGCGTGTTTCTCTCCCACACAAAGAAAGCTGGGTTCTAACTCGTTATGAACAGCAAGCAAAGCTAAAGAAAACTAAAAAGGAAACTAAGATCAAGACGCTCCAAGCATAGCACATAACGCATGAAGTGATTAAAATATAGTGGAACGAAAGACGAACTGATAATTGTTGATGAAGAAAGGGATGCACGGGGGCATCCCCAAGCTTAGACGCTTGAGTCTTCTTGAATATTTCTTGGGGGTGCACGGGGGCGTCCCCAAGCTTGAGCGTTTGACCCTCCTGGATCTTCTTTTATCATCTTCCCTCGCACACTTGAAAACTCCCTTCATACATAACTCATCATAATCTGATTAGCGAGGTTAGTACCCATAATAAAATAATTTTTCCCTACTGGAAATAAGGATAATCTTGAAGAGCTACTGTTTCTCAAGATTGCCAAAAGGTTTTTGCAAAGAAAAAGCAAGCTCAAGGTTTGCAAAACGAATAAAAGGCAAAACAGGACAGAATCTGTGAAAAACAGACCAGCAGGTAGTAAATAATTTTTTCGGGGCACTTCTGCAACTCAAATCAAAAAACTCAGAACAGACGCCCGAAAGCCAATTGTATAGGGTACGCTGTCAAAAAAATTCAGATCAAAAAGATGATCCGGTGATTTTATACGAATTTTTTTGTCCAAGGACAGAATCTGTTTTCTCGACAGCACGTCACAACTTTTGAACTTTCTTGCAATCGGAGGCTAAACTTGGGACAAAGCTGTAAAGAAAAGATACAATGATGATGCTACTGTAGTAACAAACATCAAGACACAATAAAAGAAAAATAAAACCTAATTCGTTGTGGGCTGCCTCCTAAAAGCGCTTTCTTTTATGCCTTTAAGCTAGGCATGATGCAAAAAGAGAGGATCAAGTTTTATCAAGAGTAAAAGAATAGCTAGCCCGTATAACGGACTCAAAAGACAACTTAATCTTCTTTCTAGGGAAGTGTTCCATTCCTTTCTTGATAGGGAATTGGAATTTTATATTCCCCTCTTTCATGTCAATGATAGCACCAACGGTGCGAAGAAAAGGACGTCCCAAAATAATTGGACATGAAGGTTCACATTCAATATCCATAATAGTAAAATCAACGGGAACATAATTGTCATTGACAATGATAAGAACATCGTCGATCTTCCCCAAAGGTTTCTTTACGGAAGAATCAACAAGACGAACACCAAAAGAACAAGGATCAAAAGGTTTCAATTTAAACATATCATATATTCTTTTGGGCATAACGGAGGTACTAGCTCCAACATCACATAAAGCATAGCAAGAGAAGTTATTAAACTTAATTTTAATCATAGGATCCCAACCATCTTCTAGCTTTCTAGGTATGGAGGCTTCTACCCTAAGCTTCTCCTCCCTAGCTTTGATGAGAGCATTAGTGATATGCTCCGTGAAGGCAAGATTAAGTGTGCTAGTGTGGGGATCTCTAGACATCTTGTGAAGAAAATTAATAACTTCAGAAAGGGTGCAATTATCAAAATCAAGGTCACTACTATCAAGTAAAGTGGTAGTGGTGTCCTTTAGGCTCACTTGTTTGGTAGCTTCTATGGTCATAGGAGTTTCTACGGTTGAGGTCATAGAATCACCATTAATAGGTCCAATGGGACCAGGAGTGCATTGGGTGCTAAGAGTTTGGATATCCTCAACAACTTGGATAGTAGAAACAGTGTGGTGGGTAGGAAGGCTCTTAATCCTATCTTCTTCCTCCTTTTCTCTAGCCCATCTCTATTTAAGTTTAGCCATCATCCTAATGTTTTCATTAATTTGCACTTGAATAGCATTCATAGGAGTGGTCTTCCTCTTCTCAAGAGGAGAAGTTCTAATTTTAAGCAACTCTACCTCATGGGCTAAATTGTCTACCTTCGAAGAGAGATTATCTAGTTTGGCTAGTTTTTCTTCTACACTCTTGTTGAAGGCTTTTTGGGTAGTGATGAAGTCTTTAAGCATAATCTCTAGTTCAGAAGTGGAGTTCTTGGTGCTAGGATAAGCATTGTTGTTCCCATAGGAATTAGAGGGGAACGGTCTAGGGTTGCTACCAAAATTACTCCTATAAGCATTGTTATTGAAATTGTTTCTAGAGATAAAGTTCACATCTACTTGATCTCGAGCAATCAAAGAATTTAAAGGAACATCATGAGGATCAATAGGAGATTGCTTGGAAAGTAGATACATGATCAAGTCAAATTTTTCATTTAGGGAGGAAATCTCCTCGACAGAGTTTACCTTCCTACCTGTTGGAGCGCGTTCGGTGTGCCATTGGGAATAATTGGTCATCATCTCATCGAGAAGCTTCGTGGCAGCACCAAGTGTAGTTGACATAAAGGTTCCTCCCGCGGCCGAATCTAACAAGTTCCGCGAGGTAAAGTTCAAGCCTGCATAAAAAGTTTGGATAACCATCCAAGTAGTCAAACCATGAGTAGGGCAGTTCTTGACAAGAGATTTCATGCGTTCCCAAGCTTGGGCAATGTGTTCATTATCCAATTGTTTAAAATTCATTATGTTACTCCTTAGTTGGATAATTTTAGCAGGGGGATAGTACTTCCCAATAAAGGCATCCTTGCACTTGTCCCAAGAATCTATGCTATTCCTAGGCAAGGATTGAAACCAGATTTTAGCTCCTCCTCTCAAGGAGAAAGGAAAAAGCTTAAGCTTAACAATATCACTATCTACTTCTTTGTACTTTTGCATATCACAGAGCTCAACAAAATTATTTAAGTGCAAAGCAGCATCATCTCCAGCACCGGAGAATTGATCTTTCATAACTAGGTTCAGTAAAGCAGGTTTAATTTTATAAGAAGGTGCTGAAGTGGCAGGTGTAGTAATAGGCGAGCAGTTAAAGTCATCGTTGTTATGACTAGTGAAGTCACACAACTTGGTGTTCTCGGTGGAACCCATAGCAGCAGCAAGCAAGATAACTATTTTTGTGATTTTTGATAAAGGAAACTAAAGCAAAAACTGAAAGGTAAACTAACAAGACTAAAAAAGCAAAGGTAAAAGATAGCGTGCAACTCCCCTATCTTGAAGAGTGGAGTCCCCGGCAACGGCGCCAGAAACTTTGCTTGATGGCTTCTCGCCCCTCGTTGGTTACCCCAAGTGGAAGGTTTGAGATGTAGCGTAACGGCAAGTTTCCCTTGGCAAGATACCAAGGATCGAATCCCGTGAGACTCCGAGGGTCGACAAGAAGGTGTCAACGGCTAACGGCGCCAGATACTTAGCGGTTGACAGGACCTGCACACAGATACAAATAACTTTGCTCCCAACGAGTACAGAGAGGTTGTCAATCCCTTCGGCTTTGTCGTTTACAAAGGATCAAACACAAGAGATAATAGTGATAGGTATGACTGCAACTAGGAAATAAGAACAGGAAGTAAATAGCGGGTGTGATCAGTGATGGTAATATGGACCGAGGTCCCATGATGTTCACTAGTGATGTCTCTCTCCCAAAAGACGATAAAACAGCTAAGCGAGGTAAACAAATCACAGCTGGGCAATTGACAGGATTATGTGCGCAAACCAATGCTAACTATGCTGTAAAGAAAGGTAGAGGCTCAAAAGCATGGGCGGTACGCCAAGGCAAGTAGACCGAAATCCATCTGCATCTACTACTAATCATCCACCTTGAGATATCTATCCAGAACATCTCGCTGGTATTAAGTTGCGAGTCCCACCCAAAGTGTAAACTCAAAGCAACAGGTAACTGCATTAAAAGAACTTTGCGTAAAGTAAACAATCCTTGCACCCGCAAGTACAAGCACCGTTGTTTTCCCCCTTGTGGCAACAGCACATCCTCTAGACTCATGTTTCTGTCACTCAAACTAGTCATCAAGGGGCATGAACCCACAATCAAGCATAACGTTTCCTCTTGGAGTTACTACCTACTACTCGGCCAAAGCAATAAACAGCAACGGAGAACATGCAAGAATTAATCAAGAACATAAATATAAAAGAGGTGAATCAAATATATTACTCACACACAATCTGAACATAATCTCATAATCCATCGGATCCCAGCAAACTCAGCATAGCAACAGCAGAAAGATTACATATGTGCCTCGATCATGTAGGGCAGCTCACGAGGTCTAATCCATGAAGAACAAAGAGGGGAGGAGAACATCACATAGCTACTGGTCATGGACCCATGGTCCAAGGGGGACTACTCACAACTCATCCGGGAAGCGTCCATGGTGGTGGAGAAGCTCCCGGTGGTGGTTCTCCCCTCCGGCAGGGTGCCGGGAAGAGTTCTCCTGGTGCTCCCGATCTTGGAAGCGCGGCGGTGGAACAGAGGCGAGATCGTAAAAAAGGGTTCCGTCCTCGAGGGTTTCGGGACGTGAGGAGTATATATGCCAAAGGGGGTCACCAGAAGTGGAGAGGGGGGCCCAGGCGCCCCCCCAGGCGGCCAGGGGTGGGGCCGCCTGGGCTGCCCCTGGTCCCCTTTGGCCCTGCTTTGGTTTTTCTTGAAGCTCCCGGTACGCTGATTTTTCCTCTATTTTTCCCGGAATTTTTAGGGCACTTTTAATATGGGGGAAACCTGAAATAGAAAAACAGCAGAAAACAGGAACTGGCACTGTGGTGCACTGAGTTAATAGGTTAGTCCAAATATGATCAAAAGTGCATGGAAGTGCATAAATATCATAGCAATATCACACAAAAGAGGCATGGAGCAAGCAGAAATTATAGATACGTTTTGGACGTATCAGTGTAGGGGTTGAAAAAGTAGTGCATCATTCTCGAGAAGGTAGGTGGAGCATTAGCGAGGCCAAAAGATATGACCGTATACTCATAGGAGCCGTAGCTCGTTCTGAAGGCAGTCTTGTGGATATCTTCTTCACGAATGCAAATTTGGTGATAACCCATTCGGAGATCGAGCTTTGAGAACACTTTAGCTCCTTTGAGCTGCTCGAACAATTCATTGATGTTGGGGAGCGGATACTTGTTCTTTATTGTCTTCTTGTTCAATGGCCGGTAATCAACGCAAAGGCGCTCCGTGCCATCCTTCTTCTTGACAAATAAGACACCACAGCCCCAAGGAGACGTACTAGGCCTGATCAGGCCCATACGCTCCTGTTTATCAAGCTGTTTCTTCAATTCCTTCAACTCTTCTGGGGAGAGCTTGCACGGACGCCGGCATGCTGGCTCAGTACAAGGCTCGAGTTCAATGACGAATTCCACTTGACGATGTGGAGGCATACCTGGAAGTTCTTCAGGAAAAACTTCTTCGTATTCGTTAACCACCGGAATTTGAGAGATGGCATTAATCTCGCCCTTGTCATTGAGAGAGAAAAGCCTGATTGTGTTATCCCGAGAGGCGAACATAATCACGTCTTCATCGGAATGAGTAATCTTAACTTCCTTATTTGCACAATCAATGTGAGCATCATGCTGAGAAAGCCAATCCATCCCGAGGATGAGGTCAATGTCGGAATTGCCGAGAACTACCGGTTTAGCCAGAAAGCGGTAATCACCCATGCAAATAGATACATCCGGAGCAAACACACTAGAAGTCATACGTCTCCCCGGAGAAATAACTTGCAACTTCTGAGGCAAATTTTTGGTGACAACATCGTGCTTGGATGCAAATGGATAAGACATGAAGGAACATGAAGCACCCGAATCAAACAACACTTTTGCAGGAAAAGAGTTAACTGAGAGGTTACCCAATATCACATCTGAAGAATTCTCTGCTTGAGCTACGTTCATCAGATTCACTCTTGCTTGCTTGGGATTGTGCTTGACAATAGCTGTGCTGACAGGTGGAGGAGGCGGAAGGCGCCTTGGGTTGGGACACTTGTTAGCATAATGACCCTTCTGAGTGCACTTGTTGCAGACCACTTCTGAGAGAGGAC
Organism: Secale cereale; assembly: GCA_902687465.1. NCBI lineage: Eukaryota > Viridiplantae > Streptophyta > Magnoliopsida > Poales > Poaceae > Secale > Secale cereale. The sequence continues at coordinate 493,836,884 of LR738714.1, read as the reverse complement.
GGTAATGAGGAGCACTTGACTTGGAACCTTGAGACTGATTCTTTGACTGGTTGCTTGGGTTGGGTGGGTGGGAGAAGCCACGGCCTCCAGAGTACTTGTTGTTGTTGTAGGGAGCTCGAATCACTGGAGGAGGTGGAAGCCAAAACTTCTGTTGCTTCGCGACCACTTGAGAAGATGAGGAGGAGTGAACGGCATCTCTGATCCTCTTTTTGGAAGCTTCCATCTTGAGCTGGGCTGCCTCTTGCTTAAGTGCCATGTTATAGAATTTGTCAATCTCATCAGGCTCGAACAAGGTGAGAGCAAGTTGAAGTTCATCCTTCAGACCACCACAGAACTGATAGATCTTGCTCTTGGCATCTGGAATGTCTTGCTTTGCATAGCGGGCAAGGTTCTAGAACTTGTCATTATATTGGTAGACAGTCATAGAGCCTTGCTTCAGGTTGCGGAATTTCTCACGCATACCCTCGATGACACTTGTTGGAATGTGGTGAGAACGAAAGTCCTTGCAGAAGTCATCCCAGGAGATTTCACGCCCTGCTCTGGAGTCTTTGTACTGCTGCCACCAATCAGCTGCTTGGTCCTTGAGTTGGAAGGCTGCAAACTTCACATAGTCCTCGAGCCTTACGTTACTGCACTCAAAATGCTTCATGATATCAGTAATCCAATCTTCAGCATCGAGAGGGTCGACACAGTAACTGAATGCCTTTGGTTGATTGGCCAAGAACTGGTTGAGCGTAGCATGGTGCTATTGGTTGAAGAAATTGCCTTGGTTCCCATGAGCACCCTGATTTGCTTGATTTGCTTGCATTTGCTGCATCATCTGCATAAGCATCTGGGTGTTTTGGTTCGTAGTTTGCATAATTGCTCTCCAGGCCTCAAACGGAGGAGGAGGGGAAGGAGGACGATCTGGAACCTCTTCACCCTCTGGGTTAGTGGTGGGAACCCTTTTAGGAGCCATCCTGAAAGAGATGACCACCATTAGCCATTTGATTGAAAGAAGATATAAGCTGAAACAACGGCTAGAAATGCAACATAGTCTTCACAAAAATCATTCGAACAAGAGGAAGGAATGAAATTCTCAGCTTAATGATAACAACAATCTTCACGAGAAGCCACTTAGGAGACAAAAGTTAAATAATAAAAACAACAAGGTGCAGATAGAACAAACACAAGATAGGAGCTTCGTTCGACATATTCGTGCTGAAAGCTTATGGAACGTGTTACGAATGGGTTTTGCAATCCCCGGATCAGCATAGCCAAGGACCCTTTAAGATGCAACTCCCGATCGGAACATCGGCCATAAAACCACTTCACTCAATGTAGAACCCCGAACTCCATAACCTGCATTCGTTGGAAGAATGCCTACGATCTACTAGATGAACCCACCTATTAATTTCCGAAAGTTTCCAGTTATGCTATCAGGTGTTGGGGATACAGGGGAAGCATCGCCCACTCAACTCTAATCCTACATCCAGCTGTATCCATCCTTCAGCACATAACCAGTTATTTTCGGAAACCGTCTACCTCGGACCTTCGAAACGCATCTACTATACAAGCTATGGCAATACTCCCGAACTTACTCCCCAGTACTGGGCGATGTCGGGGTTATCTTGCCACTAACCGCATAGGAGAGTTTTCGATGTCGGCCGTCTTAAGTATTCTAGAACTGCCGCGATATGTTTGTGACGACAATACCTCGGAGCTCAACTCCCCGGGACACTGCCACAACCCCTAATGTCAGGAGGCATCGAGAACAATATTCTCGTCACAAAGACATCGGAACAATCCAAACAATACTCGCGAGATTCCTAAAAAAATTTGGTGCAATTTTTGAGAGTAGAAAAGGCAAGAGTAATCGTCAGAAGTCCTCACCAGAGTGAAAAGAGATGAGGAGCAAAATAATTCCTACTCTCCGATATAAATATAGGACTCAAAACATTTTAAGTGTGTGCCTAGACTCAACCGTCAACGATTCGATCAAACAGTGGGGGCTTCTAGGTCGGAGAAGGCTCTGATACCAACTTATAATGCCCAGGATGGGACTATACCTCCTACGTGTTGAGGCACGACTTAAAGGTATAAGCCCATTCTGGAATGATCTCAAGTTTGGTACCTTTGCACATCTCATGTAAAAATAGGGGTGAAAGCGGAAAAGATAGTTGGCTTACACTCGCCACGTCACACAATTCATTACATGTCCAAACATCATTCAAAACATCACGACCCGTCTACGGGTGAAGATCCAAATGAGGAGAGGTTTTCGGCCACGAGATCATAATTGAACGGTCTAGATGAAGGGAAGGGTTTGAGCTAGGTTGGTGGGCTGTTGGAGGGGTGTCTTGGGCCTCAAAGAGGAGGTACTTTTAGTCCACGAGGATAACTGTTGGAGCATCAAACGAACTCCAAACGCGACAAAACTTGACAGGCGGGTTACGCGTAACAAAACAACATCGCACGACAAGTCTCACGCCAAACCGGAAACGTTACACGGCCAAACACAAAAGAAGGACTCCGGGAAGCCTCGGGCACGTGAGAGAGCGTCGGAACTCGAAACGGACAACGGGAAGGAACGAGTGGGACCGGATGCAAACGACAACACAAATGCAATGCAATGCACATGACAACATGACATGGATGAATGCACACACGCACACGACAAAACGACAAAAACCCGAAAAGACGAAGAACCCGAAATGGAATTGATGAAGCCAAAGTTATATATTGCCAAAAAGGGAAAGTATTACATCCGGGGCATTACAACGGTCCACATCCACATATTCCCCAGAGACATACTGCACACACGAATGAATTAAATTAGTATATTATAGATTCATGGGAATACACCATGTCAAACGAACTAAATTAACAATCTAAATTTCAAGTAGGCTTACTTCATACTCTTCGTCGTCACCATACGCTGGATCGTACAGGTCGTCGAAAGTATAGTCTATCTTCCTCTTCTTCCCCCAACCATCATCCTCCTAAATATACAATTATATCCATCACTAGTAAATACATAGGGCTAATATACTATGATCCTATTTGCATTTTCCATTGTCATGCACACACATTGAACAACAGAGCTAATATAACTACATATTGTGAACAACAGAGCTAATATAACTTGAATCAAATAACTTCTTAATCAATCTAATAAGCCCCAATCTGTTCACAACATCTAGCATTTGTGCAACGAATCTAATAAGCATCAAAAGCAAGTCTAATAAGCATGATAGCATTAAAAACCCCAATCTGCGAGCACTAAAAACAAATCTAATAAGCATCATAGCATTAAAAATATCAATCTGTTCACAGCATCTAGCATTTTTGCAACGAATTCATCCAAGTCTAAAAACAAATCTAAAAACCCCAATCATTGCAGGACCTAAAATCATAGTCCACAACATCTAGCTAGCATTTATCCAACAAACCCTAGTCAAAAACCCCCATCCCTCCAACCCATACAAAAACCCAGCCCCATCCATCAAACCAACTACTCTAACCATCTGAACTACTGTATGAATCACAATCTAACCAATGCAACTAGGGAGCAACTAACTCTACAAGCTAAGCAAGTGCAAATACCTGCTCCTCCACGGCAGGCGGCGCAACGGGTGCATCGGGGTGGACTGCGCCGCTCGACGGCGCCGTCACCTCCTGCAGCGATGAGGCGAAGCCCCACCCGTCACCTCCTGCAGCGGTTGTGAGTTTTCCCGCACCATCGTGGACGCCGCCGACATGCGCGGTCACCGCGCCCTGACCCTGCAGCTCCACCACATCTCCGGCCGCTGCGCCGGCGTCGCCACGAGCGTCGGCCATCTGACAGATGGAGGCGATGAAGGTGAGGAAGAGGATGCAATGGAGGAGAGCGAGACGGTGCGGTGGAGGCAGTGGAGGAGAGCGAGACGACGCCGGTGGGGGGGGGGGGAGAGGAAGACGATGCGGCAGCGAGGGGATTTGGGGGAAAATGGTAGGGGCGATGGAGGTGGTTGCCCTCTTTATATGATGAGACGTTTCGGGCATGTCCATGGACATGTGCTACCTCACGACCGCGGTCTTGCATGCGCCCACGTATACGCGGCCCCACTCGTCAGCTAACGGTCAAAGGCATTGACCCGACGACAACGTCCGTTATAACCTGTTCTGAGGGTTTCACGCAAAGGAGTGGAGAAAAGTGAGCAAAAGTTAACGGAGTGAGGATGCATGAGTAGAGCTAAGGAATCAGTGGCACAGAAATAAAAATTCCTAAATAATAAGCCTGAGAACGCACAGACTAAAAAAATGAAAAGGCAAGACACCACATCAACTAAAAAAAAAGACACATCAGTGCACCAACATGACACATCAAAGACCGTCGCCTGGTAGTCACAGCCGGCTCTAATATGTTACTTTTCGCTTGGAGAAGGAACTCGAAGTGGGAGCAATGCCAAGACATCAAGACGATTCCATATTAATGTGCAAAAAGTAGAAAACAGATGGGTTTAGTCTCTTATCAGTAGACGAATCACAATTAGTAAAAGCCAGAGTAGCCCCTTTTTCTGAATTAGTCGCTACTAGAATCGCCTTCGTTGCTGAATTCCCAAATCCTAGAATGAACTCGACAAAATCTTCGCCGAGTCCCAAACTCGACGAACAACACTCGGTTGGACACAGCCCGACAAACATTAAGATTGCCGAGCTCTTTCTAGCGGGAACTCGGTGAACATACAAACAATGTTTGCCTAGTTTCTCCGGCTTGAGAACTCGGAAAACCACACCGTTAGGCGGGACGGAGCGTTAACGGAAATACCACGTGGCACTAACTTTTGCTGACTTTTATCATGCTAAATTCGGCACAGTGACGACGAGTAGAATGATGACACGTGTCTACCCTTATTGCCCAATATAAAAGTTTTGTCGAGATCCATATGGAATAAAGTCGGCAAAATGTTTGCCGAATTTCAAACTCGATAGTACTCCGTGAAATAAGGGCCCAACGCGTGGGACTGCCTTGTTGTCTTGTGCCACATTTCACCAAGTTTAGAGCCAACACAACTGGGCAATTTTTTTGCCGAGTTGGGAACTCGACGGTATTCTTTCAAATAAGGACCTAGCACGTGACATTGCCTTATTGCCAGGGGCCATATTTCGACGAGTTCACGGCCAAAGCAACCGGGCAAACATTTTTGCTGAGTTGGGAACTCGGCAGTATTCTGTCAAATAAGGGCTCAACATGTGGCACTGTCTTATTGCCTGGTGCCTCACATCGCCGAGTTCATGGCAAACGGAATTGAGCAAACTTTTGCCGAGTATGGAACTCGACAATACCCTGTCAAATAGGAGACTGGTGTGTGGCACAACCGTTTTGCCTGGTGAAATGTTTTGTCGAGTTTTGAAAATTCGCTAAAGATTTGCATGTTGCCGGGTTTGTAACTCGGCGAAGGTTGTCTGTGTGTACAGTCGATCCTGGTTTCGCCGAGTTTGTTGTAACTACCTACTCCAATTTTGAATCAAACTCGGTAGACACAAGCTTTCCCTAGTTTCCGATAGAAGGAACTCGACAAAGTTTCGGAATTCGGCACAAAACTAGATTCCAGTAGTGAGTCGTTAGGGCAAAAAGGGGGTCAAACCTCATATAAGCATGTCTATCTAGGTATGGCAAGCCAGAGCCACAAAGAGGCTTAAAACATTGTTAGAGGGTCCGGGATTGCTCAAAAAGAACTGACTAACACAAGTGGTTTGCCGGCTGTAACGTTGTTAAAAGAAACGTCACATCTGACGGTTAACTAATGCTCTCTGGTTTACATATACTATCATCAGGAGTTTACGATAAAACAGTTAAATGCACGGCCTAATTTCTTCGGACAACACATGGGGTAACATTTTTTTATCTCTTTCCCTGCCAGCAACAAATTAAAGCTATGTTAGGAATGCAGCAAGCTTCACGTAAAGTAATACTCCCTCCGTCCCATAATGTAAGACGTTTTTTGACACTAGTGTCAAAAAGCGTCTTACATTATGGGAAGAAGGAAGTAGAATTCTGCTAGCAGAGACAAGAAAAAACAGCACATGAACTTCTTGCGATCCAGCTATGTATAGCTAAAGGACATACACATACTCACTGGCTGCTGAAGTGCATCTATTCGTGGCCTCACGTGGACATGGGCACATGGCAGCAGGAGAAGTACTGAAGGTACAGTATACACAAAGACTTGTGTCGCCTGCACCCAATCGTAAGGCGGGCTCTATCAAATGCTTTCAATTTTTAGTCATACCTAGTACATACATACAGCAAATACAGTATATGTTACACAACTGCAACATGCATCAGCATAATGCGACGCCAGACGCGCCAAAAGAGGCGCTTGCACACATGCATAAGTCCATGTCCTGTTCATGTCCGTCGTCTTCATCGTACAGGCTAAATGACAGCACCATTGACACGGGAGAGAGTATCAACAGAGCACAGAGGCATGGCCAAGAAGTAACAAGTCCATCGCTATTGTCTCTCAAACTCAGAATCTCATACGCTGCATACTCAACTATACGTTCTTTACGACAATTTATATGTTGGGAGCATGGCAATTCTTTCTAGTGAACACAACAATTTTCGTAGCAAAATCCACTGTTTTGCAGAAGTTGGCATGTGTTTTTGAAGAAATTGCCATGTGTTTTCCAAGAATTTTCCATAAAAAAGTTCGAAACTGCATTGCCCGGGATCGGAGTTCTGCGTCTTTTGTGGTGTCCTAGAAGACACGATTCATATATTTTTTCATTGTGTTTTGGCCAAGTTGATATGGAGCTGTGTTAGATCATGGCTCCAGGTATCCTGGGACCCCTCTTCCTTCTCCGAGCTTCAGGCCCTTACTAATTCTTAGGCAGGTGTTACAAAGAGGGTCTTCCGGGTTGGTCTTGGAGCGATTTGTTGGTACCTGTGGACAACTAGAAACAAGTTTACTATCGAACATGTTTTCCCTGCTAAGCCTACTGATTGCTTATATAAATCGTGTACGTTCTTGCAGCAGTGGAGATCATTGACTAAACCAGAGGACCGGGATGCTCTTGATCTTCTGATATCTGAAATGCGGGCCTCGGCGTCTTCCTTATCCAGACAGGAGCATGTTGCGTAGTTACTTTAGCGTCTCCTCCGACTAGTAGCTGGCTATGTCGTCGTTTCTTCTCTCCTGCATGCGTGCTGTGTGTTAGACCTAGATGCCATGTATCTCCCCATCTAAAACTTTGAGTAAGCCCACATCTGGGGTTGCGTTGTATTTGTTGGTCTGGTTGGTTGTTTGGTTCGGAACTCTGTCTGATGGCTTTATTTATAAAATCGAGCGCATGCCTTTTCTGTAAAATAAAACTGCATTGCCCCATATTGAACTTTCGCTGCCTTAATTTAAACGACCTAGTATCTGGCATTAAGTCTAGAAACGGCAATACCTTCCAACATGTGTTAAATGGTTCTTTCCGTTCTACTAAATTGCATGTATTGTTGGAACATTTGGTCACGTAGGCATGAGCCAGCAGGCATTTAGTGGAGCATCATCATTTGTAATATGATGAACAATGATTTTTTGGACGGGTTTGAACTTGCTTAGAGCATCTTTCTGCCACGTATCTCTAATTCGACCTCTTTAAACGCCTGCGGATGCGCCCGGTCAGTGACCGAACGTGTTCATTTTGAGTGTCTATTTGTTCGTCCGCACAAACGCAATCCTCATTTTTTTTCTCATATGTCCGGTCACTTGCACGTGATTGATGGAGATAAAGAGGGAGAGAGAGAAATAAAAGAATGAATAAAGAAATAGGAAAGATGGTTTGGGATGAGGCCGCGTCGTACGTGACGGATCAACCGGGTGCGCCCTGGTGTGTCCGCGAGTCCTCGTATCCGCCTCATATTTGATATGAATACGAGGGTTCACGAATAGCCCGGACATATAGGAAAGATATAAGGAGTCTAATTGAGTCATATTATTCTTCTCTTTTTTGTCCGATCTACGTTCTCGGATATACGAGAGATGGTTTGAGACGTCCGATTGTAGATGTTCTTATTATGGTATCTCTGGATGCTGCCCTACACGCATCTTGCAAAGAGAATCGATGGTCTGATAGGCTAACGTGTGAGGACAACAACTCTGCCCATAAAAAACGAATAAATTCTTGATCGATGCTCTCGTTTATAACTTATAATATGGTCACTTGCTCCAAGTATGCACAAGCATCTAGCTCGTACGTATATGCGTAGCTAGCTTAGCTGCCCGCGTCCAACTTGCACGCACATATCGGCAAAAATCTTTGGTGTTCTGTCCTGTAAGCTACCATGGTTAAAATACTGCAAGGAGTGATGGAGATGGCACAGATGGTTAAAGTACAGATAGATTTCGGTGTGCGTGGGTTAGGGCACCTTCAATTCTCACCCGCAAATTTGCTCTTGCATCGTGTGTAGATAGGAAATTAGTCCACGGACACTGATGCAGCCATCCAACACCCCCCGCATACATTTCAACCGTTGTTTTAACTAAACAAATTCATACAAACACGTTGAATTTTATATAAACCAGACAAAATTCATTATATTTTTGATATTTTTTAACTAAAACTATACCGGACTAAGGTAAAACTAGCGTGAGGCGGGCGCCGCTGATATCCACTCCCATAAAACGGATACCATTGACTAGTCTATGGTCAGCCGCATCGGATCTCGATTGTCTTCCCCATGTTCAACATCCTGCTCATTGAGCCGTTGTGAGCTCCGGATGTATATGCTTCAGCGCAAAGGGTATCTCGCTTCCCCATGTCCAGCAACGCCGCTCATCGTAGTGGCACCGCCGGTATATGCTTCAACAAGAGGGGAAGGGTGCCCTCCGCTTCTGTGACACACATATCCAGGTTGGTTTTTGAGGCGGGGGACAACGTTGGCCTGCGACCAGGCAAGACACCAGATGTGTACGCCCGTGTCGCCTTGCCGGTGGCCTTCATGGGACCCAAGCGGCGGTAGCCTCCCATGTTCTACTTCTCCTTGATGATGTTGACGGGCACAAAAGTGTTGGCTTCCGCCTCATCGATCTCCGTGAAGCCGACTTCTTTCTCCGCCGGTAGGGCGCGGTTACACGAACATTGATGGCAGATGGGGCGGTCACTTGCACGGGAGGAGCTAAACTACATGGCGCCGTCCACAACAGCTACGACGCCTCTGCCGGCGTGCTCCCTGATACATCTCAAACATATATACTTTTCCAAACACTTTTGCTCTTGTTTTGGACTCTAATTTGCATGATTTGAATGAAACTAACCCGGACTAACGATGTTTTCAGCAGAACTACCATGTGTTATTTTTGCGCAGAAATAAAAGTTCTCAGATTGAGCTGAAAATTTACGAAGAATTCAGGAATATATAAAAAATACCAGCGAAAATATTAGTTGGAGGGGGCCACCGCAGGCGCGCCACCTGAGCTTGTGGGCCCTCGCTGCTCCGTTTTCCCTAACTCCAACTCCATAAGTACCGTCTCAGGGAGAGAATGTAACACCCCAAATTTTTGAGTTGATTTTCTTCCAAAATTTTGGCCTTTTGGAAGAGGGTTATTTTATCTTTTCTTGAACCTCTTCTAAAATCTTTCTGGCCAAGGTTTTTGGAGATTTCTCAAGCTTGGTTTTTGACCTTGAAGATCTTTTTTTGGGTTGGCTCAAGCCCAAGTTGAGTTTCAAAGAGGTTGTATGTTTTCTCCCTACTTGAGTTTTGTCCTTCAAATTTGGTCTTGGGCTTATCTTTTTCCCCAACCTTCATCTTGCCATGACCCCAACAGAAATATTTATCTCCAAAACCCTCTTCACACCTTAGGACAAGTCTCTCATGAATTCCAGTAAGTTTTGACCTTATTGGGATTTTTTCTCTATTTATTTCACTCCAAAACTATTTCTGTCTTTTATAGTGGACCTTGGTGATTTACAAAGGAGCCACCCTTTTCATCCAGATATTTGATTCCAAACCAACTCTCCTAGATGGTCCTTAGTACCCACAACCTAGATCCATCTTGTTTCACTAGTCCATAGTTCAAAATTTTCAAATTTCAGCTGCTGCAATTTGGACCAGATTTGCAAAATTTGGTGAAATTCATATTTATCTTCTTCCAAAAATCCTATGAAAAATCAGGCAGCCCCTAGATGCATCAAGAGGCCACTCCACCAAATATCAGCACCAGAAATATTTCACACATGCCAGAAACATTTCATCAAACACTTAGCATACGCTGTGCTGTCAAGTTCAGAAGGTTTAACTGAAATTGTCGACAGTTCGTCAGTTTCGTCAGTTTCATCAGGCGCAGCGACAAATCTCGCCAGTACCCCCTGGGCCCGACGCTGCACTGCACCTTCTTCTTATCCAGTGCGCCGCACGCTCGCTTGGCCGCTTCTGGGCGTCGGCGGCGCTCTGGCCTGACCACGCCGGCGACATCCGCGGCAACAGCACCGCTCGTGGCGGCTGACAGAAGTCACCCCGCGACTCAACGCCGTTTGGCGCCGCCCAAACCACCCCAGCGCTCCGCGTGTCCACCTCCAGTGCCAGCACACACCTGCCGCACCGTCGCCGTGGCCTGGCACGCGCAGAGCGCGATTTCTGCCGCCAACGTGCCGCGCGGCCGTTCCGTCGAGGACAACCCGTAACTCCCTCTCCCCTGCTAAGTTAGGTGCGGAAATGGAACCACTACACCCCCTAGACGACGCTCAAGCCCCTAACTCCGCCGTCCAACCACTGCAGCACGGTAATCGACTCGTCGGACTTATCCATTCACGGCAACCACCTCGGGCCGGCTATATAAGGCACCCCCGAGCTCGTTCTCGAGCCCGCACACCTTCACTACCTCCCTAGACCACGCCCAGCCTCTGGAAGAGCCTCGAGGGCCCCTTCTTCCCCAACTCCGGCCAACTCCCTCCGCCTCGGGCTCCAGCATCGTTCACTCCGGTGAGAGCTTCTCCGTCGCCGTGGACTCGAGCGTAGCACCCTGCCACCCACCTAGGCCTAACCCCCACCTTAATTTGATCCCAGGAATCCTCTTCGACGAGGCCCACGACCACCCGAGCCGCCGTCCGCCGGAGACAGGGTCGCCGTCGACGTGGGGCTCGCCGGAACTCAACTCCACCACCGTTCGACGCAGAAGATCACCGAGAATCCGTATGTATCACTCCCCTCCCCTAACTCGCCGTGGATCGACGCCGGCGATCACCGCAGCACCGGCGCCGGCGCGACTCTTCTTCCGTTTTTAAACCTGACGCGTGGGGCCCCTTGTCAGCCTCACACCTCTCTCCTCCGAACCGTTTTCTGTAAGCGCATTCGGGCAAAATACGTTTCCCTCTGCGGTTGACGTACTGCGTACGGATTCGCTTTGCGGTTTTCTGTTCTAGCCCCGGAACTTTTCTGTTTCATTACAGATGAGTCCCTGGACAGAAACTCTAATATCTTTTAATCTAAAAATGATTTTGAATTGATTCTTTTTCTGTCCTCTTTAGTTTTCTGCCTAGTTTTTTTGTCATATTTATGTGGAAATTTTTGGAGCAACTTTATTTGCACGCGCGGTATTTATGTTAGTATTTTTTTGTTCGAATACGTAGATACCGGAGGCCGTGACGGAGACGCGAACCACACCGAGTTAGGCTCCGACTTCTCAGAACCAGGCAAGCATGTTTGAACTTTTGATATGATGAGTGTGTTGCATGTTTTCTCGAGTAGTTCGCTTCATAAGCATGACCATATGGGCATAAGTGTATGGTTATATTTCATGCTAGTAAGCTTCGGGTGAGCCCCGAAGGATAATGTTTGAACCACCTCGATCATATGGTGATATGATGGGTGGAATGCTGGTATTGTTGGAGCATGCCAGTAGTTGGTTAACTCAGTATCAATGGAGATCATGTCATGATTCCGTTCATCTCCTTTTTCGGTACTATCATAGGCCGTCCGTTGGGATTACGGTCTAGTCAGTTGTGAACCACTTCCCGAGTACACACCAAGTAGAGGGGCCGGGATGAGGGTTCCATGGCCCTGGATTAAAACCCGTCATCCGGTCAGGGGGCATGGGTGTTTCCGGTTGGGACCGAGAGGGGGGCACCCCTTAGAGCGCGCATATATAAATTTGATCCCATGCTATTCGAGGTTGTAGCCTCCCCGTCTTAAAGTTTTTCGTGAATGTCGTCGCGGGTGATTCCGGACGACAGGATGTTAAATGGGTGTGTACTGGTTAGCTAGGTTTCTACTAAAACACCGTAGACGGAACTAGTCCCCATGACTAGTAGAATCCGTCGGCTATGAACTAATGGTACAAGCTCTGCAGAGTTAAATTCCTTCAGTAGCCATGTTTATGGCCTAGGGTCAATCTTCATGTCAACCCGGTGACCGTCTCTAGTATATTCTTGTTGGTAACCAGAATAGTGTTTCGTCAAGTTCATTTGGTAGATGAACTCACCAACTATCTCTGTATTGATTTACTTTCAGAAGTATTTCATCATTATACTATTTTTATTTATAAGCCCTTTATGTGATGTCGCCTAGACGTACGACTGTGGCATTCTTTTTATAAGCCCTTTATGTGATGTCGCCCAGACGTCCGATTGTGACATTCTTTTTATTTATAAGCCCTTCATGTGATGTCGCCCAGACGTCCGACTGTGGCATTTTTTTATAAGCCCTTTATGCGATGTCGCTCAGACGTCCGACTGTGGCATTCTTATTATTTATAAGCCCTTTATGTGATGTCGCTCAGATGTCCGACTGTGGCATTCTTTTTTATTTATCAGCCCTTTATGCGATGTCGCTCAGACGTCTGACTGAGGCATTCTTGTTATTTATTTTGCTATAAGCCCTTTATGCGGTGTCGCTCAGACGCCCGACTGTGGTCTGCTATCATTTATTATTTCACGAGGCGTCACCCAGACACTCGTTTGGTCTCCTTGTAGTTATCTTATGGATTTCGGGAGGATTACCGCCCGACTTCTATCGTTGCATACAGCTCATTAATATTTTATTCCGGTCGCATTTTTGCTGGAATACTCATATGCATCATGTTGGCATTTATTATATCTTAAGTCCGAACCGTCTTGCGAGTACATTCAAAGTACTCACCTGGCTTGTTGATTTGGCTAGATGTGGACGAAGGCGATCTAATGGATGAAGAATTCGATAGCGAGTCCGACGCTTAGTGGAGTCCCAGTCAGTCCCTTGCGATCCTGGAGTTGATCACTGTTATATAACCGCTTCTGCCTACCACTAAATAAATTCATCGGGTCTCACTCCGATACTCGATGAGCTGTAATATTTGGAGTCACATCACCCACTTCACTGTGTCATATTCCACCACCTTTTATTACGAGTTAGTAGTATGCCACCCTGCCTTGTGTCATATCCGCCTCTATGTTTTATATTGGCGTGCTTGTAATAAAATTGTTGAGCAACCCCCAGCTCAACCTTGTATAATATTCAGTGTACTGGAATTCTGTGCTAAGGATTTGTCTGCCAGCAGGTAATAATATCCCTCGCTGGTTTAATAAAAAGGTCGGCCTTCCAGTAATTATTTTACTGAAGGACCGGTCCTGACAACCTTGGTATCAGAGCCAGGCTGACTGTAGGAAGCCACTAGGTGCGCTCGCTAATCGGTTATTAGCGAAAAATTTGCTTTTCAGCATTTCTACATTTGTAGCAATTTTCTGTTGGTCAGCATAAATTTATGACTTGACTATTCGGAATTTTTGTCTACTTTTGTAGATGGCCAGCAATGACTGTGATGCACAGGTGTTCGCCAACATTCCTGAGGGGTTTGTCAAGCTCCTCTTCGCCATCACCAAAGTCGCGATTGGGCCATCCACCCGTCCCGAGTTTACACTCTACCGTCACAAGCTCAACGACATCGTGTCTATGCATCAGGCCGTGGTGCACTTCAAAGGAGGGCGTCATGAAGCGCGCCGCCTCCGATTTGTGGGTAGAGCCATGCCTACGGAGAGGCATGCCATGCAGATGGCTGCCCGTGAGGCGATAGCTCGTCTCTGGGACATTCTTCCTTCGATGAAGACTCGTCGCTACCATTACCTCCCATACCACGTGCCATATACGTGTCACTATGCATTTGCATGTGCAAATGGGGAGCGTGACGAAGCCATTGAATCAATGGTTGAGTACCTCAAGGCACTTGAGGCAGCCTTTGATAATCTGGTGGACGACCTGGTGGCCACCCGTATGGAGTTGGTCTAGAGTGGCTCCGCCAACAGGAGGGAGCTACTCCATACTGCACCACCAATGACATTTGTCTCGTCCGCCGCATCCTGTGCACCTTCCATCTTAGCCACCGCTCGTTGTCTGCCTACCACTGAGGAGTTTGACCAAGTCATTGCTCCTACTCCAGTCAGAGCTGCACCACCTGCTGCACCTGCTTCGACAGCTCGTACCCTTACTCCGCGCCTGGAGCCCATTAGTGAGGAGGAAGTCGAGTCTCCGGCACCACTGGGCCTTACCCTCGGAAGGCCGAGGGAAATCTTCAACATCTCCGACTAGCGCGTTATTCCGCGACGCACTGCGCTCGCTTGTAATATTTGTGTGTTATGTAAAATAGGTTGATGGGAGTAGTCTGTTTGCGCATCATGTAGGATCTTAGAGGAGTGCACTAGTTTTAATAACATGTCAGGATGTGTACGCACACCCTGAGTGACGTATGTATAATTAGAACCTGTGCGTAAAATATGTACTAGCAGCCCTTCTTCGTGCGCAATCAACTAGTTATTTTCAAAGATCTCTTTCGAGCTCGTGTTTGATCGCTTTGCAAAGTCTTGGTTTATTTTGCGGCTCGGTTCTTCTCAAATTTTCTGCTTTATTACCCCAGAGTAATAAATGACTCGTCCCTGGACACGTTCCATGCCAAGTCCACGAGAAGAAAATTATGGCACACACACAGACAACAATTTCACTCAGGGGCAGTCAAGTCAGCAGGATAGTGAGACGGCATTTTCTCAAGTGTGCCGTCTTTACGAGCAAAGTCAGCAACAACACCAAGAAATGATGAACCATGTCATTAACATGGTAAATCACCACGAGCCATACCAACAGCACTCAAAATTGTCTGAATTTCAGAAGACACGTCCAACAACATTTTCGCACACAGACAAACCTCTTGAGGCCGATGATTGGCTTCGAGATATTGAAAGGAAATTAATTGTGGCACAATGCTCAGACCGTGAAAAAGTGCTGTACGCACCACATTACCTTACTGGAGCAGCCGCGTCATGGTGGGAAAATTTCCTGCTTATGCATCCCGACATAAATAATATCACCTGGGAAGATTTCAAGTAAGGTTTTCGTGGGGCCCACATCCCTAAGAGTATTATGAAGATCAAGAAAAGAGAATTTGATGACCTCAAGCAAAGAGGCATGATAGTACAGGAGTACAATAGTCAGTTTGCGCAATTATCACGTTATGCCAATGAAGAGCGAATGACGGAAAATAAGAAGATGAAGAAGTTCCTGGACGGACTGGCACCAGCACTAAAATGCCAGTTAGCCGTACACACTTTTCCAGATTTCAAGACACTGGTAGACAAAGCCATTACGTTGGAAAATGAACGTTGCAGCCTGGAAGACATTCGCAAAAGAAAAAGGGATCAGACCAGCCACCCCCGCAACAACAAGAATAAGGTGAATTTCCAGAGGAATGGGGCGAACAGACCCACGACCAATGACACATGTCCAAATAAAAATTTCCATGCAAGAGACAAGGATTTCACCTATCGCCCGGGTGTTACCTGCTACACATGTGGAGAAGAGGGACACTATGCTAAACAGTGCCCTAAGCCAAGAAACTCAGCACCGAAGCCAAACAGCAACAGAAACAATTCCACGCCCAAGCGTAACAACTTCAACCCAAATAACAATCACAGGAAAGGCCACCTGAACCATGTGACCAAGGAGCAAGCACAGGATGCACCGGATATCGTACTCGGTACGTTCCCCGTCAACACAATACCTGCCACGGTTTTGTTTGATTCTGGAGCTTCTCATTCGTTCATTTCGAAGAATTTTGCTTTGCAACATGGTTTTTTAAAGCTTCCCTTGGGAAAATCAATGACCATCAAGTCCCCCGGAAGTAAGCAGATCACTCAGAATTACTACCAAGGTTTGACCATTGAAATTGAGGGATTAAAGTTTCACGCAAACCTCATCGTGTTGGAAAACAAAGGACTGGATGTTATCTTGGGTATGGATTGGCTAACCACCAATAAAGGATTTATCGACTGCTTCAACAGGACAGTGATTCTTACTCATCATCATGGAAAAACAATAAGAGTCGCAGCTCAGGAAAGACCGGTGTCGCGACAACCAAAATTAAACAAAGTTGATACATCTGAGTTAAGCAAGGTTCCAGTTGTATGTGAATTTCCGGACGTATTTCCCGAGGAACTACCAGGCATGCCGCCAGACAGAGAAATAGAATTCATTATTGAGCTAGCACCTGGAACCACCCCCATATATAAGAAACCATACAGAATGGCACCATCCGAGTTGGTTGAATTAAAGAAGCAAATAAAGGAACTGCTAGACAAAGGATTTATACGGGCCAGCTCCTCACCTTGGGGTTCGGCGGTATTGTTTGCCAGAAAGAAGGATGGGACCATGTGGTTGTGTATAGACTACCGAGCGCTCAACATGGTCACAATCAAGAACAAATATCCGATGCCCCGGATAAATGACTTATTTGACCAGCTCGCGCAAGCCAAGGTTTTCTCAAAGGTTGATCTAAGGTCAGGTTATCATCAACTGAAAGTACGG
Source organism: Secale cereale (assembly GCA_902687465.1). Classification (NCBI taxonomy): domain Eukaryota; kingdom Viridiplantae; phylum Streptophyta; class Magnoliopsida; order Poales; family Poaceae; genus Secale; species Secale cereale. The sequence goes on along the minus strand of LR738714.1, from coordinate 493,820,107 downwards.
ACATAAGATATTCCGAAGACAGCATTCACCTCAAGATACGGACTTTATGAATTTACAGTAATGCCGTTTGGACTGACCAACGCCCCCGCTTATTTCGTCCACCTCATGAACAAGGTATTTATGAAATTCATAGACAAATTTGTGGTGGTATTTATTGATGATATCTTGGTATACTCAAAGACACCGGAAGAACATGCTGAACACCTCCGCATTGTACTGGGAGAATTAAGGGAACACCAACTTTACGCCAAATTCAGCAAATGTGAATTTTGGTTGAGACAAGTGGGTTTCCTAGGACACGTATTAACACAAGAAGGAGTTGCTGTGGACCCAGATAAATTCAAGGCTGTACTTGGCTGCAAGTCGCCAGCCAGTGTAACGGATATACACAGTTTCCTCGGTATGGCCGGATATTACAGAAGGTTTATTGAAGGATTTTCCACCATAGCCAAACCAATGACACAACTACTCAAGAAGGATAAGAAATTCGTGTGGACCGAAGCATGTGAGAAAAGCTTCCAAGAGCTCAAAAAGAGGTTAACAACAGCCCCAGTATTAATTGTACCAGACATACACAAGAGTTTTGAAGTATATTGCGACGCATCCCGGAAAGGCCTCGGATGCGTACTGATGCAAGAAGGCAAAGTAGTCGCCTACGCTTCCCGGCAACTGCGAAAATATGAAGAAAATTATCTTACCCACGATTTGGAGTAGGCAGCAGTCATTCATGCACTCAAGGAGTGGAGGCACTTTTTGCTTGGAAATCGCTGTGAAATATATACGGACCATAAGAGCCTCAGATATATTTTCACACAGCTAGAGCTCAATTTACGACAACGACGCTGGCTGGAACTGGTAAAAGATTACGACGTTGGTATCCACTACCACCCAGGAAAAGCAAACGTGGTAGCAGATGCTCTTAGCCGTAACCCCAGCCCGAACAACGGCAGCATACAGAACCTGAGACCCGAATATCAGCAAGAATTTGCCAGACTCAAGCTAATGATGGTCACGGAAGGCGAAGTATCCAAGCTAGAAATACAGCCTACGCTAATAGAGCAAATAAAGAAGGCTCATCTTGGACACCCCAGCATCGAAGGGATAAAAAGAAAAGTAAGTCAGGGCAAGGCCTCAGAATTAACCATAGACGGTGAAGGAATATTATGGTTCAGAGACAGACTTTGCGTACCGAATAGCAACGACCTTAAACAGCAAATTCTAGCAGAAAGCCACACCGCTCCATACTCAATCCACCCTGGAGGTACGAAAATGTACAAGGATATTCAGGAAAGATTTTGGTGGCACTGCATGAAGAGGGATATAGCCACATTTATTGCATGCTGCGATTCATGTCAAAGCATTAAAGCCGAGCACCAAAAACCCGCAGGGCTATTACAGCCAAACAAGATACCAGAATGGAAATGGGTCGATATTGGAATGGATTCTATTGTTGGACTACCACAGTCACAACACGATAATGATGCCATATGGGTCATCACGGATAGACTGACCAAGGTGGCACATTTCGTACCCGTCAAGACAACCCACACCACCCAAAAGCTCGCCAAGCTTTACCTCGCCCGTATTGTATGCCTACATGGGGTTCACAAGACTATAATATCCGACATAGGCACTCAGTTCGTCTCCAAATTTTGGGACCAGTTGCAGCAAGCCCTCGGAACGCAACTAACGTTCAGTACAGCTTATCACCCCCAGACGGGAGGACAAACGGAACGAGTAAATCAAATACTCGAAGACACGCTAAGGGCATGTGTCCTCACATATGGGACCAGTTGGGAGGAAAGCCTACCATATGCCGAGTTTGCATATAACAATAGTTACCAAGCTAGCCTGCAAATGGCACCTTTCGAAGCTTTGTACGGACGGAGATGCCGTACTCCATTGAACTGGTCGGAAACAGGGGACAATCGCATATATGTTAAAGGAAGCCGAGGAGAGTGTAAAAATAATACGGGATCGACTCAAAACTGCCCAAAGCCGACAAAAGAGCTATTACGATCAAAAGCATCAGGAAATAAGATTTGAGCCCGGTGAATACGTATACTTACGAGTATCACCTATGAGAGGGCTGCAACGATTCAAAGTCAAAGGGAAACTAGCACCATGATTCATCGGACCCTTCCGTATAGTTGCACGGAAAGGCACAGTAGCTTATCAGCTGGACCTTCCCAAGGAACTGTCAGACGTCCACGACGTGTTCCACGTCTCGCAACTATGGAAGTGTGTAAGCAACCCAGAGAAACATGTGTCACATGAAAACCTTGATGTGCAACCAGATCTCACCTACCGAGAACACCCAGTAAAGATTTTGGAGGAATCTGAAAGGAGAACCCGTCAGAAGTCAATTAAATTCCTCAAGGTTCAGTGGAGTAATCACACAGAGGATGAGGCAACGTGGGAAAGGGAAGATTTCCTTCGGACAGAACACCCACACCTATTTGAGGATCAGCTGAAATCTCGGGGACGAGATTTTTCCTAAGGGGGTAGGTGTTGTAACACCCCAAATTTTTGAGATGGTTTTCTTCCAAAATTTTGGCCTTCTGGAGGAGGGTTATTTTATCTTTTCTTGAACCTCTTCTAAAATCTTTCTGGCCAAGGTTTTTGGAGATTTCTCAAGCTTGGTTTTTGACCTTGAAGATCTTCTCTTGGGTTGGCTCAAGCCCAAGTTGAGTTTCAAAGAGGTTGTATGTTTTCTCCCCTACTTGAGTTTTGTCTTTCAAATTTGGTCTTGGGCTTATCTTTCCCCCCAACCTTCATCTTGCCATGACCCCAACAAAAATATTTATCTCCAAAACCCTCTTCACACCTTAGGACAAGTCTCGCATGAATTCCAGTAAGTTTTGACCTTATTGGGATTTTTCCTCTATTTATTTCACTCCAAAACTATTTCTGTCTTTTTATACTGGACCTTGGTGATTTACAAAGGAGCCACCCTTTTCATCCAGATATTTGATTCCAAACCAACTCTCCTAGATGGTCCTTAGTACCCACAACCTAGATCCATCTTGTTTCACTAGTCCATAGTTCAAAATTTTCAAATTTCACCTGCTGCAAGTTTGGACCAGATTTGCAAAATTTGGTGAAATTCATATTTATCTTCTTCCAAAAATCCTGTGAAAAATCAGGCAACCCCTAGATGCATCAAGAGGCCACTCCACCAAATATCAACACCAGAAATATTTCACACATGCCAGAAACATTTCATCAAACACTTAGCATACACTGTGCTGTCAAGTTTAGAAGCTTTAACTGAAACTGTCAACAGTTCGTCAGTTTCGTCAGTTTCATCAGGCGCAGCGACAAATCTCGCCAGTACCTCCTTGGCCCGACGCTGCACTGCACCTTCTTCTTATCCAGTGCGCCGCACGCTCGCTTGGCCGCTTCTGGGCGTCGGTGGCGCTCTGGCCCGACCACGCCGGCGACATCCGTGGCAACAGCACCGCCCGTGGCGGCTGACAGAAGTCACCCCGCGACTCAACGCCGTTTGGCGCCGCCCAAACCACCCCAGCGCTCCGCGTGTCCACCTCCAGTGCCAGCACACACCTGCCGCACCGTCGCCGTGGCCTGGCGCGCGCAGAGCGCGATTTCTGCCTCCGACGTGCCGCGCGGCCGTTCCGTCGAGGACAACCCGTAACTCCCTCTCCCCTGCTAAGTTATGTGCGGAAATGGAACCACTACACCCCCTAGACGATGCTCAAGCCCCTAACTCCGCCGTCCAACCACTGCAGCACGGTAATCGACTCGCCGGACTTATCCATTCACGGCAACCACCTCGGGCCGGCTATATAAGGCACCCCCGAGCTCGTTCTCGAGCCCGCACACCTTCACTACCTTCCTAGACCACGCCCAGCCTCTTGAAGAGCCTCGAGGGGCCCTTCTTCCCCAACTCCGGCCAACTCCCTCCGCCTCGGGCTCCAGCATCGTTCACTCCGGTGAGAGCTTCTCCGCCGCCGTGGACTCGACCGTAGCACCCTGGCACCCACCTAGACCTAACCCCCACCTTAATTTGATCCCAGGAACCCTCTCCAACGAGGCCCACGACCACCCGAGCCGCCGTCCGCCGGAGACAGGGTCGCCGTCGACGTTGGGCTCGCCGGCACTCAACTCCACCACCGTTCGACGCGGAAGATCACCGGGAAGCCGTACGTATCACTCCCCTCCCCTAACTCGCCGTGGATCGACGCTGGCGATCACCGCAGCACCGGCGCCGGCGCGACTCTGCTTCCGTTTTTTAAACCTGACGCGTGGGGCCCCTTGTCAGCCTCGCACCTCTCTCCTCCGAACCGTTTTCTGTAAGCACATTCGGGCAAAATACGTTTCCCTCTGCGGTTGACGTACTGCGTACCGATTCGCTTTGCGGTTTTCTGTTCTAGCCCCTGGAACTTTTCTGTTTCATTACAGATGAGTCCCTGGACAGAAACTCTAATATCTTTTAATTTAAAAATGATTTTGAATTGATTCTTTTTCTAACCTCTTTAGTTTTCTGCCTAGTTTTTTGTCATATTTATGTGGAAATTTTTGGAGCAACTTTATTTGCACGCGCGGTATTTATGTTAGTATTTTTTTTGTTCGAATACGTAGATATCGGAGGCCGTGATGGAGACGCGAACCACACCGAGTTAGGCTCCGACTTCTCAGAACCAGGCAAGCATGTTTGAAATTTTGATATGATGAGTGTGTTGCATGTTTGGTTGAGTAGTTCGCTTCATAAGCATGACCATATGGGCATAAGTGTATGGTTATATTTCATGCTAGTAAGCTTCGGGTGAGCCCCGAAGGATAATGTTTGAACCACCTCGATCATATGGTGATATGATGGGTGGAATGCTGGTATTGTTGGAGCATGCCAGTAGTTGGTTAACTCAGTATCAATGGAGATCATGTCATGATTCCGTTCGTCTCCTTTTTCGGTACTATCATAGGCCGTCCGTTGGGATTACGGTCTAGTCAGTTGTGAACCACTTCCCGAGTACACACCAAGTAGAGGGGCCGGGATGAGGGTTCCATGGCCCTGGATTAAAGCCCGTCATCCGGTCAGGGGGCATGGGTGTTTCCGGTTGGGACCGAGAGGGGGGCACCCCTTAGAGCGCGCATATATAAATTTGATCCCATGCTATTCGAGGTTGTAGCCTCCCCGTCTTAAAGTTTTTCGTGAATATCGTCGCGGGTGATTCCGGACGACAGGATGTTAAATGGGTGTGTACTGGTTAGCTGAGTTTCTACTAAAATACCGTAGACGGAACTAGTCCCCATGACTAGTAGAATCCGTCGGCTATGAACTAATGGTACAAGCTCTGCAGAGTTAAATTCCTTCAGTAGCCATGTTTATGGCCTAGGGTAAATCTTCATGTCAACCCGGTGACTGTCTCTAGTATATTCTTGTTGGTAACCAGAATAGTGTTTCGTCAAGTTCATTTGGTAGATGAACTCACCAACTATCTCTGTATTGATTTACTTTCAGAAGTATTTCATCATTATACTATTTTTATTTATAAGCCCTTTATGTGATGTCGCCCAGACGTCCGACTGTGGCATTCATTTTATTTATAAGCCCTTTATGTGATGTCGCCCAGACGTCCGACTATGGCATTCTTTTTATAAGCCCTTTATGCGATGTCGCTCAGACGTTCGACTGTGACATTCTTATTATTTTTAAGCCCTTTATGTGATGTCGCTCAGACGTCCGACTGTGGCATTCTTTTTATTTATCAGCCCTTTATGCGATGTCGCTCAGATGTCCGACTGAGGCATTCTTGTTATTTATTTTGCTATAAGCCCTTTATGCGGTGTCGCTCAGACGCCCGACTGTGGCCTACTATCATTTATTATTTCACGAGGCGTCACCCAGACACTCGTTTAGTCTCCTTCTAGTTATCTTATGGATTTCGGGAGGATTACCGCCCGACTTCTATCGTTGCATACAACTCATTAATATTTTATTCCGGTCGCATTTTTGCTGGAATACTCATATGCATCATGTTGGCATTTATTATATCTTAAGTCCGAACCGTCTTGCGAGTACATTCAAAGTACTCACCTGGCTTGTTGATTTGGCCAGATGTGGACGAAGGCGACCTCATGGATGAAGAATTCGATAGGAGTCCGACGCTTAGTGGAGTCCCAGTCAGTCCCTTGCGATCCTGGAGTTGATCACTGTTATATAACCGCTTCCGCCTACCACCAAATAAATTCATCGGGTCTCACTCCGATACTCGATGAGCTGTAATATTTTGGAGTCACATCACCCACTTCATTGTGTCATATTCCACCACCTTTTATTACGAGTTAGTAGTATGCCACCCCGCCTTGTGTCATATCTGCCTCTATGTATTATATTGGCGCGCTTGTAATAAAATTGTTGAGCAACCCCCAGCTCAACCTTGTATAATATTCAGTGTACTGGAAATGTGCCAAGGATTTGTCTGCCAGCAGGTAATAATATGCCTCGCTGGTTTAATAAAAAGGTCGGCCTTCCGGTAATTATTTTACTGAAGGACCGGTCCTGACAGAGAAAAAATTAAAAATAAAGTTTAATCACATTTTATGATACGGAGCCGCCGCCACCTCATTTTCTTCATTGGGAGGGCTGGTCTAGAGTCCGTTTGGGGCTTTGGAGAGGGGGATTCGTCGCCGTCGTCATCATCAACCCTTTTTCATCAACAATTCAATGATTCTCACCGTCGAGTGTGAGTAATTCCTTCGTATGCTTGCTGGACGATGATGGAGTTGATTGAGTTCTCATGTAATTGAGTCAATTTGTTAGGGCTTGATCTCTAGTATCCATTGTGTCCTAAGATTGATGTTTCTATGACTTTGCTATGCTTAATGCTCGTCATTAGGGCCCAAGTGCCATGTTTTCATATCCTAACCCTTTATGTTATCATCAATATATTTGAGTTCTTAATCCTATCTGCTAGTTTTATGCACCTGTTATTGTTCTGAATCGTAGACCCCAAGGTGACAATAATTGGGACACTCTTCGGGGATGACTGTAATTCATGCAGTTCATGTATTCACTTGTTCCGGTTCTCTATTAAAGAAGGCTTTAATATCCCTTAGATTTCCTTATGGACCCCACTGCCATTGGAGGGTAGGAGAAAACATGTCATGAAAGTTCTTGTTATAAGCACATATGACTATATACAAAATACATGCCTACATTGAATTATGAATTGGAGCTATTGTGTATCTCTCTAGTTTGTGACTATTACATGATGAATGTCATCGAACATAAAATCCATCGCTGATCCAATGCATACGCTTTGCTCATATTGATCTTTGCTAAGTTACTACTGTTGTTGCTGCTATTACAATCACTACAAAGCTGCTGATGTTACCATTCCTGTTACTATCGCCACTGTTACTGTTACCATCAAAACTATCAAACTACTCTACTACTAACTACTTTGCTGCAGATATCTAGCTTTTCGGGTGTGGTTGAATTGACAACTCAACTGCTAAGGCTTATAACTATTATTTGTCTACCCTTGTGTGGAATCAATAATTTGGGTGAAATACTACCCTCGAAGACTATCGCGATCCACTATACTTGTGGGTTATCAACCTTTTTTAGAGCACCGTTGCCGGGGAGAATAACTATATTTATTAAGTTCACTTGGGGTATCTAGTATTCATTTTGAAGCGTTTGAAAGACTCTAAGATTGTACCCTCTAAGACGAGGGGAGGTAAGGAACTGCCATCTAGATCTGCACTTGATTCACCTTCCGTTCTAAGTAGTCTTACGACACCACCACCTGCTATTCATACGAATATGTCGCAAGTAATTGATGATACTACTTCTGTTATAAATGAAACTTGTGATGATGCTAGTACCTTGCTTGATGAAACTATGCCACTTGGTGAATTTCTTGATGAAGAAATTGCTAAAGCTAAAGAATGCGAGAATGTGGAAATTGATGAAAACTATAATTCACCTATTATGCCTAGCTCTCCCACTAGATTTGAAATGCCTAAAGCACCTGAGGGCTTGTTAGAGAATTTCTTGCTTGTAATGATAGAGAAGGGCTTAAAGGCTATGATAGAGAGAATGAAATATGATCCTAAGTTTGCTACTTCTCCTATCTTTGTTACCGATAAGGATGATGCATTCTCTGTTGATCCTGAACTTACTACTTTGGTAGAACCCGATCCTTTTCATGGTTATGAATCTGAAACTGTTGTGGCACATCTTACTAAACTAAATGACATTTCCACCCTGTTTGCTCATGCGGAAAAGATCGCTATTACTATATTCTTAAGTTGTTTCCTTTCTCATAGAAGGGTGATGCTAAAGAATGGTTTAATACTCTTGCACCTGGTTGTGTGCGTAGTACCTAAGGTATTATATACTATTTCTCTGAAAAATATTTTCCCGCTCTTAAGAAACAGGCTACCTTATAGGAAATATATAACTTTGTGCAATTTGAGGAAGAGCATCTCCCTCAAGCTTGGGGGAGGCTTCTCCAATTACTTAATGCTTTCCCTAATCATCCTCTTAAGAAAAATAAATACTTGATATATTTCATAATGGACTAATCGATGCTTCCGGGGACTACATAGATAGTTGTGTTGGCTGTGTTTTCAGGAAATGAACTATTGAACTGGCTTAGGAATTATCAAATAATATATTGAGGAACGCCGATGATTGGACACTTCGTGAATCACTGCCTAAGCCAACTCGAAAGAAGAGAGGCATTCTATTACTCAGTCCTGGAGATATGCAAGAACCAAAGAAATATATGAAAGAGAATGGTATTAAATCTAAAGATGTTAAGAATCTACCACTTATTGCAGAAATACATGTACTTGACACCCCGACACAGGTAGTAGAGGTAAATTCTCTCTACAAATTTCATGAGGGCGATATTCCATATAATAAATCTCCTAGTCAGTGCTTGTGTCGGATTTGGGGCTCCGCAGACCCAAGAGAGGTTCGAACACTAAAGCATGTGTGAAGAACTTGATCTCCTCGTCTTACGTACTCGTCGCTCCACGGCCTAGCTCTACTCATGCGAACAAGGAAGAAGATGAACAAGGCAGTTTACCCAGGTTCGGGCCACCTTGCGGTGTAATACCCTACTCCTGCTTTGTGGTGGATTGGCCTCACGAGGGGATGAGAGTGAACTAGTACAAATGATGAACAACCTCACGAGGTCTATGGGTGAGGGTGGAGTTTGTCTGATCTCCGTGGATCTGATCCCCTCTTATGGTGGTGGCTATCCTATATTTATAGTGGCCTTGGTCCTCTTCCCCCAAAATGTAGGCGGGAAGGGATCCTAAAGTGGCCAAGTTTGAAAGGGGACAAGTAATACATCTTATCCTAACAAAAGGTGGTCTTTGCCTGTAAAGCTTATGGCCGTGATGCCGCGGTGGGCTCGCCGATGACATCCGTTCTGCCGTGCAGGCGGACTTGGTCTCATTGCACCAAAATGGAAACCTTTGCCAGATTCCTCGGGAACCCACGCCTATCTTTGCCTCCTTAGCACCAAAGAGGAAACCGCCTTCTCTGCGCCCGCTGGTGCCCTCTTGGCGCTGATCATCATGGCTTGCATCATGGTGGCCTCATGAGACCGGGTACTTGCATAGGAATCTCCGCTCCTCGGGAGGCTGCCTTTGGAGGCCGCTCCCTCGGGAGGTCTTGGCGTCGTCCGCCTCGCGAGGGTCTTGTTTTGGTGATTTCGTAGATAGTCCATACCAGGCTGTCGTACAAGCCATGCCGTGGGCTGCAGGCAGGCAAGTCTGGGTACCCTGGTTCCCAGAATGCCGACAGTAGCCCCCGGGCCCAAGGCGCGCTCGGACTCGGCTTCGAGGCAAAGCCAAGGTGCAAGGGCGAAGCGCCGCGGGCCCCAATTACCTACGGACCAGGCTGACGCATGGTGCCTCGATGTGACACGAGCGTCTCAGCTCCCCCACGCCGCCTCGGCAACTGCACGGTCTTGACAAAAGTCGGGTGCCTGCAGCAGGGCCATCATTGCTTCCCCTTCACCTTGCTTCAGACCCCCTTTCTTCCAACCTAGAACATTTCCAGATCCAATCCAGCTATGCCCCTTTCCTTCTACAATCCCGGTGTCGGCATGCCTACCGATGGCTCCCAAGATGTCGCAGGCTGCGGTGCTCGCCACAAGCTCCCCCTCGCCTCCTACACCTGCACTCGACGTGTCTTCGGTCACCGAGGAGGGGCACCTCGCCCCCGTGCGACCGTAAATGACCGGCGAGGAGAATGAGTGGAAGGAGACCTTGATCTGGTCTGGCTCTGCCGATGAGCGGACCCTAGCGTGGACCATCTACCCCTTCTTCCCCCACAACATCTTCGCGGGGCTTGTCCCCCCTCTTTCCGAGTTCTTCACCCATGTCCTTAAGCACTACCAGGTCTAGGCCCTACACCTCCAACCCCTCCCCATCCTTCTTCTGTCCATATTCGCCTTCTAGTACGAGGCTTGCATGGGCGTGAGGCCCTCCATGCCCCTCTTTCGACATTTTTCTTCTCCCTGCGGCTACACGATCCAACCCAGTGCTCTGGCTGTGTTTTTTTCGTCGCGGCCCAAAAGAACAACTTGCTCATGAGGGCCGGGAAGAAAGTGGAGAACTTCTGGCGCTGCTGGGTCTTCGTGGACGTCCAAGGTCTCAACGCGCGGTTGGAGCTGCCAACCCAGCTGTCGGAGAAGCTCGTTGGGTGGGGTCACAAGAAGCTCTCCGACCCCCAAGCTGCGCCCTTCTTGGAGAGGATGATGTCGGACATGGATGCCAAGGTGTTGAATGGGGGCATGCTCGTGAAGGAGTTTCTCAGGCAATGCTTGGCTCCGCTCCAGTCACACACCCACCCCATGTGGGAACTCTGGGGCACGGAGGATGACATCAGGCTGCGCCCGGGAAGTCTGACTGGCGAGGAGCTGGAGAAGGCCATAAGCTCCCTGCTCGAGGGCGAGCCAGGGGACCTCCTGGAGGCCTATGTCCCACTGTACCACCATGCCGATTGGGAGGCGGTTGTCGCCGCCATGTCGGTCTTCAAAAATCTGGGGCTCGCGTCGCCCGACCCCACCAACTCCCTGGTGCAGGTGTCCTCTAGTGACAGTGCCGGAGAAGAGGACAAGGGGGAATCGGAGGCGATCGAACATGACATGGAGTAGGTCTCTCCTCCATCGCAAAACGAGCTTCTCCGTGGCTTCTCTGACGATGACGGTGCTGACGATCCCCCGGCCGTGGAGTCCCCGCGCACCTCCGGGGTCCTCAAGAGGTCAGGGGCCACTCCCCTGGCCCGGCAGAGGGCAGGCCAGGCGACTCCGTGGAAGAAAGGGGGAGCTCCTCCTCAGGGCGATGCCTCGTTTCACCAGGCGGTGATGCCACGCTGGAGGCTGCTGCAGAGCGCTCCGATCATTCCCTGGGCACGACGAAGACCGCACCCAGGAAAAGCGGAGGCACTCCAACTTCGGCCAGGAAGAGGGCGTACATCGACTCGAACGGGTGAGTATCTTACCTCACATATGTTTAGCAGATGATTGCATTATGCTCACAGCGCTCCTGCCTTGATGACCAGGGTGGGCGTTGTGGTGAAGAGGAGGAAGGAGGGAGGCCGAACTCCAGAGGCACCACCTCCTGCTGTCCCCGCAGCGGTTCCAGTACAGGCGGTGAAGGCCGCCCCCCGTCTTCTCGCGGCAGAGCAGGCTTATGAGGACGCAGTGGCGCCCCTTCGGAACGAGCCGGCCCCTGCGGGCCAGCAAACCAGGGAGCAATCTGCTCCCATTGCAACCAGGTAAGGTTCTAGACCGGTGGTGACCAAGGCTGACTTCGCTAGTGCCTTCGGAGCCGCGGAGTGCCCCACAGATCTCAGGCCACCTTCTCTTCCAACCCTTGTGCTTGCAGATTGAGGTACCTGGTCGCCTTCAGGTGGACCTTCAAGACGTCGATATGTGCTACGTGAGGGAGCGCCTGGGGCTTATTTCTGGGTTGGTCCAGGCCAACTCCGCCATTGAGAAGGCATGCAGTCGGGTCGAAGCCGCCGACGTCGAGATAAGGAAGGAGGCAGCCAATGCCAGAGATTCTCGTGACGTAGCACATGCTGAGGCTGCATCCATCGCGAAGTGCCGCAAGGAGGCGGAGGAGAGCTTGAAGGCCCTTCATGAGGAGCATGTTGCGGCCGCGTCGTGGCGCTGCCAACAGGAGGAGGACTTCAAAGCTTGTGAGGCGAAGCTGGCCGAGCACGACGCCAAGCTGGCCCAGGTGACGACCGACCAGGCGGCGGAACGCACCCCCGTCGCTAAACTGAAGGCGGAGGTCGATGAGGCCTAGGCGCCCCATGCCCAGCATGTCTCCAAGGCAGCAGCCCAGGGAGGAGGCCCTTGCTGTCTTCGAGCAGAAGGCAGCCACGGGCCGCGAGGCCTTTCTTGCCCTTGAGCTCGAGTCACGTAAGGCGTGGGGCTCCATCTGCGGGGGAGGATACGAAGAGCCGCTGGCGACCCCTGAAGATGGCCTCGCAGGGCTCCTCCCCAAGCTTGCCGAAGAGCTCAAAGGTGTCGTTGCTATGGTGGACTCCTTCATGGAAGCGGAGTGTCGCTCGCTTTTCACAGCGGCCGCGACACGCGTCTTCATCCATCTTCACCTCTAGGACCCAAGCTTCGACCTCGACGTGCTGATCCACCCGGTAGCTCCCGAGTCTCGCGACACCGCTGCATAAGCCGTGAAGGGCCGAGTAGACGCCCTGATCGAGAAATTCCTCTGCGTCCCCGACCATGAGGCTCCGGCAGACAACGGCGGCATCGACGTCGATGATGGGCTTCCAGCGGCCGGGGCGAGCGGTGGCTATGGCCTAGGCGGTGGTGGTGCTTTCCTGATACGTCCAAAACGTATCTATAATTTCTGCTTGCTCCATGCCTCTTTTGTGTGATATTGCTATGATATTTATGCACTTCCATACACTTTTGATCATATTTGGACTAACCTATTAACTCAGTGCACCCCAGTGCCAGTTTCTGTTTTCTGCTGTTTTTGTATTTCAGGTTTTCCCATTACGTAAATTGCCAGAAAAATTCCGGGAAAAATATATAAAAAATCAGCGCTCCAGAAGCTTCCATGCGGCCGATGTAGGGCCAGAGGGGGGCCAGAGGGGCTCCAGGCGCCCTGAGGGGGCGGCCCCCCTCCTGGCAGCGCCGGGGGGCGCCTGGGCCCCCCTTGCCTCCGCTGGTGCCCCCCTTTGGCATATATTTACACCGCATCCCGAAACCCTCGAGGACGGAACCCTTTTTCGCGATCTCATCTCTGTTCCGCCGTCGCCGCGCTTCCAAGATCGGGAGCACCAGGAGAACTTTTCCCGGCACCCTGCCGGAGGGGAGAACCACCACCGGGAGCTTCTCCACCACCATGGACGCCTCCCGGATGAGTTGTGAGTAGTCCCCCTTCGACCATGGGTCCATGACCAGTAGCTATGTGATGTTCTCCTCCCCTCTTTGTTCTTCACCGATTAGACCTCGTGAGCTGCCCTACATGATCGAGGCACATATGTAATCCTTATGCTGTTGCTATGATGAGTTTGCTAGGATCCGATGGATTATGAGATTATGTTCAGATTGTGTGTGAGTAATATATTTGATTCACCTCTTTTATATTTATGTTCTTGAGTAATTCTTGCATGTTCTCCGTTGCTGTTTATTGCTTTGGCCAAGTAGTAGGTAGTAACTCCAAGAGGGAACGTTATGCTTGATTGTGGGTTCATGCCCCTCGATGACTAGCTTGAGTGACAGAAACATGAGTCTAGGGGATGTGATGTTGCCACAAGGGGGAAAACAACGGTGCTTGTGCTTGCGGGTGCAAGGATTGTTTACTTTACGCAAAGTTCTTTTAATGCAGTTGTCTGTTGCTTTGAGTTTACACTATGGGTGGGACTCGCAACTTAATACCAGCGAGATGTTTTGGATAGATATCTCAAGGTGGATGATTAGTAGTAGATGCAGATGGATTTCGGTCTACTTGCCTTGGCGTACCGCCCATGCTTTTGAGCCTCTACCTTTCTTTGCAGCATAGTTAGCATTGGTTTGCGCACATAATCCTGTCAATTGCCCAGCTGTAATTCGTTTACCTCGCTTAGCTGTTTTATCATCTTCTGGGAGAGAGACATCACTAGTGAACATCATGGGACCCCGGTCCATATTACCATCACTGATCACACCCGTTATTTACTTCCTGTTCTTATTTACTAGTTGCAGTCATACCTATTACTATTATCTCTTGTGTTTGATCCTTTGTAAACGACAAGGCCGGAGGGATTGACAACCTCTCTGTACTCGTTGGGAGCAAAGTTATTTGTATCTGTGTGCAGGTCCTGTCAATCGCTAAGTATCTGGCGCCGTTAGCAGTTGACACCTACTTGTCGACCCTCGGAGTCTCACGGGATTCGATCCTTGGTATCTTTGCCAAGGGAAAACTACCGCTACGCTACATCTCAAACCTTCCACTTGGGGTAACCAACAAGGGGCGAGAAGCCATCAAGCAAAGTTTTCTGGCGCCGTTGCTGGGGACTCCACTCTTCAAGATAGGGGAGTTGCACGCTATCTTTTATCTTTGCTTTTTAGTCTTGTTAGTTTACCTTTCAGTTTTTGCTTTAGTTCCCTTTATCAAAAATCACAAAAATAGTTATCTTGCTTGCTGCTGCTATGGGTTCCACCGAGAACACCAAGTTGTGTGACTTCACTAGCCATAACAACGATGACTTTATCTGCACACCTATCACTACACCTGCCACTTCAGCACCTTCTTATGAGATTAAACCTGCTTTACTGAACCTAGTCATGAAAGATCAATTCTCCGGTGCTGGAGATGACGCTGCTTTGCATTTAAATAATTTTGTTGAACTCTGTGATATGCAAAAGTACCAAGAAATAGATGGTAATATTGTTAAGCTTAAGCTTTTTTCCTTTCTCCTTGAGAGGAGGAGCTAAAATTTGGTTTCAATCTTTGCCTAGAAAGAGCATAGATTCTTGGGACAAGTGCAAGGATGCCTTTATTGGGAAATACTATCCACCTGCTAAAATTATCCAACTAAGGAGTAACATAATGAATTTCAAACAATTGGATAATGAACACGTTGCCCAAGATTGGGAACGCATGAAATCTCTTGTCAAGAACTGCCCTACTCATGGTTTGTCTACTTGGATGGTTATCCAAACTTTTTATGCAGGCTTGAACTTTACCTCGCGGAACTTGTTAGATTCGGCCGCGGGAGGAACCTTTATGTCAACTACACTTGGTGCTACCACGAAGCTTCTCGATGAGATGATGACCAACTATTCCCAATGGCACACTGAACGCGCTCCAACAAGTAGGAAGGTAAACTCTGTCGTGGAGATTTCCTCCCTAAATGAAAAAGTTGACTTGATCATGTCTCTAGTTTCCAAGAAATCTTCTATTGATCCTCGTGATGTTCCTTTAAATTCTTTGATTGCTCAAGATCAAGTAGATGTGAACTTTATCTCTAGAAACAATTTCAATAACAATGCTTATAGGAGTAATTTTGGTAGCAACCCTAGACCGTTCCCCTCTAATTCCTATGGGAACAACAATGCTTATCCTAGCACCAAGAACTCCACCCAAAGAGATAGAGACATGCCTAGTTATGAGAAACTTCTAGAAATAGAGAAGGCCACTAAGAACTACATGCACACCCAATATGAACAAAACAAAACCTTCTCGAGGCAATTAGATGAGCATACTGCTATCTTGCAAGACATTGGTAGACAACTGGAGAGCCTAAATATTGAGATTTCTAACCTCCAGACTAGGCTCACTATCACTGAGACCCAAGTTTCCAATATGTCCCACACACAAGCCACTTTGATAAACCAAATGGCAGCTAAACCCGAAGTGGTTGCACCCCTAAAGGAGGAAGAATATAGAATTAAGAGCCTTCCTACCCACCACACTGTTGCTACTATCCAAGTTGTTGAGGATGTCCAAACTCTTAGCACCCAATGCACTCCTGGTCCCATTGGACCTATTAATGGTGATGCTATGACCTCAACCGTAGAAACTCCTATGACCATAGAAGCTACCAAACAAGTGAGCCTAAAGGACACCACTACCACTTTACTTGATAGTAGTGACCTTGATTTTGATAATTGCACCCTTTCTGAAGTTATTGATTTTCTTCACAAGATGTCTAGAGATCCCCACACTAGCACGCTTAATCTTGCCTTCACAGAGCATATCACTAATTCTCTCATCAAAGCTAGGGAGGAGAAACTTAGGGTAGAAGCCTCCATACCTAGAAAGCTAGAAGATGGTTGGGATCCTATGATTAAAATTAAGTTGAATAACTTCTCTTGCCCAAAAGGATATATGATATGCTTAAATTGAAACCTTTTGATTCTTGTTCTTTTGGTGTTCGTCTTGTTGATTCTTCCATAAAGAAACCCTTGGGGAGGACCGACGATGTTCTTATCATTGTCAATGGCAATTATGTTCCCGTTGATTTTACTATTATGGATATTGAATGTGAACCTTCTTGTCCAATCATTTTGGGACGTCCTTTTCTTCGCACCGTTGGTGCTATCATTGACATGAAAGAGGGGAATATAAAATTCCAATTTCCTCTCAAGAAAGGGATGGAACACTTCCCTAGAAAGAAGATAAAGTTACCTTTTGAGTCCGTTATACGGGCTAGCTATTCTTTCACTCTTGATAAAACTTGATCTCTTTGCATTATGCCTAGCTTAAAGGCATAAAAGAAAGCGCTTTTGGGAGGCAGCCCACAATGAATACAATTTTATTTTGCTTTTGTTGTGTCTTGATGTTTGTTACTACAGTAGCATCATCATTGTATCTTTACTTTTCAGCTTTGTGCCAAGTTTAGCCTCTGATTGCAAGAAAGTTCAAAAGTTGTGACGTGCTGTCCAGGAAACAGATTCTGTCCTTGGACAGAAAAATTCGTATAAAATCACCAGATCATCTTTTTGGTCTAAATTTTTCGACAGCGTGCTCTATACAATTGGATTTTGGGCGTCTGTTCTGAGTTTTTTGATTTGAGTTTTAGAAGTGCCCCAAAAAAATTATTTACTACCTGCTGGTCTGTTTTTCACAGATTCTGTCCTGTTTTGCCTTTTCTTCGTTTTGCAAACCTTGACCTTGCTTTTTCTTTGCAAAAACCTTTTGGCAATCTTGAGAAACAGTAGACCTTCAAGATTATCTTTATTTCCAGCAAGGAATTTTTTTTTATTATGGGTACTAACCTCGCTAATCAGATTATGATGAGTTATGTATGAAGGGAGTTTTCAAGTGTGCGAGGGAAGATGATAAAAAGATTCAGGAGTGTCAAACGCTCAAGCTTGGGGATGCCCCCGTGCACCCCCAAGAAATATTCAAGAAGACTCAAGCGTCTAAGCTTGGGGATGCCCCCGTGCATCCCCTTCTCCATCAACAATTATCAGTTCGTCTTTTGTTCCACTATATTTTAATCACTTCATGTGTTATGTGCTATGCTTGGAGCGTCTTGCTTTTAGTTTCCTTTTTAGTTTTCTTTAGCTTTGCTTGCTGTTCATAACGAGTTAGAACCCAACTTTCTTTGTGTGGGAGAGAAACACGCTCCACTTCAACCTAGAACACAACATAGGATTTTCATGTTTATCTTTGCTGTGTATGTTCTTTGTCTTACAATAGCTACTGTCATGTTTAGCTCTTAGTTTTCATGCTTTTCTTTTTAAAGAGCTTTTCTTTAGTTGGTTGCTGAACTCTCTTGAGTTTTCATGTTTATCTTGTTAAGAGAGTTGGCTTCTGTTGCACTGGTTGATATGTCTATGATAAAAATGCTATGTGCATAATGGTGCTTAGTAGTTCATGTTTTCTTATGGTTAGTCTCAAATAGCTGGGGGGTTCTTAATGTGTTATTGAAGTACCAACATGATTTGTTTGCCTATGATGTGGTATGGTTTAGTGATATCTTCCTCCAAGAATTTATTTTGATTGACTTGGCATATGCTCACGCATATTTAAGACTGTAAAGAAAGTCCATGAAGCCTTGATGATCTTTAATTTCTGAGTAGCGATATAACTTCCATGCCCGATTCAATGTTGCTTTGTCGCTCTGCATGATTATGACCGTCATTGCTCTCTTAGTTGGTCGCTCCCAGTCTTTTGCTAACCTTCGCCTGTACTAAGCGGACTGACTGCTTGTGCATCCAAAATCCTTTAAACCAGTTATGCCATATGAGTCCACCATACCTTCCTATACATGGTATTTACTTGCCATTCCTAACGAAGACTATCTTGTACCATCTCAAAATTATTCAAAAAAAACATTTCTCTTTTGTGCCTCTATTTTAGCTCATGAGGAAATAGTAGTTAATTCATGATCTTTTTAAGTCGGACAAGTTTCACCCCGGGATTGCATGTCTAATCTGCAAACCCCTAATACGAGAAGGAACTGGCAAAGAGTGCGCCCGACTCATTAAAAATATACAACAAACAAACCCTCCTTCACGCTTTGTTCATGAGAAATCAGAAAACTTTGGCAGTGATAAACAAAGGAGATTAAGGGGATGTGATCGTCCCCGTGCGGGAGCCGTTCCTTGAAACTTGTCCATCTCGAGAAGTAATTGAGTAATCTACTAGCATTCGTTGACGAAATATGCATATCCCAAAAATAATTTTTACCTCTGTTTTTAAAAACCAAGAGCTCTGGTACATGTTTAGTCTTTGCTTCCAGCCACGGGTTTTCAACCTTGCCATCAAAAGCCACGGTTCGAGAGTCTCCACCTTCTTTCTTCAAAGCACCAACTACTGAGAGCATGATTGTCATTCTGAGTGTAATGTGCATTGTCCCAAAGTACCATTGTCTTCTGCATGATTATGAGATCGTTTATTCTGAAATCATTGTATCTAGTCGTCACTTAAACCTCGGAGGTGCCCCTGCATTTATGTTTTGCTTCACTAAAGGGGGCAAGCGAGGTATCACTTTGTCATGTTTGCACACCATGCTCACTACAAATCTATTGAGTGTTTCAGTATCATATTGTAAAACTTTCAGTTCTTTGTGATATTCTCATGAGGCAACTTAATTACTAAAGATTCATTATCTCAGTAAGCATTTGTCATGTGACTGTGAAAAGTTCTTATATGGTTGATAGCATGTCACCACAGAAATTATGCTTGTTATCATTTACCTACTCGAGGACGAGCAGAAATTAAGCTTGGGGATGTTGATACGTCCAAAACGTATCTATAATTTCTGCTTGCTCCATGCTCTTTTGTGTGATATTGCTATGATATTTATGCACTTCCATACACTTTTGATCATATTTGGACTAACCTATTAACTCAGTGCACCCCAGTGCCAGTTTCTGTTTTCTACTATTTATGTATTTCAGGTTTTCCCATTACGTAAATTGCCAGAAAAAATCCGGGAAAAATATATAAAAAATCAGCGCTCAAGAAGCTTCCATGTGGCCGAAGTAGGGCCAGAGGGGGGCCAGAGGGGCTCCAGGCACCCTGAGGGGGAGGCCCCCCTCCTGGCCGCGCCGGGGGGGCGCCTGGGCCCTCCTTGCCTCCGCTGGTGCCCCCCTTTGGCATATATTTACACCGCGTCCCGAAACCCTCGAGGACGGAACCCTTTTTCGCGATCTCATCTCTGTTCCGCCGCCGCCGCGCTTCCAAGATCGGGAGCACCAGGAGAACTCTTCCCGGCACCCTGCCGGAGGGGAGAACCACCACCGGGAGCTTCTCCACCACCATGGACGCCTCCCGGATGAGTTGTGAGTAGTAGCTATGTGATGTTCTCCACCCCTCTTTGTTCTTCACCGATTAGACCTCGTGAGCTGCCCTACATGATCGAGGCACATATGTAATCCTTATGCTGTTGCTATGATGAGTTTGCTGGGATCCGATGGATTATGAGATTATGTTCAGATTGTGTGTGAGTAATATATTTGATTCACCTCTTTTATATTTATGTTCTTGAGTAATTCTTGCATGTTCTCCGTTGCTGTTTATTGCTTTGGCCAAGTAGTAGGTAGTAACTCCAAGAGGGAACGTTATGCTTGATCGTGGGTTCATGCCCCTCGATGACTAGCTTGAGTGACAGAAACATGAGTCTAGGGGATGTGTTGTTGCCACAAGGGGGAAAACAACGGTGCTTATGCTTGCGGGTGCAAGGATTGTTTACTTTACGCAAATTTCTTTTAATGCAGTTGTCTGTTGCTTTGAGTTTACACTATGGGTGGGACTCGCAACTTAATACCAGCGAGATGTTCTGGATAGATATCTCAAAGAGTATGATTAGTAGTAGATGCAGATGGATTTCGGTCTACTTGCCTTGGCGTACTGCCCATGCTTTTGAGCCTCTACCTTTCTTTGCAGCATAGTTAGCATTTGTTTGCGCACATAATCCTGTCAATTGCCCAGCCGTAATTCGTTTACCTCGCTTAGCTGTTTTATCGTCTTCTGGGAGAGAGACATCACTAGTGAACATCATGGGACCCCGGTCCATATTACCATCACTGATCACACCCGTTATTTACTTCCTGTTCTTATTTACTAGTTGCAGTCATACCTATTACTATTATCTCTTGTGTTTGATCCTTTGTAAACGACAAGGCCGGAGGGATTGACAACCTCTCTGTACTCGCTGGGAGCAAAGTTATTTGTACCTGTGTGCAGGTCCTGTCAATCGCTAAGTATCTGGTGCCGTTAGCAGTTGACACCTACTTGTCGACCCTCGGAGTCTCACGGGATTCGATCCTTGGTATCTTTGCCAAGGGAAAACTACCGCTACGCTACATCTCAAACCTTCCACTTGGGGTAACCAACGAGGGGCGAGAAGCCATCATCCCCCCTGACTTTATTCCTGCAAACATTTACCGTGCCTCATGGAGGCGTAAACTTTCTGCTTGAATTTGTGAAAACACTGCATGTTTTGTAATAACTTCTAGAACTCTGCGATTTATTTTTTGTGCTTGCTTTAGCGTTCTGCGTCGGCAAGGCCGAGCCCCGCGCATACCTCGACCGTAGTTAGAGCGTCTGGATCACCAAGACGAGACCAGGGGGCGAGGGGCTACGTGACTAGTGAGGCCCCTGAGTCACGATGCTCAGGGGTCCCCCTTGACGTGCGAACGACCTCAATGCTCGTGAGTTAGATCGTCATCAGAGTGCTGGTGCTCTGCGTTTGCAGGGCCCGACCCCGCGCATTCCTCGACCGCCATTGGGCCGTCCGGATCACCAGGACGAGACTAAGGGGTGACGGGCTACAAGGCTGGTTAGGCCCCTGGGTCACGATGCCCAGCCCCCCCCTTAACGTACGAGTCACCCTGGTGACCACCATACCTTTTTCCGTCAACCTTTTCCTGGGAGGGGTGTGTGAAGACCAGGTACAAGGACCTGGTCAGTTGGCATGCGCCAGGTCGAGCCTGAGCGCAGCCCTCGTGTCCAGCCCCCACGCATTCATTGATAACCCACAAGTGTAGGGGATCGCAACAGTTTTTGAGGGTAAAGTATTCAACCCAAATTTGTTGATTCGACACAAGGGGATCCAAAGAATACTCTTAACTATTAGCAGCTGAGTTGTCAATTCAACCACACCTGGAAACTTAGTATCTGCAACAAGATAGTTTAGTAGCAAAGTAATATGATAGTGGCGGTAGCGGCAATAAAAGTAATGATAGTGTTTTTGTAGTTTTTGTGATAGTAGCAACGGAAAAATAAATAAGCAACAAGCAATATAGGTAAAGCTCGTAGGCATTGGATCGGTGATGGGAAATTATGTCGGATGCAATTCATCATGTAGAAGTTATAAGCTAGGGTGACACAGAACTAGCTGCAGTTCATCAATGCAATGTAGGCATGTATTCTGAATATAGTCATATGTGCTTATGGAAAGGAACTTGCATGACATCTTTTGTCCTACCCTCCCGTGGCAGCGGTGTCCTATTGGAAACTAAGGGATATTAAGGCCTCCTTTTAATAGAGTACCGGACCAAAGCATTAACACATAGTGAATACATGAACTCGTCAAACTATGGTCATCACCGGGAGTGGTCCTGATTATTGTCACTTCGAGGTTGCCGGATCATAACACATAGTAGGTGACTATAGACTTGCAAGATAGGATCAAGAACACACACATATATTCATGAAAACAAAATAGGTTCAGATCTGAAATCATGGCACTCGGGCCCTAGTGACAAGCATTAAGCATAGCAACATCAATTTCAGAACATAGTGGATAGTAGGGATCAAACCCTAGCAAAACTAACTCGATTACATGAAAGATCCCATCCAACCCATCACCGTCCAGCAAGCCTACAATGGAATTACTCATGCACGGCGGTGAGCATCATGGAACTGGTGATGGAGGAAGGTTGATGATGACGATGGCGACGATCTCCACTCTCCGGAGCCCCGAACGGACTCCAGATCAGCCCTCCCGAGAGAGATTAGGGCTTGGCGGCGGCTCCGTCTCGTGAAACGCGATAATTCCTTCTCCCTGATTTTTCTCTCCACGAAACGCAAGATATAGGATCTGGGGGTACGTCGGTAAGTCAGCAGGGGGCCCACGAGGCAGGGGGAGCGCCCTGGGCAGGGGGTGCGCCCCCACCCTCGTGGACAGGCCCAAGGCCCCCTGGTGTGGATCTTCTTGCATGTACTTTTTACATTTTCCGAAATAATTCTCCGTTGATTTTCTGGCGATTCAGAGAACTTCTTATTCTGCACAAAAACAACACCATGGCAGTTCTGCTGAAAACATCGTCAGTCCGGGTTAGTTCCATGCAAATCATGCAAGTTAGAGTCCAAAACAAGGGCAAAAGGGTTTGGAAAAGTAGATACGTCGGAGACGTATCGACTCCCCCAAGCTTAAACCTTTGCTTGTCCTCAAGCAATTCAGTTGATAAACTGAAAGTGATAAAGAAAAACTTTGATAAACTCTGTTTGCTCTTGTTGTTGTAAATATGTAAGCTAGCATTCAGGTTTTCAACAAGATCATGAACTAACCATATTCACAATAACTTTCAGGTCTCAAGACTACTCACATCAATGTCATAATCAACGAGCGAGCAATAATAATAAACCTTGGATGAAAACACTTTCTCAAAACAATCATGATATGATATAACAAGATGGTATCTCGCTAGCCCTTTCTGAGACCGCAAAACAAAAATGCAGAGCACCTTTAAAGATCAAGGACTGACTAGACATTGTAATTCATGGTAAAAGAGATCCAATCATGATCATACTCAATGCAAATTAATAGTAATACTTGCAATGACAGAGGTGCCCTCCTACTGGTGTTCTATGATAAGAGGATGATGACTCTGCATAAAAGTAAATAGATTGGCCCTTCGCAGAGGGAAGCAGGGAATTGTAGAGGTGCCACAGCTCGATTTTTAAATAGAGATGAATAACATTTTGAGCGGTATGCTTTCATTGTCAACATAGCAACCAAGAATCTCGATATCTCCCATGCTACGCACATTATAGGCGGTTCCCAAATAGAATGGTAAAATTTATACTCCCCCAACCACCAACAAGCACACTCCACGGCCATCTGAATCCATGGGGTACCGTCCAAACAAGCAACAACCTCGAGGGAGTTTTGTTTAATTATTATGATTTTGAGCATGGGACTGGGCATCCCGATTACCAGCCATTTTCTTATGAATGATGAGCGGAGTCCACTCATCGTGGAAATAACCCACCTACCATGGAAGATATAGACAACCCTAGTTGATACATGAGCTGTTCGAGCATACAAAACATAATTTCATTTGAAGGTTTAGAGTTTGGCACATACAAATTTACTTGGAACGGCAGGTAAATACCGCTATAGGAAGGTATAGTGGACTCATATGGAATAACTTTGGGGTTTATGGAAGTGGATGCACAAGCAGTATTCCCGCTTACTACAGGTGAAGGCTAGAAAGAGACTGGGAAGCGACCAGCTAGAGAGCAACAACGGTCATGAACATGCATTAAAATTAATCAACAATGAATGCAAGCATGAGTAGGATATAAATCACCATGAACATAAATATCGTGAAGGCTATGTTGATTTGTTTCAACTACATGCGTGAACATGTGCCAAGTCAGATCACTTAAATCGTTCAAAGGAGGATACCACACATCATACCACATCACAACCATTTTAATATCATGTTGGCACGCAAGATAGACCATTATAAACTCTCAGCTAATTAAGCATGGCATAAGTAGCTATGATCTCTAATTGTCATTGCAAACATGTTTCATTCATAACAAGCTGAATCAAGAACGATGAGCCTGTTGGAAATATGCCCTAGAGGCAATAATAAATTGGTTATTATTATATTTCCTTGTTCACGATAATCGTTTATTATCCATGCTAGAATTGTATTGATAGGAAACTCAGATACATGTGTGGATACATAGACAAACACCATGTCCCTAGTAAGCCTCTAGATGACTAGCTCGTTGATCAATAGATGGTTACGGTTTCCTGACCATGGACATTGGATGTCGTTGATAACGGGATCACATCATTAGGAGAATGATGTGATGGACAAGACCCAATCCTAAGCCTAGCACAGATCGTGTAGTTCGTATGCTAAAGCTTTTCTATATGTCAAGTATCTTTTCCTTAGACCATGAGATTGTGCAACTCCCGGATACCGTAGGAATGCTTTGGGTGTACCAAACGTCACAACGTAACTGGGTGGCTATAAAGGTGCACTACAGGTATCTCCGAAAGTGTTTTTTGGGTTGGCACGAATCGAGACTGGGATTTGTCACTCCGTATGACGGAGAGGTATCTCTGGGCCCACTCGGTAGGACATCATCATAATGTGCACAATATGTGATCAAGGAGTTGATCACGGGATGATGTGTTACGGAACGAGTAAAGAGACTTGCCGGTAACGAGATTGAGCAAGGTATCGGTATACCGACGATCGAATCTCGGGCAAGTGCTATACCGATAGACAAAGGGAATCGTATACGGGATTGATTGAATCCTTGACATCGTGGTTCATCCGATGAGATCATCGTGGAACATGTGGTAGCCAACATGGGTATCCAGATCCCGCTGTTGGTTATTGGCCGGAGAGTTGTCTCGGTCATGTCTACATGGTTCCCGAGCCCGTAGGGTCTACACACTTAAGGTTCGATGACGCTAGGGTTATAGGGAAAGTATGTACGCGGTTACCGAATGTTGTTCGGAGTCCCGGATGAGATCCCGGACGTCACGAGGAGTTCCGGAATGGTCCGGAGGTAAAGATTCATATATGGGAAGTCCTGTTTTGGTCACCGGAAAAGTTTCGGGCGATATCGGTAATGTACCGGGACCACCGGGAGGGTCCCGGGGGTCCACCAGGTGGGGCCACCAGCCCCAGAAGGCTACGTGGACTAAGTGTGGGAGGGGACCAGCCCCAAGGGGGCTGGTGCGCCCCCCCACCAAGTCCCAGGGCGCCTCCAAGAGGGGAAGGGGGCAAACCCTAAGGCAGTTGGGCCCTAGGGCCCAATAGTGGTGCGCCTCCCCCTCTCTCCCCCTTGGCCGCCCCCCTAGATGGGATCTAGGGCTGGCCGCACCCTAGGGGAGGGAAACCCTAAAGGGGGGCGCAGCCCTCCCTTCCCCCTATATATATGTGAGGTTTTAGGGCTGTTGGACACACGAGAAAGTCTCCCTCTTGGCACAGCCCTACCCTCTCCCTCCTCGTCTCTTGCAGCGCTTGGCGAAGCCCTGCTGGAGTCCCGCGCTCCTCCACCACCACCACGCCGTCGTGCTGCTGTTGGATGGAGTCTTCCCCAACCTCTCCCTCTCTCCTTGCTGGATCAAGGCGTGGGAGACGTCACCGGGCTGCACGTGTGAAGAACGCGGAGGCACCGTCCGTTCGGTGCTAGGATCTTCGGCGATCTGAATCGCGGCGAGTACGACTCCATCAACCGCGTTCTTGAACGCTTCCGCTTAGCGATCTACAAGGGTATGTGGATCCAACTCTCCTCTCGTAGATGCATCTCCTAGATTGATCTTGGTGAACGTAGGAAAATTTTTGTTTCCCATGCGACGTTCCCCATCAGTGGCATCATGAGCTAGGTTCTTGCGTAGATGCTTTCTCGAGTAGAACACAAAAGGGTTTGTGGGCGTTGATGTTTAAATTGCTGCCCTCCTTAGTCTTTCTTGATTCAGCGGTATTATGGGATGAAGCGGCCCGGACCAACTTTACATGTCCACGTACATGAGACCGGTTCCATCGACAGACATGTGACTTTTGTTGCATAAGATGGCTGGCGGGTGTCTGTCTCTCCTATCTTAGTTGAATCGGAATAGAACAAGGCGGTCCTTGTAGAAGGTTAAATAGCAACTTGAATATCACCGTTGTGGCTTTGCGTAGGTAAGAAGCGTTCTTGCTAGATACCCATAGCAGCCACGTAAAACATGCAACAACAAATTAGAGGACGTCTAACTTGTTTTTGCAGGGTATGTATGTGATATGATATGGCCAATGACATGATGAGATATATTTGATGTATGAGATGATCATGTTGTAATAGTTAATATCGACTTGCATGTCGATGCATGCGGCAACCGGCAGGAGCCATAGGGTTGTCTTTAATTTTTGTATGACCTGCGTGTCAATCATTAAGCGCTTTGTAATGCTTTACTTTATCGCTAAGCGGTAGCAATAGTAGTAAGAGCATGATGGGCGCGCGACAACCCCGATGGCGACACGATGATGGAGATCATGATGATGGGGATCATGGTGTTACGCCGGTGACGATGGAGATCATGCCGGTGCTTTGGAGATGGAGATCAAAAGCACGAGTTGATGGCCATATCATGTCACTTATGATTTGCATGTGATGTTAATCCTTTTTATGCATCTTATTTTGCTTAGGACGGCGGTAGCATTATAAGATGATCCCTCACTAAAATTTCAAGATGAAATTGTGTTCCCCCCGAGTGTGCGCCGTTGCGAAGGTTCGTCGTTTCGAAGCACCACGTGATGATCGGGTGTGATAGACTCTACGTTCGCATACAACGGGTGCAAGCCAGTTTTGCACATGCAGAACACTCGGGTTAGACTTGACGAGCCTAGCATGTACAGACATGGCCTCGGAACACGGAAGACCGAAAGGTCGAACATGAGTCATATAGTAGATATGATCAACATGAAGATGTTCACCATTGACACCACCTCATCTCACGTGATGATCGGACTTGGGTTGGTGGATTTGGATCATGTCACGCTCGGATGACCAGAGGGATGTCAATTTGAGTGGGAGTTATAAGTAATTTGATTAGTTAAACTCACTTATCATGAACAATAGTCTAAGTTGCCTTTGCAAATTATGTTGTAGATCAATAGCTCGCGTTGTAGCTCCCTGTTTAATACGATCCTAGAGAAAGACTAAGTTGAAAGATATTGTAAGCAAGGATGCGGACTGGGTCCGTAGTCCGAGGAGTGTCCTCACTGCTGCACAGAAAGCTTACGTCTTTGATGCACCGCTCGATGTGCAAACCCCTACAACGTTGTCTGTGGATGTTGTGAACACCTGAGAGACACGTCCTGATGACTACTTGATAGTTTAGTGCACCATACTTTACGGCTTAGAATCGGGATTCCAATGACGTTTTGAACGCCATAGAACATATGAGATGTTCTAAGAGCTGAAATTGGGATTTCAGGCTCATGCCCGTGTTGAGAGGTATGAGACCTCTGACAAGTTCTTTTGCCAAAAAGATGGAGGAGAATGGCTCAACTAGTGAGCATGTGCTCAGAATGTCTGGGTGCTAAAATCACTTGAACCAAGTGGGAGTTAATCTTCCAGGTGAGATAGTGGTTGACATAATTCTCTGGACACTATCACCAAGCTACTAGAACTTCGTGATGAACTATGACATGCAAAGGATGGAGATGATCCCGGAGCTATTAGCGGTTCTTAAGACCGCGAAAGTAGAAATCAAGAAGGAGCATCAAGTGTTGATGGTTTAACAAGATCACTGGTTTCAAAAAGGGGCAAGGGCTAGAAGGGAAATTTCATGAATGGCAAACCAGTTGTCGCTCTAATGAAGGAACCCAATGGTTGAACCCAAACCTCGAGACTAAGTGCTTCTATTGTAAGGGGAACGGTCACATGGTAGCGGAACTACCCCAAATACATGGTAGATAAGAATAGCTGGAAACTTCAACAAAGTATATTTGATATACGTATTATTGATGTGTACCTCACTAGTACTCCTTGTAGCACCTGGGTATTGGATACCGGTTCAGTTGCTATTATTAGTGACTTGAAGCAAAAGCTACGGACTGAACGGAGACTAGCTAAGGGCGAGGTGACGATGTGTTGGAAGTGTTTCCAAGGATGATAAGATCACCATCGCACGCTCCCTCTATTTTCGGGATTAGTGTTGAACCTAGATAAATGTTATCAGGTGTCTACGTTGAGCATGAATATGATTAGATCATGTTCATTGCAATACGGTTATTCATTTAAGTTAGAGAATAATGGTTATTCTATTTACATGAATAATACATTTATGGTCATGCACCCAATGGTTTATTGAATCTCGATTATAGCAATACACATGATGATAATATCAATGCCAAAAGATGTAGAGTTAATAATGATAGTACCACTTTCTTGTGGCACTGCCGCTTAGGTCATTTTGGCATAAAATGCATGAAGAAACTCCATGCTGATGGACGTTTGGAGTCACTTGATTTTGAATCGCTTGACACATGTGAGCCATGCCTCATGGGCAGGATGACTAAGACCCCGTTTTCAGGTACAATGAAACGGGCAAGTGACTTGTTGGAAATCATACATGCTGATGTGTGTGATCCAATGAGAATTAAGGCGTGTGGTGGATATCATTATTTTCTCATCTTCACTGACGATTTGAGTAGATATGGGTATATTTACTTAATGAAGCAAAAGTCTGAAACGTTTGAAAAGTTCAAGCAATTTCAGAGTGAAGTTAAGAATCATCATAACAAGAAGATCATGTTCCTACGATCTGATCAAGGGAAGATTTTCTGAGTTGTGAGTTTGGCAATCACTTAAGACATTGTGGAATTGTTTCGCAGTTGAAGCCCCCTGGAACACCACAGCGTAATGGTGTGTCCGGACATCGTAATCGAACCTTATGAGATATGGTGCGATCTATGATGTATCTTACAGATCTACCGCTATTATTTTGAGGTTATGCATTAGAGACAGCTGCATTCACTTTATATAGGGCACCATCTAAGTCCGTTGAGACAACGCCATATGAACTAAGGTTTGACAAGAAACCGTAGTTGTCGTTTCTCAATGTTTGGGGCTGCGAGGCTTATGGCTTCAGCCGGGAAAAGCTCGAACCCAAAGCGGACAAATACATCTTCATATGATACCCACAGGTAACAGTTGGGTATACCTCCTATCTCAGATCCAAGGGCAAAAATGTTTGTCCCTAAGAACGGGTCCTTTCTCGAGAAGGAGTTTCTCTCGAAAGAATTGAGTGGGAGGAAGATAGAACTTGATGAGGTCGTCGAACCCTCACTTCAACCGGAGAGTAGTGCAACACAGAAAGATGTTTCTGTGGAACCTACGACGTTGAAGAGGAAACTAATGATAGTGATCATGAAGCTCCAGATCAAGTTGCTATCGAACCTCGTAGGTCGACAAGGATATGTACTACTCCTGAGTGGTACGGTGATCCTGTCTTAGAGGTCATGTTGTTGGACAACGATGAACCTACGACCTATGGAGAAGCGATGGTGGGCCCATATTCCGACAAATGGTTAGAAGCCGATAAATCCGAGATAGGATCCATGTATCAAAACAAAGTATGGACTTTGGTGGACTTGCCCTATGATCGGCAAGCCATTGAGACAAATGGATCTTTAAGACTAAGACGGACGTGGACGGTAATGTCACCGTCTATGAAGCTCGACTTGTGGCGAAGAGTTTTCCACAAGTTCAAGGAGTTGACTACGATGAGATTTTCTCACCCGTAGCGATGCTTAAGTCCGTCGGAATCATGTTAGCATTAGCTGCATTTATGAAATCTGGCAGATGGATGACAAAACAAGTTTCCTTACCAGTTTTCGTAAGGAAAGGTTGTATGTGATACAATCAGAAAGGTTTTGTCGATCCTGAGGATGCTAAAAGGATATGCTAGCTCCAGCGATCCTTCCATGGACTAGAGCAAGCATCTCGGAGTCGGAATATACACTTTGATGGAGTGATCAAAGTTTTTTGGGTATACAAAGTTTGTTGGAAACTTGTATTTGCAATAAAGTGAGTGGGAGCACTACAACATTTCTGATAAGTATATGTGAATGACATATTGTTGATCCGAAATGATGTAGAATTTCTGGAAAGCATAAAGGGTTGTTTGAAATGAGTTTTTCAAAGGAAGACCTGGATAAAGCTGCTTACATATTGGGCATCAAGATCTATACAGATAGATCAAGACGCCTGATGATACTTTCAAAAGAACACACACCTTTGACATGATTTTGAAGGAGTTCAAAATAGATCAGTCAAAGAAGGAGTTCTTACCTGAGTTGTAAGGTGTGAAGTTGAGTAAGACTCAAAACTTGACCACGGCAGAAGGAAGAGGAAGGACGAAGGTCGTCCCCTATGCTTTTGTCATAGGCTTTGTACGGTACGCCATGCTAAGTACCGCACCTGATGTGTGCCTTGCCACATGTCTGGCAAGAGGGTACAAAGGTGATCCAGGAGTGGATTACTAGATAGTGGTCAAAATTATCCTTAGAGGAGTAAGGAAATGTTTCTCGGTTATGGAGGTGATAAAGAGTTCGACGTAAAGAGTTACGTCGATGCAAGCTTAACACCTATCCGGATAACTCTAAGTGGAGATATCGGATACGTATAATGGAGCAACAGTTTGGAATAGCTCCAAGTGGAACGTGATAGCAGCATCTACGATATGACATAAGGTTTTGCGAAGAACATAGGGATCTGAATGTTGCAGACCCGTTGACTACAACCTCTCTCACAAGCATAACATGATCAAACCCAGAACTCATTGAGTATTAATCACATATTGATGTGAACTAGATTACTGACTCTAGTGAACTCTTTGGATGTTAGTCACATGGCGATGTGACCTGTGAGTGTTAATCACATGGCGATGTGAACTAGATTATTGACTATAGTGCAAGTGGGAGACTGTTGGAAATATGCCCTAGAGGCAATAATAAATTGGTTATTATTATATTTCCTTGTTCACGATAATCGTTTATTATCCATGCTAGAATTGTATTGATAGGAAACTCAGATACATGTGTGGATACATAGACAAACACCATGTCCCTAGTAAGCCTCTAGATGACTAGCTCGTTGATCAATAGATGGTTACGGTTTCCTGACCATGGACATTGGATGTCATTGATAACGGGATCACATCATTAGGAGAATGATGTGATGGACAAGACCCAATCCTAAGCCTAGCACAGATCGTGTAGTTCGTATGCTAAAGCTTTTCTATATGTCAAGTATCTTTTCCTTAGACCATGAGATTGTGCAACTCCCGGATACCGTAGGAATGCTTTGGGTGTACCAAACGTCACAACGTAACTGGGTGGCTATAAAGGTGCACTACAGGTATCTCCGAAAGTGTCAGTTGGGTTGGCACGAATCGAGACTGGGATTTGTCACTCCGTATGACGGAGAGGTATCTCTGGGCCCACTCGGTAGGACATCATCATAATGTGCACAATATGTGATCAAGGAGTTGATCACGGGATGATGTGTTACGGAACGAGTAAAGAGACTTGCCGGTAACGAGATTGAGCAAGGTATCGGTATACCGACGATCGAATCTCGGGCAAGTGCTATACCGATAGACAAAGGGAATCGTATACGGGATTGGTTGAATCCTTGACATCGTGGTTCATCCGATGATATCATCGTGGAACATGTGGGAGCCAACATGGGTATCCAGATCCCGCTGTTGGTTATTGGCCGGAGAGTTGTCTCGGTCATGTCTACATGGTTCCCGAGCCCGTAGGGTCTACACACTTAAGGTTCGATGACGCTAGGGTTATAGGGAAAGTATGTACGCGGTTACCGAATGTTGTTCGGAGTCCTGGATGAGATCCCGGACGTCACGAGGAGTTCCGGAATGGTCCGGAGGTAAAGATTCATATATGGGAAGTCCTGTTTTGGTCACCGGAAAAGTTTCGGGCGATATCGGTAATGTACCGGGACCACCGGGAGGGTCCCGGGGGTCCACCAGGTGGGGCCACCAGCCCCAGAAGGCTGCGTGGGCTAAGTGTGGGAGGGGACCAGCCCCAAGGGGGCTGGTGCGCCCCCCCACCAAGTCCCTAGGCGCATGGAGAGGGGAAGGGGGCAAACCCTAGGTCCAGATGGGCCTTAAGGCCCACCCTAGGGCGCCCCCTCTCTCCCCCTCCCTTGGCCGCACCCTAGATGGGTTTTCTAGGGCTGGCCGCACCCCTAGGGGTGGGAAACCCTAAAGGGGGCGCAGCCCTCCCTTCCCCCTATATATATGTGAGGTTTTGGGGCTGCTAGACACACGAGAACGTCTCCCTCTTGGCGCAGCCCTACCCCTCTCCCTCCTCGTCTCTTGCAGCGCTTGGCGAAGCCCTGCTGGAGTCCCGCGCTCCTCCACCACCACCACGCCGTCGTGCTGCTGTTGGATGGAGTCTTCCCCAACCTCTCCCTCTCTCCTTGCTGGATCAAGGCGTGGGAGACGTCACCGGGCTGCACGTGTGAAGAACGCGGAGGCACCGTCCGTTCGGTGCTAGGATCTTCGGCGATCTGAATCGCGGCGAGTACGACTCCATCAACCGCGTTCTTGAACGCTTCTGCTTAGCGATCTACAAGGGTATGTGGATCCAACTCTCCTCTCGTAGATGCATCTCCTAGATTGATCTTGGTGAACGTAGGAAAATTTTTGTTTCCCATGCAACGTTCCCCAACAGAGCCATCATATTTACAAAAACAAGAGAGGCCGAGTTCATACCAGCTTTTCTCATCTCAATTAGTTCATCATATATCATCCTTATTGCCTTTCACTCACACGACTGAACGGTGTGGATAATAATAGTGCACGTGCATTGAACTAAGCTGGAATCTGCAGACACTTAATACAAGAGAGAAGACAAGGTAATATGGCTCAAGTCTAAATCAACAACGAAGCATATGAGAGCCACTAAGCATTTTAATCACGGTCTTCTACTCTTAACCCCTAAAGAAAAGAAAAGAAACTATTTACACGGGAAAGCTCCGAACAAGCAAAAGAAGAACGGGAAATCTTTTTGGGTTTTCATTTTAATTACTACTACTACAAGCAAAGAGAGTAAACTAGCTAGAAGCTACAACTAATATTTTTTTTTGTTTTTCTGGGTTTTTCTAGCACACAAGAAAAAGACTAGAAAAGAAAATTGAAACTGAGCATGGATGGTACAGTGAAAGAGTGTGAGCACCGACTACTAGAATAAGTGTTTGAACATGAATGTAAAGTCGGTAAGAAACACATACTCCCCCAAGCTTAGGCTTTTGGCCTAAGTTGGTCTATGGCCAGTATTGGCCTGACGAATATCCAAAGTTGTAGTTGGGGTCGTACTGGGATGCAGCAGATGCTGCATGCTGAGCTGTGGCTCGAAGGCGGGCTGCCTCCGTCATGTTATAATAAGCATTTGCCTCCTCCATAGTTATAGTGTATCTCCCTTTTTCCTGGAAGTTAAACAAAGTAGGGGCAGGAAGAACAATAGGGATGGCATGCTGCCTGTTAAAGATTAGTCGATATTTGAGGGTTTGATTATCCCCCTCTATAAACCGGTGACTACTCATAGCATGGCAGTCTAAATAAGCAGGAGGTAAAGGTTCATCATTCACGTGCACAGGTATACCAAGAAAGCAGGCTATGCGGGTAGCATAGATCCCACCAAATAAATCTCCATGCAAGCCATTATTGTGCAACCTACATGCAACGATTGCTCCCAAGTTATATTGCCTATCACCTAGTACAACACTCCTGAGAACACTAAGATCAAGGACACACATGTGATAAGCCTCATCTTTACCGTTTATGCATCTACCGATAAAGAGAGCACAGTAATGAATAGCAGGAAAATGAATGCTCCCTATGGTAGCCTATGTGATTTCCCTGGATTCCCCCACTGTAATACTAGCTAGGAATTCTCTAAATTCAGATTTGCGAGGATCACTCATACTGCCCCACTGTGGGAGCTTGCAAGCAACATTAAAATCCTCTAAATCCATGGTATAGGATTTATCATATAGGTCAAACAGTACAATGTGAGAATTACGTGAAGATGTAAATTTAAACCTTCTCACAAAGCTATCAGTTAAGCCACGGTATTGAGGACACTTATCTTGTATGAAGTCCTCGAGGTCAGCGTTGCGCACGTATGCGTAAAATTCATCTTTGATGCCAGCTTGACCCATGAATTCATCCGACGGCCATTCACAAGGCCGCACATCAGCATCCCTCGGTGGTTCATCGTCCGGCTCACGGAACGCGAGCCTCAGTTCTTGCTTCCTTGAAGGACCACCTTGGAAGTTTCTCTTAGACATTTTTCTGAAATTTTTAGTAACTTAAAAATAAAAGTTAACCAAACTCAACAAGATTGATAGCAACAACTCCTATAAGTGCCTAGAGGCTATATCATGCATTAGAACTACTTGGGACCAAGAAAATTTGACATGCAAGCTCAAGAACAAGGTCACCACAACAACATAAATTTGCAACAAATAAAGCACTAGAGCAAAAACTAATTGGACCAATGGAGGAGTCACATACCAAGGAACAATCTCCCCAAACAGTTTGGTGAATGGTGCTTTGAGCAAGGAGATCGAAAATGGCAGCAAGATGAGCTAGAACTCGGGTTTGAGCTGGTTGGGGATTTTTTTGGGAGGAAGAAGAAGAGCATGGGTGCAGGAATAAGTGGAGGGGGGCCACGTGGGGCCCACGAGGTAGGGGGCGCGCCTTGGGCAGGGGGCGCGCCCTGGACCCTCGTGGCCATGTGTTGGCTCCCCTCACTGTGTGTTCAGTGCCATATTTCCTCAAATATTCTAGAAAAAAAATCATATTTCATTTTCATGGCATTTGGAGAACTTTTATTTGCGGGATTTTTTTTATTGCACAGATAAGTCTGGAAATAGACAGAAAATACTATTTTTGCTTTATTTATCCTAATTTACAAAAAGTAAAAGGGGCTACAGAAGATTGTGCTATCTAGATTCACCTATCCCATGTTCATTAAAAGGAATCCATTAACAAGGTTGATCAGGTCTTGTTAATAAACTCTTTCCGAGTAACATGAAACCGGAGAATTTTCGAATAACACTAGGTTACCTCAATAGTAATATGTATGTCCCCAACAATGAGGATGTCATATGTCTTCTTGATAGTAGGAAGAGGAAACTCAAAACCTCCAATAGTAATAGTTGAAGTTTTTCCAATATAATTGATACTATGGACCTGAGGTTGTTTCCTCGGAAAGTGTACCGAATGCTCATTACCATTGACATGAAAAGTGACATTGCCTTTGTTGCAATCAATAACAGCCCCTGCAGTATTAAAAAAGGGTCTTCCAAGAATAATAGACATACTATCGTCCTCGGAAATATCAAGTATGACAAAGTCCGTTAGAATAGTAACATTTGCAACTACAACATGCACATCCTCACAAATACCAACAGGTATAGCAGTTGATTTATCGGCCATTTGCAAAGATATTTCAGTAGGTGTCAACTTACTCAAGTCAAGTCTACGATATAAAGAGAGGGGCATAACACTAACACCAGCTCCAAGATCACACAAAGCAGTTTTAACATAGTTTCTCTTAATGGAGCAAGGTATAGTAGGTACTCCTGGGTCTCCTAATTTCTTAGGCATTCCACCTTCAAAAGTGTAATTGGCAAGCATGGTGGAAATTTCTACTTCAGGTATCTTTCTTTTGTTGGTAATAATATCTTTCATATACTTAGCATAAGGGTTGGTTTTAAGCACATCAGTCAAACGCATACGCAAAAAGATAGGTCTACTCATTTCAATAAAGCGCTCAAAATCCTCGTCTTCCTTTTTATTGGATGGTTTCGGAGGAAAAGGCATGGATTTCTGAACCCACGATTCTCTTTCCCTACCGTGCTTCCTAGCAACAAAGTCTCTCTTATCATAACATTGATTCTTTGGTTGTGGGTTATCAAGATCAACAACAGGTTCAATCTCTACATCATTATCATTGCTAGGTTGAGCATCATCATGAACATCATCATTAATATTATCACTAGATTCATGTTCATTACCAGATTGTGTCTCAGCATCAGAAACAGATATATCATTGGATTCTTAGGTGTGGCAGCTACAGGTTTACTAGGAGCATGCAAAGTTCTATCATTTTTCTTTTTCTTCTTTTTAGAAGAACTAGGTGCATCTATATTAGCTCTCTGAGAATCTTGCTCAATTCTCTTAGGGTGGCCCTCAGGATACAGAGGTTCCTGAGTAATTTTACCACCTCTAGTTGCAACTCTAACAACATAGTCATTATTCTTACTATTTAATTCATTGAGAAAATCATTCTGAGCCTTAAGTACTTGTTCTACTTGAGTGGTGACCATAGAAGCATGTATACTAATGAGTTTCAGTTGACCTTTAGCTCTAGACAGATAATCACTCAAGCGTTCAATCATATAAGCATTGTGTTGTAATTGTCTACCAACATAAGCATTGAAGTTTTCTTGTTTCACAATAAAATTGTCAAACTCATCTGAACATTGGCTAACAGACTCATAACTAGGAATATCACCTTCATCAAATCTATAGAGAGAATTTACCTTCAGTACCTGTGTCGGGTTGTTAAGACCATGTATTTCTTCAATAGGTGGTAAATTCTTAACATCTTCAGCTTTAATACCTTTTTCTTTCATAGATTTCTTTGCCTCTTGCATATCTTCAGGACTGAGAAATAGAACACCTCTTTTCTTCGGAGTTGGCTTAGGGGCTGGTTCAGGAAGTGTCCAATTATTTTCATTGGCCAGCATATTATTCAATAGTAATTCAGCCTGTTCAACTATTCTTTCCCTGAAAACACAACCAGCACAACTATCCGGTTGGTCTCTGGAAGCATCGGTTAGTCCATTATAAAAACATCAAGTATATCATGCATCTCAAGAGGATGATCAGGCAAAGCATTAAGTAACTGGAGAAGCCTCCCCCAAGCTTGCGGGAGACTCTCTTCTTCAGTTTGAGCAAAGCTATAAATTTTCCGTAAGGCAGCTTGTTTCTTATGAGCGGGAAAATATTTAGCAGAGAAGTAATACATCATATCCTGGGGACTATGCACACAACCAAGATCAAGAGAATTAAACCAAGTCTTAGCATCACCCTTTAACGAGAACGGAAACAACTTAAGGATATAGTAATAGCGAATCTTTTCATCATTGGTAAACAGGGTGGCTATATCATTCAACTTAGTAAGATGTGCCACAACAGTTTCAGACTCATAGCCATGGAAAGGATCAGATTCAACCAAAGTAATAAACTCAGGATCAACAGAGAATTCATAATCCCTATCGGTAACACAAATAGGTGAAGTAGCAAAAGTAGGGTCATGTTTCATTCTAGCATTCAAGGACTTTTCTTTCAGCTTGGCTAATAATTTCTTAAGATCATATCTATCATTGAAGGCAAGAAAGTCTCTAGTAGTTTCTTCATCCATAACATAACCCTCAGGCACAATAGGCAATTCATATCTATTGGGAGTAGTTTCATCATCACTTTCATAAATATCATCAGTTTCAACATTTGCACTCTCCCTAACCTTAGCAATTTGTTCATCTAGAAATTCACCTAGTGGCACAGCATCAGGCATAGAAGTAGTTTCATCATACATAGCATAAGTAGCATCATCAAAAACATACAACATATCAGATTCAATAGCAGGAGTAGGTGTCGCAAGTTTACTCATAACAGAAGGAGAATCAAGTGGAGAGCTAGATGGCAGTTCCTTACCTCCCCTCGTAGTTGAGGGTAAGATCTTGGTTTTTGAGTCCTTCAAATTCTTCATAGTGATCAACGGATATAAATCCCAAGTGACTTAAAGAATAGAGCTATGCTCCCCGGCAACGGCGCCAGAAAATAGTCTTGATAACCCACAAGTGTAGGGGATCGCAACAGTTTTCGAGGGTAAAGTATTCAACCCAAATTTGTTGATTCGACACAAGGGGACCAAAGAATACTCTTAAGTATTAGAAGCTGAGTTGTCAATTCAACCACACCTGGAAACTTAGTATCTGCAACAAGATAGTATAGTAGCAAAGTAATATGATAGTGGCGGTAGTGGCAATAAAAGTAACGATAGTGTTTTTGTAGTTTTTGTGATAGTAGCAACGGAAAAATAAATAAGCAACAAGAAATATAGGTAAAGCTCGTAGGCATTGGATCGGTGATGGGAAATTATGTAGGATGCAATTCATCATGTAGAAGTTATAACTTAGGGTGACACAGAACTAGCTCCAGTTCATCAATGCAATGTAGGCATGTATTCCGAATATAGTCATACATGCTTATGGAAAAGAACTTGCATGACATCTTTTGTCCTACCCTCCCGTGGCAGCGGGGTCCTATTGGAAACTAAGGGATATTAAGGCCTCCTTTTAATAGAGTACCGGACCAAAGCATTAACACATAGTGAATACATGAACTCCTCAAACTATGGTCA
The DNA here is from genome assembly GCA_902687465.1 of Secale cereale. Classification (NCBI taxonomy): domain Eukaryota; kingdom Viridiplantae; phylum Streptophyta; class Magnoliopsida; order Poales; family Poaceae; genus Secale; species Secale cereale. The sequence continues at coordinate 493,781,423 of LR738714.1, read as the reverse complement.
TCACCGGGAGTGGTCCCGATTATTGTCACTTCGGGGTTGCTGGATCATAACACATAGTAGGTGACTTTCGACTTGCAAGATAGGATAAAGAACACACATATATTCATGAAAACATAATAGGTTCAGATCTGAAATCATGGCACTCGGGCCCTAGTGACAAGCATTAAGCATAGCAAAGTCATAGCGACATCAATCTCAGAACATAGTGGATACTAGGGATCAAACCCTAACAAAACTAACTCGATTACATGATAGATCCCATCCAACCCATCACCGTCCAGCAAGCCTACAATGGAATTACTCAGGCACGGCGGTGACCATCATGAAATTAGTGATGGAGGAAGGTTGATGATGACGATGGGACGATCTCCACCCTCCGGAGCCCCGAACGGACTCCAGATCAGCCCTCCCGAGAGAGATTAGGGCTTGGCGGCGGCTCCGTCTCGTGAAACATGATAATTCCTTCTTCCTGATTTTTCTCTCTCCAAAACGGAAGATATAGGATCTGGGGGTACGTCGGTAAGTCACCAGGGGGTCCATGAGGCAGGGGGCGTGCCTTGGGCAGGGGGCGCGCCCCCCACCCTTGTGGACAGGCCCAAGGCCCCATGGTGTGGATATTCTTGCATGTATATTTTATATTTTTCGAAATAATTCTCCCTTGATTTTCAGGCGATTTCGAGAACTTTTTATTCTGCACAAAAACAACACCATGTCATTTCTGCTGAAAACAGCACCAGTTCGGGTTAGTTCCATCCAAATCATGCAAGTTAGAGTCCAAAACAAGGGCAAAATGGTTTGGAAAAGTAGATACGTTGGAGACGTATCACTCATCTTAGGGAGAGGTTGATCGGTAGGCCGAGAGGCCATCCTGAGGTTGGTGCAGCCCGGAGGCGCCCTCGATTGTTTATAACCGGCGCGGAGCATGGGGCTACCACTTGGCATGGGCATAGTCGCTCCTCGACCGTGTTGTCGTGGAATTGTCACGACAGATGTCCTAGTGTAAGGACTTAGTCGTGAGGCCAACGCATCTATGTAGTAGCTTGAGAGGGGTTTATCGGAAACGAGAGACGCAATGCAAGACAAGGGTTTAGAGAGCTTCGGGCCTCGGGAAACATCATCCGGTAATAGCCCTACATGCTGTTTGTAGCTTGGTCTCATTATGATCATCAGAGAATCACCGCATAAGCCGTCTCCTTATCGTGTCTAGCCCTAGAGATTATTTCTTCTTGTTCCTTGTCCTTCTAGGGGAGCCCTGCCCCTCCTTATATATGTTGAAGGGGCGGGTTACATGACTAGTCCTAGTAGAATTAGGATTACTCTATTACAAGTGGAGTCCTAGTCTTGCTTCCTTTGTAAGGGAATATCCATTATGACTTTCCTCATAAGCCGGCCCACCATATCATGAGCCGGCCTTCTGGGCCTTGGGCCGTGTTATCCATCTAAAACACCCACCGGGTCACCAATGAGTCACCAGGCTAGTGAGTCGGCCGACCAATGACCCGCCAGATCCGTGAGTCGCCAGTCCTCCGGCGGGTTACCGATGAAGCACCAAGTCAGGCCGGGTCATATTTCCGACCGGGTCATACCGCGGGGTATATCCTTGACATTAGCCCCCAGTTTAATTTGGATTTATCCATGTTAAACTGATCCTGCAACATAAACACAAGAACAAATTTGACAGGTTGTGCTTCGGGTTAAAAATTCTTGTAAGCCAGCACCTGATCATCTTTAAATCCTTGTTATTTCCTCCTGAATGCATGTTCATGATCTCATAGCAAATCTCCTTCAGCAGATGTGTTCAAAACATTACCAATGCAAAAAATCTGGGTACTTATTCTTAAAAATCCGGGTTAATAGACCAGCTTCATAATCAATTTGTTGACATTGGTTTCTTGTAGAGAAATATTATAAGAAATAATCCATTTGAGTCGGTCTCCAAAGCTCTGACTTAAAATATATTGGTCTTTGAAATACTCATCCGATATTCAGCCGGCTTGAAGATATAGAACTTGCCGGTTTATCATTGCCAAACTTGCCGGGTTATAAAAACTGATGATTTCGGGTTATGACTATTATACACACCGGGTCATGATTGTTGCCAACGCCGGGTCACACAATTAATCTTCTTGATTTCCTCAAAACTGAGAATTTGAAGATGTTCCTCCTTTATATGCATATTACCTGTAGCCCCCAAGTCTTAAGAGGAGAACATAGTGATAGCTTAAGACTCGTTTCAATATAAATGTTGCAACCTTGAAGAAATCCAGATTGTTCATCTCAGTTACTAGTCAAAACTGAATATTCCACATATGTAGCCCCCAAGTGCTGGGTTGTCATGCTTGCAGCAACCTGGGACTTGTGATTGCCTTATGCTCATAAAAACTTCAACCAGTGTAGCCCCCAAGGGTCGGGTCATTATGTAATAATGAGCAGGGACTTTGTAGATATGATCATGTAGACTTGAGCAACAACGTGTAGCCCCCAATGGCCGTCTCAGTAAGATAATATTGAGCCGGGACTTTATATATACTTCTTTAGAAAGAACATCATATGATGTAACCCCCATCATGGGGCTTGAACCCACGCCCACAAGGTTAAGAGCTTTGTGCTTTACGAACTGAGCAGTGGACCCTTCAATATAATGGCATAACGCTTATGTACCTTAAATTTTTGACAGGAACGATTGGTAGCTCCCGAGGGCCGGCTCATTACAATGTGATGAGTCGGGTCTTCAATAAGGCCAATAAAAAGTAATCTTGCATTAGCCCCCAAGTGCCATGGCGCATGCTGGCAGTGACATGGGACTTGTGTATTTGATGTAATCTCAATATAAATAATGTAGTCCCCAAGTGCCGGGTTGTAAGCCTGCAGCGACTCAGGACTATTCCTTCCATTGTAGAATAAATCATATCCATTGATAAGATAATAGCCATTGCGCTAAAGCGACTTTGAAAACCTCAATCATAATATCGGTTATTGATAACCATGATAAAAATCCAGCCATGTTTGGCTATTAAAGATTTGAATAATATAACCTGGTTTGAAAACCGATTCCTACCATATAAACCGGTATATCCATGCACATATGATACATGCTATGATGATGTAATGATGATGCAATGTATGATGCTGTATTTGCATGATGCAATGTATGATGATGTATGTGTATGATGACAGAATACTTCAATGAAACTAGCCTGAGCCACTGGAGTATCCTCGCTTTCTGTAGCCGGCTCTCACGTGACCCAATCGATGTTTGAACCTGGATAAGTTCAGATATGACTATCGAGAGTACACGAGGTCGGAGTAGCATCAAACAAACAGGTAGGTTTAACCAAGTTTCTATGAAGGCGGCTTTAGCAGCCTGGATCTATCCTGACTATCTATAAGCCGTGCTCTCACATGACAGCCGGTGTTTCAACCTTAACAAGCTCAGGATCTTTGGTGAATACACCGTAAAAGATTGATTGCTAAGAGTTCGGCGGGTCAATCAGGATTACTTGATGGAGTTGAAGCAGCTGGTATACAAGTAGGATGACCCGGAAAGGTTATGTCCTCTTTGGTGAATACACCTATGTTTGAACAAGATAACCTGCAAACTTTGGTGAATACACCTGGTGTTCCAAGCCAGTCAAGAGGGTAGTAACGCTATGTTCTCTTTGGTGAATACATCTATGTTTGAACAGGAAGCCCCCAAGTGACATACTTACAGCCCAGCCTATAAGACGAATTTGAGAGCTTCAGAGCTTTGTGAGAGATACATTTCCCTTGAGCTAGATTGTGAATCGGATATTAAGAGCTTCAACGCCTCGTGGGAGATAGATTTCCCTTGAGCCGAATTTTGAACCGGAATCTTCATTTTCAGCCAGAAATTTTCTGACGGCCTTTAAATTTTCATAAACATAGCAGCAATCTCCGGGGCCGGGTTATTTTTCCCTCTAATGACCCGGAGTTCTTGAAATCATTGAAACCAGACAATTCTGCCATGTCATGGCATTGTAGGACCCAAGTCTCAAGACGACTCGAGGAGTTGGCTTGAGATTCTCCATATTTGACCATAGCATAAGGTGTATATCGTTGGTGTTAATAGCGCGATGTGAATCCAAAGAAGGTTGAGGTGACTGCGGCGGGTTATAAATGATCCCGTATGAGTCGTGTCAGCAACTCGGCCAATGGCTCCTTCCAACTGGTTGTTTGAAGTTAACCAAACTGTAGCGGCGACGACTTGTGCGCCTGCCCATTGAGCCATCTAGTGCAGACGGCGGCTGGCCATATATAATAATTTGCCTCCAAATTGTTGGAAGAAAGAAACGGTCGACGCGAGCAGTGACTTGCTTGTACTCAATAAACAGTTCATACAGACAGATGCGACCCGGTGTGTTGATGTAGATGAGCCCATGATAGACGGACAGTAAAGATGACCGCCACATCAGAAGCAGCATAGACGCGAGCGAGTGGGCCATGGGCACGGATAGATGAACCGGCCGCGACGTCATAAGCCAGCGCGGACGGGTGAGTCGGTAGCGGTATTGTAAGCCGGTGCAGATGAGCGAGTCAATCGCAGGTGCGGTAAGCCGCGCGGACGGACGAGTCAGCCGCGTCATGTTGATGTAAACTGGTCTACAGAACTACGGCTTGCGCACACCCGTTCAACAACAAGCGGCCACGGACGCTGGTGCATGATGATGCTAATACATACTCCATAGGTACAACATGGCACCACATCTATAATGAATCATTGTCCTGCACATAAAAATATACAGACCAAAGTAATTATTCACAGACAAATTACAGTATATAGATGAAGTACATAAGATGGACATCACCTGATGTGTGTTTCGGACAAAGTGACCGCATAGTAATTTGATCAAATGATGGCCTTCACGTCCAAACAAATAATCATGCATCCATCCAGTTTTTAAGTAAGTCACGCCCCTCGAGCAATGCATCGAACTTGGGTGTCCCTGTCAACTTGTCTTTTATGTAAACAATACTCAATGAGTACTACTTCGATCCTTAGTAACTTGCAAAGCCACACAGACGTCAGTAGCTCGGCACGACACGACACAGAGCAAGCGACGCCCAAGGCAGTGGCAACACCAGCGGAGAGAGCATCGGGAGACGCTCGTCGACGCTCATTGGAAGCGGCAACATCAGCCAAGGCGATTTCACGGCAGGGGCGGCGATAGTAGATGAGGCCAGCCACTGCTAATGTTCTTTGCAACTAGTATTTTAACAGGCTGTTGTTGACAAAGAGATGGACAGCTGATAAACTTTGAATCTAATTCCATCTCAGAGATTACTTGAAGCAGAGGCGAGGCCACGACAGCTGTCCGGTCGGTCGCAGGGGCGGAGGCGCCTTGGAGGCAGCCGGCGGCTTGAGTGAGGGCCGCGGCTCGAACAGCTGCAGCTAAGACAAGCTTCCTGGAGGAACGGCTGAGGAGGCGCAAGGCCATGGCGGTCGAGGCGGGCGGCTACTGCGGAGGTAAACTACGGCGGGTCGAGGCAAGCGTGTGATCCAGCAAGGCGAGCAGGGCCTGCTCGCAAGGCGCGGCGGTTCAAGGGCAGTGCAAAGGTGGCTCGATGTCCGATGGCGGAGCAATGCGCTGGCGGCCCGACGGCGGAGGCGAGCCACCGATGGCGGTTTGGAGCGACTCGGAGCGCGGTGGCGATTTAGAGGCGAAGACGGAGACCGCCGGAGGCGGCCCGACAGTCGAGGCGCGTTTGGCGAGGCTCCGGCTGTTGCGAGGTTCGCGCGGGGCGGCTTGGATCGAGTTCACAGCGGAGTCCGAATCCATCTCTGTCCCTGTCTTTGTTCTGATTTGGTTTGACCAACCCACATCAGCTATTGCTTTATGATTTTCCTTTGGAATTTTTTCTACTTGTGTACATATTTCGACTCGGAGTGCTCCTGGACCGTAGTTTAAATGCATATTCGCCGGGCAATCCAGCGCAGCCAGGCAAAGCAGGCGCCGCCCCTAATGATTCCTCAAAAAATTGTGTATAATATTTGTCAAACAATCTCTACTATAATCACGCGATCATAACAGATCGATCCTGCTAATGGCCACTGTTACCAATACTAACCCATCGGGATTTTCTCTGATGATTCTGTCAACGGATCTAATGAACACTGCCCATTTTTTTTTATCTTGATCCCATGAACACAAAAAATTCTCGGACTCGGCGGATCGCCAAGGTTGTCCGTCACCGGGTTACCCGTGCAATTTCTCCCAGCTGGCTCTTCTTCATTCGGACAAACGCGAGCTTCTCGAACCCTAGAAAAGATCCATGCAAGAACTCAACTCCACCGTGCGCAGGCCCCACGGTGGGCGCCAACTGTCGTGGAGTTGTCACGACAGATGTCCTAGTGTAAGGACTTAGTCGTGAGGCCAACGCATCTATGTAGTAGCTTGAGAGGGGTTGATCGAAATCGAGGGACGCAATGCAAGATAAGGGTTTAGACAGCTTTGGGCCCCGGGAAACATCATCCGGTAATAGCCCTACATGCTGTTTGTGGCTAGGTCTCATTATGATCATCAGAGAATCGCCGCATAAGCCTTCTCTCTATATCGTGTCTAGCCCTAGAGATTATTTCTTCTCGTTCCTTGTCCCTCCAGGGGAGCCCTGCCCCTCCTTATATATGTTTAAGGGGCGGGTTACATGACTAGTCCTAGTAGAATTAGGATTACTCTATTACAAGTGGAGTCCTAGTCTTGCTTCCTTTGTAAGGGAATATTCCTTATGCCTTTCCTTGTAAGTCGGCCCACCATAGCATGAGCCGGCCTTCTGGGCCTTGGGCCTTGTTATCCATTTAAAACACCCACCGGGTCACCAATAAGTCACCAGTCTAGTGAGTCGGCAGACGAGTGACCCGCCAGATCCGTGAGTCATCAGTCCTTCGGCAGGTTACCCGTGAAGCACCAAGTCCGTCCGGGTCATACCGCGGGGTATATCCCCGACACGTGTCGTCTGCCAGCGCGGAGCATGTGGCTTCCACTGGATGTGTGGGTGGGAGGTCCCTCTGGGGGATCACTCCGGGGTGTGTCCAACCCCACATGAGGAGGTGTATATGGGCACCCGTGAGCCAGTGCGGGACTCATGAGGCCCTACCTCAAGGCGGGTTGCGCCTGGTGAAAGATCGTGGATGTCGCCTAGAGGGGGGGGGGGTGAATAGGCGCTCTAAAATAATTACGGTTTAGGCTTGAACAAATGCAGAATAAACCTAGCGGTTAATTTGTCAAGCACAAAACCTACAACAACTAGGCTCACCTATGTGCACCAACAACTTATGCTAAGCAAGATAAACAACTAGGTGATAGCATGATATATGACAAGAAACAATATGGCTATCACAAAGTAAAGTGCATAAGTAAAAGGCTCGGGTAAGAGATAACCGAGGCATGCGGAGACGGCGATGTATCCTGAAGTCCACACCCTTGCGGATGCTAATCTCCGTTTGTAGTGGTGTGGAGGAACAATGCTCCCCAAGAAGCCACTAGGGCCACCGTAATCTCCTCACGCCCTCGCACAATGCAAGATGCCGTGGTTCCACTAAGGGACCCTCGAGGGCGGTCACTGAACCCGTACAAATGTTAACCCTTGGGGGCGGTCCCCGAACCCGTACAATTTGCTCGGAGCGATCTCCACAACCTAATTGGAGACCCCGACGCTTGCCCGGAGCTTTACACCACAATGATTGAGCTCCGAACACCACAAAAGTTGGGGATATCTCCACAATTTAATTGGAGGCCCCCAAGGACACCACGAAGCTTCACCACAATGGAATATGGCTCCTAGGTGACCTCAACCGTCTAGGGCGCCCAAGAACCGAAGAGGAACAAGCTCAAGGGTACCAAGCACCCAAGAGTAATAAGCTTCTCAACTTCACTTCCACGTATCACCGTGGAGAACTCAAACCTATGCACCAAATGCAATGGCAAGGGCACACGGAGTGCCCAAGTCCTTCTCTCCCAAATCCCACCAAAGCAACTAATGCTAGGGAACAAAACGAGAGGAAGAACGAAGAAGAGAACACAAAGAACTCCAAGATCTAGATCCAAAGGGTTCCCCTCACATAGAGGAGAAAGTGATTGGTGGAAACGTAGATCTAGATCTTCTCTCTCTTTTCTCCCAAAAGCTAGCAAGAATCCATGGAGGGATTGAGAGATATCAAGCTCTAAGAAGGTCAACAATGCGGGAAGAACACGAGCTGAAGAGATAGATTCCAATGGGGAAGAAGACCCCTTTTATAGGTCCCCATGAATCTACCCGTTATGTGCAGAAAACTGTAGGACCGGTACAACCGGTGCACGAACCGGTACAACCGGTCAAAGCAGAGGAAAAACCAACCTGTAGGAAAAAGCCCTAAGCAGTACAACAACCCGGGGAACCGGTAGTACCGGTTAAACTGAACTAACCGGTACAACCGGTCAACAACTGCCCAAGAACTGCTCCAAAACATAAACTAGTCCAGTGGTAGAGCGGTACATGGCTGGTACAACCTTCAGACCAATTCTAGAGCTGTACAACGCTCCAAACACCGGTTGTACCGATCAACCGGTACAACCTCTCTATGGGGCGGTACAACCTCTGTATGAAAAACATGTAAGATCAAAACAGCCACGACTTTCGCATACGAGCTCCGAATTCGACGAAATCATGTTTGTTGGAATGCTAAGGACAAGAGCAAACACAATATTGATAGAAATATCAAGAAATAGCAATTGAGAAAATAACCAAAATAAAATGGTGAGAACCCTTTCTCAATTAAGACCGGTAAAAACTCCAACATCGAAAACACAAAAGAAGATGCATATGAAATCGGTTTTCGATGAACTCGAGCTTGTCATGACGATGACCATAAGATCCAAATCTCACAAGGAGAAGAAACAAACAAGAACCAAGAGAGATGATGCAAGGATGCAACGGTTTGAGCTCTTGATGAACGATACAATCAAGCTACTCACTAGAGAGCCCCCCCCTTGATAGTACGTCAATCAATCCTACAACCCGGTCTCCCATCTACCACCATGAGACCGGTAAAATAGAAAACCTATCAAGGGCAAACCTTTGCCTTGCACATAGTCCACTTGATCTTGATGATGACGATCTTGACTTACTCAAGTTGGACCACCTTTCTTGATTGTGTTGGCTCGATGAAGACTAGTTGATTGCTCCCCCATACTCCACTATGAGTGAGCCACTCTTCGGCACATCTTCACAATTCCATTGACACCAGAATGGACGACAAGTTTCAAGCTTGATTGCTCCTCATACTCCATTATGGGTGAGCCACTCTTCGTGTTGCTCCACTTGAACTTGCACACTGCAAACTTGATGACGATCACCACTTGATGTCATCCTCCATGGGTTGTATGAGATCTTCCTCTTGACGCAAGACCATGGAAACATACCTAACCCCACATAGAACTTTCGCGTAGACCATGGGTTAGTACACAAAGCGTAATCGACAATGCTTACCATACAATGGGATCACTTGGTCCCTCTCGGTACAACTTGGTGCTTTGTGTGTTGATCAACTTGAATTACTCTCTGTACTTAGTCTTGATCAACCTTGAATCTTTCCAAATCTCTTCATTAGGATGATGTCTTGATGGTAAACTTGAATGTTCACGCAATCTTCCTCTTCAAGACATGCCTGCAATAAGCTCAACTCTCACAAGACCAAACTTTGGATAATTCCTTAATAGCACCTTGTTCATCACAAACTCTCCTTGAAACCAACAAATGGACTCCAAGAAAATCCTATAGACAAACCCTTCCAATATAACTCAAGGCAACCATTAGTCCATAGAGATTGTCATCAATTACCAAAACCAAACATGGGGACACCGCATGTTCTTTCAATCTCCTCCATTTTGGTAATTGATGACAATTACTTTCAAGAGAATTTATATAAGGAATTATGCAGCACCATACCATGCAACAATAACGTATGCGCATGAGATGCAAAAGCTTAGGAACAAAACCAAAGCAAGAAGAGAAGAAACAACTCTCTAAACTTCCTCACAAAACTGTGAAACTTCTCCCCCATTGGCATCGATTGCCAAAATAGACAAAAAGCTTAGAAGGCCAATATAAATTGTGTTCCTCCATATATTGTGTACTCAACAAGAGAGTGGAATGCATTACACATATCCAATGGTAAGTACTTTGAGGAAGACAAACTAAATTGAGGCCCAAAGATTGCAAAAGAATGATATGCCACAAAGACATAACAAAGAGAGAAACAAGCAAGCAATCAAAAGATATCAATTGAAACAAGCAACCAAAAGATACCAATTGAAACAACTAGACCAATGATCCTACAAGGCACATGAATAAAAGATATTATGGTATGAGCAACGAAGTGTTCTATAGAAACTAGAGAAGCTCCCCATGATTTGTGCATAATTTAGTTTTGTATTTGGATACAACGAGCACAAAATAGGATCGTCACTCCCCCAAAATCAATAGAACCTCACGAAAAGTGCAAGATAGCAACGGAGTGTTCTAAAGACACTAGTGAAGCTCCCCATGATTTGTGCACTCCTTAGAATATTTGCATTAGGATACCAAGTGTACAAAATAGGAACATCACTCCCCAAAAATCAATAGAAACTTACAACAAGTGCAAGTGAGCATGTAGGAAAATAAGCCTAACACTAGCAACAAACAAATGGTTAAGCAACAAGTAAAAGAGGCAACTTAGAAAAGGCTCAACCAAAAAGATGTGTGTGAGTCATGACTTAGCACTTGAGAAGACTAATATAAGGATGAGCATTAAGCATCAACATAGTCTTTAATAGTTGAGATACAAGGTGCATGACATGTCCTTCCCACACACACCAAGCAAAGGGTTTCACAAGCACACTCACTATGCAAAATGAATAACCAATGCTTGTGAAAACCCATGGTAAAGAAAGAAAGTGAAAGCTTTGTCAAGAGGAGGGATACCAATCGAGATGGAAAAAGCCTCATCAAGACAAGCAAGATACAAAATATCTTCACCACACAAGAGTGCATCAAGATGCAACAAGATAAGGTCCACACTCAAGTCAGTAGGACACTCTCCTACTGTCGTTGATTGTTCAAAAAAAGGCACAAGCTTTCACGGGGCCACCAGAGAAATAAATACTAGAAATAAAAACAAGGTGGACGTGAAAAAAAGTATATCTTCTAGATATACAATTTGTCTCAAGTGTATAAGATTGTAGGTAGATGAAAATCTGTCGTGGAACATAGTATTTCAAAAATTCCTACGATCACGCAAGATCTATCTAGGAGAAGCATACCAACGAGAGGGGGGACTTTGTCCATGTATCCTCGTAGACCGAAAGTGGAAGCGTTTAGTAATGCGGTTGATGTAGTCGAACGTCTTCACGATCCAACCGATCCAAGTACCGAACATACGGCACCTCTATGTTCAGCACACGTTCAGCATGATGACGTCCCTCGAGCTCTTGATCCAGTTGAGGACGAGGGAGAATTCCGTCAGCACAACGACGTGGCGACGGTGTTGATGATGTGATCCGCGCAGGGCTTTGCCTAAGCACTACGACAATATGACTTGAGGTGTAATCTGTGGAGGGGGGGGGGCACCACACATGGTTAAAACAACTGTTAACTTGTGTGTTCTAGGGTGCCCCTGCCCCCGTATATAAAGGAGCAAGGGGGGAGGCCGGCCAGTCCTCCTAGGGCGCGCCCCAAGTAGGATTTTCCTAGTAGGTTTCCAACAGGGGAAGGAAGGAGAGGGAGAGAAGGAGACGGAAAGAGGGGGCCGCTGCCCCCTCCTAGTCCAATTAGGACTCTTCAAGGGGGGGGGCAAGCGGCCAGCCCTAGAGGCCCCTCCTCTCTCTCTCTCTCTCACAAGGCCCATGTTGGCCCATTAGTTTGTTGGGTAACGTAGTATTTCAAAAAATTCCTACGATCACGCAAGATCTTTCTACCAGATGCATAGCAACGAGAGGGGAGAGTGTGTCTACATACCCTCATAGACCGAAAGCGGAAGCGTCTAGTGACGCGGTTGATGTAGTCGAACTTCTTCGTGATCCAACCGATCAAGCACCGAATTTAGGGCACCTCCGCATTCAGCACACGTTTAGCTTGATGACGTCCCATGAGCTCTTGATCCAGTTGAGCTTCCCGAGTGAGTTTCGTGAGCACTACGGCGTGGTGACAGATATGATGAAGCTACCGGTGCAGGGCTTCGCCTAAGCACTGCAACGGTATGACCAAGGTGTGTTTCTGTGGAGGGGGGCACCGCACACAGCTAGAACAATGTTTCTTCTGTGTCTTTGGGTGCCCCCTGCCCCCGTATATAAAGTAGCAAGGGGGAGGTGTGGCCAGGCTTAGGGCGCGCCAAGGGAGTAGGATTCCTACTCCTAGCAGGAATAGGAATCCCCTTTCCTATTCCTACTAGGAGTAGGAAAGGAAGGGGAAGAGGAGAAGGAAGAAGAGGGGCGCCTCCCACTTTCCTAGTCCAACTAGGATCCCTAGGGGGAGGGTGCGGCCAGCCCTATGGGCTGCCTCTCTCTTTCTCTCAATGGCCCACTATGGCCCATACTCCCTCGGGGGGTTCCGGTAACCCCCTTCGGCACTCTGGTTAAATCCGAAACTTTTCTGGAACACTTCCGGTGTCCGAATATAGCCGTCCAATATATCAATCTTTATGTCTCGGACATTTCGAGACTCCTCGTCATGTCCGTGATCTCATCCGGGACTCCGAACTACCTTCGGTACATCAAAACTCATAAACTCATAATACCGGTCGTCATCAAACGTTAAGCGTGCGGACCCTACGGGTTCGAGAACTATGTAGACATGACCGAGACTCATCTCCGATCAATAACCAATAGCGGAACCTGGATGATCATATTGGCTCCTACATATTCTATGAAGACCTTATTGGTCAAACCGCATAACAACATACGTTGTTCCCTTTGTCATCGGTATGTTACTTGCCTGAGATTCGATCGTCGGTATCTCAATACCTAGTTCAAGCTTGTTACCGGCAAGTCTCTTTACTCGTTGTGTAATACATCATCCCGTGACTAACTCATTAGTCATTTGCTTACAAGACTTATTATGATGTGTATTATCGAGAGGGCCCAGAGATACCTCTCCGACACTCGGAGTGAAACATCCTATTCTTGATCTATGCCAACACCACGAACACCTTCGGAGACACCTGTAGAGCATCTTTATAATCACCTAGTTACGTTGTGACGTTTGATAGCACACAAGGTGTTCCTCCGGCATACGGGAGTTGCATAATCTCATAGTCACAGGAACATGTATAAGTCATGAAGAAAGCAATAGCAGTAAAACTAAACGATCATAGTGCTAAGCTAACGGATGGGTCTTGTTCATCACATCATTCTCCTAATGATGTGATCCCGTTGATCAAATGACAACTCATGTCTATGGCTAGGAAACATAACCATCTTTGATCAATGAGCTAGTCTAGTAGAGGCATACTAGGGACACTCTGTTTTGTCTATGTATTCACACATGTACTAAGTTTCCGGTTAATACAATTCTAGCATGAATAAAAGACATTTATCATGATATAAGGAAATACAAATAACATCTTTGTTATTGCCTCTAGGGCATATTTCCTGCAGTCTCCCACTTGAACTAGAGTCATTAATCTAGATTACAAAGTAATGATCCTAACACCCATGGAGTCTTGGTGCTGATCATGTTTTGCCCGTGGAGGAGGCTTTAGTCAACGGGTCTGCTACATTCAGATCCGTATGTATCTTGCAAATCTCTATGTCTCCCTCCTTGACTAGATCGCGGATGGAATTGAAGCATCTTTTGATGAGCTTTGTTCTCTTGTGAAACCTGGATTCCTTCGCCAAGGCTATTGCTCTAGTGTTGTCACAAAAGATTTTCATTGGACCCGATGCACTAGGTATTACACCTAGATCGGATATGAACTCCCTCATTTGCTGCTTCTGAAGCAGCTATGTATTCCGCTTTACATGTAGATCCTGCCACAACGCTCTGCTTGGAACTGCACCAATTGACAGCTCCACCGTTTAATAAAAATACATATCCGGTTTGTGACTTAGAGTCATCCGGATCAGTGTCAAAGCTTGAATCGACGTAACCATTTACGACGAGCTCTTTGTCACCTCCATATACGAGAAACATATCCTTTGTCCTTTTCAGGTACTTCAGGATGTTCTTGACCGCTGTCCAGTGATCCACTCCTGGATTACTTTGGTACCGCCCTGCTAGACTAATAGGAAGGCACACATCAGGTCTAGTACACAACATTGCATACATGATAGATCCTATGGCTAAGGCATAGGGAATGACTTTCATTTTCTCTCTATCTTCTGCAGTGGTCGGACACTGAGTCTTACTCAACTTCACACCTTGTAACACAGGCAAGAACCCTTTCTTTGACTGATCCATTTTGAACTTCTTCAAAACTTTATCAAGGTATGTGCTTTGTGAAAGTCCAATTAAGCGTCTTGATCTATCTCTATAGATCTTGATGCCTAATATGTAAGCAGCTTCACCGAGGTCTTTCATTGAAAAAATCTTATTCAAGTATCCTTTTATGCTATCCAGAAATTCTATATCATTTCCAATCAACAATATGTCACCCACATATAATATCACAAAAGCTATAGAGCTCCCACTCACTTTCTTATAAATACAGGCTTCTCCAAAAGTCTGTATAAAACCATATGCTTTGATAACCTCATCAAAGCATATATTCCAACTCCGAGATGATTGCACCAGTCCATAGATGGATTGCTGGAGCTTGCACACTTTGTTAGCACCTTTTGGATCGTCAAAACCTTGTGGTTGCATCATATACAACTCTTCTTTGAGATATCCATTCAGGAATGCAGTTTTGACATGCATTTGCCAGATTTCATAATCATAAAATGCGGCAATTTCTAACATGATTCAGACAGACTTAAGCATCGCTACGGGTGAGAAAGTCTCATCGTAGTCAACTCCTTGAACTTGTCGAAAACCTTTCACAACAAGTCGAGCTTTGTAAGCAGTAACATTACCGTTAGGGTCGGTCTTCTTCTTGAAAATCCATTTATTTTCGATGGATTGCCGATCATCGGGCAAGTCAACCAAAGTCCATACTTTGTTCTCATACATGGATCCTATCTCATATTTCATGGATTCAAGCCATTTTGCGGAATCTGGGCTCATCATCGCTTCCTCATAGTTCGTAGCTTCATCATGGTCTAGTAACATGACTTCCAGAACTGGGTTGCCGTACCACTCTGGTGCGAAACGTACTCTAGCTGATCTACAAAGTTCAGCAGAAACTTGATCTGAAGTTTCATGATCATCATCATTAGCTTCCTCACTAATCGGTGTAGGAATCACTGGAACTAGTTTCTGTGATGTACTACTTTCCAATTCGGGAGAAGGTACAATTACCTCATCAAGTTCTACTTTCCTCCCACTCACTTCTTTCGAGAGAAACTCCTTCTCTAGAAAGGATCCATTATTAGCAACAAATATCTTGCCTTCGGATCTGTGATAGAAGGTGTACCCAACAGTCTCTTTTGGGTATCCTATGAAGACACATTTCTCCGACTTGGGTTCGAGCTTATTAGGTTGAAGCTTTTTCACATAAGCATCGCAGCCCCAAACTTTAAGAAACGACAACTTTGGTTTCTTGCCAAACCAAAGTTCATAAGGCGTCGTCTCAACAGATTTAGATGGTGCCCTATTTAACGTGAATGCAGCTGTCTCTAAAGAATAACCCCAAAACGATAGTGGTAAATTGGTAAGAGACATCATAGACCGCACCATATCTAATAAAGTATGGTTACGATGTTCGGACACACCATTACGCTGTGTAAGGATGGCAATTTTATCCATGGCCATGGATATCCATGGATATCCGACCCAAATATATAGGGTTTGGATATGCTTTTGTGTCCATGGGGAGCGCCCAAACCCGACCCGATTACTCGTGGGTAGGGCATGGATACAATCTTGTACCCGTGGGTATATCCAAACCCGACCCGATAGTATGACTTAATGGGCAAAAATCTGCTATCCCTACCCTGCAGTCACATGTTCCACTGCAATTTCACACTTTGTTATCCAAAACATGCAAATTACACAATCCCCGTCATAACTTTTATTAGTTCACATTCAATCCCATATGTAACATACCCCAACGCCCTTCCCTTATTTTTATCTCCTTGTTAAATGACTCGTCATTCTCATCTGTTATAAAAATACTAAATGATCTTATGATGTTAGTGGACGTTGATTTACCATAAGTGAAGCCTAGCCTCCCACGAAGTGAAGAATGGAAGAGCTTATGTTAACATTGTGTTATGTCTAATTTATATGTCTAGAGAGGACCCAATGGATATCCAGTGGGTATGGATATCCATCGGATGTGGACATGGACACAATTTTTCACCCATGGAATTTTTCATGGGCGGGCAAAGACTTTCTTCATGGATATGGATATGGATTTGATATTGTTCAACCCGATCCAAACCCGACCCATTGCCATCCTTAACGCTGTGGTGTTCCGGGTGGCGTGAGTTGTGAAACTATTCCACATTGTTTCAAATGAAGACCAAACTCGTAACTCAAATATTCACCTCCACGATCAGATCGTAGAAACTTTATTTTCTTGTTACGATGATTCTCTACTTCACTCTGAAATTCTTTGAACTTTTCAAATGTTTCAAACTTGGGTTTCATCAAGTAGATATACCCATATATGCTCAAATCATCAGTGAAGGTCAGAAAATAACGATATCCGCCGCGAGCGTCAACACTCATCGATCCACATACATCTGTATGTATGATTTCCAAGAAATCTGTTGCTCGCTCCATTGTTCCGGAGAATGGAGTTTTAGTCATCTTGCCCATGAGGCATGGTTCGCAAGCACCAAGTGATTCTAATCAAGTGATTCCAAAAGTCCATCACTATGGAGTTTCTTCATGCGCTTTATACCAATATGACCTAAACGGCAGTGAAATAAGTTGCACTATCATTATTAACCTTGCATCTTTTGGTTTCAATATTATGGATATGTGTATCACTACAATCGAGATCCAACAAGAATAGACCACTCTTCAAGGGTGCATGACCGTAAAAGATATTATTCATAAAAATAGAACAACCATTATTCTCAGATTTAAATGAATAACCGTCTCGCAACAAACAAGATCCAGATATAATATTCATGCTCAGCGCTGGCACCAAATAACAATTATTCAGGTCTAAAACTAATCCCGAAAGTAGATGTAGAGGTAGCGTGCCGACTGCGATCACAACGACTTTGGAACCATTTCCCACGCGCATCGTCACCTCATCCTTAGCCAATCTTCGTTTAATCTGTAGTCCCTGTTTCGAGTTACAAATATTAGCAACCGAACCGGTATCAAATACCTAGGTACTACTACGAGCATTAGTAAGGTACACATCAATACTTCTTATCCGCCAAATACTTTTTTATCCGCCAAATACTTGGGGCAGTTCCGCTTCCAGTGTCCAGTCCCTTTGCATTATAAGCACTCAGTTTCAGGCTTGGCTCCAAACTTGGGTTTCTTCGCGGGAGTAGCAACTATCTTGCTATTCTTCTTGAAGTTCCCCTTCTTTCCCTTGCCCTTTCTTGAAACTAGTGGTCTTCTTAACCATCAACACTTGATGCTCCTTTTTGATTTCTAACTTCACAGCCTTGAGCATAGCAAAGAGCTCGGGAATTGTCTTTTGCATCCCTTGCATATTATAGTTCATCACAAAGCCTTTATAGCTTGGTGGCAGTGATTGAAGAACTCTATCAATAACACTATCCTCGTCAACTTTGCAACCAAGTTGAGTCATATGATTGTAGTACCCAGACATTCTGAGCAAGTGTTCACTGATAGAACTATTCTCCTCCATCTTGCAGCTATAGAACTTATTGGAAATCTCATATTTCTCAATCCGGGCATTTGCTCCATGACGTTCAAAACGTCATTGAAGTCCCGGTTCTAAGCCATAAAGCATGGCACACTGAACTATCATGTAGTCATCAGACCGCGTCTGCCAGACGTTCAAAGTATCTACATTAGTGGGAGGGGGCTTGTCACCTAGCGGTGCTTCAAGGACATAATTCTTCTGTGCAGCAATGAGGATAATCCTCAAGTTACGGGCCCAGTCCATGTAATTGCTACCATCATCTTTCAACTTAGCTTTCTCTAGGAATGCATTAAAATTCAAAGGAACGGTAGCACGGGCCATTGATCTACAACAACATAGATATGCAAAAAACAATTAGGACTAAGTTCATGATAAATTAAAGTTCAATTAATCATATTACTTAAAGAACTCCCACTTAGACAGACATCCCTCTGGTCATCTAAATGATCACGTGATCCAAATAAACTAAATAATGTCCGATCATCACGTGAGATGGAGTAGTTTTTAATGGTGAACATCTTATGTTGATCATATCTACTATATGATTCACGCTCGACCTTACGGTCTCCAGTGTTCCGAGGCCATATCTGCATATGCTAGGCATGTCAAGTTTAACCCGAGTATTCTGCATGTGTAAAACTGGCTTACACCTGTTGTATGTGAACGTAGAGCTTATCACTCCCGATCATCACGTGGTGTCTTGGCACGACGAACTTTCTCAACGGTGCATACTCAGGGAGAACACTTATACCTTGAAATTTTGTAAGGGATCATCTTATAATGCTATCGCCATACTAAGCAAAATAAGATGCATAATAAGATAAACATCACATGCAATCAAAATATGTGACATGATATGGCCATCATCATCCTGTGCTTTTGATCTCCATCTCCAAAGCACCGTCATGATCACCTTCGTCACCGGCGCGACACCTTGATCTCCATCGTAGCATCGTTATCGTCTTGCCAACTATTGCTTCCACGACCATCGCTACCGCTTAGAGATAAAGTAAAGCAATTACATGGAGACTGTATTTCATACAATAAAGCGACAACCATATGGCTCCTACCAGTTGTCGATAACTTTACAAAACATGATCATCTCATACAATAACGTATAACTCATTATGTCTTGACCATATCACATCACAACATGCCCTGCAAAAACAAGTTAGACGTCCTCTACTTTGTTGTTGCAAGTTTTACGTGGCTGCTACGGGCTTAGCAAGAACCGTTCTTACCTACACATACAAAAACCACAACGATTTTTCGTCAAGTATGTGCTATTTTAACCTTCACAAGGACCGGGCGTAGTCACACTCGATTCAGCTAAAGTGAGAGAGACAAACACCCGCCAGTCACCTTTAAGCAATGAGTGCTCATAACGATTAAACCGGTCTCGCGTAAGCGTTCGCGTAATGTTGGTCCGGGCCGCTTCATCTCACAATACCGCCGAACCAAAGTATGACATGCTGGTAAGCAATATGACTAGTATTGTCCACAACTCACTTGTGTTCTATTCGTGCATATCATCTACGCATAGACCTGGCTCATGATGCCACTGTTGGGTAACGTAGTATTTCAAAAAAATTCCTACGATCACGCAAGATCTATCTACCAGATGCATAGCAACGAGAGGGCAGAGTGTGTCTACGTACCCTCATAGACCGAAAGCGAAAGCGTCTAGTGACGCGGTTGATGTAGTCGCACTTCTTCACGATCCAACCGATCAAGCACCGAACGTACGACACCTCCGTGTTCAGCACACGTTCAGCTTGATGACGTTCCACGAGCTCTTGATCCAGTTGAGCTTCACGGGAGAGTTTCGTCAGCACTATGGCGTGGTGACGGATATGATGAAGCTACCGGTGCAGGGCTTCACCTAAGCACTGCAACGGTATGACCGAGGTGTGTTTCTGTGGAGGGGGCACCGCACACGGCTAGAACAATGTTTCTTCTATGTCTTTGGGTGCCCCCTGCCCCCGTATATAAAGGAGCAAGGGGGGAGGTGCGGCCAGGCTTAGGGCGCGCCAAGGGAGTAGGATTCCTACTCCTAGGGAATAGGAATCCCCTTTCCTATTCCAACTAGGAGTAGGAAAGGAAGGCGAAGAGAAGAAGGAAGAAGAGGGGCGCCTCCTCCCTTTCCTAGTCCAACTAGGATCCATAGGGGGAGGGTGCGGCCAGCCCTATGGGCTGCCTCTCTCTTTCCCTCAATGGCCCATACTCCCTCGGGGGGATTCCGGTAACCCCCTCCGGCACTCCGGTTAAATCCGAAACTTTTCCGGAACACTTCCGGTGTCCAAATATAGTCGTCCAATATATCAACATTTACGTCTCGGACATTCCAAGACTCCTCGTCATGTCCTTGATCTCATCCGGGAGTCCGAACTACCTTCGGTACATCAAAACTCATAAACTCATAATACCGATCGTCATCAAACATTAAGCGTGCGGACCCTACGGGTTCGAGAACTATGTAGACATGACCGAGACTCATCTCCGGTCAATAACCAATAGCGGAACCTGGATGCTCATATTGGCTCCTACATATTCTACGAAGATCCTTATCGGTCAAACCGCATAACAACATACGTTGTTCCCTTTGTCATCGGTATGTTACTTGCCTGAGATTCGATCGTCGGTATCTCAATACCTAGTTCAATCTCGTTACGACAAGTCTCTTTACTCGTTCCGTAATACATCATCCCGTGACTAACTCATTAGTCATTTGCTTGCAAGGCTTATTATGATGTGTATTACCGAGAGGGCCCAGAGATACCTCTCCGACACTCGTAGTGACAAATCCTATTCTTGATCTATGCCAACACCACAAACACCTTCGGAGACACCTGTAGAGCATATTTATAATCACCCAGTTACATTGTGACGTTTGATAGCACACAAGGTGTTCCTCCGGCATATGGGAGTTGCATAATCTCATAGTCATAGGAACATGTATAAGTCATGAAGAAATCAATAGCAGTAAAACTAAACGATCATAGTGCTAAGCTAACGGATGGTTCTTGTCCATCACATCATTCTCCTAATGATGTGATCCCGTTGATCAAATGACAACTCATGTCTACGGCTAGGAAACATAACCATCTTTGATCAATGAGCTAGCCTAGTAGAGGCATACTAGGGACACTCTATTTTGTCTATGTATTTACACATGTACTAAGTTTCCGGTTAATACAATTCTAGCATGAATAAAAGACATTTATCATGATTAAGTAAATACAAATAACATATTTATTATTGCCTCTAGGGCATATTTCCTTCATAGTTCCCCCGGGGGTTCCGATAACACCCCCACACTCCAATATTTATCCGGTGACCCCCGGAACTCATCTGGTGTCCGAATAACATCGTCCAATATATCATTCT
Source organism: Secale cereale (assembly GCA_902687465.1). NCBI lineage: Eukaryota > Viridiplantae > Streptophyta > Magnoliopsida > Poales > Poaceae > Secale > Secale cereale. The sequence goes on along the minus strand of LR738714.1, from coordinate 493,760,107 downwards.
TTATGTCTCGGCCATTTCGAGACTCCTCGTCATGTCCGTGATCTTATCCGGTACTCCGAATAATCTTCGGTCATCAAAAACACATATAACTCATAATACAAATCGCCATCGAACGTTAAGCGTGCGGACCCTACGGGTTCGAGAACTATGTAGACATGACCGAGACACATCTCTGGTCAATACCAATAGCGGAACCTGGATGCTCATATTGGCTCCTACATATTCTGCGAAGATCTTTATCGGTCAAACAACATAACAACATACGTTGTTCCCTTTGTCATCGGTATGTTACTTGCCTGAGATTCGATCATCGGTATCATCATACCTAGTTCAATCTCGTTACCAGCAAATCTCTTTACTCATTCCGTAATATATCATCTCATGACTAACTCATTAGTCTTTTGCTTGCAAGGCTTATTATGATGTGTATTATCGAGAGGGCCCAGAGATATCTCTCCGACATTCGGAGTGATAAAATCCTAATCTTGATCTATGCCAACACCAAAAACACTTTCGTAAACACCTGTAGAGCATTTTTATAATCACCCAATTACGTTGTGACGTTTGATAGCACACAAGGTGTTCCTCCGGTATTCGGGAGTTGCATAATCTCATAGTCAGAGGAACATGTATAAGTCATCAAGAAAGCAATAGCAATAAAACTAAATGATCATTTTGCTAAGCTAATGGATGGGTCTTGTCCATCACATCATTCTCCTAATGATGTGATCCCGTTGATCAAATGACAACGCATGTCTATGGTTAGGAAACTTTACCATCTTTGATTAACAAGATAGTCAAGTAGAGGCATACTAAGGACACTTTATTTTGTCTATGCATTCACACATGTATCAAGTTTTCGGTTAATACAATTCTATCATGAATAAAAGACATTTATCATGATATATAAGGAAATATAAATAACAACTTTATTATTGCCTCTAGGGCATATTTCCTCCAGTCTCCCACTTGCACTAGAGTCAATAATCTAGATTACATAGTAATGATTCTAACACCCATGGAGTCTTGGTGCTGATCATGTTTTTCTCGTGGAAGAGGCTTAGTCAACGAGTCTGCGACATTCAGATCCGTATGTTTTTCGAAAATCCCTATGTATCCCTCGTTGACTTGATCGCGGATGGAGTTGAAGTGTCTCTTGATGTGATTGGTTCTCTTGTGAAACATGGATTCCTTCACCAAGGCTATTGCTCCAGTGTTGTCACAAAAGATTTTCATTGGACCTGATGCACTAGGTATTACACCTAGATCGAATATGAACTCATCAATCCAGAGTCCTTCATTTGCTGATTCGCAAGCTGCTATGTACTCCGCTTCAAACACAGATCCCGCCACAACGCTCTGCTTGGAACTGCACCAACTGATAGCTCCACCATTCAACAAAAATACGTATCCGGTTTGTGACTTAGAGTCATCCGGATCAGTGTCAAATCTTGCATCGACGTAACCATTTACGACAAGCACTTTGTCACCTCCATAAACGAGAAACATATCCTTCATCCTTTTCAAGTACTTCAGGATGTTCTTGACCGCTGTCCAGTGATCCACTCCTGGATTACTTTGGTACCTCCCTGCTAGACTTATAGCACGGCACACATCAGGTCCGGTACACAACATTGCATACATGATAGAACCTATGGCTTAAGCATAGGGAATGCCTTCCATTTTCTCTCTATCTTCTGCAGTGGTCGCCCATTGAGTCTTACTCAATTTCACACCTTGTAACACAGGCAAGAACGCTTTCTTTGACTGGTCCATTTTGAAATTCTTCAAAACTTTATCAAGGTATGTTCTTTGTGAAAATCCAATTAAGCGTCTTGATCTATCTCTATAGATCTTGATGCCCAATATATAAGCAGCTTCACCGAGGTATTTCATTGAAAAATTCTTATTCAAGTATCCTCTTATGCTATCCAGAAATTCTACATTCTACATCATTTCCAATCAACAATATGTCATCCACATATAATATCAGAAATGCAATAGAGCTCCCACTCACTTTCTTGTAAATACATGCTTCTCCAAAAGTCTGTATAAAACGATATGCTTTGATCACCTCATCAAAGCATATATTCCAACTCCGAGATGCTTGCACCAGTCCATAGATGGATCGCTGGAGCTTGCACACTTTGTTAGCACCTTTAGGATCGACAAAACTTTCTGGTTGCATCATATAGAACTTTTGTTTGAGATATCCATTAAGGAATGCAGTTTTGACATCCATTTGCCAGATTTCATAATCATAAAATGCGACAATTGCTAACATGATTCAGACAAACTTAAGCATTGCTACGAGTGAGAAAGTCTCATCGTAGTCAACTCCTTGAACTTGTAGAAAACCTTTTGCAACAAGTTGAGCTTTGTAGACAGTAACATTACCATCGGCGTCAGTCTTCCTCTTAAAAATCCATTTATTTTCAATTGCTTACCGATCATCTGGTAAGTCAACCAAAGTCCACACTTTGTTCTCATGCATGGATCCCATCTCAGATTTCATGGCCTCAAGCTATCGGATTTAGGGTTCCGGCAAAACCCTTAAGGTTCGAACTCTGGGGTGCGCACGAAGATCTCTCCTTCCGCCCTAGCCCGTCCACTCAACAAACCTAGGCCTAGATCGTCAGATCCAATGAACAAGAGACACAAGATTTATACCGGTTCGGGCCACCATTGTGGTGTAACACCCTAATCCAGTGTGTGTGGTGGATTGCCTTGTAGGCAGGGGAAGAACTAGTACATGGATGAACTGCCTCCTGGGGAGAGGTGTTCTTGAGCTCGGATGAGCTTGCGATGTCTGAGAGGTCTTGATGAACCGATCCCTTGCCTATGGTGGTGGCTAGTCCTATTTATAGCGGCCAGGGTCCTCTTCCCAAATATTGAGCGGGAAGGGATCCCACAACGACCAAATTTGAAGGGGGACAACTAGTACAAGCTATCCTGACAAAAGGTGTTCTTCGCTGCCGAAGGCTCTGGCGGTGATGCCACCGTGGGCTCCGCGATGACCTCCGTTATGCTGTCCTGCTGGTCTTGGTCTTGTTGCACCAATATGGAAACCTTTGCTTGACGCCTCGGGACTCTACGCCTGCACCTGCTCCTTTAGCACTGAAGCGGAAACTGGCACTCTGCGCCCGCTGGCACCCGCCTGGCTTTGGTCGTCACTGCTTACGTTATGAGGACCTCGTGAGGTGCCCCTCGCCTTGATTTCTCCAATCCTCATCAGCTGGCCTAGCGAGGCCGCTCCAGGGGATGTCCTGTGTCGTCCGCCTCGCGAGGCTTGGCCCCTCAGAAGGGTCTTGAGTGTTGCTGAAGATGCTGGGCCTTATTAGGCTACCTTGCGAGCCATGCCCTAGGCCGCAGGCAGGCAAGTCTAGGTACCCCCATTCCCAGAACGCCGACAGTAGCCCCCGGGCCCAACGCGCGCTCGGGCTTGGCTTCGCGGCGAAGCCAAGGGCCAAGTGCGGAGCGCCGCGGGCCCTCAAAGCCTGCGGCCTTGTCTGACGCGTGGTGGTTGATGGGACATGGGCGTCTGCGCTCCCACGCCGCCTCGGCAACTACACAGCTGACAAAAGGTAGGTGCGTGCCACTGTGCCTTCATTGCTAGCTCTTGCCTTGCTCCGGATCCCCTTTCTTGCTTTTCCCCTCCGCGGAGTCCCAGATCCTCGCCGCCTTCCATCCAAATTCACACAGATGGCTTCCGGCAAGTCGAAGGCCGCCGCTTCGCCTGCCTGGTATGAGTCGGCTTTGAAGGCGCCCACCTTCTCGGAAGCGAACCACGCCGTCGTGCTCCTGATGACGGCGGAGGGCACCAATGAGAAGGGGAAGACCGCCGTCTGAGCTGCCTCCGCAGTGCCGGAGGATCCCAAGAGTACCTTCTACCCCTTCTTTTCGAGCAGTTCATTGCGGGGCTCGTCCCTCCTTTCTTTGATTTCTTTTTGTCCGTCCTTAGCCACTATAAGCTTCAAGCTCTTCATCTGCATCCCAATTCCGTCCTCCTTGTGTCCATCTTTGCCTTTTACTGTGAGCCATTCATGGGAGTAATGCCGTTTGTGGTGCTTCTTCGCCACTTCTTTGACCTCCGAATCAAGGAGGGCCATTGCTCAGGGTGTGCTAATTTCGTTGCGGCCACCGGGGCCAACACGATTTCAAAGGCCGAGAAGAAGGCCAAGAATTTCAGGAACAAGTGGGTCCTGATGGATGCCAAGTGCATCCATCCTCGGTTGGCGCTGCCGGTGGCTGCGCCTGAGTCAAGTGACAGGTGGCTCAGCGCGAAGTTCACTGACCCTCGGGCGGAGAAGGTGTTGGAGTAGATGGCCGCGGATCTGAAGCCAGACGATCCTGAGGTGGTGAAGCTGATGGGGGCTATGATCCTCAAGGAATTCTTGACATGCTGCGTGGCCCCGCTGCAGGCTCGCTCGCGCCCCCTATGGACGCTTGGGGACGAGTCGGACGGCCTCCAGCTAAGCCGCGACGCCCTGTATGTCGATCAGTTGAGGCAGTCATCCTTCTTCTGGTTGGGGCTGACCTGGGGTATCCGCCTGCTTCCTTTGTTCCCTTGTATCACCGCCAGGACAGGGCAGCGGTGGCGGCCTCCATGCCTATCTTCGATGCGCGTGGGCTTGTGCCTCTGGCGGCCCCTGAAGCTCAAGTGGTGGCCGCGCCGGTGGAGGTGTCTTCGGGGGATCCCAGCGGGGAAGACGGCTCGGATGTGACCGTGGAGGGGACGGGAGAGTCCTCTCCTCCGTGCACAGATGAGCTTCTTCTCTCCTTGCCTGACGATGATGACGACGACGGCCACCCAACGGAGGAGGTGCCGCCTCCGGCCGGAGCTGTCACGAGGTCCAAGCACACTCCCCCGCGGAATCCACCGGCAGGGGTCCCGACAAAGAGCCGGTCAACGCTGATCACCCGAGGAGGCACCCCTACTACGGCATCGCCAGGCGCTGCTGTCGTGTCGCCTGTCTTGGGGGCCCACATTCCCGAGGTGCAGGCCACGGGACCATTGGGACCCATGGTCCTGAAGAGGTTTCGGGGCGTCGTCGTAGTGGATCGGTGAGTACCTTGGCGTGTCTTTGACTTCATTCTTGATTTCATTGCTGATTCACGATATCTTGCCCCGCGCTTGTAGGTCTGCACTGCCGAAGAAAGCGAAGGGGGAGGCGTCTGCGCCGGAGGCCCCGCGGCCTGGCTTGGCCTCGCCACCTCTAGCGCAGGCGGACGGTGGAGGAGCTTCAGCTTCCGGTGCGAGGGCGTCGATGCAAGGCCCAGAGGTCCTACCTCAGGCGGAGGTCACGATCCCGGCTCCATCCGCTAGGGTCACCAGGGCTCAGGACATTCTGGCCGCGCCCCAGCCCCCTGCTGTGACCATGCCATCGGCTCGTTGCCCTCCTGCTTCGCCTGGCGCCTTGGAGGAGGCCTTCATGGCACTGAAGCAGCTCCAGGATGACCTTCAGGGTGCTGATCATTGTCTGGTGGCTGGGCGCCTGGAGCTGGTCTCCGGATGGCTGGGCTCCAACGCGTCTGTGCAAGACGCACTGAGCCAGGCCGTGGCGGCTTCTGAGAAGGACAAGTGGGCTGCTGACCAGGCTGCAGCTGTTCGAGGGGCGGCACTGATGGACGCTCGGGCCGCCCAGGAGCGCTGCTAGTCAATGGAGGCCAAGCTGAAAGACCTGCGTGGGAAGTGCAAGGCAGACGAGGAGAAGATGAAGGCTCAAGAAGATGTCGTGGTCAGCCGCGATGCTGAGCTGGAGCAGCTGACGAAGGAGTTATCTGCCGAGCAAGGCCAACTGGACGAGCTGAAGCGGGCGACAGCAGCTAGGGAGGCCTAGCTGGAGGCCAAGGTGAAGGTCCTGGCCGAGGACCGCACGGCCTTCAAGTCCCTCGAGGTGAGATCCTGTCAGGCTCTGAGGGCACTCTACGACAAGGGCTTGGAGAAGCTGTTGGCGATGGATGATGAAGGCCCTGCCCAGCTTCTTCCCTTCCTCGTCCTGGCGCTCGAGGATGTCGTGCGCGAGATCAATCCCCTGGCCGAGGAGGAAGCTCGCGTACTTTATTCTTCTGCCTTGACGCGCGTCCTCAGCCAGCTTCACCTTCACGACCCCAATGATGATCTTGGGGCGCTGATCAAGCCTGTGGAGGCGGAGCACCATGAGGCCGTCGCTGAAGCTGTGAAGGACCACATGGAGGCCTTGCTGAAGGAGTTCCTCATCGTCCACCCTTCCCCTCTAGCCGGTAGCACCGCCGACGCCGTGGACGAGACCGCTTCGCCAGGGCGCGATGGCGCTGCCAGAGGGGAGGTGCCCTCGGGCAGCAGCGCCCAAGGCTGAGGGGAAGGCATGCAGGTTGGTGACGGCGCTCCCCTTTTATCTTCATTCTCCTGCGACATGAGTAAGCCTCATGGAGGCATTAAGACTTTCGCTTGATGTTTCGAGGGACAATTTGGATTGTAATAATTGCTAGATATTCGCCCTTCTTTTCTTGTTTATCGTTCTACATCGGCAGGGCCTGATCCTGCGCGTACCTCATACACCGGCTGGCTTGTCCAGGTCACTGGGTCAAGACCAGGGGGTGAGGGGCTACGTGGCTAGTTAGGCTCCTGAGTCGCGATCCTCGGGAGCCCCCCTTAACGTGCAAACGATACCCAGGTAGGAAGCGCTAAGCAGGGCTTTGGTGTTCTGCGTCGGCAGGGCCCGGCCCGCGCGTATCTCAGCCGCCGCTGGCCCTGACCGGAAACCAGGACAAGACCAGGAAGTGAGGGGCTACGGGTCCAGTTAGGCCCTTGGGTCGTGATGCCCAAGGGTCCTCCTTGACGTGCGAACAGCCCTGAGGGAAGTGAGTACTGGACTTACGCCTGGATGTTCTGCGTCGGCAGGGCCCGACCTGCGCGTACCTCAGCCGCCGCTGGTCTTGACCGAAAACCAGGACAAGACCAGGGAGTTAGGGGCTATGGGTCCAGTTAGGCCCTTGGGTCGCGATGCCCAAGGGTCCCGCTTGACGTACGAACAGACCCCATACTTGTCCTCGCCGGGCTTGCGCTCGGGAGGGTTGCGTGTCGACCAGGCCCCGGGGACCTGGTGGGGCGTGCGCCAGGCGTGACCTGGAAGCAGCCCCCGTGCCCAGCCCCCTCGCGCTACATTCTCGAAGGGAGCGCCGCACGGTGTGGCTGGCCACTGAGCCGAGGGGCTCCCTGAGGTTAATGCTGACATAAAGCCGCCCCCAGTTGTTTATCACCAGCGTGGAGTGTAGTGCTGCCGCTCTTGCGCGGGCATAGCCGCTCCTCAACCGTGTCGTCAGCCAGCGCGGAGCATGGTGTTTCCATTGGACCGTGGGAGGGGACTCCCTACTGCGGAGAGCCCCCGGGCGTATACAGCCCAGCCCGGACACATGGCTGGCACGGTGGGGCTTAGACGAGGTGTATCTGGGCACCCGTGAGCCAGCGCGGGACTCACGAGGCCCTACCTCAAGGCGGGTTGCACCTGGACTTGGGTGGAAGCGCTCGAGATGATCCTGCAAGGTGGTTACACAACCCGCGCCGGGCGAATCCCTCAAGGTCGCCTATGAGAAGGCCGGGCACTAACGACCCCAGGAGGTGACGTGAACGGGGCCGGCCCGCCAGACAGAGCTCAGCCGTTGGATTTATCGACACTTCAGGAACGTACCCGAGCACAGACGCCGTGCCTAGTCTTCTCACGTGGACGTCCTAAGAGAAGCCACCCGGCATGCGGCTCCCGAAGTGACAAGACACGGTACCGTGCGGCCCAACTCAACTTCTGGCATCTGGTTCGAGCTTGGGCGAGGCACCAAGGGACACAGGAGGTGACGTACACGGGGCTGGCTCGTGAGCCAAAGCTCAGCCGCTTGGATTTGGCGACGCTGCAAGGACGAACCCGAGCACAGGTGCCGTGCCAACCCCAAGCCATAAGATGAATGCAAGCAAGTTTGCGGGGGCGCAGGATGTTCAAGGCATGAGAATGGTGGTCAAACAGATGACTCGAATGCAACGTGACTAGGATGGTAGCACTATCTTTGTTAGAATGCAAGGGAGATACATGCCACCAGGGTAAACCTGTGCGGCCTGGGGGTAGCGCATCCCGAGGGGAGCCCCCCAAAAGGTGACCTGAGATGCGAAAAGATGCATGTCACAAGGACAGACCTGTGCGACCTGGGAATAATGCTGCCCGATGGGCGCTCCCAGTTGAACAAAAATCGAAAGATGTCACCTCGCATAGTTGCTGAAGTAGTGTCGGTGTAGCTAAGGGTGCTTGATGAAGGCGTTGCTCCTTACGTGCTGCCTGGCCCCGGCCCCTCGCGAGGCTCCAGGGCTCCCCAGATCTCGCGGGGGGCCGAGTCCAACTCCGCCTGGATCTCCTTGTGCCTGGCCTCGTGAGCCGCCAGGACTCCCCGCATGTGGCGCTGGTGCAGGGTCGCCCGGTTTGGCAGGCCAAAGGGAATGCGCACGTAGCTGTGGGGGGGACCCTGGCATCGGCCCACCTAGGAAGGCTAGTGGAGCTCCTGAGACGCGATCCTGTTGAGTGCCGGGACGTTGACGCAAATGCGCAGCCCGTCTCCTGAGCCTGGACCGACAACTGTCCTCGAAGGAGCCGGGCGGCGCTCGCCTCGGATGGCTCTTAGCTCCTGTAGGTCTTCGATGGTCTGGCTGATGAACTCCTGAGCGCTTGGTGCCTCACACCTTGAGGCATCTGGAGGGAAGTGTGCAGCGAAGCACTCTGCCAGATGGTGCCCGAGTGCCTCCCTCATGACATTGTCTAGGTTTCAGGCCCTCCAGAGGAGAGCCCCCGAGCCCAGCCTGAGAGGGGCGCCGAGCGCGCCTTCCTATGCGAGAGGGGGAGGAGGCCTTGTGGTGCTGCCTCCCTGTGCTACGTCCTCATGAGGCTCCAGAGCCAGCAGCTGCTTCTTCTTCTTGGGAACGACCTCCGATGGGTAGATGATGCTATTGCTGTCCATATCCTCAATTGCCGCCGCCTGGTTAGTGCGATTGAGTGAGCACACTGCGTCCTTTCCCTCGCAAGCGATGGTGATGACGCCGCCGCTTCCAGGCATCTTGAGAACATTGTAGCCGTGGTGAGTAACTGCCATGAACTTGGCCAGGGCCTAGTACCCTAGGATGGCATTGTAAGGGAGATGGATGTGGGCGACATCGAAGTCGATGAGCTCAGTGTGGTAGTTGTCATGCTTGCCAAAGATTACAGGTAGGCAAACTTGCCCCACAGGAGTGGTGGAGCCATCAGTCAGTCCGTAGAAGGGCTTGGTAGGCAGTAACTGTTCGTAGGGTACTTGGAGGATGTCGAATGTCTCGAAGTACATGACATTAAGCCCTGCGCCACCGTCGATGAGGGTCTTGGTAACTTGGATGTTGCTGATGACGGGAGAGCAAAGCATCGGGAGGGCGCTAGCCGTAGCTGCGCACTTGAGCTGGTCTGCCGAACTGAAGGTGATGGGGCACCTGGACCACCTGAGTGGATGGGTAGCCTCGAGCTTGGGAAAGCCACGTTTACTTCACGGGCGAACTTCTTAAAGAGGCACTGAGAAGCTGGGGCCTGTGCTTCGCGCAAGATACAAGCGATGGCACGCGATTCATGGAAGCCCCCAGCCCCCTCGTCCTGGTCGTCGTTCCTCCTTGGTGGTGGCAGAGGTGGTAGGCCAGCCCTGCCCTGAGGATGGTCCTCTCGGGGCTGGCCGCGCCAACGGTCCTCCAGAGACTGATCATGCCACTCCTGACGAGGTCCATGGTCATCCCAGTGTCCTCCGGTCCGACCTCCCCCGTGGACATAGCCATGGTTGTTGCACTCGAGGCGTTGGATGACGCGTCCTTCACGGAGAGCCCTGAGCTCTTGACAATCATGGGTGTTGTGGCTGTGCACGTTGTGGAAGGCGCAAAATGCCCGACCGTTCTTGGGTGGCTCCGGGTAGTCACAGCCGTGCTTCATGTCTGGTTTGGTTGCAAGCACTACCGCTCCCTTGCGCTTCACGTACTTGCCTTTGGCCTTCTTGTCTTTGGTTTCGGCAGCAGGGAGCTCAACGAGCGAGAGGCGCCCCTCCTCTGCCCTGGCACACTTGGTTGCGAGGTTGAATAGCTCCAAGGACGTGCACAGATCTTCATGGATGGCGAGCTCTTCTTTCATCTTGACATCACGGACACCATCTGAGAATGCTGAAATGATGGCCTCGTCCGTGACCTTGGGGATCTTGACGTGGACACTGTTAAAGCGCTGGATAAACTTCTGCAGGGTTTCTCCTGGTTGTTGCTTGATACGTCGCAGGTCGCCCATGGCTGAGGGATGGTCTCGAGTGCCCTGGAAGTTGGCGATAAACCGGTCGCGCATCTCACTCCAGGTGGAGATCGATCCCGCGGGGAGGTTCAAGAGCCACGAGCGCGCGCCATCCTTGTGGGCCATCGGGAACCAGTTCGCCATGATCTTCTCCTTGCCGCCGGACGCCTCGATGCTCACCACATAGAGCTGCCGGAACTCCGCAGGGTCGGGGTGCCATCGTAGCATGGAGGCAGGTCAGGCTTGAACTTCCCAGGCCAGTTGATGTTGCGCAGCTCGGGAGCGAGGGCCTTGCAGCCTGCTGTCGACCCCGGAGCTTGCTGGGTGGTGGGACTTGGTCTTGGTCTTCGCACGCCGCCACGGCGGGGGGCATGCGGTCTGGATGTTGCGGTGGAGGGAGCGCGGGTGCTCCGCCATGGGGCCGCTAGATCTCCTGGCTGCTTCCTTCTTCGTGCGCTGGCACGGCGCGTGTGCGTTCACGCCGCGGGGCCAGACGCCTTGGGTCTTGGACGATGCCTTGACGCTGGGGTAGCAGTGGAGATTCTTGAGCCTCGTCGTCCTCATGGGGAGGCGGATGAGGGGTGGAAAGGGACAGCGCCGGAGAGCCCCCAGTGGCGCTGACGAGCTCGGCGATGCGGCCGAGCCATTCTTCATAGAAGTTGTCGACGGGGCGGTAGCGCAGGAGCTCGCGTGCCATGAGCAGCGCTGCCTGCGCATCCGCAGGTCCGCGGCGAGCATGGGACGAAGAGATCGCCGGAGTCAGTGACGGGGTAGTGGTGCATCCATCACGCTGCACGGATGGGTGTAGAGACGATGCCTGCTGTTCTTGCCGCGCTGGATCGGTGGCGGCGTTGGAAGCAGGCGATGGAGAACGACGGGGTGGTCCGCCGGCAGGAGCGGTCTGAGTCACGCGTGCGGCAAGGGCAGCTCGCTTCTCAGCACGGGCTCTGCGAGCGTCAACCATGGACTGTTGGAACGACGGAGCACTGAATGACGGAAGGGAAGTTTCAGTGCACCCCTACCTGGTGCGCCAAAATGTCGGATTTAGGGTTCAGGCAAAACCCTTAAGGTTCGAACTCTAGAGTGCGCACAAAGATCTCTCCTTCCCCCCTAGTCCGTCTACTCAACAAACCTAGGCCTAGCTCGTCAGATCCAATGAACAAGAGACACAAGATTTATACTGGTTCGGGCCACCGTTGTGGTGTAACACCCTAATCCAGTGTGTGTGGTGGATTGCCTTGTAGGAGGGGAGGAAATAGTACATGAATGAACTGCCTCCTGAGGAGAGGTGTTCTTGAGCTCAGATGAGCTTGCGGTGTCTGAGAGGTCTTGATGATCCGGTCCCTTGCCTATGGTGGTGGCTAGTCCTATTTATAGCGGCCAGGGTCCTCTTGCCAAATATTGAGCGGGAAGGGATCCCACAACGGCCAAATTTGAAGGGGGACAACTAGTACAAGCTATGCTGACAAAAGGTGGTCTTCGCTGCCAAAGGCTCCAGTGGTGACGCCGCGGTGGGCTCCGCGATGACCTCCGTCCTGCCATCCTGCTGGTCTTGGTCTTGTTGCACCGATATGGAAACCTTTGCCTGACGCATCGGGACTCCGCGCCTGCACCTGCTCCTTTAGCACCGAAGAGGAAACTGGCACTCTGCACCCGCTGGCACCCACCTGGCTTTGGTCGTCACTGCTTACGTTATGAGGACCTCGCGAGGTGCCCCTCGCCTTGATATCTCTGATCCTCATAAGCCGGCCTGGTGAGGCCGCCCCAGGGGATGTCCTGTGTCATCTGCCTCGCGAGGCTTGGCCCCTCGCAAGGGTCTTGAGTGTTGCTGAAGATGATGGGCCTTACTAGGCTACCTTGCGAGTCACACCCTGGGCCGCAGGCAGACAAGTCTGGGTACCCCCGTTCCGAGAACGCCGACACAAGCCATTTTGTAGAATCTGGGCTCATCCTTGCTTCCTCATAGTTCGTAGTTTCATCATTGTGACGCCCCAAGACCGACACTCCAGAAGTCTTCCAGCTATTTTGTTGTTTTCGTCGTGTGATTTATTTGTTTGCTGTATTCATCATCGCATCATACGCATTGCATCCGTATGTTTTCTTGAAAGTCGTAGCCGTTCGTAGTTGCCGCTTCTCCTTGTCCCCGTGGCATGTCATCAGACCATTTGTCTTCCTTGACCTTTCTCAATCCAACCACACTTGACATCGTTCGCCTAACCCCTCTTTTGCACAGTGCATCGACCCCTTGCCCGTGTCCGAAACTGCCCCGAACCCGAACCGGACTATCGTTACCGTTCGGTCCAATTTATCCCCAAACATCTATAAAACATCTTCATTTCTTATATAGACTTTCCTAACCTATTTATCCAAGACCGTCCAATTAAGATAGAAGGGACCAAATGCCCCTATCCAAAAAATCCTCTTGCTATATAAACTAACCAACCCTAAAACCTAGGGATTTGTCCCATCCACTCGTCGCCGCCGCCACTCCACCGAATCCACTCGGGATCTCCTCCCGCAACAACCATCGCTCCACGTCGTCTTCAGCGCCGGGCCAAGCAGCGCTCGCCACCCACTCTCCCTCGATTTCACCACCACAGCGCGCCTCCCGCTCCCTCCTCGATCCAGATCGAGAGGAGCTCGACCCCGAGCCTCCCAATGAGCTCCTCCTTGCCGGTGATTCCCTGTTGGAGGTTCCAACCAGCAGTAACAGCGACCAGGCCAGTCCCGTCGCTCCGTGCCTTCTTTTCTCTCGCGCTTCCTCATCGTCTCACCTATCTATCATTCTCACCCCGTTCAAGCAGGAGCGCCGCTGTCCTCGACCCGTCTCCGTCCGGCCGACAACAAGCAGTAGCTCGCTGGAGTCGAGCTTCACAGGATGTGCCCCCTCTGCCCGTTGCTGGCGCTCGCGTCACCATCGGCTACCCGTCTCTCGGGTTCCTCGCCAGCTCGCGTGACAACCTGCAAGAACGCGTCGCTCTCCACCACCGCTGCCCTGATCCGGTCGCTCCGGCTTGGATCCGTCCGGTTCCGTGTCGCCTCCGGCCATCCCGCAAGTCCCGCGCCTCTGCTTCATCTACCCTCGCCGCCATGGCCTCGTCATCGTCCTGGAGCGCTACCAGTCCCTGCATTGATCCACAACGCACGTCGCCCGCACCCGTTAACCGCATCGGCCTCCCTAGCCGTAGGCCCAGCCGCAAGCCCCGCGGCCCAGCTCCCTCCCCCACCAACGGGCCGAATCCCATGGTGAGCTGCCACCTGAGCATGCCCTGCTTTGTTTTTTTTTCTCGTTAGCGAATTTATCTATTTCCAGAAAACTGCAGTTTTACAGTTTGACCCCTTTTGATCATGCATTTAATAAATTCATAACCATCCATCGGTTTAAAACAAACTTTATATGTAAATTGTTTAGAATTTCATGTAGATTAATAATATGCCACTTTCACCCCTGTTTAAAATGTTGTTTGTTTAAACTTGCTCAGATGTCATGTTAAAATGGTTTCTTTCATAACTAAATAACCGTAGCTCCAAATTTAATAAACTTTATATGTAAATGGGGTGGAAAAATGTGTAGAATAACATAGTGCATTTACTTTTGCTGTTTAATAACTTTTAAATATGTTTTTAGGCAGAACAGTACCAAATTCATATTATGCACATGGGGATTTTCCGGAATTGTTGTTTGTCATTCCGGCCTCATTTAAACTTGCCTAAATAGGTAGTTTACTTTTGCGTCACCTCTTGCCATGTTAATTAACATTTAACTTGCTGGGTTTATAACGAGACCAAACTAAATAATCTAACGTGGTGTTTTGTGAGCTCCACTTAACTTGTAGTATTGTTTGTGCAGCTTGCCATGCCATGCATATTTAAACCGGACATGCATCATACTTGTTTGTGCATCATATGCCTTGTTTATGCTTGTGTCATTACCGTGTTATTTGCTTCTTTCTGGTATGCTTCTCTCGTTAGGTTCGGTTTCATTCCGGAGTTGTGAGTATTTGTTCGACTACTTCATGGACTCGTTCTGCTTCCTTGCGGAATACTAGGCAAGATGACCGTTCGCCAATATCACCTCTATCTTCGCCTATGCTAGTTGTCTTGCTCTTTAGCTATGCCTCGATGCCTTTTCCTGTTTGTCAGCCTCCTATTGTTGCCATGAAACACTCTAAACGCCTTCCTAGCAAACAGTTGATTGGCTAAGTATGCTTTGCTCAGCCCCTCTTATAGCGTTGTTAGTTGCAGGTGAAGATTGAAGATTGCTCCATGTTGAACTTGTTTATTGGGATAACACAATATATATATATATATATCTATGTTAACTAATGCACCTATATATTGGTAATGGGTGGAAGGCTTGGCCTTCTGCTTGGTGTTTTGTTCCACTCATGCCACCTTAGGACCCAATAAACTGGTGTTATGTTCCTTGATTTTACGTTCCTAACATAGCTGGGGTTTATGGCCCCCCTTGATAATTCGCAATGCTTAAAGCTTTTCCAGCAAGGCCCAACTTTGGCTTTACCATTTTCCATAACTAAATAACTTGCATAGGGACTTTCCGGACCCCGAGGACTTAATTTTACAACCCGGGCCAGTGATCCTCATGAGTGTTGGTCCAAACTGAGTAGACTGCGGGGCTGCCTTGGGGAAACCCGAGGTATCTGGTATATACCTGTAGGATGACTCATCCAGTCGTGGCCAGAGACAAGATACGCGTGGCTACTATCAGGGTGTCGGCACGCTGAGAGGTCTTGCGGGATTAGTTTTACCTTTGTCGACATATCTTGAGCACGGGATTCCGAGAATACTCGGGTCTTCCCACTTTGGAGTTGCGACTCTGCAGATCGTGAGCTTGTGATGGGCTAAGTTAGGACACCCCTGCAGGGTTTGATCTTTCGAAAGCCGTGTCCGCGGTTATGTGGCCGATGGGAATTTGTTAATATCCGGTTGTAATTAACTTGACACCATATCCTTAAGAATACACTAACTGTGTGAGTGTGACGCCCCCGTTTTGACCGTACACTAATCATGCACGCAACTGTGTACGACCAAGATCATGGACTCACTGGAAGATATCACAACACAACTCTAGACACAAAATTAAAACAATACAAGCTTTATATTAGAAGCCAGGGGCCTCGAGGGCTCGAATACATAAGCTCGAATACACAAGAGTCAGCGGAAACAATAATATCTGAGTACAAACATAAGTTTAAACAAGTTTGCCTTAAGAATGCTAGCACAAAAGTAGCAATGATCGAAAAGGCAAGGCCTCCTGCCTGGGACCTCCTAACTACTCCTCGAAGCCAAACTCCACGCAGAAACATCCTCGGGATCCTCTGGGTCCTGGACTCCACCATCTGGTTGCGTCATCCGAGAAAAGAGGAAAAGGGGGAAAAGGGGGAGCAAAGCAACCGTGAGTACTCATCCAAAGTACTCGCAAGCAAGGATCTACACTACATATGCAATTGTATCTGTATAAAGGGCTAATATCTGTGGACTGAACTGCAGAATGCCAGAATAAGATTGGGATAGCTAATCCAATTGAAGACTACGCTTCTGGTAACCTCCATCTTGCAGCAGTAGAAGAGAGTAACTGGAAAGTGATAAGTATCCTCGCTTCTGGCAGCCTCCGTCTTGCAGCAGTAGAATGGAGTAGATGGTAAGTTCACCAAGTAACATTGTAGCATAAACCTACCCGGCGATCCTCCCGCACATCACCCTGTGAGAGAGCAACCACCGAGTTATATCTGGAACTTATCTGGGTGTGTTTTATTACGTATCCAGTTCTAGTTGTCATGAGGTCGGAGTACAACTCCAGGTTGTCCTTTTACCGAGGGACACGGCTATTCGAATAGATTAACTTCCCTGCAGGGGTGCACCACATAACCCAGCACGCTCTATCCCATTTGGCCACACACACTTTCCTGGGTCGTGCCCGGCCTTGGAAGATCAACACGTCGCAGCCCTACCTAAGCAAAACAGAGAGGTTAGCACGCCGGTCTAAACCCTAAGCGCGCAGGGGTCCGGGCCCATCGCCCAACGCACACCTGCACGTTGCGTACGCGGCCGGTAAGCAGACCTAGCCGCTCCTAATACCAGAGCGGCGTTCCAGTCCAATCCGGTGTGCGCCGCTAAGTCACTGACGTCAAGAAGGCTTCGGCAGATACCACGATGTCGAGTGCCCATAACTATTCCCACGTAGCTGGTTAGTGTGTATAGGCCAATGGCCAGACTCAGATCAAATACCAAGATCTCGATAAGCGTGTTATTATGAAATAACCGCGGACAACGACCAGGGCCAGGCCCACCTGTCTCCTAGGTGGTCGCAACCCGCCCTATCGCTCCGCCACAAAGTAACCATCAGGAGGCTGCATGGAACCCAGGCCCACCATACCTGTGTGGAACCACCTGCCCCTTCAGCCCCCATCTCCGGATCATCATGATGTGTATGTAATAGTATAGAATATACCCGTGATCACCACCCGAGTGATCATGGCCCGATAGTATAGCATGGCAGACGAACAAGAATGTAGGGCCACTGATGGAATACCAGCATCCTATACTATGCATTAGGATAGCAGGTACAAGTATCAACAGTTGTAGCAACAATCGCAGGCTATGCAACAGAGTAGGAGCTATCGCATCATCAACAGTAGAAATTCTAATGCAAGAGTACGAGAGAAGAGAATAGGCGATATGTGGTGATCAAGGGGGGCTTGCATGGTTGCTCTGGCAAGAAGGAGGCGTCGTCGTCGACGCAGTCGATCATCGTGGCACTATCAGCGATCTCAGTCCCGGTGTGTATCGGAGAGAAGAGGGGGAAGAAACAATAAATATAAAGCAGACAGTTGTAACACAAAGCATAACATGGCAAAACGCGGTGCTACGTATGACCTAACGCAGTACTAAGTGATACTGGCGAGGATGGAAATCATCCGGGTAAGTATTCCCGGTGTTAGGTATTTTCAGACAGGTGAAACGGAGGGGGACGGTTATAGGTTCGCTATGCTAGGGACGTGCGGTGGACGAACGGATGGCGTACTCGGATTCGTCTCGTCGTTCTGAGCAACTTTCATGTACAAAGTTTTTTCATCCGAGTTACGGATTATTTTATATTAATTTCTAAAGTTTTTAAATCATTTTCTAATTTATTAAATATTAAATAAATCAACATTATCTGGAATAGTGTAGGCTGACGTCTTGATGACGTCAGCAGTCAACAGGGGGTTGACCGAGTCAAACTGACATGTGGGACCCACCTGTCATGCTCTATTTAGTTTAATTAGGATTTATCTAATCTAATTACTGTTTAGTTAAACTAACTAGTTAATTACATTAATTAAACAGGATGAATTAACTTAATTAATTCACTAATTAATTAATTAATTAAATATTAATTTTATTAATTCATTTTTTGTTCTTTCTTTTTTTAATCGTTCTGGGCCATGGGCCCCCACCTGGCAGTGGCCTAGGGGGCCTATCGGGTTTGGGTTGGCCACAGGCGGAGCGGGCGCTGCAGCACCCGATTGGGCGCTCGCCCAGATCGCCGGGGCGAGGAGGGCCGGGGCACCGGCCAGTAGGCGCGGGGCGATGGCTGGCGGGGCGTCGGAGTTGGGGGCGCGCTCGGCGGTGCGGCGTGCCGGCCGGCCACGGCAGCGGGACTGGACAAGCGCAGGGAGTTAGCGAGGAGAGTGTGGCGGGACCGCGGCAGTGAGGCTGCGGCGTGCAGTTGCAGAGGCGGAGCTGAGCAGCTGCAGCGGCGGACGTCGCGACAGAGCAGCGGGGTCGCGGGTGGCCCCGATGATGGGAAGGAGGCGGGGCGGCGGAGCTGTGCGCGGGCGGCACACGACGGGCGCCGTGCGAGCAGAGACGGCGGGAGCAACGGGGTGCAACGGCGCGGGAGCGGGGGCCGCACGAGGCCAGCAGGGCGAGGCCGCGTCCGCGGTGGGCACAACCGGCGCGCTGGCGAGCAGCGGTGCGCGGCAGTCGGCCGGCGGGAGCGAGGCGGGGAAGGCCGGAGCGGGCTGCGGCAAAAGAGGCCGGTGGCAACGGCCAGGCGTGGCGGCGTGCGCGAGGGCCCGTGCTGGGGCGCGCGGAGCGGACAGTGCGGTGGCGTAGGCTAGCGCCGGCGTGAGGGCATGGGGAGTAGGAGGACCGGGGTCCTCACCAGCGATGCAGGGGTACGGGCGGCGAGGCTCGAGGAAGCCGTCGAGGGGGAGACGAAGACGACGGCGTGGACGTAGATTAGGCAGGCCGTTGACGGCGAAGGCGCGTCGAGCTCCGAGCGGCGAGGATCCAGCGATCGGGGCGGCGTCGAGGACGATGGGGCGACGGGGTTCGATCCCGATCCAGATTGGATCGGGAGGGGGGAGATATTTTGGGGGGAGAGTGGGGTGTCGGTGGGGGGTTCGGGGTCTGGGGGGAGGCCATATAGGCCAGGTGGTTGGGCCGGTCTGGTGGCCAGCTCGGCCATTTGGCCCAGTTGGCGAGGGACCTTTTCTTCTTTCTTTTATTTTTGTTTAGTTTGTTTTTCTTTTTCTTTTATTTATTTCTCTCTTCTGTTTTATTTAGTTTAATGCACTTAGGCACTTTGTAAAATTATCTTTTCTTCACTATAATTACCTAGGCATTTAACTGCACACTCCGAACATTTTTGTTTCAACGTTTTGAAATTTTTTGTTGTTTGTCTATAATTAAATTTTGAAATTGAATCGGTTTTGAGCTAACGTGAGATTGACTCCAGCGATAGAGGTGATGTGGCATCATTAGTAGGGAATTACTGTAGCTTAATTATCCGGGCGTCACAATTCTCCTCCACTACAAGAAATCTCGTCCCGAGATTTAAGCGGTGGACTAGGGGGGGGGGAGTGCTGGTAGCGAAAACCTAACGAGTCTTCTCGGCCTTGGATGCCCTTCTGAAGAGGTTGACCCTTTTCGTTGAAGTCTTCATTTCTCTGCTTCAAGTCATCGTGATCAAGTCGTCATCCTTTCTTCGGTATCTCCATCTCCCTACGAACGCGACTAGGGGGAAAACTCCGGAAGAACGCATCTCCACAAAGCTAGGCATATGACGGTGAACTCAATGGGAAATACACGAGGTACCCCACGAGTTGTATTTCATTGAATTCGTTGAATGCAAAATACGATGGTACGAAAGTTTCAAATGGGTAGGCAATCATTCGATGCCTAGAAAAAAGCTGGAATGGGGCCTTGAACAACGAGAATAACATGGTGTTTGATTCTAGGATGAATAATGGTATAGAATTTAGCTCGTGAATCACATACGAAGCCAGGTGCAAAGGATACATTAGAATCCGGGTTGTAAAGAAGAGTCAGGTATCGATCCAGGGGACCTGTGGGTTATGGGCCCACCATGTGGGTTGAAAATAGGGAGCGTGTTGGCATCTTGCCCAGCCGCGACAGGGAGGCATGTCAGCGGATAGCTAGTCAGCTATGTCGGCAACAATGTCGGTACCAAGGACGGGGAACAAAGAGAACCATTTCCTGCTCGTTGAATCGAGGCAGACCAATAGGAAAGGTTCTCGTCCATCGGTGGTTACCGGAATGTTATGAAAAATAGTAACAAGTTCTTACTAACAGAGTTGTACACCAAGTTGTTTACATAAGCAAGAAATTATTACTGCTTAGATTATATGTAGATCAAAGAAAGGTTAACAAAAAAATGGAAAGGAAAACTGTGATTACACACAATTATTAGGAGTATCTCCTTCCTATGGACAAGCAGAACATAGCATACAGGTTAGGAGAGCAAGTACCAACCATTCAGATAAAGAGGCAAGGATTAATCAAGATGGTACCCATACAATGGTGTTTGGATAACTAACCAAGAATCATTTAGCATCGCGCCTCCAATGTTCTTGTTGATGAGTGGGGTATCATAGTCATGCTTCGAGGTAGCAATGATATGGTGATTTAATCAAGGGTCAGACTTCGGATACACAAATGATCCATCCGAAGCAACTTATAGAATAAGTCTTACAATTTCCTCCTGGAAGAATGGTTATCCTTGCAAAAGAAATTATAATGATGGGTCCTCCAGCGAGGGGTGCTAGGCATGACATCATATTACCGGGTCATCAAAGGACCAACATTATAACTACTGGAAAGTTGCCTCAACCATCATATCTGACTGAGATTCAGAACCGATTGGTGTCATGATACCTCAGACTCGGGATGTTCGAGAAGAAACGGTGCAACATTAATCGCCGAAATGTCTTGTAAGATTATCGGGAAATGAACTATGGCAGAGGGTTCCCGAAACAATAGTTCATCATTAAACCAAGGAGAGGATGAGGAGGTGGCTGATGGACTCAGCGACAATTCGTCGAGAATTCCAAATGGATGGATTTCCACAATAAAGTGAACAAGAAGAAGACACTTGTCAATTCAAATGATATAATGTTGTATGCTCGAGGAAAACATACACCATTAATCATTAGTTGAAAGGTGTGCCCGAAATATGACCTTAGGCAGCAAGACCAATATTAGAGTGTTGATTCAATAAGAAACAGTCTATGAATGAACTGTCGATCGTTAACTTCAAAGCAATAGAGTTGCTAGAAGTAGTGAACTCAAGCAACATCGTTAGCATATTGGTATCCCGATTATAAACAACGCGGGGACCAAGGAAGAATGGTGATGGTGAGAAGTTTCATCATACCGAGAATTTCGAAGAGGTGGAGCAATTCCCACAACATTCTTGACATAATAGACAATAATACTTCAAGGCAGAACACAACACTAGCTAGAGAGCAAGTTGTATTCGTAATATGGACAAGTTCGCGATGAAACGAAGTCAAGGGTGTTGTCAATTATAATAAAAATCATCGAGGGCAAGGAGAGTATTTCTCATCATGAACACAGTTGACATCTTGGAAGAAGTCAAAGTGTTGAAGGTGATCCGACACATTTGCTGGGAGGTTTCAACAGGATGTAATCAAACAATAATGGCAACAAGCAAGGAAATGACGAAGTGGCAAGTTATAGGTTCAATATATAAGATGCATGCTTGGAACCAAAGTTGCCTTTCAAGACAAGCAACATGATGTTGAAAGCTTGACGTAAGTCGTGCTCACACACTGAAGAAATCATGCACTAGAGAAGGAGGAGGTAGCACAGTCAAAGATAGCAAGACCAGGATGCAGCCGATAGTCTAGGAATGACCAGATTGAGTTCAGAATTTCCCAGTAAAAATACTAGGGGTATTTGATTTGTAGTTCGGAATAATTTCACTAGTTGGTGTCCTCGGTTGACAACAACCCAGAACCCGTAGAGTGATTATGTGACGCCCGAAGACCGACGTCCCAAAAGATTCCAGATGTTCCGGGTTTTCCCGCTTGTTTCAGTTGTGCTTGCTCTATTTATTTTTGCATTGCATCATGACATCATGCGATTAATCTTTTGCATCTGAACTTAAATAAGTTGTGTGGACCTTCGGTCCATTTAAATCGAGGGAAGAATGACTTCTCTTTATAACATATATATATCCTCCTAATATTTATGGAGCTATTATAAAAATATTCCATTGTTGGAAGCAACCATCACACACTTGCATAATTTTCCCCATGTCTGTTTCGCTCCAAGTTTTGACTCCCACAACCTTGCTTGATCATCTTCTTCTCCTTCTTCGTTAGTCCATTTAAATTGTGGCATTCTATTTCCTGCACCAATTTAATGTTCATTCTTTTTCTATCAATTCTCAACCATGCCTTCAACATCCTTGCCAATTTTTAGTTCCTTTGGCCTTGTTTTGGTTGGGTTCCAAAATGGCTCAAGTTTGAATTTAATTCAAACTTGAATTATTTTTATATCCTTAAAAATGTCCAAACTAGTTTTTTAAAATTGTGCATAAATCTAGGAGTTCAAATATATTTTTACTTCCTTCTTATTCTTCATATAACCCCCTGTCCTTTTTCCTTTTCATCATCGGGTATTCGAATCTGCATTTTTTTAAGAAAATGGATAAGACCTCCTAGCTGCCAAGCCGGCCCAGCCCACCGGCGGCCTAACCTAGTTGGCCCAAGAGGCCCGGCCGACCTCTGCCTTATCCCCTTCTTCCCTCGCCCGATCCCTCCTCTCGCTCTTCCCTCGCGCCGCCAGAGGCCCCGATCCCCAGCTCCTTCTCCCCTCGATCTCCTCCTATCGCACAGCCCGAGCTGCTCGGCCCCAAACACCAGCGTGCCTCCACACCTCCTCCTCGCTCCCCTGCCTCCCTCTCCTCTGCGTCCGCCCCCCATGGAGCCGCTTCCTGCTGCCCTCTCCTCCATGCCGCCGCCTCACCAGGCCGAGCGCCGCCGTGCCATCTCCCACGTCGCCGCCATCGTGGTCTGGTGCTCCACGCGCCTCCAGCGCCAGACCCCCTGCTCTGCCCTCGCCGGAGAAGCAGGACTAGGCCGGAGCCCCATCGACCTCCCCTCCAGCCGCAGGACCAGGCCGTTTCGTTTCCCTCCATCCTCGTCATCGCGCCGCCGCCCTCTGCTCGCGACCAGCGCCCGCGTCCGACCCCGCCATGGCCGGAGCTCGCCAAGCCCTGCTTCCTCGTCCTGCCTCCCCTCGCCACTCCGTCGGCTTCTTGGTCGCCAGCGTCGTTACGGCCATCCCCGGCCGAGGTCCACCGCAACATGGACGAGCTGCCGACCCCGCTGCCTTCATGCACGCGCATGCTCGTTGCTGCCGCTTCGCCGCCCGCCTCCCCTCGGTGACCGAAGACCCGAGGCCTTTTTTTGTGTGTTGCTTCGTTCTTGTACACCAGGATCCTCTTCGGAAGTGTACAGTCAACTCCCGTGCACGACTACATGGAATCGCCAAGGCCTGCAAGTACAACGACGACCCCCGAAGAGATCGGACCCGTCAAGTTCACCGACGCCCCATGTACAACTACGTTGCCGAGACCGAGACCGGCAAGTCCCGCAGACGCCCGAACGACTACCGGATGCGCCAAGTACCTCTTCTTGCGACACGAACATCTACGGAATCTGTACATCTACGAACGTGAACGACTACCGTCGTCGAGACCCCGAGCACCACGACTTCCACCGACCGTCAAGTACCGCGACGCTCGGAGCACTCGGAACCGTCAAGTACATCTAGAAAACGAGTAACGATGGCAGCCCAAAACGCCAAGTTCGACTACCGTCGCAAGAATCGAGACCGGCAAGTCCGAAGACCCAAGTACCACTACATAACGTGTACCCCTACGTCAACGACGACCCCGTTGCCTCGTGTACAACTACTTCCCACGACGACCCCGTGAACGGCTACTTCCCACTACGAACGTGTACCACTACTTCCCTCTTTCGTCAAACTCGTTCCGCCCCGGAAATGCACGCTTCAAAGGAATACCCCGAGTTGAATGCCGATGTGGTGAATGAATGCTTGTTGTGTTGTATGAGATGTATCGAATGTTTGCTCGTGTCCGTTGTTCCCTCGTTTGCCTTGGCGGCAACCCGTGGGAACCCGGTGACGGGATCACCCCACCTTTCATCTTGTTCGACTCGCTCACGCCACCTTTTCTTTTGCACCGGTCTCTCAACGAGTTACCGGAACCGAGATGTTGCCATTGCATCATTTTCGGATCGTTGCCGTGGCACCCTTTCCTTCCACCACGGTGACGATACTTCATATCTCTTCATGTTAACTTTTACTAAAATTGCATAAAACTTGATCATGTCATCCGCATCATGTTAACAACATTAAAATGTGTGAATTGTTGTTTGCTTAAAATTGCTAAACATGCATATGGGGATTTTTCCGGAATTGTTGTTGTTATTTCCGGCCTCATTTAAAATGCCTAGATAGCTAGTTTACACTTGCTTCTTGCCTTGCCATGTTTAGCATCCTATATAGACTTGTCTTGCATCCTACTTGGTTGAGCATATTGACATGTTGCTTGTGTTGTTTTTCTGTGCTTCCTACCTTGCCATGTATTGCTTGCTGTATAGACTTGTCATGCATCATACCTTGCCATGTATTGCATCATATAGACTTGTGTTGTTTTCTGTGCTTCCTACCTTGCCATGTTTTGCTTGCTGTATAGACTTGTTGTGCATCCTATGTAGACTTGTGTTGCATCATACTTGTTTGACCATATTTTCATGTCTCGTGTGGTGTGTTTACCGTGTTGCTTGTTTCTTTCCGATTTGCTTCCCTCGTTAGCTTCGGGTCCGTTCCGGAGTTGTGAGGTTCTGTTCGACTACTTCATGGATCCGTTCTTCTTCCTTGCGGGATCTCAGGCAAGATGACCATACCCTTGGATACCTTTACTATCATTGCCTTTGCTTAGTTGTCTCGATGCTATCGTTATATGTCGCGTTACCCATCTTATTGTCAGCCCCTCTCCTTGTTGCCATGAAACCTCTAACCTTTGAAACCTTCCTAGCAAAACCATTGTTTGGCCATGTCACCTGCTTGCTCAGCCCCTCTTATAGCGTTGTTAGTTGCAGGTGAAGATGAAGATCGTTCCAGGAGGGACTTGTTGTTGGAATATCACAATATCTATTATTATTATTAACTCACCTATATACTGGGCATGGGTGGAAGGCTTGGCCTTTTGCTCGGTGTTTTGTTCCACTCATGCCACCTTAGGCGCCGATAAACCGGCATTATGTTCCTTGATTTTGCGTTCCTTACACGGTTGGGTATATGGGGACCCCTTGACACTTCGTCTTTGAATAAAACTCCTCCAGCAAGGCCCAACATTGGTTTTAATTTGCCTCATAATAACAACTTAATTAATTAATTAAATTGCATAAGGGGGACGCTCCTTGGAGATTCTTTTCTACATAGCAGGGGGGCCAGTGCTGATGGTGTTGGTCCCAAACGGGCAACCTGCGGGGCCACCTTGGGGAAACCCGAGGGCTGGTTTTACTCGTAGCTTGTCCCATCCGGACGTGGCCTGAGACGAGATACGCGCGGCTACTATCAGGGTGTCGGCACGCCGGGAGGTCTTGCTGGACTTGTTTTACCATTGTCGAAATGTCTTGTGCACCGGGATGCCGAGCCTGATCGGATTTCCCTAAGATAAGGGGTGATGATATTATATTTATCACTTTAGCTGATCGTGAGAGCTTGTGATGGGCTAAGTTGGGACACCCCTGCCGGGTTATGATCTTTCGAAAGCCGTGCCCGCGGTTATGTGGCAGATGGGAATTTGTTAATGTCCGGTTGTAGAAAACTTGACAGAGGATCCGAAGTAAAACACACAACTGTGTGAGTAACCGTGACTGTCTCTTTTCACTTTGAGAAGAGAACACGGTGGGGTTATGTTTGACTCGTAGGTAGTCCAGGATCTTTAGCGATCACTACTAGTTTGCGACCGTTCGCGTAGATGCTCATCTTATTCTTGTACTCGTAAGCTAGCCACCATATTATGCTTAGCCACTGCTGCAACCTCACCACTACCCTCTTCCTACCCATAAAGCTTTGCTAGTCTTGATACCCATGGTTATGGGATTGCTGAGTCCTCGTGGCTCACAGATACTACAAAACCAGATGCAGGTTCAGCCGAGAATGATGCAGGAGCTGGTTCAAGTACTTCACTGGGAGCTCGATGAAGAGAGTGGCGGTATGCTTGTGATGTTTTCGACGATCAGTAGTGGTTTCTACTAGGGGCGATTCGGACCTGTGGCTTTATGTTTTTGGTATCTTTCTTTTGGATCTTTGCCAGTAGTCGGGTTGTGATGTTTTGTATGATGATTTGCTTATGTAATGTATTGTGTGACGTGGCGAGTGTAAGCCAACTATTCTTTTGCATTTCATCCCTATTTTTACATGAGTCGTGCAAAGATACTAAACTTGAGATCATTCTAGAATGGGCTTATACCTTTAAGTCATGCCTCGACACGTAGGAGGTATGATCCCATCCTTGGCATTACAAGTTGGTATTCAGAGCCTTCTCCGACCTAGAAGCCCCCACTGATTGATCGAATCGTTGACGGTTGAGTCTAGGCACACACATGAAAATGTTTTGAGTCATATATATATCGGAGATTAGGATTTCTTTTTCTCCTCATCTCTTTTCACTCTGGTGAGGACTCCTGACGATTACTTTTATCTCTTCTACTCTCAAAATTTCACCAATTTTATTTAGGATCACATGAGTATTGTTTGGATTGTTCTGATGTCTTTGTGACGAGAACATTGTTCTCGATGCCTCCTGTCATTAGGGGTTGTGGCAGTGTCCCGGGGAGTTGAGCTCCGAGGTGTTGTCGTCAAAAATATATCGCATCAGCTCTGGAATACTTAAGACGGCCGACATCGAAAACTCTCCTATGCGGTTAGTGGCAAGATAACCCCGACATCACCCAGTACTGGGGAGGTAGTTCAGGAGTATTGCCATAGCTTGTATAGCAGATGCGTTTCGAAGGTCCGAGGTAAACGGTTTCCTGAAATAACTGGTTATGTGTTGAAGGATGGATACAGCTGGATGTAGGATTAGAGTTGAGTGCGTGGTGCGTCCCCTATATCCCCAACACCTGATTGCATAACTAGAAACTTTCGGAAATTAATAGGTGGGTTCATCTAGTAGCTCGTAGGCATTCTTCCAACGAGTGCATGATATGAAGTTCGGGGTTCAACATTGAGTGAAGTGGTTTTATGGGCGTTGTTCCGATCGGGAGTTGCATCTTAAAGGGTCCTTGGCTATGCTGATCTGTGGATTGCAAAACCCTTTTGTAACACGTTCCATGAGCTTTCAGCACGAAAATGTCGAACGAAGCTTCTATCTTGTATTTGTTCTATCTGCTTCTTGTTGTTGTTTTATTTACCTTTTGTTCTCCCAAGTGGCTTCTCAACAAGTTGATGTACCTACGGAATTCATTCGTTCAATCCTCTGTTCGAATGATATTGTGAAGATTATGTTGCAACATATCTATCCGTTGTTTTGATTTGATTCTGGTATTCGAGTTGCTTCGATGTCAAATGTTGATTCCATACATTTCCTAATCGGTGTTCTCATATTTCTATGGGAGTGCTAATTCTTCTTGACCATCCAGTTTTTCATGTTAATCCTTTTCAACCGGTGTGCCTTCTCTTCAAGTTATTCCATACGGACGCCGTTGAGAAGTCTGACGATTTGTCTATTTCATTCATCCCAAGTTGTCTTGTTTTTCCCCACCCTCCCACCCTTCTTCTTCTTGGAGCAAGAATTCTTAATCAAGTATCCATTTTATTCATGTGATATTTCTTCATTCATTTCCTTCAATGTTCTTATCCGGTGATTTATCGTGAAGATGCTCAGGAGCTTCAAGTTCATCATTCTTAATTCTAACATTCTTCTCCGGTGGACTAAATCCAAGCTTCCGTATTGATCATATCTGTGCCTCTTGTTTCACATGTTTTCCCATGTTGAAATTTCTTATCCGAAGTCTCTCCTGTTTAGTCAACTCTCTCTAATTTCTCTCCGGAGTGTTCAAGATATCTTGGAAGATTCGTGTCTCCATTCTTAATCCGCTCAAGATATTTTGAGCATTGTCATCTTATTCAAGCCATTTAATTCAAACGGTGCAATATCTGTCAAGTAATCATTCCAACGGTGATTTTCTTTTGAGTGGGCCCTAACCCACAGGTTTTTCCCAGGATCTTACCTGACTCTTCTATTTGTCCGAGGTTATACTCAAATTCTTTTCAAAGTGTGACGTAAGTATGGATTCCATCAGTCACATGCCTTCTCCCAGATCACTTTCAAATTCTTTTCATGTTTGGTTAAACCTTCCATCTTTTTATTCTTCCGGAGTATATCAAAATTCTTCAAGGTGTATCTCATCGTCATTCTAAAATTGTGAAGACCGCAGAAGAGTTTCTCTTAAATCTTGGTCCGTTCTCTTGAAGATTCGAGGTTCTATCTTCATGTCATCCTCATTATTGTTTCGATCACGAGGGATCTTTTTTTTATAACCATCCGAAGCATTTCATGAATCCTTTCCATTGTGATCCTCCGAAGGCCATCATTTCAGAAGATTCTTCGTTCTCAGTTTTCAACTTTGTCCTCCAAATATTCTTCATTGATGCCTCTTCGATCGTCTCTATATTATACCGGTGCTTTGTTCAAGTATTCCTTAATCGGTTCGCGATCTCTTCGTTCTCTTGTAAATTTTCCTCAAGTGCTTATTCTTCCCGGTGGATTATTCTTTTTCTTCACCCGGTCTCAGTTCTTACGGTGGTTCGTTCAAGATTACTCTTCCTTGTTATCGTATTAATTTTTTTGTTCTTTTCATAATCCTACCGGTGCTTCGTTGAATATTTATGCAAGGTTGTGCTAGATCTCTCTTTAATTCTTTGCAACGAGAATAAGTAGTAGGCCAAATCCGTTGCTTGTCATCAATTTAATTTGATGAAGGATAAGCATACAATAAATCTTATTCTTATTTCCCCGAAGTGATTAATCTCTTTTTCTGGAGCTTGTTCATCATATCATATTCTCGGTTCTAAGTTGTTCATCTTGTTTTCCGGAGATCCAAGTTATTTAATTTTATCATTTCAAACCTCCATCTAATTCATCGCAGGCCTTGAATCTTATTCTTTTCATCTTTCACTTCTCGTGCTTTCATTACCGGAGTTCTCATGGTGGTTCATCAAGATTTAATTCATCCTCGAAGTCTTATCAAGATTCTTGTTGGAGCTCAAGCATTCTTCATCATGCATTCCAATTGCAATTCTTTCTCCCTTATCTTTTGAGATGGTGTTATGCCATTCTTGACAATTTCCCTTCAGGTCTCATGTTTCACAAGTTGACAGGAGTGAGATATTAATCCAGTCAATTTCTTCGTTGGAGTTATCTTGGGTTGTATTTCACCTAAAGCTTTCCCTAAGGATTGTTGCTATGTGGTGCTTATAAATGACCCAAGTTCTTCATTATCCTCTCGGTGAAATAACTCTTTCGTCTCCTTGCTTATCTCAATCCAATAAATTGTTTCGTCAGTGGCCGGTTGTCACCTCATATTTTTGAGATGTTTTCCATAAGCCCACATCAAGCTTATTCTTTTGTTGTTGTTTATTTTCAACAACTCCGTTCAACCCTTCTTCGTAAGGATGTTTATCTAATTCATTGGTGGCAGAAGTTATCATTTGCTCCACTTTATTTCTTCCTAACAATCTAGCTTCTATTCTTGTACCGGGGGTATTGTAATATTGATATCTTCGTTCCGTCATCTCGTTTTTATCAAGATCATATTCTTCCTTGCTTGTCTATTTAACCGGAGTGTTGTGTCCTCCATTCAAGTTCCGTCATCTTATCTAGTTTGCCTCTCTTTTCAATCGGAGTGCTGTCTGAATCCTTCTTACCCCTCGTGCCATTCTTTCAATTGTTCCAGAGGCAGTGTGTTGTTGATTCCATCAACTATCTACCCATCTCCTCAAGTTCATGTTAATTCCTTCCATTTTCAGACTGAGTGCTGTCCAAATTATGTCATTCTTATTCCTTGGCTATACCGTTGCAGTTTCATATTCTTTTGGTTCGTAAGCTCTGGTTTCATGTCTCTCAACCTACAAGGTTCTCATAATGTTCCCTGTTCCTCTTTTCTAACGGAGTGTTTTCATCTTCGTTCATCTCCATTGTATTCTTAGTCAACTCGTTTAACCTCTCAAGGCTTGTGGTTTCACTCGTTTGTCGAAGAAGCAACTTTGTTTTACCTCTTCCTTTATCCTCTTTTATCCGGTGCCATCTCTAGGATCTCGGGTCGAGATCCTCTGTTAGTGTGGGAAAGTTGTGACGCCCGAAGACCGACGGCCCAGAAGATTCCAGATGTTCCGGGTTTTCCCGCTTGTTTCAGTTGTGCTTGCTCTATTTATTTTTGCATTGCATCATGACATCATGCCATTAATCTTTTGCACCTGAACTTAAATAAGTCGTGTGGACCTTCGGTCCATTTAAATCGAGGGAAGGATGACTTCTCTTTATAACATATATATATCCTCCTAATATTTATGGAGCTATTATAAAAGTATTCCATTGTTGGAAGCAACCATCACACACTTGCATAATTTTCCCCATGTCTGTTTTGCTCCAAGTTTTGACTCCCACAACCTTGCTTGATCATCTTCTTCTCCTTCTTCGTTAGTCCATTTAAATTGTGGCATTCTATTTCCTACACCAATTTAATGTTCATTCTTTTCCTATCAATTCTCAACCATGCCTTCAACATCCTTGCCAATTTTTAGTTCCTTTGGACTTGTTTTTGGTTGGGTTTAAAAATGGCTCAAGTTTGAATTTAATTCAAACTTGAATTATTTTTATATCCTTAAAAATGTCCAAACTAGTTTTTTAAAATTGTGCATAAATCTAGGAGTTCAAATATATTTTTACTTCTTATTCTTCATATAACCCCCTGTCCTTTTCCCTTTTCATCATCGGGTATTCGAATCTGCATTTTTTTAAGAAAATGGATAAGGCCTCCTAGCTGCCAAGCCGGCCTAGCCCACCGGCGGCCTAACCTAGTTGGCCCAAGAGGCCCGGCCGACCTCTGCCTTATCCCCTTCTTCCCTCGCCCGATCCCTCCTCTCGCTCTTCCCTCGCGCCGCCAGAGGCCCCGATCCCCAGCTCCTTCTCCCCTCGATCTCCTCCTATCGCACCGCCCGGGCCGTTCGGCCCCACACACCAGCGTGCCTCCACACCTCCTCCTCGCTCCCCTGCCTCCCTCTCCTCTGCGTCCGCCCCCCATGGAGCCGCTTCCCGCTGCCCTCTCCTCCATGCCGCCGCCTCACCAGGGCGAGCGCTGCCGCGCCATCTCCCGCGTCGCCGCCACCGTGGTCTGGTGCTCCGCGCGCCTCTAGCGCCAGACCCCTTGCTCTGCCCTCGCCGGAAAAGCAGGACTAGGCCGGAGCCCCGTCGACCTCCCCTCTAGCCGCAGGACCAGGCCGTTTCGTTTCCCTCCATCCTCGTCATCGCGCCGCCGCCCTCTGCTCGTGACCAGCGCCCGCGTCCGACCCCGCCATGGTCGGAGCTCGCCAAGCCCTGCTTCCTCGTCCTGCCTCCCCTCGCCACTCCGTCGGCTTCTTGGTCGTCGGCGTCGTCACGGCCATCCCCGTCCGAGGTCCACCGCGACATGGATGAGCTGCCGACCCTGCTGCCTTCGTGCACGCGCATGCCCGTTGCTGCCGCATCGCCGCTCGCCTCCCCTCGGTGACCGAAGACCCGAGGCCTTTTTTTTGTGTGTTGCTTCGTTCTTGTGCACCAGGATCCTCTTCGGAAGTGTACAACCACCTCCCGTGCACGACTACATGGAATCGCCAAGGCCTGCAAGTACAACGACGACCCCCGAAGAGATCGGACCCGTCAAGTTCACCGACGCCCCGTGTACAACTATGTTGCCGAGACCGAGACCGTCAAGTCTCGCAGACGCCCGAACGACTACCGGATGCGCCAAGTACCTCTTCTTGCGACACGAACATCTACGGAATGTGTACATCTACGAACGTGAACGACTACCGTCGTCGAGACCCCGAGCACCACGACTTCCACCGACCGTCAAGTACCGCGACGCCCGGAGCACTCGGAACCGTCAAGTACATCTACAAAACGAGTAACGATGGCAGCCCGGAACGCCAAGTTCGACTACCGTCGCAAGAATCGAGACCGGCAAGTCCGAAGACCCAAGTACCACTACATAACGTGTACCCCTACGTCAACGACGACCCCGTTGCCTCGTGTACAACTACATCCCACGACGACCCCGTGAACGGCTACTTCCCACTACGAACTTGTACCACTACTTCCCTCTTTCGTCGAACTCGTTCCGCCCCGGAAATGCACGCTTCAAAGGTATACCCCGAGTTGAATGCCGATGTGGTGAACGAATGCTTGTTGTGTTGTATGAGATGTATCGAATGTTTGCTCGTGTCCGTTGTTCCCTCGTTTGCCTTGGCGGCAACCCGTGGGAACCCGGTGACGGGATCACCCCACCTTTCATCTTGTTCGACTCGCTCACGCCACCTTTTCTTTTGCATCGGTCTCTCAACGAGTTACCGGAACCGAGATGTTGCCATTGCATCATTTTCGGATCGTTGCCGTGGCACCCTTTCCTCCCACCACGGTGACGATACTTCATATCTCTTCATGTTAACTTTTACTAAAATTGCATAAAACTTGATCATGTCATCCGCATCATGTTAACAACATTAAAATGTGTGAATTGTTGTTTGCTTAAAATTGCTAAACATGCATATGGGGATTTTTCCGGAATTGTTGTTGTTATTTCCGGCCTCATTTAAAATGCCTAGATAAGTAGTTTAGACTTGCTTCTTGCCTTGCCATGTTTAGCATCCTATATAGACTTGTCTTGCATCCTACTTGGTTGAGCATATTGACATGTTGCTTGTGTTGTTTTTCTGTGCTTCCTACCTTGCCATGTATTGCTTGCTGTATAGACTTGTCATGCATCATACCTTGCCATGTATTGCATCATATAGACTTGTGTTGTTTTCTGTGCTTCCTACCTTGCCATGTTTTGCTTGCTGTATAGACTTGTTGTGCATCCTATGTAGACTTGTGTTGCATCATACTTGTTTGACCATATTGTCATGTCTCGTGTGGTGTGTTTACCGTGTTGCTTGTTTCTTTCCGGTTTGCTTCCCTCGTTAGCTTCGGGTTCGTTCCGGAGTTGTGAGGTTCTGTTCGACTACTTCATGGATCCGTTCTTCTTCCTTGCGGGATCTCAGGCAAGATGACCATACCCTTGGATGCCTTTACTATCATTGCCTTTGCTTAGTTGTCTCGATGCTATCGTTATATGTCGCGCTACCCATCTTATTGTGAGCCCCTCTCCTTGTTGCCATGAAACCTCTAACCTTTGAAACCTTCCTAGCAAAACCATTGTTTGGCTATGTCACCGCTTGCTCAGCCCCTCTTATAGCGTTGTTAGTTGCAGGTGAAGATGAAGATCGTTCCAGGAGGGAACTTGTTGTTGGAATATCACAATATCTATTATTATTATTAACACACCTATATACTGGGCATGGGTGGAAGGCTTGGCCTTTTGCTCGGTGTTTTGTTCCACTCATGCCACCTTAGGCGCCGATAAACCGACATTATGTTCCTTGATTTTGCGTTCCTTACACGGTTGGGTATATGGGGACCCCTTGACACTTCGTCTTTGAATAAAACTCCTCCAGCAAGGCCCAACATTGGTTTTAATTTGCCTCATAGTAACAACTTAATTAATTAATTAAATTGCATAAGGGGGACGCTCCTTGGAGATTCTTTTCTACATAGCAGGGGGGCCAGTGCTGATGATGTTGGTCCCAAACGGGCAACCTGCGGGGCCACCTTGGGGAAACCCGAGGGCTGGTTTTACTCGTAGCTTGTCCCATCCGGACGTGGCCCGAGACGAGATACGCGCGGTTACTATCAGGGTGTCGGCACGTCGGGAGGTCTTGCTGGACTTGTTTTACCATTGTCGAAATGTCTTGTGCACTGGGATGCCGAGCCTGATTGGATTTCCCTAAGATAAGGGGTGATGATATTATATTTATCACTTTAGCTGATCGTGAGAGCTTGTGATGGGCTAAGTTGGGACACCCCTGCAGGGTTATGATCTTTCGAAAGCCGTGCCCGCGGTTATGTGGCAGATGGGAATTTGTTAATGTCCGGTTGTAGAAAACCTGACAGAGGATCCGAAGTAAAACACACAACTGTGTGAGTAACCGTGACTGTCTCTTTTCAATTTGAGAAGAGAACACGGTGGGGTTATGTTTGACTCGTAGGTAGTCTAGGATCTTTAGCGATCACTACTAGTTTGCGACCGTTCACGTAGATGCTCATCTTATTCTTGTACTCGTAAGCTAGCCACCATATTATACTTAGCCGCTACTGCAACCTCACCACTACCCTATTCCTACCCATAAAGCTTTGCTAGTCTTGATACCCATGGTTATGGGATTGCTGAGTCCCCGTGGCTCACAGATACTTCAAAACCAGATGCAGGTTCAGCCGAGAATGATGCAGGAGCTGGTTCAAGTACTTCACTGGGAGCTCGATGAAGAGAGTGGCCGTATGCTTGTGACGTTTTCGACGATCAGTAGTGGTTTCTACTAGGGGCGATTCGGACCTGTGGCTTTTTGTTTTTGGTATCTTTCTTTTGGATCTTCGCCCGTAGTCGGGTTGTGAAGTTTTGTATGATGATTTGCTTATGTAATGTATTGTGTGATATGGCGAGTGTAAGCCAACTATTCTTTTGCATTTCATCCCTATTTTTACATGAGTCGTGCAAAGATACCAAACTTGAGATCATTCTAGAATGGGCTTATACCTTTAAGTCGTGCCTCGACACATACGAGGTGTAATCCCATCCTGGGCATTACAGATTACGACAAGGAAAGACAGTACTTCAACAAAGTTAGTAAGATATGTTGCAATGGCAAGACATCTTCGAGATACCAGGGGGTAATACTCGAAGGTAGACCATGATAGAAGTAGAACCGGTTCATTGACCTATGATAGTAGATACTTCTACCTTGCCGAAAATAGACAAGGCACAGGAATGAATTCCCATCAGATAGACTACATGGTCGGAACCATAACTGTAAGGGATCAATTCAATAATACCGAAAGAATCATAGAGATGGATAATCATTTTGCAAGAAGCTTCCGAGACGGTCTACATCATTTTCATGGGCATGAACACAAAGTTCAAGGTCAACTCCCACTTCTTTAATGCATATCATTTCATTCACCTTTCGCTTTGATAAACTATAGTGTTGGAATTTTATCTGGTGGGACACCGGAAGAGTATGACTTGTGAAAACTTCGGGTTCTCACGGATTAGCGGAAGGCATAGGTTCAGCCCATTGGGCATCTTAGTAAGATATACCACAAATTTCAAAAGTAGTTACACCAGCTCGAAAGTAGAGCATGGTTGGCCAAACAGAGGATACAATTCACCAAAGG
This sequence comes from Secale cereale, assembly GCA_902687465.1. Taxonomy (NCBI): domain Eukaryota; kingdom Viridiplantae; phylum Streptophyta; class Magnoliopsida; order Poales; family Poaceae; genus Secale; species Secale cereale. The sequence continues at coordinate 493,724,905 of LR738714.1, read as the reverse complement.
CATTATGTATCAGGGGAAGAACTCACAAGGTGATTGAATATGAAGGACACTATCGGATAACAATCCAACAATGGATCGGGCGATCCACAACGGAGCTGATGGGAGTATCGGTACTCACTCAGACGAAGAAAGAATGCAGAGGCATCAGATTCAAGAATCACATGATTAGTCTGATGCTTGAATAGAAAGAAATTATGGTTTCCAAAATGAAGGATCAGAAGCAGACGCTCTGATCAAGGATGGATAAGTTGAAAACACTTAGTTGTACAATAAATAAAGGTTTGAATTGCCGAGAACCAACTCATGTCTGGAGTGATGTCTGAGCCGGAAAGATAATTTTAAAAAGAATAACCTGATGACAGCGTGCATACGCACACATTGAATCAATGGGCTCAAAATGGCTAAGACAAGGGATGTTAACGAAGACTGCTAGTCATATGAAATTAACCATAATGCAAGCAGGCAAGAATTTCAAGAGTAACAGGCTGCAGAGGATTTTCGAAAGATCAAAAAGTGTTCCGAAGAATTTTGTGAGACACATGAACAATTGATCTTTCGAAAGCCATGCCCGCGGTTATGTGGTAGATGGGAATTTGTTAATATCCGGTTGTAGATAACTTGACACCATATCCTTAAGAATACACTACCTGTCTGAGTAACCGTGATGGTCTCTTTCCGTAGGGCTTCGGGAAGTGAACACGGTGGGGTTATGTTTGACTGTGAGTAGCTAGGATCATTTTTTTGATGAACTTGGCGATCGTTGGCACTTGTTCTCTCCTCGCTCTAAATGCGTAAGCTAGTGCTTAGTGCTTGCTGCAACCTCTTTGATAACCTTTCCACACCTAAGGCTTTGGTAGTTTTGATACCGGGGAACGGGATTTCTGAGTCCTTTGTGGCTCACAGATTCAACACACACCAGATGCAGGTACCGCAGAGAACAATGCAGGAGATGGATCGGAACTTCAGTGGGAGTTCGATGAAGAACATGGTCGCATGTATGTGCCATATCCGAACGATTAGTAGTGGTTCCTACTAGGGGCGATCAGGGCTTGTGTTTATGGTATATTTCTCGTTCGGATTTCATCCGTAGTCGGACCCTGTGTTATTCGGATGATTGTATGTTATTGTATTCATTGTGTGACGTGGCGGGTGTAAGCTAGCTATCTTTTACAATTTGATCCCTGAACTTTTACATGAGACGTGCAAAGACACCATACTTGAGATCATTCCAGAATGCGCTTATATCTTTAAGTCGTGCCCCGACATGTAGGAGACATAGTCACATCCTGGGCATTACAATCCTGGTCCAGTAACATGACTTCCAGAATAGGGTTACCGTACCACTCTGGTGCAGAACGTACTATGGTTGACCTATGATGTTCAGTAGTAACTTGACCTGAAGTTTCATGATCATCATGATTAGCTTCCTCACTAATTGGTGTAGGAATCATTGGAACTAGTTTCTGTGATGAACTACTTTCCAATTCGGGAGAAGGTACAATTACCTCATCAAGTTCTACTTTCCTCCCACTCACTTCTTTCGAGAGAAACTCCTTCTCTAGAAAGGATCCATTCTTAGCAACGAATATCCTGCCTTCAGATCTGTGATAGAAGGTGTACCCAACAGTTTCCTTTGGGTATCCTATGAAGACACAATTCTCCGACTTAGGTTCAAGCTTATGAGGTTGAAGCTTTATCACATATGCATCGCAACCCCAAACTTTAAGAAACGACAACTTGGGTTTCTTCCCAAACCATAGTTCATAAGGTGCCGTCTCAACAGATTTAGATGGTGCCCTATTTAACATGTATGCAGCTGTCTCTAAAGCATAACCCCAAAATGATAGTGGTAAATCGGTAAGAGACATCATAGATTGCACCATATCTAATAAAGTATGGTTACGACGTTCGGACACACCATTATGCTATGGTGTTCCAGGTGGCCTGAGTTGTGAAACTATTCACATTGTTTCAAATGAAGACCAAACTCATAACTCAAATATTCGCCTCCGCGATCAGATCGTAGAAACTTTATTTTCTTCTTATGATGATTCTCTACTTCACTCTGAAATTCTTTGAACTTTTCAAATGTTTCAGACTTGTGTTTCATCTAGTAGATATACCCATATCTGCTCAAATCATTTGTGAAGGTCAGAAAATAACGATATCCGCCGCGAGCCTCAACACTCATTGGACCGCGTACATCAGTATGTTTGATTTCCAATAAGTCAGTTGCTCGCTCCATTGTTCCGGAGAACGGAGTTTTAGTCATCTTGCCCATGAGGCATGGTTCGCAAGCACCAATCGATTCATAATCAAGTGATTCCAAAAGTCCATCGGCATGGAGTTTCTTCATGCGCTTTACACTGATATGACCTAAACGGCAGTGCCTTGCACTATCATTATCAACTTTGCATCTTTCGACGTCAATATTATGAATATGTGTATCACTACGATCGAGATTCAACAAAAATAGACCACCCATCAAGGGTGCATGACCATAAAAGATATTACTCATATAAATAGAACAACCATTATTCTCTTATTTAAATGAATAACCATCTCGCAACAAACAAGATCTAGATATAATGTTCATGCTCAACGCTGGCATGAAATAACAATTATTTAGGTCTAAAACTAATCCCAAATGTAGATGTAGAGGTAGCGTGCCGACGGCGATCACATCGACTTTGGAACCATTTCCTACGCGCATCGTCACGTTGCCCTTAGCTAATCTTCGTTTAATAAGTAGGCCCTGTTTCGAGTTACAAATATTAGCAACCAAACCGGTATCAAATATCCAGGTACTACTACGAGCATTAGTAAGGTACACATCAATAAAATTTATATCAAATATACCTTTGTTCACTTCGCCATCTTTCTTATCCACCAAATACTTGGGGCAGTTCTACTTCCAGTGACCAGTCCCTTTGCAGTAGAAGCACTTAGTTTCAGGCTTGGCTCCAGACTTGGGTTTTTTCGCGGGAGTAGCAACTGGCTTGCTACTCTTCTTGAAGTTCCCCTTCTTTCCCTTGCCCTTTTTCTTGAAACTAGTGGTTTTGTTAACCATCATCACTTGATGCTTCTTTTTGATTTCTACCTCCGTAGCTTTGAGCATAGCGAAGAGCTCGGGAATAGTCTTCTGCATTCCTTGCATATTATAGTTCATCACGAAGCCTTTATAGCTTGGTGGCAGTGATTGATGAACTCTATCAATAACACCTTCTTCATCAACTTTGCATCCAAGTTGAGTCATGTGATTGTAGTACCCGGACATTCTGAGTAAGTGTTCACTGATAGAACTGTTCTCCTCCATCTTGCAGCTATAGAACTTGTTGGATACTTCATATCTCTCAATTCGGGCATTTGCTTGAAATTTTAACTTCAACTCTTAGAACATCTCATATGCTCCATGACGTTCAAAACGTCTTTGAAGTCCCGATTCTAAGCCGTAAAGCATGGCACACTGAACTATCGAGTAGTCATCAGACTGCGTCTGCCAGACGTTCAAAGAGTCTACATTTGTGGGAGGAGGCTTGTCACCTAGCGGTGCTTCAAGGATATAATTCATCTATGCAGCAATGAGATAATCCTCAAGTTACGGACCCAGTCCGTGTAGTTGCTACCATCATCTTTCAACTTAGCTTTCTCTAGGAACGCATTAAAATTTAAGGGAACAGTAGCACGGGCCATTGATCTACAACAACATAGATATGCAAAAACTATCAGGACTAAGTTCATGATAAATTAAAGTTCAATTAATCATATTACTAAAGAACTCCCACTTAGATAGACATCCCTCTAGTCATCTAAATGATCACGTGATCCAAATTAACTAAACCATGTCCGATCATCATGTGAGATGGAGTAGTTTTCAATGTTGAACATCTTATGTTGATCATATCTACTATATGATTCACACTCGACCTTTCGGTCTCGAGTGTTCTGAGGCCATGTTTGTACATGCTAGGCTCGTCAATTTAACCCGAGTATTCTGCATGTGCAGAACTATCTTACACCCGTTGTATTTGAACGTAGAGCTTATCACACCCGATCATCACGTGGTGTGTGGGCATGACGAACTGTTGCAACGGTGCATACTCAGGGAGAACACTTGTACCTTTAAATTTTTGTAAGGGATCATCTTATAATGCTACCGCCATACTAAGAAAAATAAGAAGCATAATAAGACAAAAGTCACATGCAATCAAAATATGTGACATGATATGGACATCATCATCTTGTGCTTTTGATCTCCGTCTACAAAGCATCGTCATGATCTCCATCGTCACCGGCTTGACACCATGATCTTCATCGTAGCGTCGTGGTTGTCTTGCCAACTATTGCTACTACTACTATCGCTCACTCATAGCGATGAAGTAAAGAAATTACATGGCTTTAAAGAGACAACCATAAAGCTCCTGCTGGTTGCCGATAATTTACAAAACATGATCATCTCATACAATATCGTAAAATTCATCACGTCTTGACCATATCACATCACAACATGCCTTGCAAAAACAAGTTAGACGTCCTCTACTTTGTTGTTGCAAGTTTTACGTGGCTGCTACGGGCTTAGCAAGAACCGTTCTTACCTACGCATCAAAACCACAATGATTTTTTGTCAAGTGTGTTGTTTTAACCTTCAACAAGGACCGGGCATAGTCACACTCGATTCAACTAAAGTTGGAGAAACTGACACCCGCCAGCCACCTATGTGCAAAGCACGTTGGTAGAACTAGTCTCATGAACGCGGTCATGTAATGTCGGTCCGGGCCGCTTCATCCAACAATACCGTAGAAGCAAAGTATGAAATGATGGTAAGTGATGTCTACTATGCAACCTTCTCCTTGTAGACGCTGTTGGGTCTCCAAGTGCAGAGGTTTGTAGGACAGTGGCAAATTTCCCTCAAGTAGATGACCTAAGGTTTAGCAATCCGTGGGAGGCGTAGAATGAAGATGGTCTCTCTCAAACAACCCTACAACCAAATAACAAAGAGTCTCTTGTGTCCCCAACACACCCAATACAATGGTAAATTGTATAGGTGCACTAGTTCGGTGAAGAGATGGTGATACAAGTGCAATATGGATGCTAGATATAGGTTTTTGTAAATTGAAAATATAAAAACAGCAAGGTAACAAGTGGTAAACGTGAGCATAAACGGTGTTGCAATGATAGGAAACAAGGCCTAGGGTTTATACTTTCCCTAGTGCAAGTTCTCTCAACAATAATAACTTAACTGGATCATATAACTGTCCCTCAACATGCAACAAAGAGTCACTCCAAAGTCACTAATAGCAAAGAACAAACAAAGAGATTATGGTAGGGTACGAAACCACCTCAAAGTTATTCTTTCTGATCGATCTATTCAAGAGTCCGTAATAAAATAACACGAAGCTATTATTTCCGTTCAATCTATCATAGAGTTCGTACTAGAATAACACCTTAAGACACAAATCAACCAAAACCCTAATGTCACCTAGATACTCCGTGACAAAGTATCCATGGGCATGATTATACGATATGCATCACACAATCTCAGATTCATCTATTCAACCAACACAAAGTACTTCAAAGAGTGCCCCAAAGTTTCTACCGGAGAGTCAAGACAAAAACGTGTGCCAAACCCTACGGATAGATTCCCAAGGTCACGGAACCCGCAAGTTGATCACCAAAACATACATCAAGTGGATCATGTGATATACCATTGTCACCACAGATAAGCACATGCAAGACATACATCAAGTGTTCTCAAATCCTTAAAGACTCAATCCGATAAGATAACTTCAAAGGGAAAACTCAATCCATTACAAGAGAGCAAAGGGGGAGAAACATCATGAGATCCAATTATAATAGCAAAGCTCGCGATACATCAAGATCGTGCCATCTCAAGAACACGAGAGAGAGAGAGATCAAACACATAGCTACTGGTACATACCCTCAGCCCCGAGGGTGGACTACTCCCTCCTTGTCATGGAGAGCGCCGAGATGATGAAGATGGCCACCGGAGAGGGATTCGACCTTCGGTAGGGTGCCGGAACGGGGTCTAGATTGGTTTTTGGTGGCAACAGAGGCTTTAGGCGGTGGAACTCCCGGTCTAGGTTATTATTCGGAGGTTTCAGTATATATAGGAGGTGTTGGAGTCGGGGCCAAGCAAAGGGGGTCTACGGGCTGTCCACGAGGCAGGGGGGCTCGCCTAGTAGGGGGGGGGGCGCCCCCCACCCTCGTGGGCAGCCCATGCATCTCCCGGTCCTCCTCCGGTACTCCGTGGGCTTCTTCTGGTCCAAAAACCACCTCCGTTGAGTTTCAGGTCAATTGGGCTCCATTTGATATTCCTTTTCTGCGAAACCCTAAAACAGGAGAAAAACAGAAACTGGCACTGGGCTCTGGGTTAATAGGTTAGTCCCAAAAATCATATAAAAGTGTATAATAAAGCCCATAAAACATCCTAGAAGTATAATATAATAGCATGGAACAATAAAAAATTATAGATACGTTGGAGACGTATCAGTAAGCAGTATGACTATTATCACGCAAAACTCATTGTGTTCTACTCATGCATATCATCTACGCATAGACCTGGCTCTGATGCCACTGTTGTGGAACGTAGTATTTCAAAATAATTACTACGATCACGTAAGATCTATCTAGGAGAAGCATAGCAACAAGCGTGTCGGTGTATTGGGAACGCCACCTATGGGATCACAAGAATCCCTACTACGGTTGCGGGGCGCGGTGTTGAGAGAAGAGCAGATCAAACAGATAGCACACGGTTCGTTTATCCAGGTTTGGGCCGCGAGGATGCGTAAAACCCTACTCCTGCTTTGGTGGATTGTATGTTTGTGTTCTTCATCTAGCTATGGGGCGTGAGGAGCTCCAAAAAGCCGAATCCTCCTCCTGGTCGCCTCGGGCCTCCTTTTATAGGGAAAAGGGGTTGCCACAGTGGCAGACAGGAGGTGGAAAGGGTACAGTGATGCGAGGTTATCCCTCGCATTACATGACAAGCCGCATTTAATGTGTCTTGCTTTATCGGGGACGGGGGAGATATCCGTCTTGTCCGTCGCCGCTCCTTCTTGTGTCGATAGGCAGGCAGCTGAGGTGGCACTATGGTGGGTCTTCACGAAGATCTGCATGTCGCCACGCAGGTGCCTGTCTAGCTGGTTGGGTCGGCAGCTGCATAAGGCTGTGGAGGTTTAGTTGGCGTGGGCCTGATGGTGGCCCCGCGGATGTCCCCGGCAAGGGTCTTGCCGGGGCCCCAGCAAGGGTCTTGCCGCAGCGCCTGCTGCCATCCCCGGCAAGGTGCTTGCCGGAGGTCTTGTGGTCTTCCTTGGCTGGGATCCCGCCAAGGGTCGTCGTCTTCTTAGTGTGTGACTGATCTTGAATGTCTTCACAAAGATCTGCATGCCAGTATGGGGATGTCTCCCGAATCCTTGCCCTATGGGGGCAGCGGACTCAAGGGTGATTTGCCCCATAGGCGTGGGGTGAGTTGCCGCGGTGAGGGTCTTGCCGGGGCTGCTAAAACTGGCTCCCGACAAGGATCTTGCCGGGGGAACCCGCTTTGTCCCTTTGCTCTTTGTGGTCTTGTTCTTGGTGTTGCTCCAGTTCCATCGAGCTTTGGTCTTACCCTGGCTCACCTCCCTTGCCTTGCTTGGTGTGGTGGTGCCCGTGGCTCAGACTGCTCGTGCACAGTCATAGGGGGTACAAAAAGTGTACCCCCCTTTTTGTACACCGACAGGAGCCCCCGGGCCTGGGCCACACATAAGCGCGACGCATTGTTGGGCTAGGCCCAGAACGTTGCGCGGGCAGGCGGGGCGGTTTTTACCGCGGTAAGATTTTTCGCGCGCTGCGCCTCTCACGATCCGCGTGCGTGGCGCGGTGTGGAGGGGTGTGCGTGACGTGGGCGGCATGCGTGGGGTTGGTTCCCGCAGGCATGCGTCACGTCGTAGTAAAGGGCCGGTTCGCGCCTTCCCCGTAAACGGAGGGAGGCGTGGAGGCGCGGCCCATTTACTGAATGGGGCCGAGGCACGGTCTTTAAGGCGTCCACTCCCCACGATCACGGGGTGGGGAGAGGTCGCCTCACCCGTCCCCTCGGTTCTGCACGTCTGCCACGTGTCTCCCATGCGCTTGGGGTGGCAAACGGTGGAGGCGGGAAACCGGGCCGTCACTGGTTGGGGCGGCGGGTCGGTCCTGGCTCCCTGCGCCTTCCGTGTCTTGATTGGCCGAGCAGGGCGGTCGAGCCCCAACCCCGTGCCTTTATAAAGAGCGGGGGGG
>LR738714.1:493695359-493716450 GCA_902687465.1 Secale cereale | reverse complement strand
GGAGGGACGACGTCTCGCACTCTTCCATCTTCTTCCTTCTTTAGCTTCTGCTCCTCTCTCCATTCGTCATGAAGAGAGGAAATCCCGACCCTTCAACGGTGGCGGCGAGGGTCGCCGCTCGACAACGCGTCCCTCCTTCTCCTGCACCTGTGGTGGCAGAGCCGGCCGCGAGGGGAAGGTTGAGGGGGCGAGGCCGAGGCGCTCGGGGAAGAGGAGGACGGGGTGGCCCGCCGGCCTCGCCCCCGCCAGCAGCTCCTCCTCCAATAGGGGGCCATGTTGGGGATGACCCCTGTGAGTTCTTCGTCAGGTTGCGCCGGCCGCCGCACCGTCGCCTTCGTCTCCCGACTCCATTTGCGCGGGAGATGGAGCTGTATCCGCCGGAGTCGTTGCGGCTGCACATGAGGGTCAGCGGGATCAGTGGCACGCGGGTCCGCGTCGACTTCCCTGCTCCTCATCTGATGTATCTTCGTCAGGTTGCGCCGGCCGCCGCGCCGTCGCATTCGTCTCCCGACTCCATTTGCGTGGGAGATGGAGCTGGATCCGCCGGAGTCGTTGCGGCTGCACATGAGGGGCTGCGGGATCAGTGGCACACGGGTCCGCGTCGACTTCCCTGCTCCTCATGTGATGTATCTTCGTCAGGGATGGAAGACGTTTGCTCGTATCCACAGCTTGACGGATGGGCTCACTCTCCATTTTAAGTTGATTGAGGGTGGTCTTCTTTCCGTCAAGGTCTTCGGGCACTTCGGGACTCGTGCAAGGTGCTGCGTGGAGAGCTCTTCTGATAGTGAAGATTCCTCCTCGAGCGAGAGTGACGAGGAGGACAGCAGCAGCGATGACGAGGGCGGTAGGCGGTAGGATGACGGGTTCGACTAGGTGTGGGGTGCCGCTCCTTGTGGCACCGGCGACCCCATCATCCGTGTCGCCGGCTCCTTGAACTTCTCGGGGCCGTCCCCTTGGGCGGCTGGCGTTGGGGGGGGGCTGCGGAAGAGGAAGAGGGCGGGCGGCGAGGTCGTCATGTCGGAGTATGCGGGCACCGACGCCTTCGACACGTACTGATGTCATGCCGCCTCGTCTTCGAGCTCTGCTTCCGGTGCCGCCATCACCATCCAGCCTTTGGGCAGCCACCAAGATGTTCTCTTGGTGTCTTCTGCCACCCGTAGCTCGCCTAGGCGCTCCTTTTGCCCTTCTCGCCTCCTTGACCTGCCTCCTGAGGAGAGGGACAAGAAAGGGATTACGGGCATCTTATCTCTTTTTAGTTTGTAAGCCTTCGGGCGTCTATTAAATTTAAAACTTGTAATCCCCTTATTCATGTTTTTCATTCCCTATGGATTGTACCTTAGTGGAATGTTTTTAATGAAAAAGGGATGTTTGCCGGGTCATTTGTTCGTAGGTAGAACCCACAACAGGGAACAAATCCCTGATATCTTTAAGATAAACATTTTATCTGCCGGCAACAGACCTCGCTATCCCCCCACTTCGCTCGACCTTTCTCACGCCTTTGGCGGAGGCTGGGATGAAGTGGGTTTAGGCTCCTTGTTTCATCCTTTCACAGCCGCGACTATGACCAAACTTGGTCCCAGGAACGAGCCCTAGGGCCTAGAGTTATGGGAGCACGGTAGTTTTAAGGAAAGAAACGAGGTTTCACATACCTCAGTCCATAATGGAATGCATGATAAGGGATGAAGAACTTATCTGAAGCTACAGCCCCCGGCAACCCTGGTTTGCCGTGGGTGAATCTTTGCTCTTGCAGCCCCCGGCAATACTGGCTTGCCGGGGCCTAGATGCTGGTCTGTTCCTTCTTCTTCTCCCCAAGTGGTTTCGGCAAGGATATCTGTGTGTCCTGTGAACCAAAGAAGATAAAAGAAAGACAAAGGGATGCAAACTCGACCTCTAAGCTAGGGGTTAGCCGCCGCTAAGCACTATCAACCCTAACCAAGGACGAGACTCGACCTAGCATGCATGCTATAACTTAGGGCGCCAGCGCTTCATTTATTTATGCTCAGGGTATGCGCCTGGCTTTGTACAAAGGGTTACATGCCTTGTTGGCAAGGCTTGTACAAAAGGTGGCTTGCCGGGGGGCCCGGCAAGCCGCACCTCATGGGTAAAACTTGCGAAGATGCTCAATGTTCGAGGAGTTGCTCACCGGAACGGCATTTTCGGTCTCCACGCGGACTGCGCCAGGCCTGGTGACTCGTATTACCCGATAAGCGCCTTCCCACTTCGGCATCAACTTGTTGGTATTCTTGGCCGATTGAACGCATCGAAGAACAAGGTCGCCTTCCTCAAAGCTTCGGGCACAGACCTTGCGGCTATGGTAGCGGCGCAAGGCTTGCTGGTAGCATGCTGCTCTCACAGCCGCCCGAAGACGATCTTCCTCAAGGAGCGTTGCGTCATCTTGCCGCAGTTGCTCTTGCTCAAGCTCATCATAAGCGAGCACTCGAGATGACCCGTATATGAGTTCAGTGGGGAGAACTGCTTCTGCCCCATATACTAGGGCAAAGGGTGTCTGGCCGGTGGCTCGATTTGGCGTCGTTCTGATCGACCAAAGAACCGTCGGCAACTCATCAATCCAGCGCCTTCCACTCTTGCGCAGCCTGTCAAAGGTCTTTGTCCTTAAGCCTCGCAGTACTTCGGCGTTTTCTCTCTCAGCTTGACCATTGCTTCGTGGGTGAGCAACGGAAGTGAAACAGACTTTGCTGCCGAGGTCTTGGGTATATTGCATGAAGGTGCGGCTTGTGAACTGCGTGCTATTGTCGGTGATGACCCTGTTGGGTACACCAAAACTGCACACTAGTCCCTTGAAGAACTTGACGGCTGACAGAGCTGTGACCTTCCTCACTGCCTCCACCTCCGGACACTTTGTGAACTTGTCGATCGCGACGTACAAGTACTCAAAGCCCCCGATGGCACGGGGGAAAGGGCCCAGTATGTCGAGCCCCCAGACCGAGAAGGGCCAGGAGAGAGGAATGGTTTGAAGGGCTTGAACTGGTTGATGAAGTTTCTTTGAATGGAACTGACACGCTTCACACCTGGTGACCAGTGTCGTCGCATCCTGGAGGGCGGTGGGCCAGAAGAAGCCTTGCCGAAATGCCTAGCCGGCAAGGGCTCTTGACCCTATGTGGGATCCACATATGCCTCCATGTATCTCTGCCAACAGCCCCAGTCCTTCCTCTCGAGGGATACACTTCAATTTCACGCTGTTCGGTCTCTTTCTGTACAGGACGTCATCGACGAACTGGTACATAGCAGACCGACGGGCTACTTTTTCCGCTTCTTCCTGCTCCTCAGGAAGTTCCCCAGTTTGGAGGAATCGGACGGTATGCTGTGCCCACGCTGGAGCCTGAGGCTCGATGGCGAGGACTAAAGGCATTTCCTCCGCTATAGGAGCGGCTGTCTCGGCGTCAAGAGCTCGATGCTCCGCCGGAGCTAGCCGTCCCGTGGCGGGCTCAGTGTCCCTGGCAACATCCTTGCCGGCGGCTCCGGGGAGCTCAGCGGGAAAGTACTTGTCGGGCCCTGATTTCCTCCTCTTGTTTTGCTCTGTTGATGGATCAACGGATGGCTGAGAAAGCCGAAGCATATAGGTACCTGGTTCCACATGTAACTTGAGGGCAGCGTGCTTTGACACGTAATCGGCGATGTCGTTCTCTGCTCGGGGAACATGCTCCGCCTGTATACCATCAAAGCGCTCTTCCAGCTTTCCCACTTCATCGACGTAGGCCTTCATCAACGGGCTCTAGTAATCTTTGTTGACTTGTTTGACGACAAGCTGCGAATCGCCCCTGACAATGAGTTTCTTGATTCCGAGGTCTGCGGCGATCCTAAGACCAGCAAGTAGCCCCTCATATTCGGCAGTGTTGTTTGTAGACACCTCCCTGGGGAAGTGCATCTGGACCACGTACTTGAGGTGCTCTTCGGTGGGCGCGACAAGCAGTACGCTAGCCCCGGCGCCCTGTAAGGAGAAAGCTCCATCAAAGTACATGATCCAGTTGCAACTCGCCTCTTTGCCGGGGAGAGTAGTTCCCTATGCTTCTTCATCAGGCGTCGCGGTCCATTCTGCAACGAACTCCGCCAGGACTTGACTTTGAATCGTCGAGGTACTTTCAAACTTGAGGCCAAAGCTGGACAGCTCCAGTAACCACTCTACAATTCTTCCCGTTGCATCTGGATTGTGCAATATCTGTTGCAGAGGGAGGCGAGTGATGACAGTGATCTCGTGCCCCTGGAAGTAGTGACGCAACTTCCTCGAGGCCATAAGAAGGCCGAAGAGCAATTTCTGCACACCGGAGTACCTTGATCTAGCCCCCTGCAAGAGGGAGCTAACAAAGTAGACCGGGTGCTGCATCATTTTCTTCCTTGGTGGCACTCCAACCTGCCGTGTCGTCTCTGCACCAATGGCATCAGGCTCTGTCGCTGCTATCACCTCATCATCAATTTCTCTCTGCGTCACTAGTGCGGCACTGACCACCTGGTTCGTCACCGCCAGGTATAGCAGCAACGGTTCTTGCGGCCTAGGCGCAACTAGTACTGGCGTGGAGGAAAGATACCACTTCAAATCTTGCAATGCTGCCTCGGCTTCTGGCGTCCACTCCATTGGGCCCGCCTTTTTCAAAATCTTGAAAAAGGGGAGGGCGCGCTCGGCAGACTTGGAAATGAATCTGCTCATGGCGGCAATGCAGCCAGCAAGCTGACGCACATCCTTGACCCGTTTGGGTGCTTCAATCTGTTCTATAGCTTTGATCTTGTCCGAATTGGCCTCTATCCCACACTGTGACACAAAGAACCCGAGAAGCTTGCCGGACGGTACGCCGAAGACGCACTTCTCAAGGTTCGGCTTGAGATTGATCTTGCGTAGGTTTGCAAACGTCTCTTGTAGATCCGGTATGAGGGTTGCCCTGCTCTCGATTTTGACCACTATATCATCCATATAAGACTACATATTTCTATGGAGCTGGGGTTCAAAACCAATCTGGACCGCCCTTGCAAACGTCGAGCCAACACTCTTCAACCTGAAAGGCATTCGTACGAAACAATACGTACCACATGGGGTGATGAATGTTGTCTTCTCTTCGTCTTCTCTCGTCATGAAGATCTGGTGGTAGCCAGAGTAGGCATCGAGAAATGACAACAGGTCACACCCAGCCGTGGAGTCGACAATCTGGTCGATGCGCGGCAACGGGAAGGGGTCTTTGGGACAAGCCTTATTGATATCTGTGTAATCAATACACATCATCCACTTCCCATTCGCCTTGCGCACTACCACCGGATTGGCCAACCACGTTGGATCGAGCACTCCTCTTACCAAGCCCGCTGCATCCAGTTTCCGGATCTCCTCTGTGATGAACTCTTGTCGTTCCAAAGCTTGCTTCCTGACCTTCTGCTTGACGGGCCGCGCATGAGGACAAACAGCAAGGTGGTGCTCAATCACCTCCCTGGGAACGCCGGGGATGTCGGATGCTTGCCATGCAAACACATCGACATTTGCCCGCAGGAAGGTGACGAGCGCGTCTTCCTATTTGTCGTCAAGGGTGGAGCCTATGGTGAAAGCCCCTCCTGTGCCGTCCTCCTTGACAGAAACCTTCTTGGTTCCCGGCGGTGTGGCCTTGGACTTCTTGTTTCTGCCGGTGGAGCTCTCTGGCACGTCCTCGATGGGAGCGCGACACTCCGAAGAGGTGCGCTTGCCAGAGTGGGTGTCCGAGGTCTCACCGGTCTTCTTCTTATAGGGGGCCCCAGTAGCAGGAGCAAGTGCCCTAGTGGCGGCAACTGCTTGTTGGTATAGTTGGTCAACGCAAATCAGCGCATCTTTCTTATCGGAGGGGATGGTGATGATCGTCATAGGTCCTGGCATCTTCAGGGTGTTGTAGGCGTAGTGTGACGCCGCCATGAACTTGGCCAGCGCTGGGCGGCCAAGGATCCCGTTGTAGGGCAAAGGGATCTTGGCGACATCGAATACGATCCTCTTTGTCCTGTAGTTCAGATCACTTCCAAAAGTCACGGGCAGCGTGACCTTCCCCTTTGGTTGACTTCTCCCCGGGCTGACCCCCTGAAACGTGCCTGTCTCTTCGAGGTCTCCGTCAGGAATCTGTAGCTTCTCGATCACGGTGGGCGAGAGTAAGTTCAGACCGGCCCCGCCATAGACTAGCATCTTTGTCACCTTGAGGTTGCGTATTTTCGGTGAAACCAACAATTGCAAGCACCCCACCGCAGTAGTGCGATCAGGGTGATCCTCAGTGTCAAAAATGATAGGCGTGCTGGACCATTTCAATGGCTTTTGGGCACTAGACGACGGCTCCGCCGCTGTAATCTCACGCGTCCACTGTTTAAGTTGGCGGTGAGAAGTATGCAGTGAGGCGCCGCCATCGATGCACATGGCCTCCGTGGCTTTCTGAAACTCTTGGTCGCCGGACTCGTCGTCCTCTTCGTGATCGTCGTATTCTGGCTTTCTGTCATGGCCCCGGGCGGGCCTCTCCTGCTGTTTATCCTTGCCGCGACGGCCTGCTTGGCTGTCACGCTTCTTGCCGGACCCTTCAGCATCGTCCTGGCCCTTCTCCTTGTCCCGCCTCTCATATTCAGCCCTCTACTTCTCAGCGAGGAGCTCAACGTGTCGGCAGTCCTGGAGATCATGGCCTTTGGTGCGATGGATCTTGCAGTATTGCTTGCCGGAGTGTCCTGGCTTCTCGGCAGCCGCAAAGGCCCGGCAGGCGACACACCCGGCAATTTCCTTACCGGGGTCATCCGCCTTGGTTTTCTTGGCGGAGCCGGCATCATCAGATCCCTCGACGACAAGCACGGCTTTACCTTTATGCTTCCTGTTGCGGTGCCGGCCTTTCTTCGCCAGGGCGGCAGTATCCTCATCTGAAGAGCCAGTTTCCGCGCTGGCATCTTCGCCGGGGTACTTCCTTCCCTCTTCTGCCCGGGCACATCTGTCAGCAAGAACATAGAGTTCCGCCACATCTTTCACCTTGGTCATCGCCAGTTCTTCACGCATCTTGCGGTTACGCACGTTCTGATGGAACGCACTGATGATGGCGGCAGGGTGAACATCAGGGATATTGTACTGTACTCGGCTGAACCTCTGTATATACTTGCGCGGACTCTCACCTTCCTTCCGGGGGATGACGTGCAGGTCACTTGCTTGGCCATGGGCTTGGTGACCTCCAGTAAAGGCGCCAACAAACTCATGGCACAAATCCGACCAGGAGGAAATAGAGTCTACCGGCAAGTGCATCAACCATGACATGGCGTTGGGTTTAAGAGCCAATGGAAAGTAATTCGCAAGCACCTTATCGTCGCGGGCTCCGGCAGCTTGCATCGCGATGGTGTAGATGCTGAGGAACTCCGATGGGTGGGTCTTGCCGTTGTACTTCTCGCCAACGTCAGGCTTGAAGGTGCGGTGAGTGGGCCACTGGAACTACCGCAGCTCACGGGTGCGTCGCCTTCGGGTGATGCGGCAGCGATCCTGGAGGGCCCCGCGCCACCCGCGGAGAGCCTGGCTCCGTCTTTGGATTTGGCGGTGTGTGGCCCGTTACCAGGCGCACAAACATCGCCACCTCCCAAACTCCGGCTGCTGGGACGCTGTTGGTGTTCGCGAGCAGTGCCCCGGGTCCTTTCCACGACCGGTCCGCTGCTCGCCCGCGTCGGGACGGGCTGTCCGGCTTCCGACTGGCCAACCGCCACCGTCGTCTTCTTCTTGGGTGCCATGACGATGAAGAAGCGTCGAACTAACTGCTAAGGTCGATTCTCACAACTGCGCGCCCCCTACCTGGCGCGCCAAAGATCTCGGTGTATTGGGAACGACACCTATGGGATCACAAGAATCCCTACTACGGTTGCGGGGCGGGGTTGAGAGAAGAGCGGATCAAACAGATAGCACACAGTTCGTTTATCCAGGTTCGGGCCGTGAGGATGCGTAAAAGCCTACTCCTGCTTTGGTGGATTGTATGTTTGTGTTCTTCAGCTAGCTATGGGGCGTGAGGAGCTCCAAAAAGCCGAATCCTCCTCCTGGTCGCCTCGGGCCTCCTTTTATAGGGAAAAGGGGTTGCCACAGTGGCACACAGGAGGTGGAAAGGGTACAGTAATGTGACGTTATCCCTCGCATTACATGACAAGGCGCATTTAATGCGTCTTGCTTAGGTGTCCTTGCTTTATCGGGGACAGGGGAGATATCTGTCTTGTCCGTCGCCGCCCCTTCTTGTGTCGACACGTGCCCTGGCCATCGATGCCTAAGATGCCATGTAGGTAGGCAGGCAGCTGAGGTGGCGCTATGGTGGGTCTTCACGAAGATCTGCATGTCGCCACGTAGGTGCCTGCCTAGCTGGTTGGGTCGGCAGCTGCATAAGGCGGTGGAGGTTTAGTTGGCGTGGGCCTGATGGTGGCCCCACGGATGTCCCCGGCAAGGGTCTTGCCGCGGCGCCTGCTGCCATCCCCGGCAAGGTGCTTGCCAGAGGTCTTGTGGTGTTCCTTGGCTGGGATCCCGCCAAGGGTCGTCGTCTTCTTAGTGCGTGTCTGATCTTGAATGTCTTCACAAAGATCTGCATGCCACTACGGGGAGGTCTCCCGAATCCTTGCCCTATGGGGGCAGCGGACTCAAGGGTGATTTGCCCCGTAGGCGTGGGGCGAGTTGCCGCGGCGAGGGTCTTGCCGGGGCTGCTAAAACTGGCTCCCGGCAAGGATCTTGCCGGGGGAACCCGCTTCGTCCCTTTGCTCTTTGTGGTCTTGTTCTTGGTGTTGCTCCAGTTCCATCGAGCTTCGGTCTCACCCTGGCTCACCTCCCTTGCCTTGCTTGGTGTGGTGGTGCCCGTGGCTCAGACTGCCCGTGCACAGTCATAGGGGTACAAAAAGTGTACCCCCCTTTTTGTACACCGACAAAGCGGGGAGAGTTTGTCCACGTACGCTCGTAGACCAAAAGCGGAAGCGTTTAGTAATGCGGTTGATGTAGTCGAACGTCTTCACGATCCAACCGATCCAAGTACTGAACGTACGGCACTTCCGTGTTCAGCACACCTTCAGCATGATAACGTCCCTCGAGCTCTTGATCCAGTTGAGGACGAGGGAGAGTTCCGTCAGCACGACGGCGTGGGGACGATGTTGATGATGTGATCCGCGCAGGGCTTCGCCTAAGCACTATGACAATATGACTTAAGGTGTAATCTGTGGAGGGGGCACCGCACACGGCTAAAACAACTGTTAACTTGTGTGTTCTAGGGTGCCCCCTGCCCCCGTATATAAAGGAGCAAGGGGGGAGGCCGGCCGACCCTCCTAGGGGGCGGCCCAAGTAGGATTCCTACTAGGAATCCTATTCCTAGTAGGTTTCCAACAAGGGAAGAGAGGGGGAATGAAGGAGAGGGAGAAAGGGAGAGGGAAAGAGGGGGCGCTGCCCCTTCTAGTCCAATTTGGACTCCTCAAGGGGGGGCGCGGCCAGCCCTAGAGGCCCCTCCTCTCTCTCACACAAGGCCCATGTTGGCCCATTAGATCCCCGGGGGTTCCAATAACCCCCCGACACTCCGATATTTATCTGGTGACCCCCGGAACTCATCCAATGTCCGAATAACATCGTCCAATATATCATTCTTTATCTCTCGACCATTTCGAGACTCCTCATCATGTCCGTGATCTTATCCGGGACTCTGAACAATCTTCGGTCATCAAAAACACATATAACTCATTATACAAATCGTCCTTGAACGTTAAGCGTGCGGACCCTACGGGTTCGAGAACTATGTAGACATGACCGAGACACATCTCCTGTCAATAACCAATACTAGAACCTGGATGCTCATATTGGTTCCTACATATTCTTTGAAGATCTTTATCGGTCAAACTGCATAACAACATATGTTGTTCCCTTTGTCATCGGTATGTAACTTGCCCATGATTCGATCGTCGGTATCATCATACCTAGTTCAATCTCGTTACCGGCAAGTCTCTTTAGTCATTCCATAATACATCATCTCGTAACTAACTCATTAGTCTTTTGCTTGCAAGGCTTATTATGATGTGTATTACCGAGAGGCCCAGAGATACCTCTCTGACATTCGGAGTGACAAAATTCTAATCTTGATCTATGCCAACACCACTAATACTTTTGGAAACACCTGTAGAGCATCTCTATAATCACCCAGTTACGTTGTGACGTTTGATAGCAGACAAGGTATTCCTCCAGTATTCGGGAGTTGCATAATCTCATAGTCAGAGGAACATGTATAGCTCATGAAGAAAGCAATAGCAATAAAACTAAACGATCATTGTGCTAAGCTAACGGATGGGTCTTGTCCATCACATCATTCTCCTAATGATGTGACCCCGTTGATCAAATTACAACACATGTCTATGGTTAGGAAACTTAACCATCTTTGATTAACGAGCTAGTCAAGTAGAGGCATACTAAGGACACTCTGTTTTGTCTATGTATTCACACATGTATCAAGTTTCCGGTTAATACAATTCTAGCATGAATAAAAGACATTTATCATGATATATATGGAAATATAAATAAAAACTTTATTATTGCCTCTAGGGCATATTTCCTTTTCAAAATCATGATGATATCAATCCACAAAGAAGGATGGACACACGAAATAGTTACAAAAAGGAAGTAATAAGATATCCACATGGAAGTCATAAGTATACTAATAAGATATTGGCTTGAAATCATAGCTCATGGCTAGATATGGTCTTATTGTATATACATGAATTCCAACCAAACAAACATCAAAGACATCACAACTAGCAACAAGAGATCATTGTTGGGATTATTTGAGAAAGAAAACACGTATCACAAGAAAGAATGAATTACATGCCATGATACAACCTACACAAGGTTGATGCAAGAAATGTGTGCATGAAGTAGATGATGATACTTGTTACCGAGATAGCATTGGAAGGATGCAGAAAAAACCAATTGAAGGTAGTAGATAGTAGTTCATTGAGCATCCTAGCTTGACTCCAATAAGCACATGGTAACACCACCTTCCTTGTGAGTGAGGCGAGCATCTCCAATTGTTCCTAGACCAACAACACAAACAAAATGGTATCCACACTCATTGGGACCAAAGAGTTAGAAACACCAATACATAGTACAAACTCCACATACATATGTGCATATATATATATGAAAATGAATTTCATGCACATCTCATCCAAATTGAGACAAGGTGGAGTTTCCCCTATATATTGGGTCAAAGAAAGAAAGCACGCCAAAGAAAATACATGAAGTAAATATGCATGCTCAAGACTTTCAAGAAACGAAACCAAATGAAAAATAAATACCAAGTGAAAATAGGATACCAAATGGAGAAACCATCACTTGGAAGATATCTATTTAAAAGATAAATCAAGGAATAAAATACTAATACACGCAAAAGGAAAGATATTGAACTCCTAAAAGAGAGGATGGTTCCAAATAAACCAACCCATCTAGAAAGTTTCATGATGGCACAAAGTACCAAAAAGAAACGGCTTGTCTTAAATCAACACACACTTGATATGGTCACAAGATGAGTGTTCTATCGAAAATAGGATAGCTCCCCCAAGAATTGTGCATCAAAGAGAATTTGCATTTGAATGCAAAATGCACAAGGTGGAATCACCACTTTCACTATATCTACAAAACACTCGACAAAATCAATAAAACAACAAGATCCACAAGTGGCACAGAAGGCAATGGGAGTTGACACAATCTTGGCAAGAGATAAGACAAATAAAACGAAAAGACAATGTAAAGATGATCAATAATTTCCACCACATAAATGATTACCAATTGTCAAAGACAAAAGGTATTTGGAAATAATTCCTCGTGGTAGATTGCCAACATATCCAACATCATCTTTACACCAAACACAAAACCAAATTTGCAACTTGTAGAGATAACATGCCACCTAGGAACAACTTAATTTACAATATCAACTCTAGGTGACAATATCTCAAATGTACACATTTTCTAGGATTGTAATATGCACATAGCACATTACTCCCCCATAATGTGATACCAAAGAAAAACTTAACAAGAGGCAAAGAAAAGCACGAGATAATTAATGGAATATTTAGAACTTGAATTTCTCATGAGAAGACATACCACATGGTGACTACATAAGCTTGCAATATCAATACTAGGTGGTATTCCTCATGTACACACATATGTGGGACCGTGAGGTGCACAAAGCACATCACTCCCCCAAAATGGGATATTCCATTAATCTCTCACAAGAGGCATCTAAGATACAAGCAAGGTGCACAAAGGCTCAACGCACGACACACACATACATGATGTGCAAACCAACATACACATACTTGCTTTCTCAAGATAAGGAAACACATGCACGGAACAAAATCAAAAGATGCTAAAGGGCAAGTAACTTTCAATGTAAACAATTTAAGCACGAGTTACCGCAAGGAGGAGCATTGGATATAAGATAGAAACTTGATAATCCAAATGACTTGGCTTGAGACAATATGAATGATGAAGTCCCCTTAATTCTTAATAATGTAGCCAAGTCTCCAATGCCCTCCAACAACACCTATTGATCAAGTTTTAGCTTGTTGGTCCCCAACCAAGTTGGGTCCTAGGAGGTTAGTCACAATAGGCTTGGCAACCCAAATGGTTCTTTGCTTGACACCACTTTGATTACCAACAAACTTGGCAAACACATTGCCAACCTTATCCTTCCCAAGAGAATAGATATCATCAATAATAATTGGTTGGATATGTTACCACTAGTGCATGAAGAAGCGATGTGACCTTTCTCATGACATAAGTAACAACGTCTACTCTTCATTTTCTTCTCACTTGATTTCTCAACAAGAGAAGCATGAACTTGAGTCTTCTTGGGAAGTGGCCTTTCTTCAACTTGTGGTTGAGCATGAGATTGAACTTGTGGCCTCTTCCCTCGATGCTTTTCATTAATGGGCTTCTTCTTCAATGGGCAATATCTAACTTGATGCCCTTCAATTTTGCACTTGAAGCAAATAATCTTGGCCGAAATTCTTGAGTTGTTCCTGGGCCTTCTTCTTGTTGCTCTTGGACTTATTCTTCTTATTGGATTTGAATCCAAGTCCACCTTTGTCATTGGGGGATTTTTGCACACTCAAGATATTGTTGATTGTGGACTTCTCTTCATGACACTTTTGCAAGTCAATCTTCAAGGAAGTGACTTGGGCCTTGAGCTCTTTGATTTCCTCTACATGGTTAGTACCAACACAAGTACTAGAGGAAGTATAAGCTTCATCGTTAGAGTAACAAGGCAAGGAAAGTAATTCATCGCAAGATGTACCAATATTGTGAGTAGATGAATTACAAGGACTAGCACATGATAATATAGAATTTTGACTTAAAGTAGTGCTAGTATCCACATGAGGCTCACTAGATGTTACCTTGATAATCATATCCTCATGAGCTATCTTTAGCACATTATGGGATACTAGAAGATCATTATGAGAGCTTGTGAGCTTTACATGACTTTCTTCCAATTTCCCATAAGTGCTAGATAGCAACTCAAGTTGAGCCCTTAGCTCAACATTCTCCTTCAAAATGGATGCTTCACAAGATGTAGAGTTAGTAGCACAAGCATCATCATTAACAATAAGAGTAGAAGACAACTTGGCAGCTCTTTTGAATATGAAGCTTTAAGTTGAGCATGAGACTCGGTGAGATTGATGAGCTCACTCTTAATGAACCTTGAGCAATTTTCGAGGTGCTCAAAGTCCTCAAGGAGTTTAGCATGTGATGACCCACAAGTATAGGGGATCTATCGTAGTCCTTTCGATAAGTAAGAGTGTGGAACCCAATGAGGAGCAGAAGGAAATGGTAGGCAGTTTTTAGTAAGGTATTCTCTACAAGCACTGAAATTATTTGTAACAGATAGTTGTGTGATAAGGTAATTTGTAACGAGTAACAAGTGATAAAAGTAAATAAGGTGCAGCAAGATGGCCCAATCCTTTTTGTAGCAAAGTACAAGCCTGGACAAACTCTTATATAAGGAAAAGCGCTCCCGAGGACACATGGGAATTATCATCAAGCTAGTTTTCATCACGCTCATATGATTCGCATTCGTTACTTTGATAGTTTGATATGTGGGTGGACATGTGCTTGGGTACTGCCCTTCCTTGGGAGAAGCATCCCACTTATGATTAGCCTCTATTGCAAGCATCCGCAACTACAAAAGAAGTATTAAGGTGAACCTAACCATAGCATGAAACATATGGATCCAAATCAGTCCCTTACAAAGCAACGCATATACTAGGGTTTAAGCTTCTGTCACTCTAACAACCCATCATCTACTTATTACTTTCCAATGCCTTCTCCTAGGCCCAAACAATGATGAAGTGTCATGTAGTCGACGTTCACATAACACCACTAGAGGAAAGACAACATACATCTCATCAAAATATCGAACGGATACCAAATTCACATGATTACTTATAGCAAGACTTCTCCCATGTCCTCGGGAACAAATGTAACTACTCACAAATCATATTCATGTTCATAATCAAAGGGATATTAATATGCATAAAGGATCTGAACATATGATCTTCCATCGAATAAACCAACTAGTATCAACTACAAGGAGTAAGCAACACTACTAGCAATCCACAGGTACCAATCTGAGGTTTTGAGACAAAGATCGGATACAAGAGATTAATTAGGGCTTGAGAGGAGATGGTACTAGTGAAGATGTTGATGGAGATTGACCCCCTCCTGATGAGAGGATCCATGGTGATGACGATGGTGACGATTTCCTCCTCCCGGAGAGATGTTTCCCCGGCAGAACAGCTCCGCCGGAGCCCTAGATTGGTTCCGCCAAGGTTCTGCCTCGAGTCCACGGTGCTTCATCCCAAAAGCTTCCCTGTAATGTTTTCCAGGGCAAAAGACACCTTATACCAGAAGATGGGCATCGGGGGGCTTCCAGGTGGCTCACGAGGCAGGGGCGCGCCCTCCACCCTCGAGAACGGTGGGTGGCCCCCCTAGTGCTTTCTTCGCCCAATATTTTTAATATATTCCAAAACTGACTTTCATGGAGTTTCAGGACTTTTTGAGTTGTGCAGAATAGCTCTCTAATATTTGCTCCTTTTCGAGACCAGAATTCCTACTGCCGGCATTCTCCCTCTTCATGTAAACCTTGTAAATTAAGAGAGAAAAGGTATAAGTATTGTGACATAATGTGTAGTAACAGCCCATAATGCAATAAATATCGATATAAAATCATGATGCAAAATCGACGTATCAGCGTGCGCAACTTCAAGCTTCTCATTTTTAGTTTCAAAATCATTGGCCGCCTCAAGAGCTCTATCACGAGATTCCCTCACTCTTGATAATTCTAGGGCAAAAGTCTCCTCAAGAGATTCCTTGGTGGTTTGTTCAAGTTCAAGAGCTTGAGAAAGGTCTGCGATCTCATTAGCGTAATCATGCTCATGACCTTCCATTTTCTCAATTGTGACCTTATGCTCCTCTAGATGAGATTCCAACTCCTCTATATATTTCTTGCCCTCAATGGCAATAGAGATGATTTCCATTAAGTTGGAACGAGCAAGTTTATTCTTATGAAGAGATTTAAAAATAATTTCCCCCTTATTTTTTAAGGAGGCAACATTATCATTTTATTCATCACTATCAACATCATCATCATTATTATCATCATCACAATCAACACAAGATATATGGGGATTCAAAGTGAGAGATACCTTTGAAGCCTTAGCCGTAAGTAAATATGCAATAGATGATGAAGTTGGATCCCTCGAAGCACCATTCAAGGGCACATCTTGTTCCATGGGGTGTTGGATTTCATCTACATTGTTAGCACAACAATTCGAGAAAATATATTAATTTTTATCATGGCAACGAGACATAGCAAGCATATCATCATGAGATTTGGTCAAGCAATTTCTACATCGTATGCAAGAACTATTAACACAAGCATGTGAAACATTGGGAGTGCTCGAAGTGTTAATGAAGCATTGCAATAATAAAGTGATGAAGGATCATCAATAATAAGCTCACTATAATGATTGAAATGAACACCACTACTCACCATATAATTACCTTGTGGCAAACCACATGTTGGTGAAGTAGAAGAAGTTGAGAACACAATACGGACGGAGGTGGAGGGAGAACAATCATCCCCACAAACCTTGGAAACGCCATATTTATCTTGAAGCTTTGTCCACAACTCATGAGCATCCCGAAATGGCATGAGTTGAAATAGAACTACATTGCTCAAAGCATCAAAAATCACATTAGAAGCTTGAGCATTGAGATAAGAGTTTTTCTCATCCTCTAAAGATAATCTTTGGGGATTCTTTGGAGGAGAAAAACCCATATCTACATTTCGCTATAAATTTGGGTCCATGACACTAAATATATTAAGCATGCGAATTACCCAAACATCAAAATTTGTGACATCGAAAATAAGAGTGTCGGAGGAACCTAAACCCCTAGTCGACATCCTTACTCTCTAGGCGGTTAATCCCTATAAAGAGAGACGAGGCAATGATACCAATTGAAAGATCGTGGATGTCGCCTAGAGGGGGTGAATAGGCGTTTTAAAATAATTATGGTATAGGCTTGAATAAATGCGGAATAAACCTAGTGGTTAATTTGTCAAGCACAAAATCTACAACAACTAGGCTCACCTATGTGCACCAACAACTTATGCTAAGCAAGATAAACAACAAGGTGATAGCAAGATATATGACAAGAGACAATATGGCTATCACAAACTAAAGTGCATAGGTAAAAGTCTTGTGTAAGAGATAACCGAGGCACGCGGAGACGACGATGTATCCCGAAGTTCACACCCTTGCGGATGCTAATCTCAGTTTGAAGCGGTGTGGAGGCACAATGCTCCCCAAGAAGCCACTAGGGCCACTGTAATCTCCTCACGCCCTCGCATAATGCAAGATGCCGTGATTCCACTAAGGGACCCTTAAGGGTGGTCACCGAACCCATACAAATGGCAACCCTTGGGGGCGGTCACGAAACCCGTACAAATTGCTCGGGTCAATCTCTACAACCTAATTGGAGACCCCGACGCTTGCCCGGAGCTGTACACCACAATGATTGAGCTCCAAACACCACAAAGGTTGGGGCTATCTCCACTACTTAATTGGAGGCCCCCAACGACACCACAAAGCTTCACCACAATGGAATATGGCTCCTAGGTGATCTCAACCATCTAGGGCGCCCAAGCACCCAAGAGGAACAAGCTCAAGGGTACCAAGCACCCAAGAGTAATAAGCTTCTCAACTTCACTTCCACGGATCACCATGCAGAACTCAAACCTATGCACCAAATGCAATGGCAAGGGCACACGGAGTGCCCAAGTCCTTTTCTCCCAAATCTCACCAAAGCAACCAATGCTATGGAAGAAAATGAGAGGAAGAACGAAGAAGAGAACACTAAGAAACACCAAGATCTAGATCCAAAGGGTTCCCCTCACATAGAGGAGAAAGTGATTGGTGGAAACATAGATCTAGATCTCCTCTCTCTTTTCCCCCTAAATCTAGCAAGAATCCATGGAGGGATTGAGAGATATCAAGCTCAAAGAAGGTCAATAATGGGTGAAGAACACGAGCTGAAGAGATAGATTCCAATGGGGAAGAAGACCCCGTTTTATAGGTCCCCACGAATTTGCCCGTTATGTGCAGAAAACTGTAGGACCGGTACA
This sequence comes from Secale cereale, assembly GCA_902687465.1. Taxonomy (NCBI): domain Eukaryota; kingdom Viridiplantae; phylum Streptophyta; class Magnoliopsida; order Poales; family Poaceae; genus Secale; species Secale cereale. Next base: position 493,698,796 of record LR738714.1, on the reverse strand, counting down.
ACCGGTGCACGAACCGGTACAACCGGTCAAAGTAGAGGAAAAATCAACATATAGGAAAAAGCCCTAGGCGGTACAATAGCTTGGGGAACCGGTAGTACCGGTTAAACTGAACTAACCGGTACAACAGGTCAACAACCGCCCAAGAACCGCTCCAAAACATAAACTAGTCCGGTGGTAGAGCGGTACATGGCTGGTACAACCTTCAGACCAATTCTAGAGCGGTACAATGCTCCAAACACTAGTTGTACCGGTCAATCGGTACAACCTCTCTATGGGGCGGTACAACCTCTCTATGAAAAACATGTAAGATCAAAACAGCCACGACTTTCGCATACGAGCTCCGAATTCGACGAAATCAAGTTTGTTGGAAAGCTAAGGACAAGAGCAACCACAATATTAATAGAAATATCAATAAATAGCATTTCAGAAAATACCCAAAATAAAATGGTGAGAGCCCTTTCTCAATTAAGACCGGTAAAAACTCCAACACCGAAAACACAAAAGAAGATGCATATGAAATCGGTTTTCGATGAACTCGAGCTTGTCATGAAGATGACCATAAGATCCAAATCTCACAAGGAGAAGAACCAAACAAGAACCAAGAGAGATGATGCAAGGATGCAACAGTTCGAGCTCTCGACGAACGATACGATCAAGCTACTCACTAGGGAGCCCCCTTGATAGTACGACAATCAATCCTACAACCTGGTCTCCCAACTACCACTATGAGACCGGTAAACTAGAAAACCTATCAAGGGAAAACCTTTGCCTTACACATAGTCCACTTGAGCTAGATGATGACGATCTTGACTTCCTCAAGTTGGATCACCTTTCTTGATTGTGTTGGCTCGATGAGGACTAGTTGATTGCTCCCCCATACTCCACTATGGGTGAGCCACTATTCGGCACATCTTCACAGTTCCATTGACACCACAATGAACGGCAAGTTTCAAGCTTGATTGCTCCCCATACTCCATTATGGGTGTGCCACTCTTTGTGTTGCTCCACTTGAACTTGCACACTGCAAACTTGATGATGATCACCACTTGATGTCATCCTCCATGGGTTGTATGAGAACTTACACTTGCGCAAGACCACGGAAACATACCTAACCCCACTTAGAACTTTCACGTAGACCATGGGTTAGTACACAAAGCATAATCGACAATGCTTACCATACCATGGGATCACTTGGTCCCTCTCGGTACAACTTGTGCGCTTTGTGTGTTGATCAACTTGAATCACTCTCTGTACTTAGTCTTGATCAACCTTGAATCTTTACAACTCTCTTCATTAGGATGATGTATTGAAGGTAAACTTGAATGATCACACAATCTTATTCTTCAAGACATGCTTGCAATAAGCTCAACTCTCACAAGACCAAACTTTGGATAATTTCTTAATAGCACCTTGGTCATCACAAACTCTCCTTGAAAACAACAAATGGACTCCAAGAAAAGCCTATAGACAAACCCTTCCAATATAACTCAAGGCAACCATTAGTCCATAGAAATTGTAACCAATTACCAAAACCAAACATGGGGACACCGCATGCTCTTTCACCTGGTCTTCTAGCGCTGGGTGCGATTTGTATGACTTGCGTAACTGCTACAACCTACGCCAAAATGAACCTTCGGAGGCCATTGCATGAGAAGGCCGAGCACCAAGGGCCCCATGATATGACATGAACGGGGTCGGACCGTCAGACAGAGCTCGGTCGCTTTGGTTTACCGACGCTGCAGGGATGAAACTGAGCACAGACGCTCTGCCTAGTCTTCTTCATGCAATGAACCACATGAAGAGCCCCCGGCGCGCGGTTCCCGGGGAGGCATCCCGTACCGCAAAAAAGGAACCAGATTGCATGCCCTGACTCATCCAGTCAGGGCGCGACAACACGCCAGGTAACGAAGCATCGAACATGCAAGTTTAAATGCTTAAGGGAATTCATCAAAGGCAAAGCCAGTTCTAGTACATGCGCAGAATAACACAGCCACATGGGTGCGCCCTAACGGCCTGAGGATAATGAATCCCGGTGGGCGCCCTCAATCTTAAACAAACAAAAAAATCACCTGGCAATGATGTTGTTGAAGTGTCGGGGTAGCTGAAGAGTCGTGCCGCTGATACCATTCCTCACGAGCTGGGCGGCTCCTGAGGCCCTGGTGACCCACGAGGCCCATCGGGCTCACGAAGGTCCAGGTCCTCCAAAGCCTCGATCGCCAACCGCCTTGCCTCCCGTGTTGCCATCGCACGCTGCATGAGCCGCTAGAATTAGGCCCTATCATTAAGTAGGTCGAAGGGCATGCATACGTAGTCGCACCGGTAGCCAGCACTTCGCCCAACGAGCGGGGCCAGAAAAGGTCCTGAGAGGAAGCCCTGTTGAGGCTTGGAATGTTGACATAGACGCGTAGCTCGCTGCCCATGTCGGATGTCGTGGCTGCGCCCGGTGGTGCAGGGTGACGCTCTCCACGCATGGCTCGCGCCTCCTGAAGCTCTTCGATTGCCTTGGTGATGAACTCTCGAGCGCTCGGCGCTTCGCGCCTTGCGCCTTACTCGCTGAAGTGTGCTTTGAAGCACGCTTCCACATGATGCCCGACCGCCTCCCTTGTCACTCCAGCCAGGGCAGATGCCCTCCATATGAGAGCCCGCGAGTCCGTCATGAGTGAGGCGCCAGGCACGCCTCCCTATGCGAGAGTTGACGATGCCCCAGCTGTGGGCGCGGGGCATGAGGCACGGTCAGCAGGCGCCTCAGCCCCCTGGCGGCCCCTGAGAAGGAGCTGCTTCTTCTTCTTGGGGATGGCCTCAAGAGGCTGGATTGTGCCCTCTTCGTCGAAGTTCTCGATCGCCGCGGCCTGGTAGGCATGCCGGAGGGAGCACAGCGCAGCCTTTTCATCGCAGGACACCGAGATGATGCCCCCATTCCTGGCATCTTGAGGACGTTGTAGCCATGGTGAGTCACCGCCATGAACTTGGCGAGGGCCGGATACCCGAGGATGGCGTTGTATGGGAGGCCGATGTGGGCGATGTCGAAGTCGATGAGTTCGGTGTGGTAGTTTTGGCGCTTGCCGAAGGTGACGGGGAGTCGGGTCTGCACGATGGGAACGGTTGAGCCATCCATCATACCTGAGAAGGGCTTGGTGGGGAGAAGCTGGTCATAGGGCATTTGGAGCGTCTTGAAAGTTTCGACGGAGAGACCGTTGAGCCCCGCGCCTCCGTCTATGAGGGTCTTGGTGACGAGGACGTTGCTGATGGTTGGCGTGCAGAAAATCGGGAGTGCACTAGCGGTAGCGGAGCACTTGAGCTGGTCCATGGAATCAAATGTGATGGCGTGCTTGGACCACCTGAGCGGCACGATGACTCAAGCTTGGGAAGGGCTGCATTCACCTCCCAAGCAAATTTCTTGAAGATGCGATGAGAGGTGGGGGCCTGAGAGCCCCCCC
>LR738714.1:493562892-493695242 GCA_902687465.1 Secale cereale | reverse complement strand
CCCCCCGAATGCAGGTGATCGCTCAAGGCTCTTGGAAGCCCCCAGCCCCATCATCGTGGCGATGGTCATTGTCCCTCCTTGGTGGCGGTGGTAGCGGAGGGAGGCCGGCGTTGCCCGGAGGACGGTCCTCAGGAGGCTGGTCTCACCATGAGCCGTCACGAGGCTGGCCCTGCCGGCGGTCCCGGCAGGGCTGGTCGCGCTAGTCCCGATGATGGTCGCAGTTGTCCCAGCGGCCTCCACCTTGTCCTCCTCCGGAGCTGTAGCCACGGTCGCTGTGCCCGGGACGGCGGCCCAAGTGCCCATTGTGGATTGCCTTGAGTTCCTGACAGTTGCTGGTGTTGTGGCTGTAGACGTTATGGAAGACACATAATGGGTAGTTGTCCCCGAGGGGCTCGTCGTGATCATGGCCGCGCTTCGTCTTGGGTTCGGCGGCTAGCACGATGGGGCCCTTGCACTTCACATCCTTAGCCTTGGCCTTCTTGTCTTCAGGGTCGACCTCTCGAAGCTCCAGGAGGGAGAGATGACTGTCAGATTTCGGGCTCCGCAAAACCTAAGAAGTTCGAACACAGGGACGTGAACGAAGATCTCTCCCACTCACGTCTACCTAGCGTCTCGCCCTTGCCTAGTGAAGAGATTCAAGCAAACAACGAGAAAAGCACGCAAGAGTTTACCCAAGTTCGGGCCACATTGTGGTGTAAAACCCTACTTCCTTCTTTGGTGGATTGGCCTCAGGAGGGCTGGAATATGTACTAGTACAACGATTCCTAAGCTCAGGAGGCGAGCTCAGGAGGGTCAGGAGGCAAGTGTTCTTGCTCCTTTGCGTGGTGGCAAAGTTTATGGATCTGCTCCACTTGACTGGGCTTGGTTTTCTTGTCCTCCAGTGATGAGGATCCTAGCTACTTATATAGGCGGCCAGGGTCCTCTTCCCCCGAAATGTTTAGGCGGGAAGGGATCCCACAACGGACATTTTTGAGCGGGAACACAAGGACGTTCCTACCCTGGCAAAAGCGGTCTTCGCCTACAAAAGGATCAGGCGGTGACGCGACGGTGGGCTCGGCGGTGACATCCTCCCTGTCGTCCTTGCGGTCTTCGGTCTTGTTGCACCAAAGGGTAAACCTTTGTCCCGCTCCTCAGGAACCCGCGTCTGAGCTGCCTCCTTTGCACCGAAACGGCAACGGCGCCGCTGGCGGGCGCTAGCACCCGCTGGCGCGGTGCGTCACTTCTTACGTCACAGCCTCGTCCCAAGGCAGGCTTGGCCTTGGATTCTCCGCAGCTCCGGAGCACCTTGCCGAGGTCGCTCCTGAGGGGGTCTTGACGTTGTTCTCCTCGCGAGGCCTAGCCCCCTCGCGAGGGTCTTGGACTGCTGGTCGATCAGCTGGGCCATAGTAGGAGCGCGTTGCGGCCCGCAGACAGGCAAGTCTGGGTACCCTGGTTCCCAGGACGCCGACAGTAGCCCCTGGTCCCAAGGTGCGCGCGGAGTTGGCTTCGGGGCGAAGCCTTAGCCGAGGACGAAGTGCCATGGGCCCCAAAAAGGCAGCGGGCCAGGCTAGCGCATGACGGTTGGATGGGACGTGGGCGACCCCGCTCCCCACACCGTCTCGGCAATCGTGCTTCTTGACAAAAAGGGGCCATCTCCGCTACGGGGGAGTTATCGCTTCCCATCCTTCTTGCTCAGATCTCTTCCTCCTATGCCTCCCGCCTTCCTAAATCACCTGCATCCTCTGGCACCTTCAACAATGGTGAAGAGAAACAAGGGCACCGCGCTGGCGTCTGGATCTGCCTCTTCCCTTGAGTTGACGCTCGAGGAGTCCTCCATCACCAAGGAGGAGGACTATTCAGAGGTCCAACCTTTCTTGTCGAGCGTCCACAACGAGCATGGCCCGACGGGGATCTGGGCCGGATCCACCATGACGCGGATCTTGCCGAAGTCCTGCTACCCCTTCTTTCTCCACAACATCTTCGTGGGGCTCATGCCTCCCTTCTCAGAGTTCTTCTACGCCATCCTGGAACATTACCAAGTGCATGCTCTCCATATCCAGCCTCGCTCCATCTTTGTCCTGTCGCTCTTCGCCTTTTACTGCGAGGCGCTCGTGGGGGTGAGGCTGACTGTCGCCCTCTTCCGCCACTTCTTCTTCGTGCGCCGGTACAACGAGGGTCCGTGCTCGAGCTGCGTCTCCTTCGTCTTCCAGCGCCAGGGCTGCCGGCTGATGACAGCCGGGAAGAAGATAGACTCCCACCGGAAGAGGTGGGTCTATCTGGATGCCCAACGCGTCCATCCTCTGCTGGCGCTGCCTACCGCCCGTCCGGCGAAACGCGCCGGCTAGAGCTATGCGAAGATCACCGACCCCCTTGCCGGGCCTGTCCTGGCAAGGATTGAAGCCGACCTAGGCTCAAGGCTTGAAGGGGGCCAGATCGTGAAGGAGTTCTTGAGGCAGCGTCTGGCGCCGCTGCAGGCGCACGCACGCCCCATGTGGGAGCTGATGGGCGACGACGACAGGCTCCGGCTGCGCCCAGGGGCGCTAGCTGAGGCCGATCTAGACTTCGCCTCGGTCACTCTCCTAGGGATGGTTCCTAAGGACCTCTCTGGGACCCACCTGCCGTTGTACAACCACCCTGACAAGCTCGAGCTTTTGAAGGCCGTGTCAGGGTTCGGTACACCCATGGGCGCCCCGCACACGGTTGACGTGTCTTCTGGCGTCCTCGGTCACTCTCCTAGCGATGAGGGGGGCTCAGAGGAGACCCTGGATGAAGAGGAGGACTCCTCCGAGGCGTCCGTTGGAGTAATGGCGTCAGGCTTAGGTGCCACTGGGCAGCCCCAGGCGACCACTCCACGTCGATCCGGACGCGCTGCATCTGGGGGGAGCAACGTGGCGGCCCTGCCGAGGAGTGCCGTGCCAGCAAAGCTGGCGATCACGGCTGTGCCCAGGACTGTGGCCTCGCGCCTTGCCAAGATCCGGACTACCGGCACAGCCATAGCGCGAGTGATTGCAACCAACTTGTTGGTGAAGAGAGGGGCGCGCCTCGCCTCCGACGAGTAAGTGCGCAATCTCCTGATATCCTTAGTTGCTGCGTCCCTGACGTTCTTCTCCTGATGCAGCAGCCTGGGTGGCGTGATGAAGAAGGCGAAGGCGGAGGTCACTTCGCGGTGCCCTGCCCCTCCTGCTGCTGATGCGACCGCGGAGAAGGGTGCCATGACGCTGGGCGTCTCGGCCAACCGGGCCACTGATCACGCGGCGGCGGCGTCGCTTGAGATCATCCTTGTTGCCTGGGAGGCCGCGGTGGCTCCTGCTCCGGCTGCTTCAGCGGGGGCGGCCGGAGCCCCCGAGCCCCTGGTCGAGCAGCCGGTCTTCTCGGTGCCCGTGCGCCAGCCGGCGTAGCCTGGCCCTGAGGCCTTGGAGGCTGCCTCCGCCGCGCTGGGTCGGCTTCGTGCTGAACTTCAAGGTGGTGATGGCCGCGCGATGGAAGGATGCCTGGGGCTGATCCACGGGTAGCTCCTGGCAGAAGAGTCTGTGCGGGCCTCCTGGAACCAGGCCTCAGCGATCGCTGCCAAGGGTCAAGAGGAAGCTGTGGCAGCCACGCGGGCACGCTACGCCGTGCGAGCCGATACTGCGTCCTTCGAGAAGCGTCGCCTCAAGGCGGAGAGCGAGCGAGAGGCCCTTTGCGAGGAAGGCACTGGGCGTGCCTGGAGCTCGAGAGGTTGGGGAAGGAGCTTGAGGCGCAGAAGGCTCAGACGTCCCGGCTGCAACAAGAGCAGCTTGCTGATCGCGCGACCCTGGAGAAGCTAAAGGTTGAGGTTGAGCAGGCCAAGGCGACCCAAGCTGCGCGCGACAAGGAAGACGCCCTTGCGGCCTCGGCAGCATTGAGTCGCGAGGCCCTCGCCGCCTTTGATCTTGAGGCCCGTACGGCGCTGCAGGCCGCCTACGGGGAAGGGTTCAAGAAGCCGTTGGCCGCCCCGGAGGAAGGCCCCACCGGGCTTCTTGCCGCGCTCGTGAAGTCCCTACATGAGGTTGCGGCTGCAATTGGCCAGTTAGCCGACGTCGAGAGCCGCACACTCCTTACCTTGGTTCGGACGCAGGTGTGCAGCCACCTAAGTCCTCGTGACCCCACTCTTGACCTGGCCTCGCTGTCTGAGCCCGTGACCACGAGCATAGAGGGCATGGTTGCTGAGGCCCTAGGGGCAAAGGTCACGGAGCTGGTGGAGGCGTTCCTCCAGGTCACTGCTACCGCAGCCGAAGAGGTGGAGACCAGTGATGATGCGCTTGGTGATGCCTGATCTGCTCCTGTCTAGAGAGAGAAGTGTGAGTGCCTCGGGAGAAGTAAGAACTTTGTTTGGATTTGAAAAACTTGGTATTGTTGTAATAGCTAGATGATTTACATGCTTGTTTCCTTTCATGTTTGCTTAGGTGCTCTGCGTCGGCAGGGCCCAACCCCGCGCATACCTCGATCGCCATTGAGCCCTCCGGGTGACCGGGGTTATCGTAATAACTAGACTCAAGGGATGAGGGGCTACGTGGCTAGTGAGCCCCCTGGGTCGCGATGCCTAGGGGTCCCCCTTGACGTTCAAGCGATCCCGTTTACGTTCTACGTCGGCAGGGCCCAACCCCACACATACCTCGATCGCCACTGAGCCCTCTGGGTGACTGGGGTTATCGTCATAACTAGACTCAAGGGATGAGGGGCTACGTGGCTAGTGAGGCCCCTGGGTCGCGATGCACAGGGGTCCCCTTTGATGTACGAACGGCTCTCATGAGGGAGAATAATCACCATACCTTGCTCACGAGCCTTCCCCTGGGATGGGGGCGCGAGGAGGCCAGGTGTCTAGGCACCTGGTAGGGTGGCATCTGTCAGGCTTGACCTGAGCATAGCCCCCGTGCCTAGCCCCCCTCGTGACACCCATCCAAGGAGTAGCTGTGAGCATCGTGAGCTGAAAAGCTCCCTGAGGTTGGTGCGACCACTGGGGGCCACCCTCAGTTGTTTATAACTAGCGCGGAGCATAGAGCTACAACACTTGCGCGGAGTGTGGGCATAACTGCGCCTCGGTCGTAGCGGCCAGCGCGGAGCTTGGTGCTTCCACTGGTTCGTGGGCATAACCGCTCCTCGGTTGGTTCTGTCAGCGCGGAGCATGGTACTTCCACTGGACCATGGGAGGGAGCCTCCCACCGGGAGAGACTCCGGGGCGTGTACAGCCCCGTCCTGACACGTGGCTTGCACGGTAGGACATCCAAGGTGTATATGGGCCCTCCTCAAGACGAGCTGAACGACTCTAAGGAAGTTCTCGTGAGCTTACGCATCACTCACGAGACCCTACCCTGAGGCGGGTTGTGCCTGAGTCTTCTTCTCAAAATGTGAAAAGAGAGGTGTTGTGTCGACCTGCACCGAGTGCATCTCCAGAGGGCATCGCATGAGAAGGCCGTAGCACCAGCGACCCCAGGAGGTGACGTCACGGGAATGGCTCGCGAGACAGAGCTCAGCCGCTGGATTTATCGACGCTGCAGGGACGGACCCGAGCACACACGTCGTGCCCAGTCTTCTCATGCAACGATCCAAAAGAAAAACAACCAGCGTGCAATTCCCGCGTGAGCGAGGCACCTGCCACGGGCCCCTACTTACCCATCCACGATTAGCCCATGCGAGAACAAGGCACCAAGGACCACGGGAGGTGACGTCACGGGAATGGCTCGCGAGACAGAGCTCAACCCTTGGGTTTATCGACGCTGCAGGGACGGACCCGAGCACAGACGTCGTGGCAGTCCTTAATCATGGGGCGGTCGTGAGTGGGCTCACAAGGTCTCATGACCTTAGTGGCGGTGAGAACGCCAAGCATGTAGATAATGCGAATGGAAAGAAGCAACTAGCCTTGATCATGCACAAAAAGGGAGACAACTGCGAGGGAATAGCCCCTAGCAGTCCGAGGATGATGCAGCCCGGAGGGCGCCCTTGATTGGATACCTGAAGTGTCACCTAATGCTTGTCGAAGAAGAGTTGGGGTAGCTGAAGATGCGAGCCATGTGGGTTGCTCCTGAAGATCGACGGGATCCTGAGACCCGGGGGCTCCGAAGGCTCTCAGTGGTTGCACGGGTCCGGTTCTTGCTCCGTCCGGACCACCTGCCACTGAGCCTCCTGAGCCCCCAAGGCCTGCTGCGCGAGATGCTGGAATGTGGGAGCTGCGTTGCGGAAGCCGAAGAGTGTGCGGACGTAGCTGCAGGGGAGGGCCCTCCTCTGGCCGACCGTCCTCGGTCAGAAGGGCTCCTGAGAGGTGGCTCGGCTGAGATCCGCGATGTCAATGCAGACGCGGAAGCGGTCACTCGGGCCGCGGGCAGGTGAGCTTGGGGTTGTGCGGTTACGCCCACCGCGGATGAGCCTTGCGTATTGAAGTTCCTCGGTAACATGGCCGATGAAGTCCTGAGCCCCCAGCGCTGAGCGGACCACGTTGGGCTCACAAAATGCGCATCAAGACACGCCTGCAGGTGGTGCCCGAACACCTCCCTCGAGACTCCGGTCAGTCCGCAGACACTCCAGAGGAGAGCCCCCGAGCCCGTCACGAGAGGGGTGTCGGGCGCGCCTCCCTATGGGAGGGTGGAGGGCGCCTCGTCAGCAGGTGCGAGTCTTGAGGCGGGGCCGTCAGGAGCCCCTGCGTCCTGAGGTCCGTTGATGGGCAGGTTCTTCTTCTTCTTGGGGGCGGTCTGCAGGGCGAGGACGGCTCCATCCACATCAGAGCATTCGACCGCCGCAGTCTGGTAGGCGCGCTCCACGGAACGCACCGCTTCCTTCTCGTCGGAGGTGATCGTGATGACTCCGCCACTCCCAGGCATCTTGAGGACGTTGTAGCCGTGATGGGTCGCCGCCATGAACTTGGCGAGGGTAGGATACCTAAGGATGGCATTGTACGGGAGGTGGATGTTGGCGATGTCGAAGTCAATGAGCTCGATGTGGTAGTTGTCGCGGTCACCAAAGGTGACGGGAAGGCGGACCTGCCCCATCGGGAGTGTGGAGCCATCCGTGACTCCATAGAACGGCTTGGTCGGGTGGAGCTGATCGTAGGGGACCTGGAGTGTCTCAAAGGTCTGGAAGGAGAGGACGTTGAGTCCTGCCCCACCGTCGATGAGGGTCTTGGTCATGAGGACGTTGCTGATGGTCGGGGTACAGAGCATTGGAAGAGTGCCTGGGGCCGCGGTGTACTTGAGCTGGTCCTTGGGATCGAATGCGATGACTTGCTTGGTCCACCTGAGGTTGCGCGCGGCGTCAGGCCTGGGAAGCGCCGCGTTCACCTCACGGGGGAACTACTTGAAGATGCGATGGGAAGCCGGAGCATGGGTTCCTCCCAAGATGCATGCAACTACATGCGGCTCCTGGAAGCCCCCTGCCCCATCTCCCTGGCGGTCGTCGTCATTCCTTCTTGGCGGTGGTGGCAACAGAGGCAGGCCTCCATTGCCCTGAGGGCGACCCTCACGAGGCTGGTCACGCCAGGGGGCGTCATGAGGCTGCTCCTGCCAGTGGTCTTCATGAGGCTGTTCGCGCCACCCTTGGCGCGAGTTCCTGCCATCCCAACGTCCTCCACCTCGGCCTCCTCCACGGCCGTAGCCGCGGTTGTCGCGCTCAGGACGCTGCCCGACGACCCCGCCACGCATTGCCCTGAGCTCTGGCAGTCGTTAGTGTTGTGGCTGTGGACATTCTGGAAGACGCTGTACGGTCGGTTGTCTCTGGGGAGGTCGTCGTAGCCGCAGCCACGCTTCACTTCTGGCTCCGCAGCCAGCTCGGCGGGTCCCTTGCGCTTTGCTTCTTTGGCCTTGGCCTTCTTGTCGTCCGCCTCCACCTCAGGCAGCTCCTGGAGGGAGAGGTGTCCTTCCTCCGCCATGGCGCACTTTGTCGCGAGCTTGAACATCTTGAGGGTTGTGCACAGGTCCTCGTGGATGGCGAGCTCCTCCCTCGTCCTGACGTCGCGGACGCCATCGGAGAACGCCGAGATGATGGCCTCGTCCGAGACCCTGGGGATCCGGAGGCGCATGGTGTTGAAGCGTTGTATGTACTTATGCTGGGTCTGTCCCGGCTGCTGCCTCACGCGGCGCAGATCCGCAGCCGCCGTGGCTTAGTCACGGGTGCCTTGGAAGTTGGCGACGAAATGCTCGCGAAGCTCTTCCTAGGAGGAGATGGATCCCACGGGGAGGTTCAGGAGCCAGGAGCGTGCGCCATCTTTGAGAGCCATGGGGAACCAGTTCGCCATGACCTGCTCGGTGCCGTTGGACACCTTGATGCTCAACTCATAGAGTTGGAGCAACTCCATGGGGTCGGTGGTGCCATCGTAGCACGGAGGCAGGTCCGGCTTGAACTTGTCGGGCCAGACGAGGCGCCGTAGCTCAAGAGCCGAGGCACGACATCCAGCCACGCTCATGATCGCAGGCGCCCCCTGCGCCTGTGGTGCTGGTTCTTGGGGCACTGGCGCCACCACCTCCTGGGGCGCGCGGTCCTAGCACTGTGGGCCAGGGGGACCGCGAGCCCCTGCCTGGGGATGCGGAATCACCTGGCAGCTCTCCTAGTCGCGCGCATGGGCTCTTCAGGGCGGCTCACGCCGCGGAGCCTCGCGCCAGACCTCCCGGGCGGTGCCGTAGAGTGGAGGCGGAGCCGGGACTCCGTGGCCTTCATTCACCGTCGGGGGCGATGGGGGACGGGAGGAGTGCATTGGTCCAGGTGCTTCCCCAGCGACGTTGACGAGCTCGGTGATGCGGTGGAGCCACTCTTCGTATAGGTCATCTATCGGGCGGTAGTGCAAGAGCTCCCGCGCCATTAGCAGCGCAGGCTACTGATAGACCGGCCCGCGGCGGACCAGTGAGGACGACGCCGCGGCCGGAGAGGGTGAGGGTGTCGCCGTGCGGCCATCGCGCCGCACGGACAGCGGCAGCGATGAGTCCTGCTGCTCGTGGACGGCCGGGTCAGTGGCGACATTTCCGCTTTTACTTTCTATTCTTATGAACACAAATACCAAAAATATAAACTATCATCTCTATCAGATCTCACTTTCATAAGTGACCGTAAAGGGATTGACAACCCCTTATCGCGTTGGCTGCGAAATTCTTATTTGTTTGTGCAGGTGCGAGGGACTCGCGTGTGGTCTCCTACTGGATTGATACCTTGGTTCTCAAAAACTGTGGGAAATACTTACGCTATTGTGCTGCATCTCCCTTTCCTCTTCGAGGGAATACAACGCAAGCTCGAGAAGTAGCAAGAAGAATTTCTGGCGCCGTTGCCGGGGAGGCTTACGCAAAAGTCATATACCAAGTACCTATCACAAACCCTTATCCTTCGCATTACATTTTTGCCTCTCGTTTTCCTCTCCCACACTTCACCCTTGCCGTTTTATTTGCCCTTCTTCTGTCGTGTGTTTATCGTTCGCTTGCTTCTTATTTGCTTGTGTGTGTTGGATTGCTTGCTTGTCACTATGGCTTAGAACAATACTAAATTGTGTGACTTCTCCAATACCAACAATAATGATTTTATTAGCACTCCGATTGCTCCTATTACCGATGCTGAATCTTGTGAGAACAATGCTGCTTTGTTGAATCTTGTCATGAAAGATCAATTCTCCGGCCTTCCTAGTGAAGATGCCGCTACCCATCTGAACAACTTTGTTGATTTGTGTGATACGCAAAAGAAAAGGGATACGGATAACGATATTGTTAAATTGAAGTTATTTCCGTTTTCACTTAGAGATCATGCTAAAACTTGGTTTTCCTCTTTTCCTAGAAATAGTATTGATTCGTGGAATAAGTGCAAAGATGCTTTTATCTCTAAGTATTTCCCTCCTGCTAAGATCATCTCTCTTAGAAACGATAGTATGAATTTTAAGCAACTAGATCATGAGGATGTTGCACAAGCTTGGGAGAGAATGAAATTAATGATACGTAATTGCCCTACACGTGGTTTGAATCTATGGATGATTATTCAGAACTTTTATGTTGGCTTGAATTTTGCTTCTAGAAATCTTATAGACTCGGCCGCAGGAGGCACTTTCATGGAAACTACCTTAGGAGAAGCTACCAAACTCCTAGATAATATTATGGTCTATTAGTCTCAATGGCACACCGAAAGATCTACTAGTAAAAAAGTGCATGCTATTGAAGAAATTAGTGTTTTGAGTGGAAAGATTGATGAACTTCTGAAATTATTTGCTGCTAAGAGTGCTTCTTCTGATCCTAATGATATGCCTTTGTCCACTTTGATTGAAAATAACAATGAATCTTTGGATGTGAATTTTGTTGGTAGGAATGATTTTGGTAACAATGCTTATAGAGGTAATTTTAATCCTAGGCCTTTTCCTAGTAATTCCTCTAATAATTATGGTAATTCCTACAACAACTCTTATGGAAAGATGTCTTCTGAATTTGAAACTAGTATTAAGGAGTTTATGATCTCGCAAACGAATTTCAGTACTATGCTTGAAGAGAAATTGCTTAAGGTTGATGAATTGGCTAGAAGTGTGGATAGAATTACTTTTGATGTTGATTCTTTTAAACTTAGATCTATCCCGCCTAAGCATGATATCAATGAGTCTCTCAAAGCCATAAAATTTTCCATTGATGAATGTAAAGAAAGAACCGCTAGGATGCCTGCTAAAAGAGAGAATTATATTAAAGCGTGTTCTTCTAGTTATCATGAAAATAAAGATGAAGATCTGAAAGTTACTGATGTGTCTCCTATTAGATCCTTGTTTTCTAGTATAAATCTTGATGAAGATAGGATTGGAGATGGTTCTGCTTTAAGGTGTCCCAATGATTCGGAGTTTTTAGATCTTGATGCTAAAACTATTAAAAGTGGGAGTGAAGAGATTAAAACTTTGCATAGTGATGAACCCACCACTTTGGATCTCAAGGGATTCAATTATGCCAATTGCTCTATGATTGATTGTATTTCCTTGTTGCAATCCGTACTAAATTCTCCGCATGCTTATAGTCAAAATAAAGCTTTCACAAACACATAGTTGATGCTTTGATGCAATCTAATGAAGAAAAACTTGAGTTGGAAGTTTCTATCCCTAGAAAGATTTATGATGAGTGGGAACCTACTATTAAAATAAAAATAAAAGATCATGAATGCTATGCTTTGTGTGATTTGGGTGCAAGTGTCTCCACTATCCAAAAAACTTTGTGTGATTTGCTAGGTTTCCATGAGCTTGATGATTGTTCTTTAAATTTGCATCTTGCGGATTCCACTATTAAGAAACCTATAGGAAGAATTAATGATGTTCTTATTGTTGCCAATAGGATTTATGTGCCCGTAGATTTCATTGTTCTTGATATAGATTGCAATCCTTCATGTCCTATTATTCTTGGTAGACCTTTCCTTAGAACGATTGGTGCAATTATTGATATGAAGGAAGGAAATATTAGATTCCAATTTCCATTAAGGAAAGGCATGGAACACTTTCCAATAAACAAAATCAAATTACCATATGAATCTATTATGAAAGCCACTTATGGATTTCCTTCCAAGGATGGCAATACCTAGATCTATCTTGTATCGTGCCTAGCTAGGGGCGTAAAACGATAGCGCTTGTTGGGAGGCAACCCAATTTTATGTTTTTTGTTTTTGCTGCTGTTAGGGAATAAATATTGCATCCAGCTTCTGTTTAGATGTGGTTTCATGTTTTGTTTAGCGTTTTTGCCAAGTAGAACCTTTGGGAAGACTTGTGTGAAGTTTATGTGATCTTGCTGTGAAAAACAGAATCGTTAGCGCTCGATAGAATGGTCATCAGATTTTACTGGAGCATGCTATTTAGTTGATTATTTTTGCTGATGATTAATAGAAAAATTCCTCACGTTTACCAACTTAGTTTGAATTATTTGGGGTTACAGGAGTATGCGAAACCTGCAGATTGCTACAGACTGTTCTGTTTTTGACAGATTCTGTTTTTCGTGTGTTGTTTGCTTATTTCAATGCATCTATGAGTAATATTGTGAAGTATGAACCATAGAGAAGTTGGAATACAGTAGGTTTAACACCAATATGAACAAAGAATGAATTAACTGCAGTACCTTTGAGTAGTGGTTTGCTTTCTTATAGTAACGGAGCTCATGAGAATTTTTGTCTAAGTTTTGAGTTGTGAAGTTTTCAAGTTTTGGTTATTGCTTTGATGGACTATGGAACAAAGAGTAGAAAAGGCCTAAGCTTGGGGAGGCCCATGGCACCCCAAGTAAAATTCAAGGACAACCAAAAGCCTAAGCTTGGGGATGCCCCTGGAAGGCATCCCCTCTTTCGTCTTCATCCATCGGTAACTATACTTGGAGCAATATTTTTATTCACCACATGATATGTGTTTTGCTTGGAGCGTCTTGTATAATTTGGGTCTTTGCTTTTTAGTTTGCCACAATTATTCTTGCTGGACACACCTATTTGAGAGAGTTAAATATGGCCTAGGAATTTATAGAACACTCTATGTGCTTCACTTATATCTTTTGAGTTGAATAGTTTTTGCTCTAGTGCTTCACTTATATCTTCTAGAGCACGGTGGTGATAATATTTTGAAGAAATTGTTGAACTCTCATGGTTCAGTTATATTCATTTGAGAGTACATTAAAACAGCATGGTAATGTGTGTAGGCTATAAAACTAGTCTTCACATGATAGACATCCAATATCAATGTAGTAAAAACTTTCACACTAAGTGCATTGAATATGATGAGATGTTGGATGCTTGATAATTGCTACGAGATATTAGGATAGTGATATTTGAGTCATGCTAGTGGATTTATTATGAAAATGAGAAATGCTTGTGTTAAGGTTAGTTTTTTAATAGCTTACCACATATGTCATGTGGTGTGTTAAGGTTAGTGATTCCCGTAGCATGCACGTATGGTGAACCGCTATGTGATGAAGTTAGAGCATGAGGTATTTGTAAAGTGCCAACCTTTGTGTGGAGGTCGGGGGCGCGTGATGGTTAACTCCTACCAACCTCCCCCCTAGGAGCATGCGTTGATTGCTTTGTTTTGATGACTTGTAAATTTTTGCAATAAGTATATGAGTTCTTATGACTAAGGTTGACTCCATGGATTATACGCACTGTCACCCTTCCACCATTGCTAGCCTCTCTTGTACCGCGCAACTTTCGCCGGTACCATAAACCCACTATGTATCCTTCCTCAAAACAGCCACCATATTATTCCTCAAAACAGCGACCATACCTACCTATCATGGCATTTCCATAGCCATTCCGAGATATATTGCCATGCAACTTTCCACCGTTTCGTTCATATGACACGCATGATATTGTCATATTGCCATGCATGATCATGTAGTTGACATCGTATTTGTGGCAAGGCCACCATGCATAATTTTTCATACATGTCACTCTTGTTTCATTGCAGATCCCGGTACATCATCGGAGGCATTCATATAGAGTCATACTTTGTTGTAGTATCAAGTTGTAATATCGAGTTGTAATGAAAGTGTGATGATCATCATTATTAGAGCATTGTCCCATGGGAGGAATGGCTAAATCAATAAAGCCCCTCCGCAAAAAAAGAAAAAAAAAGAAAAAAAAGGAAAGGCCAAAGAAAAAAGAAAGGCCCAAAAAAAGGAACAATTGCTGCTATCTTTTTTCCACACTTGTGCTTCAAAGTAGCACCATGTTCTTCATTGTAGAGAGTCTCATGCTTAGTCACTTTATATACTGGTGGGAATTTTCGTTATAGAACTTGGCTTGTATATTCCAATGATGGGCTTCCTCAAATGCCCTAGGTCTTCGTGAGCAAGCAAGTTGGATGCACACCCACTTGTTTCTTTTGTTGAGCTTTCATACATATTTAGCTCTAGTTCATCCGTTGCATGGCAATCCCTACTCACTCACATTGATATCTATTGATGGGCATCTCCATAGCCCGTTGATACGCCTAGTTGATGTGAGACTATCTCCCTCCTTTTTGTCTTCTCCACAACCACCTCTCTATTCCACCCATAGTGCTATGTCCATGGCTCATGCTCATGTATTGCATGAAAGTTGAAAGGTTTGAAAGAATAGAGTATGAAAACAAGTGCTTGGCTGAAATCGGGGTTGTGCATGATATGAATATTTTGTGTGATGAAGAGGGAGCATAGCTAGACTATATGCTTTTGTAGGGATAACTTTCTTTAGCCATAGTATTTTGAGAAGACATGATTGCTTTGTTAGTATGCTTGAAGTATTATTATTTCTTATGTCAATATAGACTTTTATCTTGAGTCTTTCAGATTTGAACTTTCATGCCACAATATAAGAGAATTACATTGAAAAACTATGTTGGTTAGCATTCCACATCAAAAATTCTGTTTTTATCATTTACCTACTCGAGGACGAGCAAGAATTAAGCTTGGGGATGCTTGATACGTCTCCAGCGTATCTATAATTTTTTTATTGTTCCATGCTATTATTTATGATGTCTTGGATGTTTAATGGGCTTTGTCATACACTTTTATATCATTTTTGGGACTAACCTACTAACCCAAAGGCCCAGTCTTGATTGCTGTTTTTTCCTGTTTCAGGGTTTTGCAGAAAAGGAATATCAAACGGAGTCCAAATGGAATGAAACCTTTGGGAGAGATATTTTTGGAGAAAATCACGCACGAGAGACTTGAGAGCCACGTCAGGGGAGCCACGAGGTGCCCACGAGGGTGGGGGCGCGCCCCCTGGCTCGTGGGCCCTTCGAGCGTCCCCCTGTGTCCTCCTTCCTCCTATATCAGTCTACGTACCCCGAAACCATCATCAACAGAGAGATAGCCCTAATTTCACCGCCGTAACCTTCTATTCCCGTGAGATCCCATCTTGGAGCGTGTTCTGGATCTCCGCCGGAGGGGGGATCCATCACGGAGTGCTTCTACATCATCATCATCGCCCTCACCATGAGTTGTGAGTAGTTTACCACAGACCTCGGGTCCATAGCTAGTATCTAGATGGCTTTATCTCTCTCTCTGGATCTCAATACAAAGTTCTCCTCGGTCTTCGAGGAGATCTATTTGATGTAATCTCTTTTTGCGGTGTGTTTGTCGAGATCCGATGAATTGTGAGTTTATGATCAAGATTATCTACAAGAAATATTTGGTTCTTTTCTGAACTCTTTATGTGTGCTCATAATATCCTTGCAAGTCTCTTTGAATTATCGGTTTGGTTTGGCCTACTAGATCTATAGTTCTTGCAATGGGAGAATTGCTTGGCTTTGGGTTCAATCTTGTGGTGTCCTTTCCCAGTGACAGTAGGGGCATCAAGGCATGTATTGTATTGTTGCCATCGAGGATAAAAAGGTGGTGTTTATATCATATTGCTTGAGTTTATCCCTCTACATAATGTCATCTTGCTTAAGGCGTTACTCTGTTCTTATGAACTCAATACACTAGATGCATGCTGGATAGCGGTCGATGTGTGGAGTAATAGTAGTAGATGCAGGCAGGAGTCGGTCTACTTGTCTCGGACGTGATGCCTATATACAATGATCATGCCTAGATAGTCTCATAATTATTCACTTTTCTATCAATTGCTCGATAGTAATTTGTTTACCCGCCGTAGAATATCGCTATCATGAGAGAAGCCACTAGAGAATACTATGGTCCCCGGGTCTATTCTCAACATATCAATCTACATCTACTTTACTTTTTCCGCTTTTACTTTCTGTTCTTATAAACAAAAATACCAAAAATATAAACTATCATCTCTATCAGATCTCACTTTCGTAAGTGACCGTAAAGGGATTGACAACCCCTTATCGTGTTCGCTGCGAAGTTCTTATTTGTTTGTGCAGGTGCGAGGGACTCGTGCATGGTCTCCTACTAGATTGATACCTTGGTTCTCAAAAACTGAGGGAAATACTTACGCTACTGTGTTGCATCTCCCTTTCCTCTTCGAGGGAATACAACGCAAGCTCGAGAAGTAGCAGCGAGCTCCTCCTTCATCTTGACATCCTGGACGCCATCAGAAAACACCGAAATGATGGCCTCGTCCGACATCTTTGGGATCTTGAGGCGAAGTTGGTGAAGCGCTATATATACTTGTGCAAGGTCTCGCCTGGTTGCTGTTTCACACGCCACAGGTCGCCTGCTGCTGGGGCTCGGTCGCGAGTGCCCTGGATGTTGGCGATGAAGCGCTTGCGCACTCGTCCCAGGAGGGGATTCATCCCGCTGGGAGGTTCTGGAGCCAAGAACGCACGCCATTCTTGAGGGCCATGGGGAACCAGTTTGCCATGACCTTGTTGTTGCTGCTCGCCGCCTTGATGCTTAGCTCGTAGAGCTGGAGGAACTCTACGGGGTCAGGAGTGGCGTTGTAGCGCGGGGGCAGATCCGGCTTGGACTTGCCAAGCCAAACGATGTTGCGCAGCTCCGGAGTGAAGGCATGGCAACCCGCCGCGCTCACAAGGGCCGATCGCATGGGAGGACCTTGATCTTGACGCTCACGCGCCACCGCCTCCAGCGGCGCGCGGTCTTGATGCGGTGGTGCTCGGAGCGCACGCGCTTCTTCTTGGGTCCGCTGCACCACCTGTCAGCTTGCTTCATCATGCGCTAGTGCCCTGAGTCGCGTTGGCAAGCCTTGCGCCTACGCTTGGGGTCTCCGCCACGTAGAGGAGAGGGAGGAGGCACGTCGTGAGCCACATCACCCGCCTGGAATGATGGGGGACACGGCGAACGGGACGGTGCATGGGTGTCTCCTGCGGCGTTGACGAGCTCAACGATGCATTCGAGCCAGTCGTCATATAGGTCGTCGGCCGGACAGTAACGCAGGAGCTCGCACGCCATGAGAAGCGCAGCCTACATGTTTGTCGGCCCGCGACGACCACGGGAAGAGATGCTGTGGCTGGAGTGGGTGATGGAGTTGCGGTGCGGCCGTCACACCGCACTGTCGGTGGCAGCGACGAATCCTGGTGTTCCCGAATGGCAGAGTCGATGGCGGCGTTAACCACCGGCGAGGCAGAGCGGCGAGGAGCGCCGTTGCCCACGGGTGCTGTCTGAGCGACACAAGCGGCCCGGTGCTTGGCACGGACACGGCGAGCGTCGGCCATTGGAGAGACGGAACAGAGATGGACCAGACGGTGGAGAAGAGGATTCGAAACGCCCCTACCTTGCGTGGAAAATGTCGGATTCGAGGCTCCGTAGACCCAAGCGAGGTTTGAACGTTGGGGCGTGTGCGAAGAACTCGATCTCCTCGGCTTACCAACTTGATGCTCCATGACCTAGCTCTACTCGTGGGAACATGGAAGAAGATGAACAAGGCAGTTTACCCAGGTCCGGGCCAGCTAGCGGTGTAATACTCTACTCCTGCTTTGTGGTGGATTAGCCTCACGAGGGGCTGAAGGTGAACTAGTAGAAAGGATGAACAACCTCGTGAGGTGTGTGGGTGAGGGTGGAGTCTGTCTGATCTCCGTGGATCTGATCCCCTCTTATGGTGGTGGCTATCCTATATTTATAGTGGCCTTGGTCCTCTTCCCCCAAAATGTAGGTGTGATGGGATCCCACAGTGGCCAAGTTTGAAAGGGGACAAGTAGTACATATTATCCTAACGAAAAGTGGTCTTCGCCTGCAAAGCTTCTGGCCGTGTTGCTGCGGTGGGCTCGGCGATGTCATCCGTTCTGCCGTGCATGCGGCCTTGGTCTCGTTGAACCAAAATGTAAACCTTTGCCAGATTCCGCGGGAACCCACGCCTTTCCTTGCCTCCTTAGAACCAAAGACGAAACTACCTTCTTTGCACCCGCTGGGTGCCCGCCTGGCGCCGGTCATCATGGCTTTCGTCATGGTGTCCTCGTGAGGCTGGGTACCTACATAGGCATGTCCAATCCTCGGGAGGCCGCCTGTTGCCTCGCGAGACTTGACCCCTCGCGAGGGTCTTGTTTTGGTGATCTCATAGATGGGCCATACCAGGCCGTCGAACAAGCCACGCCATGGGCCGCAGGTAGGCAAGTCTGGTTACCCTGGTTCCGAGAATGCCGAAAGCTTGGATGAATTTGATAACTTTATTACAAATCAATAAAAATTTAACAAATATGCGAGTGATCAACTAAAACGTAATGCTATCATGGTTGAACATTTGAGTGATTTGTTGTTTAGAATTGTTAATGATGTTAGAGAATTATCTAGACATTCATCCATGGTTCATACTCAGTTAGAACAAGTTTCTAAGTCACAAAATTATTTGCTTAATGAGATGAATAATAAAATAAAGGATCATGTTGTTAGAGTACTAACTAGAGGAGGTAAAATGACTCAAAATCCTCTATATCGTGAAGTTCATCCTAATATAATTGAGCTGGATTCTTAGAGAATTAATAATAGAACTTTGCATCACTACAAAGAAAAGTACTTCTGTGATAATACATGTTTGTCACAATAGGTTATGCTTTCTGTCATGCATGTACAACTGTGATGATTTTATGACAGAATCAAGATAGTCATACCTGTGCTGTCGTAGAAGTGTTCCATGACAATACTGAAATTATCATCACGGAAGTGTCCACTTCCATGACGATAAATGATGCACCATGGAAGTATTTTTGTCAAGGGTAACTGACACGTGTCATCCACCGTAACGGGTTGTTGTTAAGCTATCAGGTTCCATTTTTTCGATCCGATAACCCGCTAACAGCCCGGACCAATGGTGGTTTTTCCACGTGTAAATTTCTCATTTGAGAGAGGATCGACGTGTCAGCTCAGCGTTAGGATAGATGGCATCTATACAATGTACCAAACACATCTATGATATGTCGACACATGGCACGACCCAACAGTGGCCCATTTAAGGTAAAAAGACCGGCCCAGCCAAAGGCATGCATGATTTTGTCAGACACTAGTGGGCTGGCCCGTTACAACCTGCCATGTTTTGGGTCAAATTACGGCCCATATCAGAGCTGGCCCGTTAGTAGCCTGTCATGTTTTGGGCTAAATTACGACCCAATTCAGATTAGGCCCATTAACAAGCCACTGTTCTTTTGGACCATTGTAAGCCTAGTTTGAGTTTCGTCCTATTAAAGGCCCATTTAATAGTTCAACCTGATAATCGTTTCAGCCTGTTAGCGGCCCTTACTGCATCTGGGCCATTGTCGGCCCGAGATCACTTTCGGCCATTTAACAACCCGTGTTGCAACTTGGCTATTTCTTGTCTGAAGTAACTTTTGGCCTCTTAACGGCCTGCATTCTTTGTGGATAAATTCAGCCCAGCGTGCCTATCGGCATGTTAATGGCCCATGACACAGTTGGGCGTAACTACGGCACACGTTGAATTCGGCCTGCTTACAACCCATAATTTTATTGGGCCAACCAGGGCCCAAGATAAATTTTGGTCTGCTAACGGCTCGTAACTTATTGGGCCAAACATGGGCCTACATATATTTCGGCCTGTGTTGGCCTGTGAATTTTTCGGTTCAATGTAGCCCAATCTCGTTTTCAGCCTGTTAAAAGCCCATCGTATGTTCTGGCCCAACATGCTTGAATTTTACTCTTCCTTTTGAAGAAGCAAAACTACTTTACGTTTAGGCCTGCTAATGGCCCAAGATGATTGTGGGCCCTTGTTTCGGACCATATACAGTGAGTTACGAGCCGGCCTTACAAATCAACAACAATGAGCTCAGTTCAAGCTTTCGGCCTAAACTACAACAAATCGACTAAGAATAAACCTAGACTATACAATAAAGAAATTATGGGATATTACATCCATTGGACATCAAAATTCACCACCATTGATAATAAAGCGCAACCAAACCGCCGATTACATACACTGGGCATCAAAGGCCGCCACCAGTGCATATAAACGCGCCAACAAAAGAATATACAAAACCGAAAACACTTCAAAATAGTTCAAAAAACATTAGCCCTGCCCCGGAGGTGCACCACAAGCAGCAAAACAAGCTGATGAGACCACTTTTGTCTCAATGATATATCCTCAAACCCTAGCTGCGTAGCAAGAAAGCACGCACGACTATCCTCTGAGATCTTCGTTAGAGAATTGACTTCAAGTCGGACCTAAGCTTAACCAAGTCTTTTCTCTTTAAGTTGAGACTGGAGAAGTCGAACTCATTGAGGCAGAAACTTCACCGAGGGTGTCTCACAGCTGCTAGTGAGTAGCTTGAACTTACCGTCTTCATCAAGGCATGACCTTGAGGTCATCTCGCTCTCTTCAAGATGGTTTGGCTCACTATCTTCCCAAAATTTCTGCCTGGTATAAGAGATAAGACTAGGAAAGAGAAATAAGGAGACAAATAACAGGTTTCACAAATATATAAGCAAAGATGGTCAGTCTGCTGACAATTTCGTCCATTTTAAATAGGCAAATTTAGAGATATAATTTAAAATAGCACTAACGTAATATGGCAATGTCCGTATCATCGGCAAAATCAGTTAAGACAAAGCAGGGAATGAGATGATGCAGGCGAAGGCAGCTTCAGTACACCACTGGATTAGAGATCTTGAACACATGCATACATGCAGGGCTAAAGAAAATAAATGGATCTATTCATATTAATGTGGATGGTATGAATAGGGAACATGTTTTTACAACTATAATTTGAAACTGGTAGTTGTTGCAAACATCCAATCTGATGCAAACACCAAAGTAAACAACAATGGAGGAAATGACACCTATCCAAATCCATACTAGAACAAAGTTTGAAGGCTTGAGAAGGATCGACTTACATTACATGTTAACACGGGCTGAACAAAGCCCTTCTCCATGTCGATGGAAGGAGAATTCAAGAAATTCCCCAAAAACACTTCTTCATAAGCATTGCCTTTATTCTACATTTTGTAAAGAGTAAATATAGATCTAATAATGTTGGAATAAATAGATGATAATTAAGCTCAGATGCAGAGTGATGATACATAATCAAATATAGATCTAATAGTGTTGCAAGGCAAAAGATACTAACAAGAGGAATGTAGACCTCAACTTGTGTAGTGGCATCGACTTTATTCAAAATTTTGGTTAGAGTAAATGTAAATCTGGTAATTTGGAGAAATGGAGGGCAGGTTAGATAAGATGCCATTTTTGCTTTTCCATGTCTTACTATCTCCTCCATGTAGCCAAAAGTGGCTATATATAATAAGCCGATTATTGTTCTGCTTGTTGCACAATATTACCGAGGGCCATATTTGATCACAACATTATCATGCATCACCATGTATCCAGATCTAAGATGTCGCGTTACGAGATGAATGGCTCAGAGTTCAACCCCGTGATGCTATGTGGGAGTCGAGGAACACTCTTGTAGAGTACTCGCTCTTCATTGGGGACATCTACCCCATTGTGAAACATATGTCACCGTCCGCGCATGACACCGAAGGCCTGCCGTTCATGAAGCATGGTTGTGTCTTCAGTGCGCACCGCCAAATGAACAACATGATGGGACACACTATCCCTGATTTATGCCGCTTCAAATTGGATGAGTCTCCATCGTGTGGAACCGTACTAGAAAGCTGCAACAATGATTCCCGTTGCCCACCGCTATGCATTGTTCCATCTATAAAGAACACCTGGGACTGGAACCTGGAGGAGGATATGGAGCCCAGTGATAATGTGTAAGTGGAGTATGGTAAATTGTGGATGGTACCTCTGTAAATATATGTGGCGTAGTCATGCACAAATTATCACATGAAGTGGAGATGAACTTGTGTGGCATGTTGGCATTCGTCCTTTAGAACTTACTACTCCCTTCATTTACTTATACAAGGCCACTATGGAATATACATTTTGCATCTATATAAGGCCACCAACAGTAATCGAGTGAAGAATTGATGATATTTCCTCATACTAGCAACCTATTTAATACTTGCATCCATGCAGTATAATGACACTAGCTACTTCCTCCACTCGGTGTCCTTGCATGCATGTGGCATATTAATGATACCAATAAATGAAATGAAAAGTTTTATTGCAAAGTATGCATTAGATTTATCTTGCTCAAAATCTTCAAAGTGCATGTGCACTTTTGGGATGAAAAGAGCGACTGGCCTTCACAGCCATGCATGTGTTATTTTTTTTGTCTGCTAGTGCATGGTGCTATTCGTATACACACTAATTAGTTCGGTTCGAAAGAAATAGCTTCACGTGCATTTATTTTGGTTTTCCTAATTTTTAAAAAGCCATATCTTTCAAACCGCAGGTCGGAATTTAGTTTTGTCTTCACCGTTGGATTCTTCGCAACGAGATCTTTGAAACTAGACCCCACATGGGTATGTTTAGATGATATTTGTTATGCAAACTTTGATGCTATATGGTGCAACTTCAGTACTGCATTTTGCAACTTTAGTACTACATGGTGCAATTTTTTTCAAAACCAGTTTTTGGAGCTGGATGATCTAACTTCATATGAGGTTGCAACCTAGCAACCATGAAAACTTGATGTAACTAGTCTATTGCCCCGACCAACTATGTAATAGTCGATGTGCAACCCTTGTCCCTACTCGTGGATGTGTATTTTTTTTATAGTTGCCACACCCTACCCAACCTTCCCTACCAGTGATATGTGCAACTTAACATGTTGTTCGAGCCAACTTTCTATTACTCGATGTGTCTTCATAACCCACAAGTATATGTGGTCGCAACAGTTTTTGAGGGTAGAGTATTCAACCCAAACTTATTAATTCAACATAGGGGGAGCCAAAGAATATTCACGAGTATTAGCAGTTGAGTTGTCAATTCAACCACACCTGAAAGACTCAATATCTGCAGCAAAGTGTTTAGTAGCAAAGTAGTATGATAGTAGCAGTAACGGTGGCAATAGTAACAGTAGCAGTTTTGTAGTGATTCTAACAACACCAACAATGAAAGTAACTTACCAAAGATCAGTATGTGACGAACTCGTAGGCAATGGATCGGTGATGATAATTGTGTTGGATAATATTCATCATGTAGAATTTATAACCTAGAGCAACGAAGAACTGGCTCCAATTCATCAATGTAATGTAGGCATGTAATATGTATATAGTCATACGCGCTTATGGAAAAGAACTTGCATGACATATTTTGTCCTACCGTCTCGTGGCAGTGGGGTCCTGGTGGAAACTAAGGGATATTAAGGCCTCCTTTTAATAGAAAACCGGAACAAAGCATTAGCACCTAATGAATACATGAACTCCTCAAACTACGGCAATCACTAGAAAGAATTCCAATTATTGCCACCTTGGGGTATGTAGATCATAACACGTAATAGGTGCATATAACTTGCAAGATAGGATCAAGAACACATATATATTTGTGAAAACATAATAGATTCAGATCTGAAATCATGACAATCGGTCCCTAGTGAAGAGCATTAAGCATAACAACATCAATCTCAGAACATACTAGATACTAGGCATCAAGCCCTAAGAAAACTAACTCGATTACATGATAAATCTCATCCAACCCATCATCGTCCAACAAGCCTACGATGAAATTACTCACTCCCGGTGGTGAGCATCATGAAATTGGTGACGGTGGAAGGTTGATGATGATCACAGCGATGGATTCCACTCTCCGGAGCCCCGAATGAACTCTAGTTGAACCGTCTCGAGGAAGAACAGGAGGTTGCGGTGCCTCCGTATTGTAAAACACGATGAATCCTTCTCTCTATTTTTTTTCCTCCATGAGTAGGAATATATGGAGTTGGAGTTGGGGTTGGTAGAGGTCCAGGGGGCCCACAAGCCCAGGAGGCGTGTCTAGCAGGGGGTAGGCGCGCCGCTAGGGCTTGTGGCCTCTAGGTGGCCCTCCTCTAATATCTTTTTCCGCCAGTATTTTTTATATATTCGATAAATATTCCTCGTAAGTTTTCAAGTCAATTCGAGAACTTTGATTTCTGCACAAAAATAACACCATGGCAATTCTGCTGAAAACATAGGTTAATTCCATTCAAATCATGCAAATTAGAGTCCAAAACGAGGGAAAAAGAGGTTGGAGAAGTAGTTACGATGGAGACATATCAACTCCACCAAGCTTAACCCATTGCTTGTCCTCAAGCCATTCAATTGACAAACTAAAAGTGACAAAGAAAACTTTTACAAACTATGTTTGATCTTGTTGTTGCAAATATGTCTAGCCAATGTTCTTGTTTTCAACAAAGATTATGAACTAACCATACACTCTATAACATTTAGGTCTCACATTTACTCATATCAATGGCATAATCAACTAGCGAGCAATAATAATATATCTCGGATGACAACACCTTTTCAAAACAATCATGATACAATATGATATCATGGTATCTCGCTAGCCCTTTCTCAAACCGCAAAGGAGAAATTCAGAGCACCTCTGAAGATCAAGGACCAACTGGACATTGTAATTCACGACGAAAGAGATCCAGTCACACTCATACTCAACGTCAATTAAAAAGAAAGCATATAAATGACAGTGGTGCTCTCTAGCTGGTGCTTTATTGTGGAGACGATGACTCAACAATAAAAGTAAATAGATAGGCCCTTCGTAGAGGGAAGTAGGGATTTGGAGAGGTGCCAGAGCTCGAAATTTTAAACACGGATGAATATAATTTTGATAGATATGCTTTCATTATCAATGCAATGACCAAAAGTTTTCAATATCTTCCATGCTAAATACATTATAGGCGGTTACCAAACAGAATGGTAATGTTTCTTACTCCCCCTCCACCATCAATCACACTCCACGGCTAGCCGAATCCACGAGTACCGTCCATACCAACAACAGTCCCGGGGGAGTTTTGTTTAATTATTATATTTTGATTTTGGTTGTAGGACTAGGCATCCCAATTACCAGCCATTTTCTCACGAATGACAAGCGGATCACCACTCATCGTGAGAATAACCCACCTAGCATGGAAGATACTGACTGCCCCCAATCGCCACATGAGCGATTCAGGCATACAAAACAGATTATTATTTAGAGGTTTAGAGTATGGCACATGCAAATTTACTTGGAACGGCAGGTAAATACCGCATATAAGTAGATATGGTGGACTCACATGGAAGAACTTTGGGTTTATGGAAGTGAATGCTCAAGCAGTATTCCTGCTTAGTACAAGTGAATGCTAGCAAATAGATTGAGGTGCGACCAACTAAAAAGTGACAACGGTCATAAACATGCCTTGAGGTTAATCAACATTGAATGCAAGCATGAGTAGGATCTAAAACACCATGAACATAAATATCGTGGATGCTATGTTGATTTTGTTTCAACTACATGTGTGAACATGTGCCAAGTCAAGTCACTCAAAACATTCAAAGGAGGATACCATCCTATCATACCACATCATGACCATTTTAAATGCATGTTGGCACACAACATATACCATTATCAACTCCAAGCTAATTAAGCATGGCATGAGTAACTATAATCTCTAATTGTCATCGCAAACATGTTTCATTCATAATAGGCTGAATAAAGACCGGTGAGCTAATTAAATTTACAAAAACAAAATAGGTCGAGTTCGTACGAACTTTTCTTCACCTCAATCACTTCATAAAATTTTGTCGTTATTGCCTTTCACTTGCACGACCGAACGATGTGAATAGTAATAAGAGTGCACACGCATTGGACTAAGCTGGAATCTGCAAACAAATATTCAAAGGAGAAGACATATAGTAATATGGGCTCATTAATAGATCATCAATAATGCATTTGAGAGCCACTCAAAATTATCATCATGGTCTTCTCCAGACAACCCAAAGAAAAGAAAAAGAATTTCAGAGAAACACACTAAAATATTTTTGGAGTTTTTGTTTTTCTGAAGAATGCAAAAAATAGAATGAAAAAAACTATTTACATGGGAAATCTCCCAACAAGCAAAAGAAGCACGAGAAATCTTTTTGGGTTTTCTTTTTAATACTACAACTACTAGGAAAATAAAACAAGAAATAAAAGACAAAATGAAAAGGCATATATTTTTGGTTTTTCAAAGTTTTTCAAACACACGACAAGAAAGCGAGAAAAATAAACTAACAAGGATGATACAATGAAAAAGTATGAACACCGACAACTCAAATGAGTGTGTGAACATGAATGTAATGCCGGTGAGAAATACGTACTCCCCCAAGCTTAGGCTTTTTGCCTAAGTTGGTCTCATGGCCACAGCTAGTAGTAGCATTCTCCTGGAAACCGAGGAGGGTCCTGAGGGTCCCACCGGTTAGAGAGCTCATGTGTCTCCCACTGATAAATAGGCTCCTGATATGAATCAGGTGATGGTGCTGACTCAGCAACTGGGGATCGAG
The DNA here is from genome assembly GCA_902687465.1 of Secale cereale. Lineage (NCBI taxonomy): Eukaryota > Viridiplantae > Streptophyta > Magnoliopsida > Poales > Poaceae > Secale > Secale cereale. Next base: position 493,669,089 of record LR738714.1, on the reverse strand, counting down.
ACCGCTTCCAGTATTCATAAATGTCCTCGAGCATAATGATGTACCTGCTTGAATGAATATCAAACAAAGAAGGTGCAGGCAAAGTAATAATTTGACAAGTACCATCACTGAATACTAAGATGTAGAGGAGCCGCTTATCATCATCTTTGGCAGTAAAATCATGTGCTACCATACTGGCATAGTCTAAGTATTTAAAGGGTAACAACATCTGTTCCTCCTCATCGTGCCTAATAGGTATCTCAAAATGTTTAGCTAGGCGGGAGGATTGATACGTCTCCAACGTATCTACTTTTCCAAACCCTTTTGCCCTTGTTATGGACTCTAACTTGCATGATTTGAATAGAACTAACCCGGACTGACGCTGTTTTCAGCAGAATTGCCATGGTGTTGTTTTTGTGCACAAAGAAAAAGTTCTCAGAATGACCTGAAACTCCACGGAGATTTATTTTGGAAAATATAAAAAATATCTGCAAGAAGATCCATACCAGGGGGGCCACACCCTGTCCACGATGGTGGGGGGCGCGCCCCCCTGCCTCGTGGGCCCCCTGGTGCTCCACCGACGTATCCCCAGATCCTATATATTCACTTTCGGGGAGAAAAAAATCAGGGAAAAAGAATTATCGCATTTCACGAGACGGAGCCGCCGGCAAGCCCTAATCTCTCTCGGGAGGGCTCATCTGGAGTCCATTCGGGGCTCCGGAGAGTGGAGATCGTCGCCATCGTCATCATCAACCTTCCTCCATCACCAATTCTATGATGCTCACCGTCATGCATGAGTAATTCCATCGTAGGCATGCTAGACGGTGATGGGTTGGATGGGATCTATCATGTAATCGACTTAGTTTTGTTAGGGTTTGATCCCTAGTATCCACTATGTTCTGAGATTGATGTTGTTGGGTAACGTAGTATTTTAAAATTTTCCTACGATCACGCAAGATCTATCTACCAGATGCATAGCAACGAGAGGGAAGAGTGTGTCTACGTACCCTCGTAGACCGGAAGCGGAAGCGTCAAGTGACGCGGTTGATGTAGTCGAACTTCTTCGCGATTCAACCGATCAAGCACCGAACGTACGGCACCTCCGCGTTCAGCACACGTTCAGCTTGATGACGTCCCACGAGCTCTTGATCCAGTTGAGCTTCACGGGAGAGTTTCGTCAGCACGACGGCGTGGTGACTGATATGATGTATTCACCGGCGCATGGCTTCGCCTAAGCACCGCGACGGTATGACCGAGGTGTGTTTCTGTGGAGGGGGCACCGCACACGGCTGGAACAATTCAACTTGTGTGTCTTTGGGTGCCCCCCTGCCCCCGTATATCAAGGAGCAAGGGGGGAGGCCGGCCGGCCCTCCTATGGTGCGGCTAGGGGTGCAATCCTACTAGGAATAGGATTGCAATCCTATTCCTAGTAGGAACTACCAAAGAAGGAAGAGAGGGAAAGGAAAAGAAGGAGAGGTGGCGCCCCCCAATCCTAGTCCAACTAGGAACCCTAGGTGGGGTGCCGGCCAGCCCCTATAGGCTGCCTCTCTCTTTTCCATAAGGCCCACTATGGACCATCCCCCCTCGTAGAGGGGTTCCGGTAACCCCCTCCGGCAATCCCGTTAAATTCGAAACTTTTCCGGAACACTTCCGGTGTCCGAATATAGTCGTCCAATATATCAATCTTGCTATTCTTCTTGAAGTTCCCCTTCTTTCCCTAGCCCTTTTTCTTGAAACTAGTGGTCTTGTTAACCATCAACACTTGATGCTCCTTTTTGATTTCTACCTCCGCCGATTTCAGCATCGTGAAGGGCTCGGGAATTACTTTCGTCATCCCTTGCATATTATAGTTCATCACGAAGTTCTACTAACTTGGTGATAGTGTCTAGAGAACTTTGTCAATTACTATCTTATCTGGTATGTTACTTTTGTCATCGGTATGTTACTTGCCCGAGATTCGATCGTCGGTATCTCTATACCTAGTTCAATCTTGTTACTCGCAAGTCTCTTTACTCGTTCCGTAACACATCATCTCGTGACTAACTCATTAGTCTTTTGCTTGCAAAGCTTATTGTGATGTGTGTTACCGAGAGGGCCCAGAGATACCTCTCCGACACTCGGAGTGACAAATCCTAATCTTGATCTATGCCAACACCACGAATACTTTCGGAGACACCTGTAGAGCATCTTTATGACCACCTAGTTACGTTGTGACGTTTGATAGCACACAAGGTGTTCCTACGGTATTCGGGAGTTGCATAATCTCATAGTCATAGGAACATGTATAAGTCATGAAGAAAGCAATAGCAGTAAAACTAAACGATCATAGTGCTATGCTAACGGATGGGTCTTGTCCATCACATCATTCTCCTAATGATGTGATCCCGTTGATCAAATGACAACTCATGTCTATGGTTAGGAAACATAACCATCTTTGATCAATGAGCTAGTCTAGTAGAGGCATACTAGGGACACTCTGTTTTGTCTATGTATTCACACATGTACTAAGTTTCCGGTTAATACAATTCTAGCATGAATAATAAACATTTATCATGATATAAGGAAATATAAATAACAACTTTATTATTGCCTCTAGGGCATATTTCCTTCAGATGTTGCTATGAATTTTCTATGCTTAATGCTTGTCACTAGGGCCCGAGTGCCATGATTTCAAATCTGAACCTATTATGTGTTCATGAATATATGTGTGTTCTTGATCCTATCTTGCAAGTCTATAGTCACCTACTATGTGTTATGATCCGGTAACCCCGAAGTGACAGTAATCGGGACCACTCCCGGTGATGACCATAGTTTGAGGAGTTCATGTATTCACTATGTGTTAATGCTTTGGTCCGGTACACTATTAAAAGGAGGCCTTAATATCCCTTAGTTTCCAATAGGACCCCGCTGCCACAGGAGAGTAGGACAAAAGATGTCATGCAAGTTCTTTTCCATAAGCATGTATGACTATATTCGGAATACATGCCTACATTGCATTGATGAACTGGAGCTAGTTTTGTGTCACCCTAGGTTATAACTTCTACATGATGAATTGCATCTGACATAATTTCCCATCACCGATCCAATGCCTACGAGCTTTTCTTATATTGCTTGTTGCTTATTTACTTTCCCGTTGCTACTATTATAAAAACTACAAAGACACTATCGTTATTTTTATTACCGCTACCGCCACTATCATATTACTTTGCTACTAAACTATCTTGCCGCAGATACTAAGTTTCAAGGTGTGGTTGAATTGACAACTCAGCTGCTAATAATTAAGAGTATTCTTTGGCTCCCCTTGTGTCGAATCAACAAATTTGGGTTGAATACTTTAGCCTCGAAAACTGTTGCGATCCCCTACACTTGTGGGTTATCAAGACTATTTTCTGGCGCCGTTGCCGGGGAGCATAGCTCTATTATTTAAGTCACTTGGGATTTATATCTGTTGATCACTATGAAGAACTTGAAGGACTCAAAAACCAAGATCTTACCCTCAACTACGAGGGGAGGTAAGTAACTGCCATCTAGCTCTGCACTGGATTCTCCTTCTGTTATGAGTAAACTAGCGACACCTACTCCTGCTATTGAATCTGATATGTCATATGTTCTTGATGATGCCACTTCTGCTATGTATGATGAAACTACATCTATGCCTGATATTGTGCCACTAGGTGAATTTCTAAATGAACAAATTGCTAAGGTTAGGGAGAATGCAAATATTGAAACTGATGATATTTATGAAAGTGATGATGAAGCTTCTCCCAATAGATATGAATTGCCTGTTGTTCCTGAGGGTTATGTTATGGATGAAGAAACTGCTAGAGACTTTCTTGCTTGCAACGATAGATATGATCTTAAGAAATTATTAGCTAAGATGAAAGAAAAGTTCATGAATGCTAGAATGAAACATGACCCTGCTTTCACTACTTCACCTATCTGTGTTACCGATAAGGATTATGACCTCTCCGTTGATCCTGAGTTAATTACTTTGGTCGAAACTAATCCTTTTCATGGCTATGAATCTGAAACTTTTGTGGCACATCTTACTAAGTTGAATGATATGGCCACCCTGTTTACCAACGATGAAAAGATTCGTTACTACTTTATCCTTAAGTTGTTTCCTTTCTCGTTAAAGGGTGATGCTAAGACCTGGTTTAATTCCCTTGATCATGGTTGTGTGCGTCGTCCCCAGGATATGATGTATAACTTCTCTGCTAAATAATTTCCCGCTCATAAGAAACAAGTTGCCTTATGGGAAATATATAACTTTGTGCAAATTAAAGAAGAGAGTCTCCCACAAGCTTGGGGGAGGCTTCTCCAATTACTTAATGCTTTGCCTGATCATCCTCTTGAGATGCATGATATACTTGATGTCTTTTATAATGGACTAACTGATGCTTCCAGAGACCACGTGGATAGTTGTGCTGGTTGTGTTTTCAGGGAAAGAACAGTTGAACAAGTTGAACTACTATTGAATAATATGCTGGCCAATGAAAATAATTGGACACTTCCTGAACTAGCCCCTAAGCCAACTCCGAACAAAAGAGGTTTTCTATTTCTCAGTCCTGAAGATATGCAAGAGGCAAAGAAATCTATGAAAGAAAAAAGTATTAAAGCTGAAGATGTTAAGAATTTACCACCTATTGTAGAAACATGGTCTTGATAACCCGACACAGGTAGTAAAGGTAAATTCTCTTTATAGATTTGATGAAGGTGATATTCCTCGTTACAAGTCTGCTAGCCAATGCTTTGATGAGTTTGACAATTTTATTGTGAAACAAGAAAACTTCAATACTTATGTTCGTAGACAATTGCAACACAATGCTTATATGATTGAACGCTTGAGTGATTATCTGTCTAGAGCTAAAGGTGAACTGAAACTTATTAGTATGCATGCTTCCATGGTCATCACTCAAGTAGAACAAGTACTTAAGGCTCAGAATGATTTTCTCAGTGAATTAAATAGTAAGAATAATGATAATGCCATTACAGTTCTGACTAGAGGTGGTAGAATGACTAAGGAACATCTGTATCCTGAAGGCCACCCGAAGAGAATTGAGCAATATTCTCAGAGAGCTAATTTAGATGCACCTAGTTCTTCTAAGAAGAAGAAAAAGAAAAATGATAGGACTTTGCATGGTTCTAGTGAACCTGTTGCTGACACACCTGAGAATCCCAATGATACATCTGTTTCTGATGCTGAGACACAATCTAGTAATGAACATGAACCTAGTGATAATATTAATGATGATGTTCATGATGATGCTCAACCTAGCAATGGTAATGATGTAGAGATTGAACCTGTTGTTGATCTTGATAACCCACAATCAAAGAATCAACGTTATGATAAGAGACTTTGTTGCTAGGAAGCACGGTAGGGAAAGAGAACCATAGGTTCAGAAACCCATTCCTTTTCCTCCGAAACCATCCAAGAAAAAGGATGATGAGGATTTTGAGCGCTTTGCTGAAATGATTAGACATATGTTTTGCGTATGCGTTTGACTGATGTGCTTAAAACCAATCCTTATGCTAAGTATATGAAAGATATTATGACCAACAAAAGAAAGATACCTGAAGTAGAAATTTCTGCCATGCTTGCCAATTACACTTTTAAGGGTGGAATGCCTAAGAAATTAGGAGATCCAGGAGTACCTACTATACCTTGCTCCATTAGGAAAAACTATGTTAAAACTGCTTTGTGTGATCTTGGAGCCGGTGTTAGTGTTATGCCTCTCTCATTATATCGTAGACTTGACTTGAGTAAGTTGACACCTACTGAAATATCTTTGCAAATGGCTGATAAATCAACTGCTATACCTACGGTATTTGTGAGGATGTGCCTGTTGTAGTTGCAAATGTTACTATTCTAACGGACTTTGTTATACTTGATATTCCCGAGGATGATAGTATGTCTATTATTCTTGGAAGACCCTTTTTGAATACTGCAGGGGCTGTTATTGATTGCAACAAAGGCAATGTCACTTTTCATGTCAATGGTAATTAGCATATGGTTCACTTTCAGAGGAAACAACCTCAGGCCCACAGTATCAATTATATTGGAAAAATTTCAACTATCACTATTGGAGGTTTTGAGTTTCCTATTCCTACTATCAAGAAGTTGTATGACATCCTTATTGTTGTGGACATACATATCCCCATTGAGGTAACCTAGTGTTATTCAAAAATTCTCCGGTTTCATGTTACTCGGAAAGAGTTTATTAACAAGACCTGATCAACCTTGTTAATGGATTCCTTTTGATGAGCATGGGATAGGTGAATCTAGATAGCACAAACCTTCTGTACCCTCTTTTTACTTTCTGTTAATTAGGATAAATAAAAGAAAAATAGCATTTTTTGTCTGTTTCCAGACTTATCCATGCAATAAAAAAATCCCGAAAATAAAAGTTCTCCAAATGCCATGAAAATGAAATATGATTTTTTCTAGAATATTTGAGAAAATATGGCACAGAACACACAGCGAGGGGAGCCAACACCTGGCCACGAGGGTCCAGGGCGCGCCCCCTGCCTCGTGGGCCCCACGTGGCCCCCCTCCACTTATTCCTGTACCCATGCTCTTCTTCTTCCTCCCAAAAAATCACCTACCAGCTCAAACTTGAGTTCTAGCTCATCTTGCTGCCATTTTCGATCTCCTTGCTCAAAGCACCATTCACCAAACTGTTTGGGGAGATTGTTCCTTGGTATGTGACTCCTCCATTGGTCCAATTAGTTTTTGTTATAGTGCTTTATTTATTGCAAATTTATGCTGTTGTGGTGACCTTGTTCTTGAGCTTGCATGTCAAATTTTCTTGGTCCCAAGTAGTTCTAATGCATGATATAGTCTGTAGGCACTTATAGGAGTTGTTGCTTTCAATCTTGTTGAGTTTAGTTAACTTTTATTGTGAGTTACTAAAAATTTCAGAAAATTTCAGAAAAATGCATAGGAAAAGCTTTCAAGGTGATTCTTCAAGGAAGCAAGAACCGAGGCTCGCGTTCCGGGAGCCGGACGATGAACTACCGAGGGATGCTGACGTACGGCCTTGTGAATGGCCGTCAGATGACTTTATGGATCAGGCTGGCATCAAGGATGAATTTTACGCATACGTGCGCAACGCTGACCTCGAGGGCTTCATACAAGATAAATGCACTCAATACCGTGGCTTAACTGATAGCTTTGTGAGAAGGTTTAAATTTTCATCTTCACATAATTCTCACACTGTCCTGTTTGACCTTTATGATAAATACTATATCATGGACTTAGAGGATTTTAATGATGCTTGTAAGCTCCCTCAGTGGGTCAGTATGGGTGATCCTCGCAAATCTGAATTTAGAGATTTCCTTACTAGTATCACTATTGGGGAATCTAGAGAAATCACACAGGCTACCATAGGGAGCATTCATTTTCCTGCTATTCATTACTTTGCTCGCTTTATCGGTAGATGCATAAACGGTAAGGATGAGGCTTGCCACATGTGTGTTCATGATCTTAGTGTTCTCAGGAGTGTAGTACTTGGTGATAGACAATATAACTTGGGAGCCATTGTTGCACATAGGCTACGTCATAATGGTTTGCATGGAGATTTATTTGGTGGGATTTATGCCACTCGCATAGCTCGTCGTCTTGGTGTGCCTATGCACGAGAATGATGAACCTTTACCTACTGCTTATTTAGATTGCCATGCTATGACTAGTCACCAGTTTATAGAGTGGGATGATCAAACCCTCAAATATTGACTAATATTTAACAGGCAGCATGTCATCCCTATTATTCTTCCTGCCCCCACTTTGTTTAAATTTCAGGCAAAATGGATATACACTATAATTATGGAGGAGGCAAATGATTATTATAAGATGACGGAGGCAGTCCGCCTTCGAGCTACAGCTCAACATGCGGTGGCTGCTGCATCTCAGTACAACCTCAACTACGACTTTGGATATCCGGCAGGCCAATACTGGCCATAGACCAACTTAGGCTAAAAGCCTAAGCTTGGGGGAGTACGTGTTTCTCACCGACTTTACATTCATGTTCACACACTTATTCTACTTGTCGGTGCTCACACTCTTTCACTGTACCATCCATGCTTAGTTTCAATTTCTTTTTCTTAGTCTTTTTCTTGTGTGCTAGAAAAACCCAGAAAAACAAAAAAAAAATTAGTTGTAGCTTCTAGCTAGTTTACTTTCTTTGCTTGTAGTACTAGTTAAAATGAAAACCCAAAAAGATTTCTCGTTCTTCTTTTGCTTGTTGCTAGCTTTCCCATGTAAATAGTTTCTTTTCTTTTCTTTGGGGGATAAGAGTAGAAGACCATGATTAAAATGCTTAGTGGATCTCATATGCTTTGTTGTTGATTTAATCTTGAGCCACATTACCTTGTCTTCTCTCTTCAATTAAATGCTTGCAGATTCCAACTTAGTCCAATGCACGTGCACTATTATTATTATCCACACCGTTCGGTAGTGCGAGTGAAAGGCAATAAGGATGATATATGATGAACTAATTGAGATGAGAAAAGCTGGTATGAACTTGACCTCTCTTGTTTTTTGTAAATATGATAGTTCATCGTTCCTGATTCAGCTTGTTATGAATGAAACATGCTTGCAATGACAATTAGAGATCATAGCTGCTTATACCATGCTTAAATAGCTGAGAGTTTATAATGGTCTACCTTGCATGCCAACATGATATTAAAATGGTTGTGATGTGGTATGATGGGGTGGTATCCTCCTTTGAACGATTTAAGTGCTATGACTTGGCACATGTTCACACATGTAGTCGAAACAAATCAACATAGCCTCCACGATATTTATGTTGATGGTGATTTATATCCTACTCATGCTTGCATTCATTATTGATTAATTTTAATGCATGTTCATGACCGTTGTTGCTCTCTAGTTGGTCGCTTCCCAGTCTCTTTCTAGCCTTCACCTATACTAAGCGGGAATACTGCATGTGCATCCACTTCCATAAACCTCAAAGTTGTTCCATATGAGTCCACCATACCTTCCTATATGTGGTATTTACCTGCCATTCCAACTGAATTTGTATGTGCCAAACTCTAAACCTTCAAATGAAATTCTGTTTTGTATGCTCGAACAGCTCATGTATCAACTAGGGTTGTCTATATCTTCCATGCTAGGTGGGTTATTCTCGCGATGAGTGGACTCCGCTCATCATTCATGAGAAAATGGCTGGTAATCGGGATGCCCAGTCCCATGCTCAAATCATAATAATTAAACAAAACTCCCCCATGGTTGTTGCTGGTTTGGACGGTACCCGTTGTTTCGGGCAAGCCGTGGAGTATGCTTGTTGGTGGTTGGGGGAGTATAAACTTTACCATTCTGTTTGGGATCCGCCTATAATGTGCGTAGCATGGGAGATATCGAGATTCTTGGTTATTATGTTGACAGTGAAAGTATACCGCTCAAAATGTTATTCATCTCTATTTAAAAGTCGAGCTCTCGCACATCTACAAATGCTTGCTTGCCTCTGCGAAGGGCCTATCTATTTATTTTTATGCATAGTCATCATCCTCTTATCAAAGAGCACCAGTAGAAGAGCACCTCTGTCATTGCATGTATTACTATTAATTTGCATTGAGTATGGTGAGGACTGGATCTCTTTTACCATGAATTACAATGTCTAGTCAGTCCTTGATCTTTAAAGGTGCTCTGCATTTACGTTTTGCGGTCTCAGAAAGGGCTGGCGAGATACCATCTTGTTATATCATATCATGATTGTTTTGAGAAAGTGTTGTCATCCGAGGTTTATTATTATTGCTCGCTAGTTGATTATGCCATTAATGTGAGTAGTCTTGAGGCCTGAAAGTTATTGTGAATGTGGTTAGTTCATGATCTTGTTGAAAAGTTGAATGATGGCTTACATATTTACAACAACAAGAGCAAACAGAGTTTGTCAAAGTTTTTCTTTATCACTTTTAGTTTATCAACTGAATTGTTTGAGGACAAGCAAAGGTTTAAGCTTGGGGGAGTTGATACGTCTCCAACGTATCTACTTTTCCAAACCCTTTTTCCCTTGTTATGGACTCTAACTTGCATGATTTGAATGGAACGAACCCGGACTGACGCTGTTTTCAGCAGAATTTCCATGGTGTTGTTTTTGTGCAGAAATAAAAAGTTCTCGGAATGACCTGAAACTCCATGGAGATTTATTTTGGAAAATATAAAAAATATCTGCAAGAAGATCCATACCAGGGGGCCCACACCCTGTCCACGAGGGTGGGGGGCATGCCCCCCTGCCTCGTGGGCCCCCTGGTGCTCCACCGACATATCCCAAGATCCTATATATTCACTTTTGGGGAGAAAACAATCAGGCAAAAAGAATTATCTCATTTCACGAGATGGAGCCGCCGGCAAGCCCTAATCTCTCTCGGGAGGGCTGATCTGGAGTCCGTTCGGGGCTCCGGAGAGTGGAGATCGTCGCCATCATCATCATCAACCTTCCTCCATCACCAATTCCATGATGCTCACCCCCGTGCATGAGTAATTCCATCGTAGGCTTGGTGGACAGTGATGGGTTGGATGGGATCTATCATGTAATCGAGTTAGTTTTGTTAGGGTTCGATCCCTAGTATCCACTATGTTCTGAGATTAATGTTGCTATGACTTTGCTATGCTTAATTCTTGTCATTAGGGCCTGAGTGCCATGATTTTAGATCTGAACCTTTTATGTTTTCATGAATATATGAGTGTTCTTGATCCTATCTTGCAAGTCTATAGTCACCTACTATGTGTTATGATCCGGCAACCCCGAAGTGACAATAATCGGGACCACTCCCGGTAATGACCATAGTTTCAGGAGTTCATGTATTCACTATGTGTTAATGCTTTGGTTCGGTACTCTATTAAAAGGAGGCCTTAATATCCCTTAGTTTCCAATAGGACCCCGCTGCCACGGGAGGGTAGGAAAAAAGATGTCATGCAAGTTCTTTTTCATAAGCATGTATGACTATATTCGGAATACATGCCTACATTGCATTGATGAACTGGAGCTAGTTTTGTGTCACCCTAGGTTATAACTTCTACATGATGAATTGCATCTGACATAGTTTCCCATCACCGATCCAATGCCTACGAGCTTTTCCTATATTGCTTGTTGCTTATTAACTTTTCCGTTGCTACTATTACAAAAGCTTCAAAAACACTATCGTTACTTTTATTGCCACTACCACCACTATCATATTACTTTGCTACTAAACTATCTTGCTGCAGATACTAAGTTTCCATGTGTGGTTGAATTGACATCTCAGTTTCTAATACTTAAGAGTATTCTTTGGCTCCCCTTGTGTCGAATCAACAAATTTGGGTTGAATACTTTACCCTCGAAAACTGTTGCGATCCCCTACACTTGTGGGTTATCAGGCATACACTTCGCCAAAGATACTAATGTTCGAACATTTTGTGTTTAACCGCCAAGCAAAAATAGTGCCCAAACTAAAAGTTCTATCAGCATATAGGGCAGAGCGCAAAATAGCGAGGTCAGGAGCACTGAGGCCTCCACTCTTCCCACGATCAATCGAACATCTCCAGGCAAATAATGAGTAATAGCGTAAAACAAGCAAATGTAAGCTAGCCACTCTCGCTTCCAAGACCCCTCTCCCTCCCCCCACAGTATTTTCAGAAATAAAAGTCATCAACATCCCTAGGACATGGCTCACTGATGCCATAGTCATAAGGTATTTTGCAAACCTCGCAAAAATCACAAAGTGTCATTCGCTTAGGCACATAATATAAATGGAATTCGACCATGGGAGGATCCTTCCTAGAATGAAAGTGAAAATTTTAAACGAAGGTATTAGTGAGTAGGAGGTATTGGTCACACTGATCTCAGAGGAAGGAGATGAGGTCGGCATTTTCCGCTAAATAATAGAAATCTTCATAAATTCCTACCCCCCCCCCGCGCAAGAATATATCACTTGGCCATTCGCACGTCCGGACCTCCGTCGCATGCAGGAGATTGTACTTGGGCTTCTCCACTGGAGTATCCTCTGAATTTTCTTCTTTGTTACGGCTTGATGAGGCCCTTAACCCCATTCGCATTGTTTTCTTTTCCTCTAAAAATTTCTGAATTTTTTAGTGACTCAAAATAAAAGTGAACAGAACTCAACAAAAGTGATAGCAACAACTCCTACAAATGTCTAGAGGATAAATAATGCAACAAAACTACTTTGGACCATACAAATTTGACATGCAAGCTCAAGAACATGGTCACCAAAGCAAAAATATTTTGCAATATATAAAGCACTAGAACAAAAACTAATTGGACCATTGGAGGAGTCACATACCGATGAACAATCTCCCAAAACAGTTTTGGAAATGGAGCAATGAGCAAGGAGATCGAATGTCAGCAAGATAAGCAAGAACACAGGTTTGAGCGATGGGATGATTTTTTTTGGAGGAAGATGAAGTGGATGGGTGCTGGAACAAGTGAGAGGGATCCACAAGCCACCTAGGCACGCCCAGGGGGTGGGCGCACCCTGTGGGCTTGTGGCCCATTGGTGCACCCCCTGAGGTGTGTGCAGTGCCAAATATTCATAAATATTCTATAAAAAAGCATACTAACTTTTCAGGGCATTTGGAGAACTTTTATTTTCTGATCATTTTTTATTGCACGGAGAATTCAGAAAATAGAAAAATAATAGTATCTCTAATTTATTAATTCAAAGTAACAAAAAGTAAAAGGTGGGTACAGAAAGTTGTGTTTACTAAATTCATCCATCTCATTCCCGTCAAAAGGAATCCATTGATAAGGTTGATCAAGTCTTAACAAACTTCTTCCAAATGACAGGAAACTAGAGAATCTTCGTATAACACTAGGTTACCTCAACGGGGATATGCATGTCCACAACGATTAGAATATCATATCTCTTTTTGACGGTAACAATAGGGAACTCAAAACCTCCAATAGCAATTGTTGAAATTTTTCCAATAGAATTGATGCTATTCACTTGAGGTTGTTCCTCTGGAAAGTGTATCGTATGCTCATTACCATTGACATGAAAACTGAAATTGCCTTTATTGCAATCAATAACAGCCCCTGTAGTATTCAAAAAGGGTCTATGAAGGATGATCGACATAATGTCGTCCTCGGGTATATCAAGAATAACAAAGTCCCTTAAGATAGTTATGTTTGCAACTATGACAGGCACACTCTCACAAATACCGATGGGTGTAGGAGTTAATTTATAGGCCATTTGCTAGGAGATTTCAGTTGGTGTCAACTTATTCAAATCAAGTCTTCGATACAAAGAGAAAGGCATAACACTAAGACCTTCTCCTAAATCACATAAAGTAGTTTCTGCTCGACATCCTTTCAGACGTGAAATTTGTGCTCGACGCACCTCCTCGGAATTCTAGGCATGTCCTTCGGTGTCCATGCAAAGATATCCTGATTCTCCCGGAGGAAGTCGATGAGCTAGCCTTCCTATCTGTTGTCGATGCGGGTGCCCATGACAACGTACTTGCTGCAGCTGGGATCTTTTGGGTTCAGCTTGACCTTCTTGGTCTCCTTGGACGGCTGGAATGAAGCCTCTCTGGCCTACTTCTTGGCCGAAGCCGGCACGTCCGGCGTCCCATTGGCCAACGCGACGATCCGGTCGAGCTCGCGCCGCTCCTCCGCTATGACAAGCAACTCGGCCAGTTTGGCGCCGGCATGAGCGCACTCCAGTGACTTGCGATAGTCACTGGCGACGGTGATGAGGTCCTTGGGACCCAACATTGTCATCTTTAAGTAGGCATAGTGGGGGACCACCATGAACTTGGCAAGTGCAGGTTGGCCCAGCAGCACGTGGTACGCACTCGTCAGGTTCACCACATCGAACAAGATGGGTTCGTGTCGGAAATGCTCGCTTGTGCCGAAGAGGACGTCGAGCTGAATCCGGTCGATGGGGGAGCAGGAGGAGACTAGACACGATGTCGTGGAACATCGTCCGGGTTGGCTCCAGGTCCTTGGCCTCGAGGCCGACCTTGGTCATGGTGTCGCGGTAGAGGATGTTGATGCTACTACCGCCATCGATGAGGACCCAGGAGAACTTGCAGGTGCGCCGTATTGTGACTATGGTGGGGTCGAGGACGAAGGTGTAGCCACTCGGGTTTGGCATGGCGGCCAGGTGGTCATCGCACCTCCAGCTGATCGGGCACTCCAACCAGTGCATGTACTCCGGTTTGGACGGGACAACGGTGTTCACCTCCCATCAGAGTAGGCGCTCGATGCGCTTGTCATCGCCGAGGCTGGTGAAGACGACATAGCTCGCATTATGGTTGGGGAAGATGTCATCGCTCATTGTGCCATTTACCGGGGGCGGGGAGGAGGCGGCGGAGCTAGCTGCCCCACGCCCGGAGCCGGAGCTGGGGTGGCGGGATGTCACCCCTCATGATGCGCTTGGTGATGGCGCATTGCCGGAGCGTGTGCGTGGACGACTTTGCGCCGCTGTGGTGCTTGCAGGGGGCATTGAGCTTCTGCTCGAAGCTCGTGTTGGGTTGCCAAGCGGTCTTGCCGGTGCGCTGACGCCGGCTGCCACCTTGCCCAGCGGGCGGTGCTTACTAACTCATGGTGACTTGGCGGTTATCATAGCGGGGAGCCGGCTGCTCTCCCCTATGCTTGTTGTTCTGCTGGCGGTTTTGCTAGTGGCTTTTCTCTCCCGCCGGCTTGGGAGTCGATGCCAATATCACTTTGCTGGTGGCATCCAACTCGACATGGACCTTCATGGATGAGTCGGCATTGTCGTACTTGTCCGCCGTCTCCATGAGCTTGGCCAGGGTGGTATGCTCCGTACGCAGGAGCTTGTGCTTGAGCAAGATGCCATCCCGGCACCCGCTGGTGAAGTACTCGATGGCCTGGACTTCGTGGACCCCTCACAGCTATTCTGGAGCTCGGTCCAGCAAGCGAGGTACTGGCGAGCGGTCGCATCCGCCCCTGAACACACATGGCAAGATGGCTGGGCCGACCCGTGCTTGTAGGTGCCGGTGAAGTTGTGGATGAATGCTTGCTCGAAATCAACCCACGCGTTGATGTTGCCGGTTGGCGGGTTGTTCAACCACGTGCGGGCTGACCCTTGGAGCATGAGCGGAGCGTAGCTTACGGCGAGGCGGCGGTTGCCGCCCGCGATGCCTATCACGATGGTGTAGTCGATGAGCTAGTCTTCTGGCTTGACGGTGCCGTTGTATTTGGGTGTTTTGTGGGGGGAGCATTAACCCTTTGTGGAAGGTCTCACCCCGGATGCGCGGGGCGAAATGAGCCGGCCCGACCACGTTGTCTTCTTCGAGCTCGAGGGAGAGGGCGAGCTAGTCGAGACGGTGGCGGGCATCGGTTTCGTCGATGGCGCGCGAACCCAACCGGTTTGTGACTGGGCCACGAGCAGCCGGCCCCGTTGGAGTCGACCGGTCCCGCCGACGTGGGGGGATATCCTGCCAATGTCCGTCATCAGGAGTTGGCATGCCTAGCTCGCCGCCGCCCATCGCGGCTTGGGTCCACCGAGGTTGAGCGCCCTGGGATCTTCTGGATTGGGCCTCGTCGCCGGGTGGAGAAAACGCCTGTCGGGTGTATTGGAGTTTGGCCTGGTCCTTGGAGTGATGCGAGCCAGACGCGGCGGGGTTATCGAGGCGCTTCACCGTTTCCTTTTTGTTGAGGCGTTCTGCTCTGCATTGACCGTAGTGAGGAGATCTCGGGCGCGCTGTTGTCGCTCGAGCAGCTCATCGCCCAGAAGGAGCTCCAGGCTGATATGTCTCCAACGTATCTATATTTTTTATTGTTCCATGCTGTTATATTATCATTCTTGGATGTTTTCCAATCATTTTATAGTCATTTTATATCAATTTTTGGTACTAACCATTTGACATAGTGCCAAGTGCCAGTTGTTGTTTTCTGCATGTTTTTTACATCACAGGAAATCAATACCAAACGGAGTCCAAACACCGCGAAACTTTTTTGAGATTTTTTATGGGCCAAAAGACACCCAATGGGCCAGTGCAGCACTTGGGGTGCCTCGAGGGGGGCACAACCAACCAGGGTGCGCTCGCCCCCCTAGCGCGCCCAGGTGGGTTGTGCCCACTTCGGTGGCCTCCTGCACCCCCTCTTTACACTGCCAGAAGACACCCAATGGGCCAAAGCTGCACCTGGGGGTGCACCGAGGGGGGCACAACCCATCAGGGCGCTCTAGGCCCCCTAGCGCGCCCAGGTGGGTTGTGCCCACCTCGGTGGCCTCTTGCACCCCCTCTTTACACTGCCAGAAGACACCCAATGGGCCAGAGCTGCACCTGGGGGGTGCACCGAGGGGGGCACAACCCATCAGGGCGCTCTAGGCCCCCTAGCGCGCCCAGGTGGGTTGTGCCCACCTCGGTGGCCTCCCGCACCCCCTCTTTACCCTATAAATTCCCAAGAATTCCGAAAACCCTCGGGGAAGACCTAGATCAGAAGTTCCGCCACCACAAAGCTCTGTAGTCCATGAGATCCAATCTAGAGCCCTTTCTGTCACTCCGCCGGAGGGGGAAATCATCACTGGTGGCCATCTTCATCATCCCGACGACCACCATGGTGAGGAGGGAGTAGTCCACCCTCGGGGCTAAGGGTTTGTACCAGTAGCTATGTGTTTAATCTCTCTCTCTCTCTCTCTCTCTCCCTCTCTCGTGTTCTTGAGATGCACAATCTTGATGTGCCACGGGCTTTGTTAATATAGCCGGATCATATGGTGTTTTCCCCTCTCTTGTTGTGATGAATTGAGTTTTCCCTTTGAGATTTCTTTTGGATTGAATACTTTTATGGATTTGAGAACACTTCATATATGTCTTGCAATTGAATACTCGTGGTGACAATGGGGTATCGTATTGATTCACTTGATATATGTTTTGGCACTCAACTCGTGGATTCCTGAGGTGACATTAGGGTAATCTATGCATAGGGGTTGATGCACGTTCTTGTCTTTGTTTCTCCGGTAGAAATCATGGGGCACGCTTTGAAGTTCTTTGTGTTGGATTGAGTATTATGAATATAAATTTGCTTTGGTGTTATTTTAGTACGAACTCTAGGATAGATCGAACGGAAAGAATAGCTTTGTGTTATTTTAGTACGAACTCTTGGATAGATCGGACGGAAAGCATAGCATTGAGGTGGTTTCGTACCCTGCAAACAATTTATTCCTATGTTCTCCGCTAGATAGGAACTTTGGAGTGATTCTTCATCGCACTTTGAGGGGTGGTTATATGATCCTATTATATTAGCACTGTTGGGCGATTGCACTAGCAAAAGTACAGACCCTAGGCCTTGTTTTTAAGCATTGCTATACCATTTGTACTGCATTTTGTTACTTGCTACCTTGATGTTTTTTGTTGTTACTATTACAAAACCAATATCTAGTATCCATATTACACTTGTATCACCATCTCTTCGCCGAACTAGTGCACCTATACAATTCGCCATTGTATTGGGTGTGCTGGGGACACAAGAGACTTTTTATTATTTGGTTGCAGTGTTGTTTGAGAGAGACCATCTTCATCCTACACCTCCCACAGATTGATAAACCTTAGGTCATCCACTTGAGGAAAGTTTGCTACTGTCCTACAAAACTCTAGGCTTGGAGGCCCGACACGAGTGTCGGTGTTCTGGGAACGGGGGTACCCAGACTTGCCTACCTGCATCCCAGAGCGTGGCTCATCCAGCGGCCTGGTACGTCCCAACTTCATCAGCAACCACTCAAGACCCTCGCGAGGGGCCAAGCCTCGCGAGGCGTATGACGCAAGACCTCCCATGGGGCAGCCTCACTAGGCTAGCTCCCGAGGAGCGGAGATATCAAGGCAAGGGGCACCTCACGAGGTTCTCGTGATGTGAGCCATGACGACCAAGGACAGGCGGGCGCCAGCGGGCGCAGGATGTCAGTTTCCTCTTTGGTGCTAAAGGGGCAAGCGCAGGCGAGGAGTCCCGAGGCGTCATGCAAAGGTTTCCATATCGGTGCAACAAGAACAAGACCAGCAGGTCAGCAGAGCGAAGGTCACCACGGAGCCCACGGCGGCATCACCACCAGAGCCTTTGGGAGGCGAAGACCACCTTTTGTCAGGATAGATTGTACTAGTTGTCCCCCTTCAAACTTGTCCGTTGTGGGATCCCTTCCTGCTCAATAGTTGGGAAGAGCACCCAGGCCTCTATTAATAGGACTAGCCACCACCATATGGGGCATCTGATCGGGAGCTAACCCAACTTGGGGCGATCGGATCATTGAGACCATCCTTACACCCACTAGCTCACCGAGCACAAGAACACCTCTCCTCAGGGGGTTGTTCTTCCCATGTACTAGTTCATCCTCAGCCTACAAGGCAATCCACCACACCACACTGGACTAGGGTATTACACCACAACGGTGGCCTGAACTAGTATAAACCCATGTGTCTCTTGTTCTTCGGGTTCGATGAGCTAGGCCTATGAATCAGTGCAAGAGCAAGCTAGAGCGGAAAGGAGAGATCTTCGTTCGCAGCCAAGTGTTCGAACCTCAAGGGTTTTCCGGAAGCCACCATCTGACATTTCTAGGAATGGGGGTACCCAGACTTGCCTGCATGCGGCCCAGAGCATGGCTCATCCAGCGGCCTGGTACGGCCCAACTTCATCAGCAACCACTCAAGACCCTCACAAGGGGCCAAGCCTCGTGAGGTGGACGACGCAAGACCTCCCCTGGGGCGGCCTCACTAGGCTAGATCTCGAGGTGCGGAGATATCAAGGCAAGGGGCACCTCACGAGGTTCTCATGATGTGAGCCATGACGACCAAGGACAGGTGGGCGCCAGCGGGCGCAGGATGCCAGTTTCCTCTTTGGTGCTAAAGGGGCAAGATCATGTGAGGAGTCCCGAGGCGTCAGGCAAAGGTTTCCATATTGGTGCAACAAGACCAAGACCAGCAGGATGGCAGAGCGAAGATCACCATGGAGCCCACTGCGGCGTCACCACCAGAGCCTTTGGCAGGTGAAGACCACCTTTTGTCAGGATAGCTTGTACTAGTTGTCCCCCTTCAAACTTGGCCGTTGTGGGATCCCTTCCCGCTCAATATTTAGGAAGAGGACCCGGGCCTCTATAAATAGGACTAGCCACCGCCATATGGGGCATCTGATCGGGAGCTAACCCAACCTAGGACGATCGGATCATTGAGACCACCCTTACACCCACTAGCTCGCCGAGCACAAGAACACCTCTCCTTAGGGCGTTGTTCTTCCCATGTACTAGTTCATCCTCAGCCTACAAGGCAATCCACCACACCACACTAGATTAGCGTATTACACCACAACGGTGGCCTGAACCAGTATAAACCCTTGTGTCTCTTGTTCTTCGGGTTCGACGAGGTAGGCCTAGGAATCAGTGCGAGAGCAAGCTAGAGTGGAAAGGTGAGATCTTCATGCGCACCCCAGTGTTCGAACCCAAGGGTTTGCCGGAACCCATGATCCGACAACGAGTCTACAAGAACAAGTTGTGTAGTTGACATCAAGCTCTTTTCTGGCACCGTTGCCGGGGAGTTGAGTGCTTGAAGGTATATCTTTAAATATTACAATCAAATCTTTTAGTTTCTTGTTTTATCACTAGTTTGGTTTTGTAAAAGAAAATTATAAAAAAATGGAATTGAGGTTGCATCATATTATTGATCATCTTTATAATATCTTTCTTGAAAATGATGGTTCGTAAAATTGTGCTCAGTTGTTAGAAGAAGAACGTTATAAAATGTTTGGCATAAATGATGAGCATGATTGCAATGTCGTTAGTATGAATTTTTTTAAATATCCATGATGCTAATGATATGCAAAGCCATAAGCTTGCGAATGCTATGTTTGATGAAGATGATATTTTTAGCCCCCCAAGATTTGATGTGGAAATTCGTTATAATGGTAGCATGCATCCTATTTATGATGATTATGTTGATAAAAGTCGATTTGGAGAGGTCATGACTTTATTTAGTGATGAATCCACTACTTTGGAGGATGTTTCAATTGACTATGATAACAAAGTTGCTATCTATGATGATTATGGTGATGACATGTATGCTATATTGAATAATGATAACCATGAAATTTGTCATGATGAGTTTAATTTTCAATCTCATGGTAGTTATTTTGTTGAGTTTGCTCCCGCTACTATTCATGAGAATAAATTTGCTTATGTGGAGAGTAGCAAAATTTCTATGCTTATGCATTATGGAAAGAATGATTTATGTGATGGCTATATTGTTAAATTAATTCATGATTCTACTAAAAATTGCTATGAGAGAGGAACATATGCTTGTAGGTATTGCAATAATATCAAGTTTCCTCTCTATGTCTTGAAAATATTGAAGTTTTGCTTGTTTTGCCTTCCTATGCTAGTTGCTTCCTGCTCCCAAAAGTTGTTTGCTCACAAAATCCCTATGCATAGGAACCGGGTTAGACTTAAATGTGCTTGCCATGTGATTCATGATGCTCTCTTGCATGTTTCAATTCATATCTTTTATGCGAGCATCATTGAAATCATCATGCCTAGCTAAAAGGCATTAAAGAAAAGCGCTTGTTGAGAGACAACCCAACACTTATACCTACTGTTCTCTCTCTCTCGTTTTCTTGAGATGCACACTCTTGATGTACCACGGGCTTTGTTAATATAGGCGGATTGTATGGTGTTTTCCCCTCTCTTGTTGTGATGAATTGAGTATTCCCTTTGAGATTTATTTTGGGTTGAATACTTTTACGGATTTGAGAACACTTGATATATGTATTGCAAATGAATACTTGTGGTGACAATGGGGTATCGTATTGATTCACTTGATATATGTTTTGGCACTCAACTCGTGGATTCCCGAGGTGACATTGAGGTAATCTATGCATAGGGGTTGATGCACGTTCTTGTCTTTGTTTCTCAGGTAGAAATCTTGGGGCACTCTTTGAAGTTCTTTGTGTTGGATTGAGTATTATGAATATGAATTTGCTTTGTTGTTATTTTAGTACGAACTCTAGGATAGATCGAACGGAAAGAATAGCTTTGTGTTATTTCAGTACGAACTCTTGAATAGATCAAACGGAAAGAATAGCTTTCAGGTGGTTTCGTACCCTACAAACAATTTATATTTATGTTCCCCACTAGATAGGAACTTTGGAGTGATTCTTCATCGCACTTTGAGGGGTGGTTATATGATCCAATTATATTAGCACTGTTGGGAGATTGCACTAGCAAAAGTACATACCCTAGGCCTTGTTTTCAAGCATTGCAATACCATTTGTTCTTCATTTTGTCACTTGCTACCTTCCTGTTATTTATTGTTACTATTACAAAAACCAATATCTACTATCCATATTACACTTGTATCACCATCTCTTCGCTGAACTAGTGCACCTATACAATTTGCCATTGTATTGGGTGTGTTGGGGACACAAGAGACTTCTTACTATTTGGTTGTAGGGTTGTTTGAGAGAGACCATCTTCATCCTACACCTCCCAAGGATTGATAAACCTTAGGTCATTCACTTGAGGGAAATTTGCTACTGTCCTACAAAACTCTGCGCTTGGTGGCCCAACACGAGTCTACAAGAACAAGTTGTGTAGTAGACATCACAGGCCTCCTGAAACCGCCTCCACGGCACGCATGTTCTTGACTAGGGTGTCGTACACGGGGGGATCATGCCTAGTGCGTGCCAGAGGGCTCCTCCTCGGGTACACACTTCGGCAACCCGACTGGGCCTAGCCTCGACCAGCGTGAAGCCATACACCGCGTTACGCTCGCGCTGAGCAGATTCCAGCTGGCGCTGCATGGCAACAAGCGACGTGACATGGTCTAGCAGGCGCACGTGCTCCTCGTCGAGCTGCGCCCTGGCCTGTGTGGCATGGACGTCGATGGTGATGGGGACGTTGAGGTTCTGCAGCATGGCATGCAACGGGTCGGGCTTTTTGGCACGCTCGGCTACGGCCTTGGCAGTGGTGGCCTTCTTCACAGCGCTAGACGAGGTGGAGCTGGAGCCGGTGGCGAACACCTCTAAACGAACGCAGAAATCTTCTGCCCGGCAGAATCCCCTTTGCCAAGGGGGACAGGTGATTTGGAGACGTCGAGCACCCCGCTGGGATACTCGTCGGTTGCCGGTGCGTCAGAGCTGCGCAGCGCAGTGAAGGAGGCTGTGAGGGCGTCGATAACGTCGGCTGCGAGCACGACGGGCTCGGGGGACACACAGCGCTCGACGCACTCACCGGAACCGATGACCGGCACCATCTAGAACATGTCTCCGACCGGGATCTCGAGCTGCCCCACGGTGAGCACCAACTTTCATGGTGGGCGCACGACAGATGCCAAGGCTTAGGATGCTCCTTCTCCTCTGGGTGAGTGTGTGTGCGTGTTCTACTAATGGTCTGATTGCTTTTGCGTCTCTGTACATGGAGGCCTCCTGGGGGGTTTTATAGGTCAACCCCCAGGGTTACAATGGTAAAGATACAAGGCCATGGGGCCGGATTGTCGGTGACTCGAAGTCGGCGTTGGGACCCGCTGGGTACCAAGGTACGCCGGGTTCTCCAGGAAACACTATGCCTCGGAGTGTCGTACGTCATGGAGTGGGAAAGCTTGATCAGCTACAGCACCAGGATGCCCCGTCGCCGTCGGTCCTTGCTGATGGGATGGATACGCACTGTAGCCATCCTTGCGTCTGGTCAGCGGGGGTTGGTGGGCCACTATAGCCACGCTCGCCCCCTCGTGGGAGTATGCTCCACCGTACGCTTGGAGGGGACGGGCGCTGACTTGTTGTCGGGTTAAGGGCTACGCCGGGATCCGGCTTGCCGGGTACTGCCGGCATGCACCAGGAGGCTTGGCCGTGTTGAAGTCTTGTCTGGGCTTAGGGACTTGGCCAGGTTAAGGAACCTGGCCAAGTGCGAGCCGGACTTGAGGGGCGAAGCCGTACCCGATGTTTTTGAAAAGGATATTGGTTCCGTTGCCTGCCCGCGGTTCATCCCCCAGACATCACGCATACCATATCCCCCACTCACTGCTCGACCACACATGCCATTTTGCTTGCTTGCGCGCCCACATCTACTTCCCCGCTCACTCGTAGGCACCAAAAACCCCAATCACTCAACGCCCTACAAAATCCTATGGTAGCGTAGTGCCATGATTGGAATTCCCTCCCGATGTTCTCTTGGAGCAGATATGTAATCGTATGGACCTGCTCGGCACCGTGTGTATGGTCGCATGCTTGGTGTCTATACACCGTGTACTCGTCGGCAGTTGGCCGACCCTTTTCAAGACACCCTACTTACCGATGCTCGATCCTCGCAGGTGGCTGATACGTCTCCAACGTATCTATAATTTTTGATGGTCCATGTTGTTATATTATCAATCTTGGATGTTTTACATACATTTTCTAGCAACTTTATTTAATTTTTTGGGACTAACCTTTTGACATAGTGCCCACTACTAGTTGATGTTTATTGCTTGTTTTTTTACTTTGCAGGGTATCAATACAAAACAAAGTCCAAATGCAACAAAACTTTTTGGAGATTTTTTCTGCCCAAAAGAGTCCTAGAGAACCCAAGAGATGTACCAGAGGAGTGCTACTTCTCGAGCTTGCATTTTATTCCCTCGAAGAGGAAAGGGTGATGCAGCACAGTAGCGTAAGTATTTCCCTCAGTTTTTGAGAACCAGGGTATCAATCCAGTAGGAGACCACGCGCGAGTCCCTCGCACCTACACAAACAAATAAGAACTTCGCAGCCAACGCAATAAGGGGTTGTCAATCCCTTTACGGTCACTTACGAAAGTGAGATCTGATAGAGATGATAGTTTGATATTTTTCGTATTTTTGGATATAAGAACAGAAAGTAAAAGCGGAAAAGTAAAGTAGATTGTAGATTGATATGTTGAGAATAGACCCGGGGGCCATAGTATTCTCTAGTGGCTTCTCTCATGATAGCAGTATTCTACAGAGGGTAAACAAATTACTGTCGAGCAATTGATAGAAAAGCGAATAATTATGAGACTATCTTGGCATGATCATTATATAGGCATCACGTCCGGGACAAGTAGACCGAAACAATTCTGCATCTACTACTATTACTCCACACATAGACCGCTATCCAGCATGCATCTAGAGTATTAAGTTCATAAGAACAGAGTAACGCCTTAAGCAAGATGACATGATGTAGAGGGATAAACTCAAACATAGTGATATAAACCCCATCTTTTTATCCTCGATGGCAACAATACAATACGTGCCGTGCTGCCCCTACTGTCACTGGGAAAGGACACCGCAAGATTGAACCCAAAGCCAAGCACTTCTCCCATTGCAAGAACTATAGATCTAGTAGGCCAAACCAAACCAATAATTCAAAGAGACTTGCAAGGATATTATAATCATACATAAAGAGTTCAGAAAAGAACCAAATATTTCTCATAGATAATCTTGATCATAAACCCACAATTCATCGGATCTCGACAAACACACCGCAAAAAGAGATTACATCGAATAGATCTCCTCGAAGACCGAGGAGAACTTGGTATTGAAATCCAAAGAGAGAGAAGAAGCCATCTAGATACTAGCTATGGACCCAAAGGTCTATGGTAAACTACTCACAACTCATGGTGAGGCGATGATGATGATGATGTAGAAGCACTCCGTGGTAGATCCCCCCCTCCGGCGGAGCTCTGGAACAGGCCCCAAGATGGGATCTCACGAGAACAGAAGGTTGCGGCGGTGGAACTAGGGTTTTCTCTGTTCTTCTGATGGTTTCGGGGTACGTAGGTATATATAGGAGGAAGGAGGGCACCGGGGGCCAGATGGGGTGCCCACGAGGCAGGGGGCGCGCCCTATAGGGAGGGCGCCCTTTCTTCTATTTTGTGATTCCTTTCTTTCCGTCGCCATTTGAAAATGGATTTCTCCTCCTGGTTTTAGTCACACACGTCTTTTCCACCTAGGAAGGATGCCCCTACGATCATTCCATGCTCTGCCTTCACCCGAGTGGTCCCCAGGGAAGGAAGCCAATAATAGGAGTGTCAGGGTGGAACTTCATTAATTAAAGGATTTGCACTGCCACACCGTGCCGCAGGGACGAACTTCAATAGCCCATCATAGCACTCTCAGTCAGGGGGTTAGGGAACTCTTGAAGATATCGATAGAATAACCCCCACCCTCGTGGACGCCAAGTTAGCCCTACTCCATGGTTCTCAAGTCTCCCGTGCGTATTTTGCTCCAAAAATATCTCTCCCGAAGGTTTCATTCCGTTTGGACTCCGTTTGATATTCCTTTTCTGCAAAACCCTGAAATAGGAAAAAAAAAATAGCAATCTGGACCGGGCCTTTGGGTTAATAGGTTAGTCCCAAAAATAATATAAAAGTGTATAACAAAGCCCACTAAACATCCAAAACATCATAAATAATAGCATGGAACAATCAAAAATTATAGATACGTTGGCGACGTATCAAGCATCCCCAAGCTTAATTCCTGCTCGTCCTCGAGTAGGTAAATGATAAAAACAGAATTTTTGATGTGGAATGCTAACCAACATAGTTTTCAATGTAACTCTCTTAATTCTGGCATGAATGTTCAGATCTGAAAGATTCAAGACAAAAGTCTATATTGACATAAGAAATAATAATACTTCAAGCATACTAACAAAGCAATCATGTCTTCTCAAAATACTATGGCTAAAGAAAGTTATCCCTACAAAATCATATAGTCTGGCTATGCTCCCTCTTCATCACACAAAATATTCATATTATGCACAACCCCGGTTTCAGCCAAGCACTTGTTTTCATACTCTATTCTTTCAAACCTTTCAACTTTCACGCAATACATGAGCGTGAGCCATGGACATAACACTATGGGTGGAATAGAGAGGTGGTTGTGGAGAAGACAAAAAGGAGGGAGATAGTCTCACATCGACTAGGCGTATCAACGGGATATGGAGATGCCCATCAATAGATATCAATGTGAGTGAGTAGGGATTGCCATGCAACGGATGCACTAGAGCTAAAAATGTATGAAAGCTCAACAAAAGAAACTAAGT
Organism: Secale cereale; assembly: GCA_902687465.1. Lineage (NCBI taxonomy): Eukaryota > Viridiplantae > Streptophyta > Magnoliopsida > Poales > Poaceae > Secale > Secale cereale. Next base: position 493,643,123 of record LR738714.1, on the reverse strand, counting down.
CGGTGTGCATCCAACTTGCTTTCTCATGAAGACCTAGGGCAATTGAGGAAGCCCATCATTGGAATATACAAGCCAAGTTCTATAATGAAAATTCCCACTAGTATATGAAAGTTACTAAACATGAGACTCTCTATCATGAAGAACATGGTGCTACTTTGAAGCACAAGTGTGGAAAGGATAGTAGCAATTGTCCCTTCTCTCTTTTCTCTCATTTTTTTGGGTCATCTTTTTTTATTGGCCTTTTCTCACAAGGGACAATGCTCTAATAATGATGATCATCACACTTTTATTGAATTACAACTCGATACTAGAACAAAGTATGACTCTATATGAATGCCTCCGGCGGTGTACCAGGATATGCAATGAAACAAGAGTGACATGTATGAAAGATTATGCATGGTGGCTTTGCCACAAATACGATGTCAACTACATGATCATGCATGGCAATATGACAATGATGAAGCGTGTCATATGAACGGAACGGTGGAAAGTTGCATGGCAATATATCTCGGAATGGCTATGGAAATGCCATGATAGGTAGGTATGGTGGATGTTTTGAGGAAGATATATGGTGGCTGTTTTGAGGAAGGATATATAGTGGGTGTATGCTACCGGCGAAAGTTGCGCGGTACAAGAGAGGCTAGCAATGGTGGAAGGGTGAGAGTGCGTAATATCCATGGACTCAACATTAGTCCTAAGAACCCATATACTTATTTCAAAAATTTACGAGTCATCAAAACAAAGCAATCAATGCATGCTCCTAGGGGGGATGTTGGTAGGAGTTAACCATCGCGCGCCTCCGACCTCCACAGAAAGGATGACACTCTACAAATACCTCATGCTCTAACTTTGTCACATAGCGGTTCACCATACGTGCATGCTACGGGAATTACTAAGTTTAACACAAGCATTTCTCAATTTCATAATAACTCTACTAGAATGACTCTAATATCACTATCCTCATATCTCAAAACAATTATCAAGCAACCAACTTCTCATCATATTCAATGCACTTAGTGTGAAAGTTTTTACTACATTGATCTTGGATATCTATCATGTGAAGGCTAGTTTTATAGCCAAAGCACATTACCATGCTGTTTTAATAGACTCTCAAAAGGATATAAGTGAAGCATGAGAGTTCAACAATTTCTACAAAATATAATCACCACCGTGCTCTAAAAGATATAAGTGAAGCACTAGAGCAAAAACTATTCAACTCAAAAGATATAAGTGAAGCACTAGAGTGTTCTATCAATTCCTAGGACATATTTAACTCTCTCAAAAAGGTGTGTCCAGCAAGGATAATTGTGGCAAACTAACAAGAAAAGACTCAAATTATACATGACGCTCCAAGTAAAACACATATCATGTGGTGAATAAAAATATAGCTCCGAGTATAGTTACCGATTGATGAAGACGAAAGAGGGGATGCCTTCTCGGGGCATCCCCAAGCTTAGGATTTTGGTTGTCCTTGAATTTTACCTTGGGGTGCCTTGTTCATCCCCAAGCTTAGGATCTTTCCACTCTTTGTTCCATAGTCCATCAAAGCAATACTCAAAACTTGAAAACTTCACAACATAAAATTTAGACAAAAATCTCGTGAGCTCCGTTAGTATAAGAAAACAAACTACCACTCAAAGGTACTACAATGAACTTATTCTTTGTTTATATTGGTGTTAAACCTACTGTATTCCAACTTCTCTATGATTCATAATTCCCAATACTACTCATAGATGCATTGAAATTAGCAAACAACACACGAAAAACAGAATCCGTCAAAAACAGAATTTGTCAAAAACAGAACAGTCTGTAGTAATCTGTAACTTTCGCATACTTCTGTAACTCCAAAAAAATTGAAATAAATTGGTAAACGGTAGGAATTTGTCTATTAATCATCTTCCAATCGAATCAACTAAATAGCACGCTCCAGTAAAATTTGGTGACCATTCTAGCGAGCGCTAACGATTTTGTCTTTCACAGCAAGATCATATAAACTTCAGACAAGTCTTCCCAAAGGTTCTACTTGCCACGAACACTAACTAAAACACAAAACCACATCTAAACAGAAGCTAGATTCAATATTTATTCCTAACAGAAGCAAAAACAAAAAATATAAAATTGGTTTGCCTCCCAACAGGCGCTATCATTTTACGCCCCTAGCTAGGCACGATACATGGATAGATCTAGGTATTGCAATCTTTGGAAGGCAATTCTTTAATTAAGCACTTGTGATTCTTAGGATCTTCTTTATCCCTATTTATAATCAAACTTTTGGGCAAGAAATCAAGAAATTCAAATGTGTCAAAAGGTTCTCTAGCAAAAGTAAGAAAATTAGGATGGACACTTATGGATTTAAGATCCACCCTTGTTCTTAGGAACATACATGAACTTAGATAATTTAATGGTAGAAGGATTTGAAGTAGTTTTTATAGCAGAAATAGCACAACCCACATTAGTAATAATATCCTAAAGATTATTGATCCTAGTAGAATCTTGATCTAATTTTTCTTCAACTAAGGGTTCCTTTTCCTTATGGTTTTTCAGAACAACTCCTACCTTGGATCCATATTGGGTAATTTCATTGTGGATCTTTCTATCCAAGTTCTCTACCAATTCTACCGTAGCAACTTTGTTTTCATTGATTTCTAGCCTTTGCATAACATGCTCCAAAGTTAAAACAGTCCCATTAACCATAAGAGGTGGTGAGCCAAATAATTCAGTCATTGCATTATAATAATCAAAAGTATGGCTACCCAAGAAATTCCCTCCGGTAGTGGTATCTAAGATAAATCTATTCCACGAAGTTATGCCAACATAAAAATTGCGAAGAATCACGAAAGTGGAAAGCTTCCTAGTAGATCTATTTTGAGCATTGCAAATTCTATACCATGCATCTTTTAAGTTTTCTTCCTCCCTTTGTTTAAAATTGAGAACCTCACTCTCAGGAGTATTGATAATGATAGGTGTGCTAGACATGATGACAAGCAAGCAATCCAACACACACAAGCAAACAAGAAGCAAGCGAACGATAAACACACGGCAGAAGAAGGGCAAATAAAACGGCAAGGGTGAAGTGGGGGAGAGGAAAACAAGAGGCAAATAAATGTAATGCGAAGGATAAGGGTTTGTGATAGGTACTTGGTATATGACTTTTGTGTAAGCCTCCCCAGCAACGGCACCAGAAATTCTTCTTGCTACTTCTCGAGCTTGCGTTGTATTCCCTCGAAGAGGAAAGGGTGATGCAGCACAGTAGCGTAAGTATTTCCCTTAGTTTTTTAGAACCAAGGTATCAATCCAGTAGGAGACCACGAGCGAGTCCCTCGCACCTGCACAAACAAATAAGAACTTCGCAGCCAACGCGATAAGGGGTTGTCGATCCCTTTACAGTCACTTACGAAAGTGAGATCTGATAGAGATGATAGTTTGATATTTTATGGTATTTTTGGATATAAGAGCAGAAAGTAAAAGCGAAAAAGTAAAGTAGATTGTAGATTGATATGTTGAGAATAGACCCGGGGCCATAGTTTTCTCTAGTGGCTTCTCTCATGATAGCGGTATTCTACGGTGGGTAAATAAATTACTGTCGAGCAATTGATAGAAAAGTGAATAATTCTGAGACTATCTAGGCATGATCATTATATATAGGTATCACGTCCGAGACAAGTAGACCGAAATGATTCTGCATCTACTACTATTACTCCACACATCGACCACTATCCATCATGCATCTAGAGTATTAAGTTCATAAGAACAGAGTAACGCCTTAAGCAAGATGACATGATGTAGAGAGATAAACTCAAACATAGTGATATGAACCCCATATTTTTATCCTCGATGGAAACAATACAATACGTGCATTGCTGCCCCTACTGTCACTGGGAAAGGACACCGTAAGATTGAACCCAAAGCCAAGCACTTCTCCCATTGCAAGAACTATAGATCTAGTAGGCCAAACCAAACCAATATTTTGAAGAGACTTGCAAGGATATTATAATCATACATAAAGAGTTGAAAAAAGAATAAAATATTTCTCATAGATAATCTTGATCATAAACCCACAATTCATCGGATCTCGACAAACACACCGTAAAAAGAGATTACATCGAATAGATCTCCTCGAAGACCAAGGAGAACTTGGTATTGAGATCCAGAGAGAGAGAAGAAGCCATCTAGATACTAGCTATGGACCCGAAGGTCTGTGGTAAACTACTCACAACTCATGGTGAGGCGATGATGATGATGATGTAGAAGCACTCCGTGGTAGATCCCCCCTCCGGCGGAGCTCTGGAACAGGCCCCAAGATGGGATCTCACGAGAACAGAAGGTTGCGGCGGTGGAACTAGGGTTTTCTCTGTTCGTCTGATGGTTTTGGGGTACGTAGGTATATATAGGAGGAAGGAGGGCACCGGGGGCCAAACGGGGTGCCCACGAGGCATGGGGCGCACCCTATAGGGGGGCGCCCCCCACCCTCGTGGACGCACGTTAGCCCTACTCCGTGGTTCTCAAGTCTCCCGTGCGTATTTTGCTCCAAAAATATATCTCCAAAAGGTTTCATTCTGTTTGGACTCTGTTTGATATTCCTTTTCTGCAAAACCCTGAAATAGGCAAAAAAACATCAATCTGGACTGGGCCTTTGGGTTAATAGGTTAGTCCCAAAAATAATATAAAAGTGTATAACAAAGCCCACTAAACATCCAAAACATCATAAATAATAGCATGGAACAATAAAAAATTATTGATACGTTGGAGACGTATCAAAGAGGCCCATGGGGCCCACAAGACACCAGGGCATGCCAGGAGGCCCAAGCGCACCCTGGTGCCTTGTGAGGACCATGGTGCCCTTCTCTATCGACCTCCAGCTCTATAAACACCACAATATTCCAGAAACCCTAGGGGAGTTGACAAAAAACTGTTTCAGCCGTCGCAAGTTCCAGAATCACGAGATCCAATCTAGAGGCCTTTTCCAGCACTCCGCCAGAGAGGAACACGATCACCGAGGGGTTCAACATCCTCAATTGTGCTCCTACGATGATGCGTGAGTAGTTTATCACAGACCTACGAGTGTGTAGTTTGTATCTAGATGGCTTCTTCTCTCTTTTTGATCTTCAATACAATGTTTTCCTTGATGTTCCTGGAGACCTATTTGATGTAACTCTTTTTGCGGTGTGTTTGTTGGGATCCGATGAATTGTGAGTTTATGATCATATCTATCTATACATTATTATTATAGCCTCGTATTTCTTCTTTGATATTTCGGTTTTGTTTGGCCAACGTGATTGATTTATCTTGCAATGGGAAGAGGTGCTTTGTAATGAGTTCGATCTTGCGGTGCTCAATCTTAGTGACAGATTGAGACATGACACGCATGTATCGTTGCCATTGAGGATAACAAGATGGGGTATATTCCTACATGAATAGATCTTGTCTACATCATGTCATTGTTCTTAAAGCATTAGCCCATTTCACGAGGTGGGCGCTTGCATAGGAATCTCCGCTCCTCACGAGCCAGCCTAGGAGGCCGCTTCTTCTGGAGGTCTTGGCTTTGTATGCCTCGCGAGGCTTGGCACCTCGCGAGGGTCTTATCTTGTAGGTGCTGATGATGGGCCATACCAGGATGTCGGTGAAGGCACGCTGTTGGCCGCAGGCAGGCAAGTCCGGGTACCCTGGTTCCCAGAACGCTGACAGTAGCCCCCGAGCCCAAGGTGCGCCTGGACTTGGCTTCGAGGCGAAGCCAGGAAGCGAGTGCAAAGCATCGTGGGCCCCAATCACCTGCGGACCGGGTCAATGCATGGTCCTTGATGGGGCGTGGGCGTCTCCACTTCCCCACGCAGCCTCGACAACTGTCCCAAGCTATCAAAAGAACCTGTTCCTGCTACCGAGCCTCCATTGCCTTGTCATCATCTTGCTCGAGATACCCTTTTCCTCCCTGTCGGATTTAGGGCTCCGCAAAACCCGTCAAGTTCGAACACAGGGGCGTGAACGAAGATCTCTCCCACTCACGTCTACCTAGCGCCTCGCTGTCGTCTCGGTGGAAGGATTCAAGCAAACAACAAACAAGCACACAAGAGTTTATCCAGGTTCGGGCCACCGTGTGGTGTAAGACCCTACTTCCTGCTTTGGTGGATTGGCTCCGGGCGAGCTAGAATATGAACTGGTACAAAGGTTCCTGAGCTCAGGAGGCAGGCTCAGGAGGGTCAGGAGGCTAGTGTTCTTGCTCCTTGTGCGATGGCAAGGTGTGTGAGTCGATCCCCCTTCTAAGTGGGAATCCTAGCTACTTATATAGGTGGCCACGGTCCTCTTCCCCGAAATGTTTAGGCGGGAAGGGATTCCACAACGGCCATTTTTGAGCGGGAACACAAGGACGTTCCTACACTGACAAAAGCAGTCTTGGCATGTAAAAGGATCAGGCGATGACGCGGTGGTGGGATCAACGATGACATCCTTCTTGTCGCCCTTGCGGTCTTCGGTCTCGTTGCACCAATGAGGAAACCTTTGCCCGGCTCCTCGGGAACTTGCGGCTGCGCTGTCCCCCTTGCACCGAAATGGTAACTGCGCCGCTGGCGAACGCTGGCACCTACTGGCGCGGTGTGTCACTACTGACATCACTGCCTCCTTGTGAGGTAGGCTCGGCCTTGGGTTCTCCGCCCCTCCGGATCACCTTATCGAGGCTGCTCCAGAGGAGGTCTTGACGTCGTTCTCCTCGTGAGGCCTAGCCCCTCGCGAGGGTCTTGAGCAGCTGGTCGATCAGCTGGGCCATACCAGGCCGCTTGTAGGAGCGTGTCGCGGCCCGCAGACAGGCAATTCTGGGTACCCTAGTTCCCAGGACGCCGACAGTAGCCCCCGGGCCCAAGGCGCGCACGGAGTTGGCTTCAGGGCGAAGCCTTGGTCAAGGATGAAGCTCCGTGGGCCCCAAAAAGGCTGCGGGCCACGCCGGCGTGCGACGGTTGGATGGGACGTGGGCGGCCCTGCCTCCCACGCAGTCTTGGTAGTTGTGCGCCGTGCTAGTCGCACGACTGGTAGGGCTTCTTGCTGCCGCTTCTACTTCCTTCCTCCCAATCGCCCCTCTTCTCTGCTTGCCTTCTCTGCCCCCTCCTGCTTGCCGCCATGATGCGCGGGGTGAAGAAGAGAGGAGACGGCGAGGCTGCCGCATCGCCGCCGGTACTCGAACCGGCGCTTGGTCGCTCTGCCATAGTGAACCAGAAGGGTCTGGACAAGGTGCAATGCGCCTTGGCCGACGCAACTAACGAGTGGGGACCGACCCGTTTCTGGCTCGCCTCCCGGCCGGTGAGGGAGCTTGGCGCCAACTACATCCAGCTTCATCTCCATGCTATCTTCGGGGGGTCTCGTTCTCCCTTTCTCCGCCTTCTTCTACGCAGTGCTCACGCATTACCAGATTCGGGCGTTACACCTGGACCCTGGGTCCATCGTCCTTCTTTCCGGCTTTGTGTTCCCGTGTGAGGCTTTTGTTGGCGTTTCCCCTTCCATGGCCTTGCTCAGCCACTTCTTCTCCCTCTCCTTGGTTGACGGGGGGCAGCACTCGGGGTGCGTGTCGTTGCGCACGGTGGAGGCGACTGCTGCCTCCGGAATTGATTTCTCGCTTCATCCTACCACAAACGGGTTTCGCCGGCAATGGGTGTTGACCGACGCCGTCGCGTACAGCCCCCAATTTCATCTTCCCGATGCGCCGGCGGTGCCGCACTCTGGTTGGAGGCATAAAGCCCGTTTGGATCCTCGGGCGGAGCCTATGATGCGCCGCCTGGCCAACTTGAAGAAGAGCGGGTTGACCCTGGCGATGGTGGTGAGGGACTTCCTTGTCCTCCATGTTGCCCCACTCCAGCGCCATTCCAACCCGATGTGGGTTCTTGATGATCGCGCGCGTCTTCAGTGGAAGCAGCTCCCTCCTGACACGATCCAGGGGCTGATGTGGCTGCTTGTTGGTGGAGTGCCTGAGGCTCGCCCTTGTTCAGCGGTTCCCTTGTACTTGGCTCCAAAAGCCGGAAGGGCCCTTGCCGACAGGATGCCGCGCTTCGATGCGTGGGGGCTGGTCCCAGGAGGCACCCCCAATCCTCGCGACGATCCCTTGGTGGTATCCGGGCCCGTAAGCCCGTCCTTCCTTTTTGGGGTAGACGCATCTGGCAGAACCCCTGGCCGAGGTTCGGCCCCATCCTTGGAGCGAGTGGACGAAGCCCCGGCGCCGGTGTTGGTGGAGGTGGCAGGAAGTGCCAAGGCGCCGCTGGATCCTGAAACAGCAGAGGCGGAGGTGCAGCGGCCTCTGGCCGAGGCGAGTCCGGGAAGCGCCACCTCAGGGAGCGAGGCGCCAGCTGTGGGAGCCTGCTCCGGCCTTGCTCCAGGACTAGGCATATCTGCCTCAGGCGGTCTCCCGCCGTCCTTCGCGATGCTAGGCAAGAGGCGGAGGCTGAGGAGCGTCTTCGGTCCTGCCCCGAGGGCCTTTAAGAGGATGAAGCTGGCTGTACCAAGCAGGTGCATGTCCTTCGTTTCTCCCCATCTCTCTTTAATGCGGTTCTGCTGAACTCTTGAACCGCAGGGTCTCTTCTACTTCGCACGCGAGTCACCCGACGAGACCCGCAGGGGCTTCTGCTTGCATTCCTTCTTCGGATCAAGCCGAGCCTTCAGGAGGCCACGCGCAGGCCCTCGAAATCGCACCCAGGTTCTATTGCACAGGTCGTGTTCCCAGCCCCCAAGCGTCCCTGGGGCTAGGCAGCTCTTGGTACATCGGGAGCCCGCTCCGTACTCCGAGTCTTGTCTTCACCATGGGTCAGCCAGCTCTTGAGGCGGCTCGAGCAGTTGTCCGTCCGCCAAGAACATACCTGCTCCCAGCGCCGGAGGTGTCACGCGCCCCCAGAACTAGCTCCGGGGCACACGCTGAACCCGAGGAAGAGGGGGAGCCCCCTTTGGGCGACGCGGGTGCCGGGGACGAGCCCGGTCGTCTTCTGGCACTTGCGGTGTGCCGGAGCGTGGTCCGCCATGACCTTGTGCGGGAGGCATCGGACGCCCTGAAGCGTCTCGAGGCCAAGGTTGCTGAAGTCGATGAGCACGTCGAGGCCGAGGGTCTGCATCTGGCGAGGGGTTGGCGCCAGCTGAGGGCCGCCGTCAACCTGAGCCAGATGCAGCACGAAACCGCCCTGAGGAAAGCGGAGGCGTCGGCCGCCGCAGCTCAGGAGGCTTGCGACCATGCCCTGAAGGAGGCCCGAGACGCCGAGTGCCGCTGCACGGCCGCGGAGGAGCGTGAGCTCGAAGCTTCAAACGCCACGCTTGAGCGCCAGGTTCGTGCCCGAAGGGTTGCCCTTGTTGCACACGTGGCTGATGATGATAGTCCGGCCGGCCTCTTGGCACGGGAGGAGGCGCTGGCACTTGAGGCGATGGAGCTGAGCATGGAGCACGAGCGCCTAGAGACGATGGAGCGCCAACTAGCCGAGGCCGAGGGCAACCTTGATGACCGCGAGGTCGTGGCGAAGAAGGCTGCCGGGGAGGCAGAGCACCTCCGGAAGGATTACCGCAAGAAGCTGGGGCTTCACGAGACTCACTTCGCTGATAAGCGCAAGGAGCTCCAGAAGGAGATTACGACGCTTAAGAGTAGCCTGGCGGATGCTGAGCATCGCCTGCAGGTGTCGGAGAAGGCTCGCGTTGTAGCCGAGCGTCGCGAACGGGCGTCGAAGAAGGCTTGTGCCGAGGCAGAGCACCGCGAGCGAGCGTCGGAGAAAGCTCGCGCCGCCGCTAGGGCGGAATTGTCCTGCCTCCACCAGCAAGTGGAGGACGTTTCCACCCTCGCGGCTCGAACCTCTGAGGAGGCTGCACGAGTCCGTGGAATGCAGCACACCCGCTCGGAGATGTTTGAAGACCTGCGGCACCCGGCCGGCCGGGCCCTAGAAGAACTCCTTGGCTCGGGGATCGCTGGCCCCTTGGTTAATGATGACGCTGGATACCTCGGGTTCTTTACCAGGGTGGTGGAGTGTCTTGAAGGCGGGGTCAGGAAGGCTTGGCAGCGCGTCGAGGAGCAAAGCCGCGACGTCCCGAGGAGCACGGTTTTCCGCATCTTCGGCAACTTGCACCGTCTTGACTCCCGTGCGGACTTCGAGGCCCTGATGGAGCCTGCACCTGAGGCGATCGCCGGCCTCTCGGAGAAATGGGTGAGTGACCATGTGGACGCGTTGGTGACGGAGCTCGTTCCAGCTATCGAGGACGCGTCGGTGCCTGAGGGGGTGACACCGGCAGTTCCGGCGAGGGCGTCGATGCTTAATCCAGTTCCTGCCATAAATTTGCTTTTTGGTTGTGGCTCCAAAGCCGGGTGAGGCGGGTGTCACAAGGGTTATACCTTTGATGATGTAATTGAACACTATACGGATGGGTTTTTAAGTACTCCCTTGTTTGCTCCTGAGGTCGTGGCCTCAAGTCCTTGTCGTGCGTCAGGACGGAGCGTCCGCCGGCCTCGTCTGGGTGCGCCTCGCGAGTACCTGCTGTGAGCGCAAGAGTGGTTGGCGGTCCGGCAGCGGACCAGACAAAACGTGTGCCCATGCCTCGGCCCCTGCTCGCGAGGAGTGACAAGGCAGGGTTGCGGACCTAGCTTGGCTTGGCTAAGCGAGACGAAAAGACGAACTGGCGAAAAAACACGGTGGAAATCGCAAAACACTGACAAAACTCTTCCTTTATTCAAGAAACGAGTCGCGCGGCGGCGAGATCGGCCTGAGAAGGCAGATACAGAAGGAGCAAATGCGAATAGCAAAAGGAGGGGCCGCGTCCGGCCCCTGAGCAGGTCTTCAGTCTTCTCCCCAGCGCGGAGCGTACGGCTACCACCGGCGGATGTGGGCATAGCCATTGGGGGGCAGTGTCGACGGCCAGCGCGGAGCATGGTGCTTCCACTCGGCGTGGGAGGGAGCCCCCGAGGTCCTAGGGCGACGCTCCGGAGACTTCGTGGCGTGTACAGCCCCACTCATTATTACGTGAGAGTGTCACGAGCGGAGATCTTCTGACGTGCCCGCCCCTTCGCTTTGAGGGCCCCGCCCACGCTAGTCCGCTCCCTCATGAACTCACCCGAAGGCGGCATCAATGAAGTAGGACACTGCGCATGATGGGGGGATGGGACCTTGGCCATAGGCCCCCCTCCGAGCACCAGGCGCGCCGCTTATGCGATCTCCGAACGCGTTTCGCCCCTAAGGGCTAACGTCGCTCGGAGACGCGGCGTCCTGAGGTGCGAGGGGGACCCCGCCCTACCCACGCTCCTAATGGCCCCTGAGCCCTTCCTCATCAGGGCCGGGCCCAGCGGGTACGGGATTTCGTGAGCAGGGGGCGGAGCCGCGGTCTTGGGCCCTCCAAATCCGCGTAGGACGGGCTGCTGTACCGCCTCCAGACGCACCCTCCACGGCCCGGGGGATGGTGCGCCAGGAGACGCGGCGTCTTGAGGTTGAACGGAGGGGGGAGAAGGCCCCTCCCCACGCGCATCGTACCCGTCGACAGTGAGCCCCTAGTGAAATCCAGGGTGGGCCATGTGCGACGAGTCACACGCGGGGGGACGAGGGCCTGACCCGGGCCTTCCCTCCCCTTTCTGTCTTGATGTGGCATCCAGAGTAGCCCCCTGGCCTGCCAAGGCCTGGGCCAGAGACATTGTTGGCCCGAGGCCTACAGCCGGTGCTGCGGGGCCAGCCCTCGCAGGCACCGGCGCGCGTCTCACCCGCACTCCATGGCCGTGGGCGATGATGGTGGTGGATTGAGGGTCATGAGCGGGGGATCCACCTCCTGACCTCCCGCTCTTGAGCCCCCTTGCGCCGACGCCTGGTTGCATATGGCGTTCGGCGTAGCCCTGAGGTCGCTCTCCGTTGGCCCCTCGACGGGGGCAGTTTCTGAATACAAAGGGCTTTGAGGCAAAGGGGCGGCGTCATATGCAGGGTTCAGTGGATCATACCACATGTCGCCTTCATAGGTCGCCGCGGGTCTTGACCATACGGGCGACCGGGTGTGGCTGAGGCGGCACCCAGTCCCCGACGTTGTCGTGTGGACGCAGAACGGCTCGGCCCCGGTGCTGGCGGTGTCGAGGAGCTCGGCAACCCTAAGGAGCAGTGCGTCATGGCCGCTGCCGAGCAGCCGGTGAAGGAAATATGCCCTAGAGGCAATAATAAAGTTATTATTTATTTCCTTATATCATGATAAATGTTTATTATTCATGCTAGAATTGTATTAACCGGAAACTTAATACATGTGTGAATACATAGACAAAACAGAGTGTCCCTAGTATGCCTCTACTAGACTAGCTCATTGATCAAAGATGGTTATGTTTCCTAGCCATAGACATGAGTTGTCATTTGATCAACGGGATCACATCATTAGGAGAATGATCTGATGGACAAGACCCATCCGTTAGCTTAGCACTATGATCGTTTAAGTTTTACTGCTATTGCTTTCTTCATGACTTATACATGTTCCTATGACTATGAGATTATGCAACTCCCGAATACCGGAGGAACACTTTGTGTGCTACCAAACGTCACAACGTAACTGGGTGATTATAAATGTACTCTACAGGTGTCTCCGAAGGTACTTGTTGGGTTGGCGTATTTCGAGATTAGGATTTGTCACTCCGATTGTCGGAGAGGTATCTCTGGGCCCACTCGGTAATGCACATCACTATAAGCCTTGCAAGCATTGCAGCTAATGAGTTAGTTGTGGGATGATGTATTACGGAACGAGTAAAGAGATTTGTTGGTAACGAGATTGAACTAGGTATTGAGATACCGACGATCGAATCTCGGGCATGTAACATACCGATGATAAAGGGAACAATGTATGTTGTTATGCGGTTTGACCGATAAAGATCTTCGTAGAATATGTGGGAGCCAATATGAGCATCCAGGTTCCGCTATTGGTTATTGACCGGAGACGTGTCTCGGTCATGTCTACATAGTTCTCGAACCCGTAGGGTCCGCACGCTTAAGGTTTCGATGATAGTTTTATTATGAGTTTATGAGTTTTGATGTACCGAAGGAGTTCGGAGTCCCGGATGAGATCGGGGACATGACGAGGAGTCTCAAAATGGTCGAGACGTAAAAATCGATATATTGGACGACTATATTCGGACATCGGAAAGGTTCCGAGTGATTCGGGTATTTTCGGAGTACCGGGGAGTTACGGGAATAGAGGAGAGAGGCCAAAAGGAAGGAGGCATGCACCCCCCTTCTGGTCCGAATTGGACAAGGGGTGCAGCCCCCTTTTCGTTCTCCCTCTCCCCCTCTTTCCTTCTCTCCTACTCCGGAAAGGAAAGGGGAATCCTACTAGGACTTGGGAGTCCTAGTAGGACTCCCCACACTTGGTGCGCCCCCTCTAGGGCCGGCCTCTCCCTCCCTCCATTATATACGGGGGCAGGGGGGCACCTCTAGACACAACAATTGATCTCTTGATCTCTTAGCCGTGTGCGGTGCCCCCCTCCACCATAGTTCTCCTCGATAAATATTGTAGCGGTGCTTAGGCGAAGCCCTGTGACGGTAGAACATCAAGATCGTCACCACGCCGTCGTGCTGACGGAACTCTCCCTTGACACTCGGCTGGATCGGAGTTCGAGGGACGTCATCGAGGTGAACGTGTGCTAGAACTCGGAGGTGCCGTAGTTTCGGTGCTTCATCGGTCGGGCCGTGAAGACGTACGACTACATCAACCGCGTTGTTCTAACGCTTCCGCTTTCGGTCTACGAGGGTACATAGACTCACTCTCCCCTCTTGTTGCTATGCATCTGGTAGATAGATCTTGCATGATCGTAGCAAAATTTTAAAATACTACGTTCCCCAACAGTGGCATCATGAGCCAGGTCTATGCGTAGATGATATGCACGAGTAGAACACAAGTGAGTTGTGGACGATACTAGTCATACTGCTTACCAGCATGTCATACTTTGATTCGGCGGTATTGTTGGATGAAGCGGCCCGGACCGACATTATGCGTACGCTTACGCGAGACTGGTTCTACCGACGTGCTTCGCACACAGGTGGCTGGCGGGTGTCACTTTCTCCAACTTTAGTTGAATCAAGTGTGGCTACGCCTGGTCCTTGTGAAGGTTAAAACAGCACATACTTGACGAAATATCGTTGTGGTTTTGTATGCGTAGGTAAGAACGGTTCTTGCTAAGCCCGTAGCAGCCACGTAAAACTTGCAACAACAAAGTAGAGGACGTCTAACTTGTTTTTGTAGGGCATGTTGTGATGTGATATGGTCAAGACATGATGAGTTATACGGTTTTGTATGAAATGATCATGTTTTGTAAGGTTATCGGCAACTGGCAGGAGCCATATGGTTGTCGCTTTATTGTATGAAATGCAATCGCCATGTAATTGCTTTACTTTATCACTAAGTTGTGGCGATAGTCGTAGAAGCAATAGTTGGCGAGACGACAACGATGCTACGATGGAGATCAAGGTGTCGCGCCGGTGACGAAGGTGATCATGACGGTGCTTTGGAGATGGAGATCAAAAGCACAAGATGATGATGACCATATCATGTCACATATTTTGATTGCATGTGATGTTTATCTTATTATGCTTCTTATTTTGCTTAGTTCGACGGTAGCATTATAAGATGATCCCTTACTAAATTTCAAGGTATAAGTGTTCTCCCCTGAGTATGCACCGTTGCGAAAGTTCGTCGTGCCGAGACACCACGTGATGATCGGGTGTGATCAGCTCTACGTTCAAATACAACGGGTGTAAGCCAGTTTTGCACACGCGGAATACTCGGGTTAAACTTGACGAGCCTAGCATATGCAGATATGGCCTCGGAACACTGGAGACCGAAAGGTCGAGCGTGAACCATATAGTAGATATGATCAACATAAGATGTTCACCATTGAAACTACTCCATCTCACGTGATGATCGGACATGGTTTAGTTGATTCGTATCACGTGATCATTTAGATGACTAGAGGGATGTCTATCTAAGTGGGAGTTCTTAAGTAATATGATTAAATTGAACTTCAATTTATCATGAACTTAGTCCTCGTAGTATTAGCATATCTATGTTGTAGATCAATAGCTCGCGATGTTGCTCCCCGTTTATTTTTATATGTTCCTAGAGAAAACTAAGTTGAAAGATGTTAGTAGCAATGATGCGGAATTGTTCCGTGATCTGAGGATTATCCTCATTGCTGCACAGAGAATTATGTCCTTGATGCACCGCTAGGTGACATACCTATTGCAGGAGCAGATGTAGACGTTATGAACGTTTTGACAAAAGCTCGGTATGATGACTACTTGATAGTTTAAGTGCACCATGCTTTATGGCTTAGAACCGGGACTTCAAAAACGTTTTGAACGCCACGGAGCATTTAAGATGTTCCAAGAGTTGAAATTAGTATTTCATACTCATGCCCGTGTCGAGAGGTATAAGACTTCTGACAGTACTTTGCCTACAAGATGGAGGAGAATAGCTCAACCAGTGAGCATGTGCTCAGATTGTCTGGGTACTACAATTACTTGAATCAAGTGGGAGTTAATCTTCCAGATAAGATATTAATTGACAAAGTTCTCTAGTCACTATCACCAAGTTAGTAGAACTTCGTGATGAACTATAATATGCAAGGGATGACGAAAGGAATTCCCGAGCTCTTCGCAATGCTGAAGTCGGCGAATGTAGAAATCATGAAAAAGCATCAAGTGTTGATGGTTAACAAGACCACTTGTTTCAAGTAAAGGGCAAAGGGATAGAAGGGGAACTTCAAGAAGAATGACAAGCAAGTTGTCACTCCCGTGAAGAAACCCAAAGCTAAAACTCAAGCCTGAAACTAAGTGCTTCTACTGCAAAGGAAATGGTCACTGGAAGTGGAACTGCCCTAGATACTTGGCGGATAAGAAGGATGGCAAAGTGAACAAAGGTATATTTTGATATACAGATTATTGATGTGTACTTTACTAGTGTTCATAGCAACCCCTGGGTATTTGATACCGGTTCAGTTGCTAAAATTAGTAACTCGAAACGAGAATTGCAGAATGAACAGAGACTAGTTAAAGGTGAAGTGACGATGTGTGTTGGAAGTGGTTCCAAGATTGATATGATCATCATCGCACACTCCCTATACTTTCGGGATTAGTGTAAAACCTAAATAAATGTTATTTGGCATTTGCGTTGAGCATGAATATGATTTGATCATATTTGTTGCAATACGGTTATTCATTTAAAGTCATAGAATAATTGTTATTCTGTTTACATGAATAAAACCTTCGATGGTCATACACCCAATGAAAATAGTTTGTTGGATCTCGATCGTGGTGATACACATATTCATAATATTGAAGCCAAAACATGCAAGGTTAATAATGATAGTGCAACTTATTTGTGGCACTGCTGTTTAGGTCATAATGGTGTAAAGCGCATGAAGAAACTCCATAGTGATGGACTTTTGGAATCACTTGATTATGAATCACTTGGTGCTTGCGAACCATGCCTCATGGGCAAGATGACTAAAACTCCGTTCTCCGGAACAGTGGAGCGAGCAACAGATTTGTTGGAGATCATACATACAGATGTATGTGGACCAATGAGTGTTGAAGCTCGCGGCGGGTATCGTTATTTTCTGACCTTCACTGATGATTTGAGCAGATATGGGTATATCTACTTAATGAAGCACAAGTCTAAAACATTTGAAAAGTTCAAAGAATTTCAGAGTGAAGTGGAGAATCATCGTAACAAGAAAATAAGAGTTTCTACGATATGATCGTAGAGGTAAAATATTTGAGTTAGCGAGTTTGGCCTTCAGTAAAAACAATGTGAAATAGTTTCACTACTCACGCCACCTGGAACACCATAGTGTAATGGTGTGTCCGAAAGTCATAACCGTACTTTATTAGATATGGTGCGATCGATGATGTCTCTTACCGATCTACCACTATCGCTTTTGGGGTTATGCATTAGAGACAGATACATTCACGTTAAATAGGGCACCATCTAAATCCGTGGAGATGACACCGTATGAACTGTGGTTTGACGAGAAACCTAAGCTGTCATTTCTTTAAGTTTGGGACTGCGATGCTTATGTGAAAAAGTTTCAACATGATAAGCTCGAACCCAAATCGGAGAAGTAAATCTTCATAGGATACCCAAAAGAAACTGTTGGGTACACCTTCTATCATAGATCCGAAGGCAAGGTCTTTGTTGCTAAGAGTGGATCCTTTCTAGAGAAGGAGTTTCTCTCGAAAGAAGTGAGTGGGAGGAAAGTGGAACTTGATGAGGTAATTGTACCTTCTCCCGAATTGGATAGTAGTACATCACAGAAACTGGTTCTAGTGATTCCTACACCAATTAGTGAGGAAGCTAATGATGATGGTCATGAAACTTTGGATCAAGTTACTGCTGAACTTCGTAGATCAACCAGAGTACGTTCCGCACCAGAGTGGTACGGCAACCCGGTTCTGGAAGTCATGTTACTGGACCATGATGAACCTACGAACTATGAGGAAGCGATGATGAGCCCAGATTCCGCAAAATGGCTTGAGACCATGAAATCTGAGATGGGATCCATGTACGAGAACAAAGTGTGGACTTTGGTTGACTTGCCCGATGGTCGGCAAGCCATCGAAAATAAATGGATCTTCAAGAGGAAGACTGACGCTGACAGTAATGTTACTGTTTACAAAGCTCGACTTGTTGCGAAAGTTTTTCAACAAGTTCAAGGAGTTGACTACGATGAGACTTTCTCACCCGTAGCGATGCTTAAGTCTGTCCGAATCATGTTAGCAATTGCCGCATTTTATGAAATCTGGCAAATGGATAACAAAACTGCATTCTTTAATGGATTTATTAAAGAAGACTTGTATATGATGCAACCAGAAGGTTTTGTCAATCCTAAAGGTGCTAACAAAATGTGCAAGCTCCAGCGATCCATCTATGGACTGGTGCAAGCATCTCGGAGTTGGAATATACGCTTTGATAAGTTGATCAAAGCATATAGATTTATACAGACTTGCGGTGAAGCCTGTATTTACAAGAAGTGAGTGGGAGCACTACAACCTTTCTGATAAGTATATGTGAATGACATATTGTCGATCGGAAATGATGTAGAATTTTCTGGAAAACATAAAGGAGTGTTTGAAAGGAGTTTTTCAAAGAAAGACCTTGGTGAAGCTGCTTACATATTGGGCATCAAGATCTATAGAGATAGATCAAGACGCTTGATAAGACTTTCGATGAGTACATACCTTGATATGATTTTGAAGTAGTTCAAAATGGATCAGTCAAAGAAGGAGTTCTTACCTTACTTGTAAGGTGTGAAGTTGAGTAAGATTCAAAGCCAGACCACGGCAGAAAAATATAGAGAGAATGAAAGTCATTCCCTATGCCTCAGCCATAGGTTCTATAAAGTATGCCATGCTGTGTACCAAACATGTTGTGTACCTTGCCATGAGTTTGTCAAGAGGGTACAATAGTGATCCAGGAGTAGATCACTGTACAGCGGTCAAAATTATCCTTAGTAACTGGATGACTAAGGAAATGTTTCTCGATTATGGAGGTGATAAAGAGTTCGTCGTAAAGGGTTACGCCGATGCAAGCTTTGACACTAAATCCAGCTGACTCTAAGTATCAATCTGGATGCGTATTGAAAGTGGGAGCAATTAGCTAGAGTAGCTCCATGCAGAGCATTGTAGACACATAGACATTTGCAAAATACATACGGATCTGAATGTGACAGACCTGTTGACTAAACTTCTCTCACGAAGCAAAACATGATCACACCTTAGTACTCTTTGGGTGTTAATCACATAGCGATGTGAACTAGATTATTGACTCTAGTAAACCCATTGGGTGTTAATCACATGACGATGTGAACTATCGGTGTTAAATCACATGGCGATGTGAACTAGATTATTGACTCTAGTGCAAGTGGGAGACTGAAGGAAATATGCTCTAGAGGCAATAATAAAGTTATTATTTATTTCCTTATATCATGATAAATGTTTATTATTCATGCTAGAATTGTATTAACCGGAAACTTAATACATGTGTGAATACATAGACAAAACAGAGTGTCCCTAGTATGCCTCTACTAGACTAGCTCATTGATCAAAGATGGTTATGTTTCCTAGCCATAGACATGAGTTGTCATTTGATCAACGGGATCACATCATTAGGAGAATGATCTGATGGACAAGACCCATCCGTTAGCTTAGCACTATGATCGTTTAAGTTTTACTACTATTGCTTTCTTCATGACTTATACATGTTCCTATGACTATGAGATTATGCAACTCCCGAATACCGGAGGAACACTTTGTGTGCTACCAAACGTCACAACGTAACTGGGTGATTATAAAGGTACTCTACAGGTGTCTCCGAAGGTACTTGTTGGGTTGGCGTATTTCGAGATTAGGATTTGTCACTCCGATTGTCGGAGAGGTATCTCTGGGCCCACTCGGTAATGCACATCACTATAAGCCTTGCAAGCATTGCAGCTAATGAGTTAGTTGCGGGATGATGTATTACGGAACGAGTAAAGAGACTTGTTGGTAACGAGATTGAACTAGGTATTGAGATACCGACGATCGAATCTCGGGCATGTAACATACCGATGACAAAGGGAACAATGTATGTTGTTATCCGGTTTGACCGATAAAGATCTTCGTAGAATATGTGGGAGCCAATATGAGCATCCAGGTTCCGCTATTGGTTATTGACCGGAGACATGTCTCGGTCATGTCTACATAGTTCTCGAACCCGTAGGGTCCGCACGCTTAAGGTTTCGATGATAGTTTTATTATGAGTTTATGAGTTTTGATGTACCGAAGGAGTTCGGAGTCCCGGATGAGATCGGGGACATGACGAGGAGTCTCAAAATGGTCGATACGTAAAAATCGATATATTGGACGACTATATTCGGACATCGGAAAGGTTCCGAGTGATTCGGATATTTTCGGAGTACCGGGGAGTTCCGGGAATAGAGGAGAGAGGCCAAAAGGAAGGAGGCGTGCACCCCCCTTCTGGTCCGAATTGGACAAGGGGTGCAGCCCCCTTTTCCTTCTCCCTCTCCCACTCTTTCCTTCTCTCCTACTCCGGAAAGGAAAGGGGAATCCTACTAGGACTTGGGAGTCCTAGTAGGACTCCCCACACTTGGTGCGCCCCCTCTAGGGCCGGCCTCTCCCTCCCTCCTTTATATACGGGGGCAGGGGGGCACCTCTAGACACAACAATTGATCTCTAGATCTCTTAGCCGTGTGCGGTGCCCCCCTCCACCATAGTTCTCCTCGATAAATATTGTAGCGGTGCTTAGGCGAAGCCCTGCGACGGTAGAACATCAAGATCGTCACCACGCCGTCGTGCTGACGGAACTCTCCCTCGACACTCGGCTGGATCGGAGTTCGAGGGACGTCATCGAGCTGAACGTGTGCTAGAACTCGGAGGTGCCGTAGTTTCGGTGCTTGATCGGTCGGGCCGTGAAGACGTACGACTACATCAACCGCGTTGTTCTAACGCTTCCGCTTTCGGTCTACGAGGGTACGTAGACTCACTCTCCCCTCTCGTTGCTATGCATATGGTATATAGATCTTGTGTGATTGTAGCAAAATTTTAAAATACTACGTTCCCCAACAGCCGGCACCTTAGTAGCTCCCTGGCCACCAGTATAGCAGCCCTCATGTTCGCCATTTCGTGCCGGTCCCGCGAGCTTACCGCCACGTGTTCGGCTGCCCCTGTTGTCGCACGGCCTTGGCGTCGACCGGGCGGAGGATGCTGCCGGTCCTCTGGCGGCAGGTTGGCGGTGCTCATCGTGCCGTCGGCCCCGATCAAAGACGGGTGGCGGCGGGTCCCGCAACCGAAGGGCGATGCCTGAGCGGCGCGGATGCCACGGGCTTCCGCACGCGTCTGGTGCGCCTCTGCCGTCGTGGTCATGGTTTGTTGGAGCCGGGAGACGCAGGGTTGGCGGGCGAGAGCGGGCGAGGTCGTCAGAGAGGCGAGATATCGACACGCCCCCTACCTGGCGCGCCAAATGTCGGATTCAGGGCTCCGCAAAACCCATCAAGTTTGAACACAGGGGAGTGAACGAAGATCTCTCCTACTCACGTCTACCTAGCGCCTCGCTCTCGTCTCGGTGGAAGGATTCAAGCAAACAACAAACAAGCACACAAGAGTTTATCCAGGTTCGGGCCACCGTGTGGTGTAAGACCCTACTTCCTGCTTTGGTGGATTGGCTCCGGGCGAGCTAGAATATGAACTGGTACAAAGGTTCCTGAGCTCAGGAGGCGGGCTCTGGAGGGTCAGGAGGCTAGTGTTCTTGCTCCTTGTGCGATGGCAAGGTGTGTGAGTCGATCCCCCTTCTTAGTGGGAATCCTAGCTACTTATATAGGCGGCCACGGTCCTCTTCCCCCGAAATGTTTAGGCGGGAAGGGATTCCTCAACGGCCATTTTTGAGCGGGAACACAAGGATGTTCCTACCCTGATTAAAGCAGTCTTCACCTGCAAAAGGATCAGGCGATGACGCGGTGGTGGGCTTGACGATGACATCCTTCTTGTCGTCCTTGCGGTCTTCGGTCTCGTTGCACCAATGAGGAAACCTTTGCCCCGCTCCTCGGGAACTTGCGGCTGCACTGTCCCCCTTGCACCGAAATGGTAACTGCGCCGCTGGTGGATGATGGCACCCGCTGGCGCGATGCGTCACTGCTGACATCACTACCTCCTCCCGAGGCAGGCTTGGCCTTGGGTTCTCCGCCCCTCCGGAGCACCTTATCGAGGCTGCTCTTGAGGAGGTCTTGACGTCGTTCTCCTCGTGAGGCCTAGCCCCTCGCGAGGGTCTTGAGCATCTGGTCGATCAGCTGGGCCATACCAGGCCGCTTGTAGGAGCGCGTCGCGGCCCGCAGACAGGCAAGTCTGGGTACCCTGGTTCCCAGGACGCCGACACTCCCTATCGGAAACACCTCCCTATCTGTCGAACCTCTCCCCTGAGATTTCCATCAATGGCGTCTGAGAAGGTGAAGCTGGCCGCCTCAGCCGCGCGCGTATTTGATCCCGCCCTCGGCGTATCTGCCGTCACCAAGGCGAAGCACCTCTCCGCCGTGCTCCCGCTGACGGCGTGCAATGGCAATGGGGGAAAGTCGAGTCAGCAGCTCCAAGCGGGAGATCTTGGCGGGAACCTTCTACCCCTTCTTCCTCTACAGCGTCTTCGTGGGGCTCATCACGCCTTTCTCCGCCTTCTTCTTCGCCGTCCTCGACCATTACCAGATCCACGCCCTGCATCTTCAGCCCAACTCCATCCTTCTCCTGTCGGCCTTCGGTTTTTACTGCGAGGCCATTGTGGGGGTGGTGCCCTCTGTTGTGCTATTTCGCCACTTATTCTACCTCTGGATGCGCAACACAACCCAGTGCTCTGGGTGCGTCTGCCTTGTTGCGCCCCACGGCAGCAACGCGCTCTTGAGGGCCGGGAAGAAGGTGGAGGACTTCCGGCGCAAGTGGGTCTTCATGGATGCCACACGCCTCCATGCACGGCTGGAGATGATGTCCATGATGCCAGCGAAGCTGAGACGGTGGGCTCACGAGAAGCTCACCGACCCCAGCTATGGACCCGTAGATCTGTGGTAAACTACTCGAACTTCATCAGGACGGCAATAGGGTTGATGTAGATGCCCTCCGTGGTTGATTCCCCATCCGGAAGAGTATCGGAAAAGGCCTCCATATGGGATCTCACGAGAACGGAAGGCTACGACGGCGGAAAAGTGGTTTCGATGGATGTTCTGGGGTTTCTAGAATATATGTGAATTTATAGGCGGAAGAAGTAGATCAGGGAAGGCACGAGGGGCCCACAAGTTAGGGGCACGCCCTCCTGTTGGGGAACGTAGTATTTTAAAATTTTCCTACGATCACGCAAGATCTATCTACCAGATGCATAGCAACGAGAGGGAAGAGTGTGTCTACGTACCCTCGTAGACCGGGAGCGGAAGCGTCAAGTGACGCGGTTGATGTTGTCGAACTTCTTCGCGATCCAACCGATCAAGCACCGAACGTACGGCACCTCCGCGTTCAGCACACATTCAGCTTGATGACGTCCCACGAGCTCTTGATTCAGTTGAGCTTCACGGGAGAGTTTCGTCAGCACGACGGCGTGGTGACGGATATGATGTGTTCACCGGCGCAGGGCTTCGTCTAAGCTCCGCGACGGTATGACCGAGGTGTGATTCTGTGGAGGGGGGCACCGCACATGGCTAAAACAATTCAACTTGTGTGTCTTTGGGTGCCCCCCTGCCCCCGTATATAAAGGAGCAAGGGAGGGAGGCCGGCCGGCCCTTCCTGGTGCGGCTAGGGAAGGAGTCCTACTAGGAATAGGATTGCAATCCTATTCCTAGTAGGATTCACCAAAAGGAAGAAGGGGGAAAGGAATAGGAGAGGTGGCGCCCCCCCCCCCCCAATCCTAGTCCAACTAGGAACCCTAGGTGGGGGCGCCGGCCAGCCCTATGGGCTGCCTCTCTCTTTCCCTTTAGGCCCACTATGGACCATCCCCTCTCGTAGGGGGTTCCGGTAACCCCCTCCGGCAATCCCGATAAATCTGAAACTTTCCCGGAACACTTCCGGTGTCCGACTATAGTCGTCCAATATATCAATCTTTATGTCTCGGACATTCCGAGACTCCTCGTCATGTCCGTGATCTCATCCGGGACTCCGAACTACCTTCGGTACATCAATACTCATAAACTCATAATACCGATCGTCATCAAACGTTAAGCGTGCGGACCCTACGGGTTCGAGAACTATGTAGACATGACCGAGACTCATCTCCGGTCAATAAACAATAGCGGAACCTGGATGTTCATATTGGCTCCTACATATTCTACGAAGATCTTTTATCGGTCAGAACCGCATAACAACATACGTTGTTCCTTTTGTCAAACGGTATGTTACTTGCCCGAGATTCGATCGTCGGTATCTCTATACCTAGTTCAATCTCGTTACCGGCAAGTCTCTTTACTCGTTCCGTAACACATCATCTCATGACTAACTCATTAGTCTTTTGCTTGCAAGGCTTATTATGATGTGTGTTACCGAGAGGGCCCAGAGATACCTCTCCGATACTTCGGAGTGACAAATCCTAATCTTGATCTATGCCAACACCACGAATACTTTCAGAGACACCTGTAGAGCATCTTTATGATCACCCAGTTACGTTTGACGTTTGATAGCACACAAGGTGTTCCTACGGTATTCGTGAGTTGCATAATCTCATAGTCATAGGAACATGTATAAGTCATGAAGAAAGCAATAGCAGTAAATCTAAACGATCATAGTGCTATGCTAACGGATGGGTCTTGTCCATCACATCATTCTCCTAATGATGTGATCCCGTTGATCAAATGACAACTCATGTCTATGGTTAGGAAACATAACCATCTTTGATCAATGAGCTAGTCTAGTAGAGGCATACTAGGGACACTCTGTTTTGTCTATGTATTCACACATGTACTAAGTTTCCGGTTAATACAATTCTAGCATGAATAAAAGACATTTATCATGATATAAGGAAATATAAATAACAACTTTATTATTGCCTCTAGGGCATATTTCCTTCAGTCTCCCACTTGCACTAGAGTCAATAATCTAGCTCACATCACCATGTGATTTAATACCGATAGTTCACATCGTTATGTGAATAACACCCATAGTTCACATCACCATGTGACCAACACCCAAAGGGTTACTAGAGTCAATAATCTAGTTCACATCGCTATGTGATTAATACCCAAGAGTAATAAGGTGTGATCATGTTTTGCTTGTGAGAGAAGTTTAGTCAACGGGTCTGTCATATACAGATCCCTATGTATTTCGCAAATTTCTATGTCTACAATGCTCTGCATGGAGCTACTCTAGCTAATTGCCCCCACTTTCAATACGCATCCAGATTGATACTTAGAGTCCTCTGGATTTAGTGTCAAAGCTTGCATCGGCGTAACCCTTTACGACGAACTCTTTATCACCTCCATAATCGAGAAATATTTCCTTAGTCATCCAATTACTAAGGATAATTTTGACCGCTGTACAGTGATCTACTCCTGGATCACTATTGTACCTCCCTGTCAAACTCTTGGCAAGGTACACAACGTGTTTTGTACACAGCATGGCATACTTTATAAAACCTATGGCTGAGGCATAGGGAATGACTTTCATTCTCTCTATATTTTTCTGCCGTGGTCTGGCTTTGAGTCTTACTCAACTTCACACCTTATAAGTCAGGCAAGAATTTCTTCTTTGACTGATCCATTTTGAACTACTTCAAAATCTTATCAAGGTATGTACTCATCGAAAGTCTTATCAAGCGTCTTGATCTATCTCTATAGATCTTGATGCCCAATATGTAAGTAGCTTCACCAAGGTTTTCTTTGAATAAACTCCTTTCAAACACTCCTTTATGCTTTCCAGAAAATTCTACATCATTTTTGATCGACAATATGTCATTCACATATACTTATCAGAAAGGTTGTAGTGCTCCCACTCACTTCTTGTAAATACAGGCTTCACCACAAGTCTGTATAAATCTATATGCTTTGATCAACTTATCAAAGCGTATATTCCAACTCCGAGATGCTTGCACCAGTCCATAGATGGATCGCTGGAGCTTGCACATTTTGTTAGCACCTTTAGGATTGACAAAACCTTCTGGTTGCATCATATACAAGTCTTCTTTAATAAATCCATTAAAGAATACAGTTTTGTTATCCATTTGCCAGATTTCATAAAATGCGGCAATTACTAAGATGATTCGGACAGACTTAAGCATCGCTACGGGTGAGAAAGTCTCATCGTAGTCAACTCCTTGAACTTGTCGAAACCCTTTCGCAACAAGTCGAGCTTTGTAAACAGTAACATTACCGTTTGCGTCGGTCTTCCTCTTGAAGATCCATTTATTTTTGATGGCTTGCCGATCATCGGGCAAGTCAACCAAAGTCCACACTTTGTTCTCATACATGGATCCCATCTCAGATTTCATGGCTTCAAGCCATTTTGCGGAATCTGGGCTCATCATCGCTTCCTCATAGTTCGTAGGTTCATCATGGTCTAGTAACATGATTTCCAGAACTGGGTTGCCGTACCACTCTGGTGCGGAACGTACTCTGGTTGATCTACGACGTTCAGCAGAAACTTGATCCGAAGTTTCATGATCATTATCATTAACTTCCTCACTAATTGGTGTAGGAATCACCGGAACAATTTCCTGTGATGTACTACTTTCCAATCTGGGAGAAGGTACAATTACCTCGTCAAGTTCTACTTTCCTCCCACTCACTTCTTTCGAGAGAAACTCTTTTTCTAGAAAGGATCCGTTCTTAGCAACGAATATTTTGCCTTCGGATCTGTGATAGAAGGTGTACCCAACAGTCTCTTTTGAGTATCCTATGAAGACACATTTCTCCGACTTGGGTTCGAGCTTATCAGGTTGAAGTGTTTTCACATAAGCATCGCAGCCCCAAACTTTAAGAAGCGACAACTTTGGTTTCTTGCCAAACCATAGTTCATAAGGTGTCGTATCAACGGATTTAGATGGTGCCCTATTTAACGTGAATGCAGCTGTCTCTAATGCATATCCCCAAAACGATAGTGGTAAATCGGTAAGAGACATCATAGATCGTACCATATCTATTAAAGTACGGTTACGACGTTCGGACACACCATTACGCTGTGGTGTTCCGGGTGGCGTGAGTTGTGAAACTATTCCACATTGTTTCAAATGAAGACCAAACTCGTAACTCAAATATTCTCCTCCACGATCGGATCGTAGGAACTTTATTTTCTTGTTACGATGATTCTCTACTTCACTCTGAAATTCTTTGAACTTTTCAAATGTTTCAGACTTGTGTTTCATTAAGTAGATATACCCATATCTGCTCAAATCATCAGTGAAGGTCAGAAAATAACGATACCCGCCGCGAGCATCAACACTCATTGGTCCACACACATCAGTATGTATGATTTCCAACAAATCTGTTGCTCGTTCCATAGTTCCGGAGAACGGAGTTTTAGTCATCTTGCCCATGAGGCATGGTTCGCAAGCACCAAGTGATTCATAATCAAGTGATTCCAAAAGTCCATCATTATGGAGTTTCTTCATGCGTTTTACACCAATATGACCTAAACGGCAGTGCCACAAATAAGTTGCACTATCATTATTAACCTTGCATCTTTTGGTTTCAATATTATGAATATGTGTATCACTACAATCGAGATCCAACAAACTATTTTCATTGGGTGTATGACCATAGAAGGTTTTATTCATGTAAACAGAACAACAATTATTCTCTAACTTACATGAATAACCGTATTGCAATAAACATGATCAAATCACATTCATGCTCAACACAAACACCAAATAACACTTATTTAGGTTCAACACTAATCCCGAAAGTATAGGGAGTGTGCGATGATGATCATATCAATCTTGGAACTGCTTCCAATACACATCGTCACTTCATCCTTTAACTAGTTTATGTTCATTATGCAACTCCCACTTCGAGTTACTACTCTTTAGCAACTGAACCAATATCAAATACCGAGGGGTTGCTATGAACACTAGTAAAATACACATCAATAATTTGTATATCAAATATACCTTTGTTCACTTTGACATCCTTCTTATCCGCCAAGTATCTAGGGCAGTTCCACTTTTAGTGACCAATTCCTTTGCAGTATAAGCACTTGTTTCAGGCTTGAGTTTAGCTTTGGGTTTCTTCACGGGAGTGACAACTTGCTTGTCATTCTTCTTGAAGTTCCCCTTCTATCCCTTTGCCCTTTACTTGAAACAAGTGGTCTTGTTAACCATCAACACTTGATGCTTTTTCATGATTTCTACCTTCGCCGACTTCAGTATCGCGAAGAGCTGGGAATTCCTTTCGTCATCCCTTGCATATTATAGTTCATCACGAAGTTCTACTAACTTGGTGATAGTGACTAGAGAACTTTGTCAATTACTATCTTATCTGGAAGATTAACTCCCACTTGATTAAAGTAATTGTAGTACCCAGACAATCTGAGCACATGCTCACTGGTTGAGCTATTCTCCTCCATCTTGTAGGCAAAGTACTGTCAGAGGTCTTATACCTCTCGACACGGGCATGAGTATGAAATACTAATTTCAACTCTTGGAACATCTTATATGCTCCGTGGCGTTCAAAACGTTTTTGAAGTCCCGGTTCTAAGCCGTAAAGCATGGTGCACTTAAACTATCAAGTAGTCATCATATCGAGCTTTTGTCAAAACGTTCATAACGTCTACATCTGCTCCTGCAATAGGTTTGTCACCTAGCGGTGCATCAAGGACATAATTTCTTCTGTGCAGCAATGAGGATAATCCTCAGATCACGGAACAATTCCGCATCATTGCTACTAACATCTTTCAACTTGGTTTTCTCTAGGAACATATGAAAAATAAACGGGGAGCAACATCGTGAGCTATTGATCTACAACATAGATATGCTAATACTACCAGGACTAAGTTCATGATAAATTAAAGTTCAATTTAATCATATTACTTAAGAACTCCCACTTAGATAGACATCCCTCCGGTCATCTAAATGATCACGTGATCCAAATCAACTAAACCATGTCCGATCATCACGTGAGATGGAGTAGTTTCAATGGTGAACATCTTATGTTGATCATATCTACTATATGATTCACACTCGACCTTTCGGTCTCCGGTGTTCCGAGGCCATATCTGTATATGCTAGGCTCGTCAAGTTTAACCCGAGTATTCTGCGTGTGCAAAACTGGCTTACACCCATTGTATTTGAACGTAGAGCTTATCACACCCGATCATCACGTGGTGTCTCGGCACGACGAACTTTCGCAACGGTGCATACTCAGGGAGAACACTTATACCTTGAAATTTAGTAAGGGATCATCTTATAATGCTACCGTCGTTCTAAGCAAAATAAGAAGCATAATAAGATAAACATCACATGCAATCAAAATATGTGACATGATATGGCCATCATCATCTTGTGCTTTTGATCTCCATCTCCAAAGCACCGTCATGATCACCTTCGTCACCGGCGCGACACCTTGATCTCCATCGTAGCATCGTTGTCGTCTCGCCAACTATTGCTTCTACGACTATCGCTATCGCTTAGTGATAAAGTAAAGCAATTACATGGCGATTGCATTTCATACAATAAAGCGACAACCATATTGCTCCTGCCAGTTGCCGATAACTTTACAAAACATGATCATCTCATACAAAACCGTATAACTCATCATGTCTTGACCATATCACATCACAACATGCCCTGCAAAAACAAGTTAGACGTCCTCTACTTTGTTGTTGCAAGTTTTACGTGGCTGCTACGGGCTTAGCAAGAACCGTTCTTACCTACGCATATAAAACCACAACGATGTTTCGTCAAGTATGTGCTGTTTTAACCTTCACAAGGACCGGGCGTAGCCACACTTGATTCAGCTAAAGTGAGAGAGACAGACACCCGCCAGTCACCTTTAAGCAACGAGTGCTCGTAACGGTGAAACCAGTCTCGCGTAAGCGTACGCGTAATGTCGGTCCGGGCCGCTTCATCTCACAATACCGCCGAAGCAAAGTATGACATGCTGGTAAGCAGTATGACTAGTATCGCCAACAACTCATTGTGTTCTACTCGTGCATATCATCTACGCATAGACCTGGCTCATGATGCCACTGTTGGGGAACGTAGTATTTTAAAATTTTCCTACGATCACGCAAGATCTATCTACCAGATGCATAGCAACGAGAGGGAAGAGTGTGTCTACGTACCCTCGTAGACCGGGAGCGGAAGCGTCAAGTGACGCGGTTGATGTTGTCGAACTTCTTCGCGATCCAACCGATCAAGCACCGAACGTACGGCACCTCCGCGTTCAGCACACGTTCAGCTTGATGACGTCCCACGAGCTCTTGATCCAGTTGAGCTTCACGGGAGAGTTTCGTCAGCACGACGGCGTGGTGACGGATATGATGTGTTCACCGGCGCAGGGCTTCGCCTAAGCTCCGCGACGGCATGACCGAGGTGTGATTCTGTGGAGGGGGGCACCGCACACGGCTAAAACAATTCAACTTGTGTGTCTTTGGGTGCCCCCCTGCCCCCGTATATAAAGGAGCAAGGGAGGGAGGCCGGCCGGCCCTTCCTCGTGCGGCTAGGGAAGGAGTCCTACTAGGAATAGGATTGCAATCCTATTCCTAGTAGGATTCACCAAAAGGAAGAAGGGGGAAAGGAATAGGAGAGGTGGCGCCCCCCCCAATCCTAGTCCAACTAGGAACCCTAGGTGGGGGCGCCGGCCAGCCCTATGGGCTGCCTCTCTCTTTCCCTTTAGGCCCACTATGGACCATCCCTTCTCGTAGGGGGTTCCGGTAACCCCCTCCGGCAATCCCGATAAATCCGAAACTTTCCCGGAACACTTCCGGTGTCCGAATATAGTCGTCCAATATATCAATCTTTATGTCTCGGACATTCCGAGACTCCTCGTCATGTCCGTGATCTCATCCGGGACTCCGAACTACCTTCGGTACATCAATACTCAAAAACTCATAATACCGATCGTCATCAAACGTTAAGCGTGCGGACCCTACGGGTTCGAGAACTATGTAGACATGACCGAGACTCATCTCCGGTCAATAACCAATAGCGGAACCTGGATGTTCATATTGGCTCCTACATATTCTACGAAGATCTTTTATCGGTCAGAACCGCATAACAACATACGTTGTTCCTTTTGTCAAACGGTATGTTACTTGCCCGAGATTCGATCGTCGGTATCTCTATACCAAGTTCAATCTCGTTACCGGCAAGTCTCTTTACTCGTTTCGTAACACATCATCTCGTGACTAACTCATTAGTCTTTTGCTTGCAAGGCTTATTATGATGTGTGTTACCGAGAGGGCCCAGAGATACCTCTCCGATACTTCGGAGTGACAAATCCTAATCTTGATCTATGCCAACACCACGAATACTTTCGGAGACACCTGTAGAGCATCTTTATGATCACCCAGTTACGTTGTGACGTTTGATAGCACACAAGGTGTTCCTACGGTATTCGGGAGTTGCATAATCTCATAGTCATAGGAACATGTATAAGTCATGAAGAAAGCAATAGCAGTAAAACTAAACGATCATAGTGCTATGCTAACGGATGGGTCTTGTCCATCACATCATTCTCCTAATGATGTGATCCCGTTGATCAAATGACAACTCATGTCTATGGTTAGGAAACATAACCATCTTTGATCAATGAGCTAGTCTAGTAGAGGCATACTAGGGACACTCTGTTTTGTCTATGTATTCACACATGTACTAAGTTTCCGGTTAATACAATTCTAGCATGAATAAAAGACATTTATCATGATATAAGGAAATATAAATAACAACTTTATTATTGCCTCTAGGGCATATTTCCTTCACCTCCACCCTTCTGGCCGCCTCGTAGATCCCCTGGCGTGTACTCCAAGTCCAACTGGTGTCTTCTGGTCCAAGAAAAATCCCCGTAAAGTTTTGTTCTGTTTGGACTCCGTTTGATATTCCTTTTCTGCGAAACTCAAAAACAAGGAAAAAACATAAACTGGCACTGGGCTCTGGGTTAATAGGTTAGTCCCAAAAATCATATAAAATATCATATAAATGCATATAAAATATCCTAGATACATAATATAATAGCATGGAACAATAAAAAATTATAGATACGTTGGAGACGTATCAAGCATCCCCAAGCTTAATTCCTACTCGTCCTCGAGTAGGGGTAAATGATAAAAACAGATTTTTTTATATGTGGAATGCTACCCAACATATTTATCAATGTAATATTCTTTATTGTGTCATGAATGTTCAGATCCATAAGACTCAAAATAAAAATTTATCGATATCAACACAATAATACTTCAAGCATACTAGAAAGTAATCTACGAAGTTCCAAAAATAACACGGCTAAAGAAAGTTATCCCTACAAAATCATATAGTCATTTATGCTCCCTCTTCTTAACACAAAGCATAAATCATGCCCATCCCGATGTCAATCAAGCAATTTCTTTCATACTCTACTTTTTTAAAACCTTTTCAACTCTTCACGCAATACATGAGCGTGAGCCATGGACATAGCACTATGGGTGGAATAGAAGGTGGTAATAGAAAAAAGGAGGGAGAAAGTCTCACATCGACTTGCCAAATCAATGGACTATGGAGATATCCATCAATTGATATCAATGTGAGTGAGTAGGGATTGCCATGTAACGGATGCACTAGAGCTATAAGTGTATGAAAGCTCAAAAAGATAACTAGTGGGTGTGCATCAACTTGCTTGCTCATGATGACCTAGGGCATTTGAGGAAGCCCATCGTTGGAATATACAAGCCAAGTTCTATAACGAAAAATTCCCAGTAGTGATATACGAAAGTGACAACATAGGAGACTCTCTATCATGAAGAACATGGTGCTACTTTGAAGCACAAGTGTGGAAAAAGGATAGTAACATTGTCCCTTATCTCTTTTTCTCTCTTTTTTTGGTGGGCTTCTTTGGCCTCTTTTGTTTTATTTGGGCTTCATTGGCCTCTTTTATTTTTGATAACCTCACATGGGACAATGTTCTAATAATGATGATCATCACACTTTTATTTACTTACAACTCAATGCTAGAACAAAGATATGACTCTATATGAATGCCTCTGGCGGTGTACCAGGATGTGCAATGACCAAGAGTGTCATGTATGAAAAATATGAACGGTGGCTTTGCCACAAATACTATGTCAACTACATGATCATGCAAAGCCATATGACAATGATGAAGCGTGTCATAATAAATGGAACGATGGAGTTACATGGCAATATATCTCGGAATGGTTATGGAAATGCCATAATAGGTAGGTATGGTGGCTGTTTTGAGGAAGGTATAAGGAGGGTTTTGTGCACCGGCGAAAGTTGCGCGGCACTAGAGTGGCTAGCATGGTGGAAGGGTGAGAGTGCGTATAATCCATGGACTCAACATTAGTCATAAAGAACTCACATACTTATTGCAAAAAAAAATATTAGCTCTCGAAGCAAAGTACTACGACGCATGCCCCTAGGGGGAGGTTGGTAGGAGTTAACCATCGCGCGCCCCCCGCCTTCACGCAAAGACAAACATTTCAAAATACAAAGTCCTCCAATTCGGTTACATAATTAGGAGACCATACGTGCATGCTTCCGGAATCACAAACCTTAACACAATTATTTCTTTAACCTCACAAACTACCACTAGCACGAATCTAATATTACCATCTTAACATCTCAAAAAAATTACAAGGAGTCAAACTTCACATAGTATTCAATTCTCTATATATGAAAGTTTTTATTATATCTTCGTTGGATGCCTATCATATTAGGACTAAATTCATAACCCAAGCAAATTAGCATGATGTTATTTAAGACTCTCAAAATAATATAAGTTAAGCAAGAGAGTTCAACAATTTATACAAAATAAAACCACCGCCGTGCTCTAAAAAGATATAAGTGAAGCACTAGCGCAAAATTGCCTAGCTCAAAAGATATAAGTGAAGCACATAGAGTATTCTAATAAATCATGATTGAAGCGTGTCCCTCTCAAAAGATGTGTACATTAAGGATGATTGTGGGAAACTGAAAAGTAATGGCTCGTATCATACAAGATGCTCCAAGCAAAACACATTCATGTAGTGAATAAAAATATAGCCTCAAGTAAAGTTACCGATAGATGAAGACGAAAGAGGGGATGCCTTCCCGGGGCATCCCCAAGCTTAGGCTCTTGGTCGTCCTTGAAATTTTACCTTGGGGTGCCTTGGGCATCCCCAAGCTTAGGCTTTTTCACACTTTATTCCATAGTCCATCAAATCCTTACCCAAAACTTGGAAACTTCACAACACAAAACTCAACAGAAAATCTCGTGAGCTCCGTTACTAAAACAAAGCAAATAACCACTCAAGGTACTGTTGTGATCTAATTCTAATTTTATATTGGTGTAATATCTAGAAGAGGCGATGCAAGAGACAATCCCTTATCTAGAAGAGGTTTCCATCGTCTGAGACTCCGTGTACCCACCCATGAACCGTCGACGACGGCTGACTATGGCGCCTCGGCCAGATGCTTATGAGTCGGCCACGTCCCCGGCGACGGAGTGCTCGGCTGGATCGAGATTTTCCTATCTAGGATTTGAGTCCGAGGAGGTGACGCCGCCGGTAGCTGTCCAGCTGGCTCTAGAGGTGCTGGAGATCGATGACGATGGTGAAGATTGGAGTAAGGTATCTCGCCGGAGGAAGAAAACTGAGTCGGAAATCGTCCAGGAGTTTTGGAACGACGCTGGCTTTCCAACGCCGGCGTCTCGGTTCTGGGAGCGCCGGTCACCATCGTCGTCGGGAGATCCGCCGGTTCTCGAGGGTTCGTCCCTGGTGACTGTTGTGGTGCATGAGAGGACGACTATAGGGGAGGATTCGGAGCTGTTTGTTTCGACGCCGCTGTCGAGTCCGACGGATGGGGAACTCCACGGCTGCAAGTCTGCGTCGTCGCCTTCTGGGATGAGGCTGGTTCGGCCGCCGCGTATGGGATCTTGGCGTGGCCCTCTGCCGCCGCGCAGGCTGACGCTGGCGCCGATCCTTGGGCAGTTCATCGACATGGCTCGACGGTGTCCTCCCTCGGCAAGAACTTCTCCGCAAGGATCCAGAGCTGATCGAGGGCCGGTTTCAGTGGCGAGATCCCGGGAGATTCAAAAGTCGTTGACCTCGGGTAAAGGGCCCATGCATGCAGAGAGGGAACCGGGCCAGGAGTTGTTCTCGTGGGCTTTCCTACGGACGCGCATGAGGGCTCTTTGGTGTGGCTACCCTACACAAATCGTAGGCAACTCGTCTTCCTCGCCGCCTCCTGCCGCCAAGCAACCCGCCGCCGCCCCCGAGCTCCGGCCCACCGCATGGACGCCGTCATCTGCTCCACCACCGCCTAACTTCGCCGGGTCTGACCGCTCTTACGCGGCGGAGCCTCGCCGTTCCATGGCGGGTGTTCCTCCCCAAGTGTGTGGCGCCTCCGCCATCGGAGGACCTAACCCTCACGCTGCTCAGATCATGGGGACGGCCCCTGCTTCCTCACGTCCTCCGGCTCCGTCTCCGGCACCGGGCTACCGCAGTCCTTATTATCAGCAACGAGGTTCGGTGCCGGTCTACTCCTACTGTGTGAACCCGCCCCCTGGGTATAGCCAGCCTGGGCAGTACGCATCGCCTCATGGCCCGGCTATCGTCGGGGGACCGGCTACCATGTACGGGACCCCGCCGACCGTGGTGTCCGCCCCTCCGCAGTTCCATCCGAGGGGTGTTGTGACACAACTGGTTCAAAAGCGCAAAAAGAAGAAGAAGTCGCAACAACAGCAGTTTGCCGGTGGAGCTCTACAACATGGTGTTCACCTCTCTCAGCAACATATGCCAATCCAGCAACAATTTCCACAACAACCCGTAGCGCAACAGCACCTTCAAACATATCAACAAGGGCATTATCAGCAAATTGTTCAACCTCATCCACATGTGCCTACGACTGCTGAAGCCTCATCTTTGGTGGCTCAAGTGTCTAACGTGCAGGTAGATTCAGTGTACAAGACCAAGGCTAATAAGGGGGTTCGATGTTGGAAGTGCGCGGTTGATACGCATGCAGCGAAAGACTGCACTGTGCAACATTATTGCTATATCTGTGATAAAATAGCTCATCCGACGTTGCGGTGCCCGGTTCTTAAACTCCCCAAGCCCAATGCTTTTGTTTCGGGAATTGGTGCAGAGGAGACTTACATTGCACAGTTGCCAGATTGTGTGGTGAAAGATCACTTGGCGCCGACACAGACACCGATCGCCCGTGTTCAAGTTAGTGGCCTCATGGTACCGGCTACCGTTGTCGAGAGCCAGATTGCTAGGAGATGCCCGGTACATGATCAATGGAAGTGGGAGGCTATTCAGCACGGGTCCGATGCTTACCTTGTTAGCTTCCCGTCTTTTGGACAGGGTGGATGGAATCCAGATGAACGTGCCTTCAATTAATGCCCAGATGACTGTTACCGCTTGGAGTTCAGAGGAGGTTCCTCATAAGATAACTGCAGCAGATTTGGCTCCATGTCGACGGCGTTCCCCATACGGTGCGCCATTTTTGGGGTTTATGGGCCGTTGGTACTCTAATGGGTAAGACCTTGGATGTCGATCTCATTAGCCTGCGACGCCGTGGAGTTGTCCGTATTCTCGTGGCTATGACCAACACTCAGATTTTGGAAAAGGACAAGGATGATGTTGGGCCTTTTGTCGCGACAGATGTGCTACTCAAGCTCAAGGGCTACGCATTCACGTTCAGGAGGGAGCCAGCAGGATACACTGCAGAT
This sequence comes from Secale cereale, assembly GCA_902687465.1. NCBI lineage: Eukaryota > Viridiplantae > Streptophyta > Magnoliopsida > Poales > Poaceae > Secale > Secale cereale. The sequence continues at coordinate 493,606,810 of LR738714.1, read as the reverse complement.
CCATACTTTGTTCCATTCATTTGGAGACGCAAGGGCGATGATGCTCACAATGATAGCAGTGCGAAGGAGAAAGAGGACGAGATGGACACCTCGGAACACACCGGGAACCCATCCACCAACCTGTCCTCTAGTTCTGCTCCAGCGAGACACATTCAGGTGCCTCAAGTGCAGCAACGGGAGCTTGCGATTCCTGGCCTTGGTGGTGCACCGGGAGGCGGCCCTTTGATTATCGCGGTCACTCCGTTCAACTCTTCACCACAGACACCGAGAGGCATAGAACTTGCCACCCATCTTAGGGCCAACTCCACATTACGTGGTTGTCTTGAACGGTCCCCACGAGTACACTGACAGGAGTCACCGTCAAGTTCCACGCCACGGGTCGAGTTTGCATTGCAGCCGTCGTCACCAACTCATACGGCAGCGTCGCATCCCGCGGTACTCAAGCCGGTGCAGGCCACCAGCGGCTTGGCGGGGCGCCCAGAGTCACCTTCGAAGCACAAGCAGCCTGCGGGTCGGGTGGTGTTGCAGCCACCGTCGCAAACAATGACGGCAGCACCGTAGCCGGTTGTTTCCATGATGGTGCAGGGCAGCGACGGCACGGCTGGGCACCTGGATGAGGCTTCGGAGCTCCGGCCACCAGCTGCGCTGGAGGTGGCCGCCCAGCTACCTGCTCGGGACAAGCTGTGCATGCTGACCACGGCTGGGGTTGGTCCTGGAGGACCAACCATTGAAGCGCACACATGCATGCATGAAGGGACAACCATTGGTGCGCACACATGCATGCATGGACGTGGTCCAGAAGTACTAGCCGTGGATGTGCACGCATGCATGCATGGACATGGTCCTGAAGAGCCGGCCGTGGGTGTGCAGATGCATGCATCCGTGGCTGCTCTTCGGCCCCAGCCGCAGGTAGAGAAGGCCACGTCCACTTCGCCCGCGTCGGTTGGTATGTCTGGTCCGGTTCCTGACACACTTGAGATGGTGACCTCAGCACTCCATCCTGTTGTTGAGATTATCGGGGAGGAGGTTGCTTCTCCAACATCATCCCCTCCACCGGCAACAAAGATGGCGCCTCGGCCATCGAGGGGGTGACACCTACATGTCGGAGTGGTCGGCATACGGTTGCCGATGATGGTACTTCGGTCACAGATGAGGACTCCTTGGACAAGGCTATGCGGCGTAAAGCAATGCAGAACCTCGACAACCAAGGTACTACGTCGCCACCCAAATCCTTTTTAGCTTTTTCCAATACTAGCATCGTTTCTAAGTTGAATAATGTGGGTGTTAGTTTGGGAAAAAATGAGAAGGATATTTCTTTTTCGACGAACGCTTTGAAACATTTGGAATATGATCGATTAAAAGTTGTTCCACATATTTCTAGCAAGTCTATTGCCTCCCCTACTGATGAGGAGGAGCTGCATGCCACATCAGATGGTCAGCTACTCTCTCATTTAGTTGGAGCAGTTTCAGACGTGGGTCTAGATGAACCCGGGCTGAGTTCTTTGATTGAGCTTACAGCCTCCGGACGTAAATCAAAGACCGCACGTTCAAAAAAATCTAGTAAGTCCCAAAAGAGGGCGAGTTTTTCTAAATCTCCTATTGTTTCCTCATGAATGGAATGTTTTTTAACAGCAGAGGTCTTCGTGACTTGGCTAAACATTTATTCATTGCGGAGTGTAATAGGGAATATAATTTAGATTTTTTGGCTATCTCTGAAATGGGGAGACGTGACTTCTCTGTAAGTCTACTTAACCGTCTTTCTGGCGGGATAGATTTCACCTGGGTTTCACGACCGCCTAGAGGTCGTTCTGGGGGCATCTTACTTGGCATAAACACGGGGACTATGGATGTTTTGGCTAGTTCGGATGGTGAGTTTCACGTTAAACTCCATATTCGCAACAAGGCCGACAACTTCACATGGACCCTCGTCGCTGTGTATGGGGCGGCCCAGGATGAACTCAAGGCTGACTTTCTTCATGAATTGGTTAATCTGGCGAAAGATAATCCCTACCCCATTCTTATAGGAGGGGACTTCAATTTGCTTCGATTTCCAAATGAGAAAAGTCGCAGTAGGTTTGATAATCATTGGCCTTTCCTTTTCAACGCTATCATTGACAGCTCGATCTGCCAGAGGTTTCCATGATTGGAAGACAATTCACTTGGGCGAACAGTCTTCCGAATCCGACATACGAGAAACTAGATCGCGTTTTTATGGATACCAACTGGGAATCTAAATTTCCTATGGTGTTTGTTTGTGCTCTACCTCGTATCGAGGCCATATCATACCACGCACCAATCCTCCTAACTACTAGTTTGCCACGACCACAACATAGACGCAAGTTCAAGTTCGAACTTGGTTGGTTGCTCCGGGATGGCTTCCATGACATGGTCAAGGAGGTATGGGAGAAACCGATGGCCGGGCATACCCCAATACACAAATGGAATAATAAAATGCGTGCATTACGTAAATTCCTTGGTGGTTGGGCTAGGCATACGGTGGGTATCCTCAAAAAGGATAAGCTTCGTCTTTCGTCTATCATTGATGAATTAGAAGCTTTGGCAGAGGTTAGGCCATTATCTGAGCATGAAATCGAGATCAAGAGTCAATCGAATGCATAGTTAGCTAGCATGCTGCGTGAAGAGGAACTCAAATGGTACCAACACTCTAACTCTCAATTTACCCTGAAAGATGATTCGAATACTAGATATTTCCAGGGCGTCGCCAATGGCAGACACCGGAAGAAACTTATTCATTCACTTCAACATGATGAGGGCACGATTGAGGGACATGAGCAACTTAAATATTATATCACTAATTATTATAAAAAACTGTTCGGCGCCCCAGAGGAAGGAAACTTCTCGATGGATGAATCCCGAACAGATGACATCCCTCAGGTCTCTGATGAGGAAAACAATCTTCTAACAGCACCTTATGCCGAGGAGAAAGTTAGAACGGCGGTTTTCCTAATGGAGCGCAACAAAGCCCCGGGTCCAGATGGTTTTCCCGCAGAGTTCTATCAGAACTTCTGGGAAGTCATCAAACCGGAGCTCCTCCTCTTGTTTAGCTATCTACATGCCGGCCAACTAGATTTGTTTCGCTTAAACTTCGGTGAGATTGTTTTAATACCTAAGGTTAATGAGGCTGAAAGGATACAACAATATAGACCTACTTGCCTCCTTAATGTTAGTTTTAAAATATTCACGAAGGTTACAACTATTAGGCTGAATTCGGTTGATGAACATGTGGTTCGTCCTTCACATACGGCTTTTATGCAAGGTAGACACATCCTAGATGGAGTTGTTATCCTTCATGAAACTGTCCATGAACTACATTGGAAAAAGTTGAATGGGGTCGTACTTAAAATAGACTTTGAAAAAGCTTATGACAAAGTCAAGTGGCCCTTTCTTCAACAGACTCTCAGAATGAAAGGATTTTCTCCAGAGTGGCGCGCAATGATCCATAGCTTTGTTTCAGGAGGCAGTGTTGCCATTAAGGTCAATGATGATCTTGGCCACTATTTTCAAACGAAGAAGGGATTGCGAGGTGACTCGATATCACCCATGCTATTCAATATGGTGGCGGATATGCTAGCAGTCATGATTGAGCGTGCCAAGGCTGATGGACAAATTGATGGAGTAGTAAATCATCTAGTTGATGGTGGCCTCTCCATACTTCAGTATGCCGACGATACGATTCTCTTCATGGATCATGACCTAGAGAAAGCGAGAAATCTGAAATTAATTTTATCAGCATTCGAGCAACTCTCAGGTCTTAAGATCAATTTTCATAAAAGTGAATTGTTTTGCTTTGGTGATGCCCAAGACGAAGCTCACTTGTACGCCGACCTGTTCGGATGCGGGTTGGGCCAGTTTCCGATCACATATTTGGGGATACCGATACATTATCGGAGACTCACAAATTCTGAATGGAAACACGTCGAGGAGAGGCTGCAAAAAAGACTTAGCAGTTGGAAAGGTAAGCTGCTGTCTCTAGGAGGAAGATTGGTCCTAATAAATTCAGTACTAAGTAATATGGTACTATATATGATCTCCTTCTTCCAGTTGCTGAAAGGAGTTCTACATAGATTGGATTATTTCCGATCAAGATTTTTTTGGCAAGGAGATACCGAGAAAAAGAAATATCGATTGGCTAAATGGAGTGTGGTTTGTCGTCCCAAAGACCAAGGCGGGTTGGGCATTCATGACCTTGAGGTTAAGAATAGGTCCCTACTCGGTAAATGGTTGTTTAAATTACTGACAGAAGATGGTGTATGGCAAACCCTCCTTAGACGGAAATATGTGGGCTCCAAGGCGATATCCCAAGTATATTGGAAACCTGGGGATTCTCACTTTTGGGCGGGTCTAATGGCTACGAAGAAATTTTTCTTCTGCTATGGATCTTTCTTGATTAAGGATGACTCGGAAATTAGATTCTGGGAGGATAAGTGGCTTGGAAATGCCACTCTTCGTGAACAATATCCGGCTCTATACAATATTGTGCGTCACAAGGGTGATACTATCGCCACGGTAATGAAATCATTTCCGCCAAATGTGACATTCAGAAGGGATTTATTTGGACCCAGACTACAATCATGGAACATCTTGCTCCAACGGTTGTCCACGGTGCAATTGTCACATGGGTCCGATGTATTCCGATGGAACCTACATGGGAATGGACAATTCTCAGTGGAGTCTATGTATAGAGCGTTAATCCAGTCTGATGTGCCAGTTGATAATAATAAGAAGATCTGGAAGATGAAGATACCTCTTAAGAATAAAATCTTCGCATGGTATCTTCGTCGCAGAGTCATTCTTACTAAAGATAACCTTATTAAGAGGAATTGGCATGGAAGTCCGCAATGTGTCTTTTGTCACCATGAGGAGATAATAAAACATTTATTCTTCCAATGCAAATTGGCCCGTTCTATATGGTCAGTCATCCAAATAGGTTCTGGCTTGTATCCTCCTTGTAGTGTTGCTAATGTATTCGGCAACTGGCTACATGAGATTGATCACAGGTTTAGAACCCTTCTCAGGGTGGGAGCGCTTGCCGTTATTTGGTCGCTTTGGCTCTGTAGAAATGATAAGGTTTTTAACGATAAAAATACTTTTCTTATGCAGGTTATCTACAGATGTACCGGGACTCTTCGTTTATGGTCCTCTCTACAACGCGTGGAGAATCGAGACCTGTTTATGGAGGTGTGTACACGATTGGAGGCTACGGCGAGGGATACTTTTACCCAACATGAGTGGAAACATGATCTTAGGATTGGCCCCCCTTCGCTTTAGGCGTCTTACGGATACAACATGTTTTCCTTATATTTCGCATTTTTTATTTTAATGAGAGGATATTCTTGGCTGTGTGCATCTTAGCTATGCAGAGGCCGGGTGTAATGCTTAAATCTTTTAAGTAATAAAGCGCCCCTTATCGAAAAAATATATTGGTGTAATATCTAATGTATTCCAACTTCTCCATGGTTCATACCCCCCGATACTAGCCATAGATGCATCAAAATAAGCAAACAACACATAGAAAACAGAATATGTCAAAAATAGAACATTTTGTAGCAATATGAAAACTACGCATACTTCTGTATATCTAAAAATTCTGAAAAATTAGGATGACGTGGGGAATTTGTATATAAATTTTGTGTAAAAATTTCAAAAGGTTTCGACGTTCCAGTGAATTATTGAATTTTCTTCACTGGGCGCAAAAGTTTCTATTTTTCAGTAAAATCAAATCAACGATCACCGTAAGCCATCCGAGTGGTCTTACTTGGCTCAACCACTAATTAAAACACCAAAACACAATTACTACAGAAGTAATAATGTGTAAAACTTAAAAAACAGAACCAAAAATTAAAAATCAAAAATAAATTTGGGTTGCCTCCCAACAAGCGCTATTGTTTAACGCCCTTAGCTAGGCATAAAACGTAAATAGATCTAAGTATTATCATCTTTGGTATGCAATTCTTTCCTCATCAAATCTTCCAAAACTCATCTTAACAATTCTATCCTTTCCTTTATTTCTCTCCTAGTAGAAGAACATAGATCGTGAAAAGGACTTTGATTGGTAATTTTAGCATTCATAAACCATAGTCAAGATCATCACCTCGCGTGTCATCATATAAAATACGTTGCTCGTTCCTAACATGTTCCTTCATCATTTTATTCAGCAAATTCCTATCAAGTCCTACATAAATTCATCTAGTTATCCAATCAAATGCTTCAAAGGCTTCAAGATACAAAGATTGATATATTTCTGCATGGGGTACTTTTCTCCTAAGATTTTCACTATACGAATGATAATCTCTAGATTCCAAACTACGCATAGTTTCTTTATCATGAAGGATATCTATAATTGGAGGGTGTTTGACATCTTTTTATAGAAAGGAAAATTATCCCTAGATTCATGTATTATAAAATCAAATTCACGTATAAGGATGATAGTGGCAATCTTTTTATCTATTGGATGAATAATATTTGGAAGCTCATATACTACCGATTGCAAAGCAGGATGAAGATGCACAAATTTTCTTTCTAATTTCTCAATGAGCATAACAATAGCATCTGTATAACAATTTATCTCAAGATGAATAGATCTTTTCTTAATAGGCAAGGGTCCAGTACAATCAAAGAATTCTTGGATAATGCTTTTCCCAATAATATTTCCATCCCCTATGCGAAAGATTTTTGTTTTGTAGTTAGTAGGAGCTTCTCTACGCTCTGAAGGACAAGATTCAAATTCTTCCTCAGGATTTTCAATGATAACCTCCCCAACTTCAGACATGATGGCAACCAACAAACGAAGAAGACGAACGAAAGAAGGGGCGAAGAAAAGGCAAATCTTTTTGAAGATCGTTTTAGAAATGGGAGAGAGGAAAACGAGAGGCGAATGGCAAATAATGTAAATGTAAGATATGAGAGTTTAATGAAGGGTACTTGGTAGGTCTTGACTTGTGTAGATCTCAACGGCACCAGAGATTGGCGAGTTGAAACAAGACAAATCTTGACTTGACTTGGTGTAGATCTCCCCGGCAACGGCGCCAGAAATTCTTCCTGCTACCTCGTGAGCTTGCGTTGGTTTTTCCCTTGAAGAGGAAAGGGTGATGTAGCAAAGTAGAGTAAGTATTTCCCTGAGTTTGAGAACCAAGGTATCAATCCAGTAGGAGATTACACACAAATCGTCAAATACCTGCACAAACAAACAACCAACTTGCACCCAACGCTATAAAGGGGTTGTCAATCCCTTCACGGTTATTTGCAAAACTGAGATCTGATAGAGATAGTTGAACTAGTAAAGTAAATATTTTTGGGTTTTTGATTTATAGATTGAAAAGTAAAATATTGCAAAATAGTAGATCAGAAACTTATAAGATGGAAAATAGACCCGGGGGCCATAGGTTTCACTAGAGGCATCACTCATGATAGCAAGTATTACGGTGGGTGAACAAATTACTATCAAGCAATTGATAGAAAAGAAAATAATTATAACGACATATATGGCAATGATCATGAATATAGGCATCACGTCTGTGACAAGTAGACCAACTCTTGCATGCATCTACTACTATTACTCCACACATCAACCGAAACAATTCTGCATCTAGAGTATTAAGTTAATAAGAACAGAGTACCGCATTAAGCAAGATGACATGATGTAGCGGAATTAACTCAAGCAATATGATGAAAACCCCATCTTGTTATCCTCGATGGAAACAATACAATATGTGTCATGTCCCTTTCTGTCGGTGGGATTGAGCACCGCAAGATTGAACCCAAAGCAAAGCACTTCTCCCATTGCAAGAAAAACCAATCTAGTTGACCAAACCAAACCGATAGTTCGAAGAGAATTACTAAGATATTAAATCATGCATATAAGAATTCAGAAGAATCTCAAATATTATTCATAGATAATCTGATCATAAACCCACAATTCATCGGATCTTGACAAACACACCGCAAAAGAAGATTACATTGGATAGATCTCCAAGAACAACGAGGAGAACATGGTATCGTGGATCAAAGAGAGAGAAGAAGCCATCTAGCTACTTGCTATGGACCCGTAGGTGTGTGGTAAACTACTCACACTTCATCAGGAGGGCAATAAGGTTGATATAGATGCCCTCCGTTGTTGATTCCCCCTCCGACGGAGAACCGGAAAAGGCCTCTAGATGGGATCTCGGAGAACAGAAGGTTACGGCAGCGGAAAGTGGTTTCGATGGGTGTTCTGGAGTTTTTGGAATATATGTGAATTTATAGCCGGAAGAAATAGGTCAGGGAGGCACGAGAGGCCCCAAGGCGCGCCCTCCACCCTTGTGGTCGCCTCGCGGATCCCCTGGCGTGTACTCCAAGTCTATCTGGTGTCTTCTGGTCCAAGAAAAAGCCTCGTAAAGCTTGGTTTCGTTTGGACTCCTTTTGATATTCCTTTTCTGCGAAACTCAAAAACAAGGAAAAACAGAAACCGACAATGGGATCTGGGTTAATAGGTTAGTCCCAAAAATCATATAAAATAGCATATAAATGCATATAAAACATCCTAGACAGATAATGTAATAGCATGGAACAATCAAAAATTAGAGATACGTTGGAGACGTATCACTTCTACCCGGAGCGACATCGCCGACCCGCCTCAGGCCTACATCTGATCCGCCTAAGCACGGGCCCGAGGTCCAAGCCACCGGAAGGCAATGCCGGACCCCGAAGAGGAAGGATTGCCACCACCTCCCTGTGTCGCCTGCCGAAGCACGACGACCAAATCCTCGTCGCCGGACCACCGCAAGCACGCACCTCCTTTGATTACTGGCCACCAAGGAGCACATGACCAGGACACCCGGTCACTGGAACCAGAGCATCCCATGAGCAAGACAGAGCCCCAAGGGCATCCACGAACTGGAGCTGCCGCCGACTGAACCCTCCTCGTGCGCCCAGGGCGCGGCCACCACCACAGCCGAACTGACCATGTCTGCCACCCCGTGCCCTGCCGCAGATCAACGGGTGCCCCGCCAGATCCGACGCTCCATACACCGCTCACCCAGGCCCGGGCGAGCGTGCGAGCGCCCCAGTGGCCGCTGCAGCAAGGCAGCCTACCCGTGCCATCTGCACCGCAGCGCGCCCCGCTGCCGTCTCACCCCGTGTCGAGCGCAGCGCCCCTGTAGGCCTCCATGTCCCGCGCCGCGAAGCACTAGCTGGAGCGGAAGAGGTCCCCGCCGCCGCCGACACGAGCCGGGCTTTGCCTGGCCGCGCCCTGCGATGGCGGCGAGGGGGAGGGAAGGCGGAGGGAAGACTGCTGGCGGCGCCGCTAGGGTTTCTCCCTGTCGCTCGCCGGAGCGGCCGGGGCGAGGGGGGGGGAGAAGATCACCCGCCGGGAGGAGAATAGAATTTTTTCATTGTGGCTTATTCACCCTAAAAAGAAGTTTATTCTCACTATCTTATTTATCTTAACATGCAACATATCCACCTTATCACATATATCTCACACATGCCACCTCTCATTTTAAATGCACTTGCAAATCCTCCACATCATCAAAAGCGCATACAACCATTCAAAGCTTCACTTTTCGCCACATGCACACCTTCCACATAATCAAGCGTCATGCAACCATTCAACTTTTCAATTTTCATTTTCCACCGCATGCAAGCCATCCACATTATCAAGCACATGAAAGCTCTTCACATTTTTTTGAACTATAAATAATTCAACTTGAATTTCACAAGACACTATAACATGCATGCACCTTCCACTTACCTGTAGGTTGAATGTGGTGAAAGTTCCGCCACAGCACATGGGGCGTTATCTAATTATTGAGAAAGATATTTTTTTAGGGATATTACTGAGATAGATTTTTTTGAGACATTATTATTGATTTTTTTTCGAGAATCACATTATTATTGAGATAGATGGTCAAATGGACAGGAACGGACCTTCGTCAAGGCTTAACTGGGCCTTGGCCCATCCAATCATTCATGTGAAGCAAGATTAGACCTTTCCCTCATAAAAAAAGCAAGATTAGACCTGGCCCGCTTTACGGATGTGGCTCGGCCACTTCACACATGAAGTCTACTATAATTAGTTTAGCACCTATAATGGCAGTTTTTTTTTTGTTTTTTGAGGGAAAACTCTCCGCGCTTTATTTATCTAATAAAAGTCTCGGATCTCTTTCGAGACCACATCTAGCACAAAGTCTGGTGGCACCATAAGCCAAATCTTACAGAGTCCATCTCCTACTCCTACATTATCTAGTTTATGCGCAGCGGATTAGCGGACCGTCGTACCCACGACACCTTCACCTCGTTGAAGCCACGAAACAACTGCTTGATCTCCTCGACACATGGCCCTGAAGCCGAAAGGTTCTTGTTCGTGTCTGCAAGCATGCTCGCCACCCCATGTTGTCTGTCTCGAGGTGTAGTCTCTGGACGTTGATCTCTCCGGCTAGTGGTATTTCGGGAGCTCTAAGTACAATGGATAAGGTTTTGGTGCGTGCTACCGTGTCAAGTGGTTAACTCATGGAACAACTGGACTCTGTAAAGCTCTGTTACCGTCCATTTTGTCAAATGTCAACGCATGAACAATGATAGAAAACGGAAGTGTGGTTGATATGTGATGCATTTATTCCTGACAGTTTCGAGCCATATAAACGATCCAGATCCCAGTATTCTATATCATCTTACGAAATTATGTGATCTCTCTCACCACTTCGATCGAGCAAATTAAACCCCGTTGATACGTCAAACATGACGATCTGGTCATGGGAATCAAGGTGCAATCCATCCCCGCACTCGCCCCGAGTCAGATCGTCCGAGCCGGGCGGCCGAAAATTGCCGCCCACGCTTGGAGCACTAACGAGTAACCATGTCCGATCAGCCTCAGCTCGTCACGCACCAACAAACCCCACTAACGACTACGCCGCCCCCGAGCTACCCTCCCAATCTTCCTCTGAAAACAAAGATCAAACAGTACGACTAATTCCTAGGCGTTCCAATAGCGGTGGTAATATAGTGGCAGCAGAACCTCACACTATGAGTAGTTGAGCACACATCGGGAAAGAAAAGAAGTTTTAAGAAGGAACCGGAGTTGCATCGTGCGGAATGGCTGAAAAAGAAAGACGGCGAGGGGGAAAGGGGCTCCTCGATCGATCTAACCCGCTGTTGTTGAACACTGGCATGTCCCGTAGCTGGGAAGGCGAAGCTGAAAATTCCAAGTCGTCATCGCAGCCGAAGACAAGGCCCATCCAAAAAACCGGACGTGACGGGAAACGGCCGAAAGAGAGCGATCTCGCTCAGGTTTTTAGGTCGTCTAACACACATGCGTGCGGTGCGGTCCACGGTTCCATCTACATGCCGCAGCTCGCCCACCTTTCTTCGATGTCCGCCTATATAAACCCTCCCTCCCGCGCGCATCCCCCTTGCACCGCCCTCACCAACCAAGCGCGATTCGGTTTCTTCTGCCAACGATTCCTTCGCCTCGGCGCCGGAGACAGCGCCTTGTCTGTCTCTCGTAGTCCTGGTTCTGGTCTCGTGGCAGACGGAACGGAGTCAATCCAGCAATTAACCGGGCGGATCCCGAAACGTCCCTCTCCCTCCTGAGCCCGGGGCAGCGCAGGCGCAGCGCCTCTGTTTCGCGGAGGACATGTCGTCCTGCTCCGACGCCACGGTCACCGTGTCGTACCGGCATGGTGAGGATGCGGGCGATGGCATCACGGCCTCTTTGCTCCCCAAGGCGGAGGTGGTCGTGCCCGTGGAGGAGCTGCCGCCGGTGCTCACTTGCAAGCCGCCAGGTCGGCTTGCCAGAGCGGTGAAGGAAGCCTGGTCCGTTGCTTTGTCCTTGGCATTTCCCATGCTGCCGTCCATGTCGGCCGCCGCGGCTGGGGAGGAGGCACGGTCCATACTAGGCCTCGCGATGCCGATGATTCTCACGGGGCTGCTGCTCTACCTCCGTTCCATGATTTCGATGCTCTTCCTCGGCCGCCTCGGGGGGCTGGCACTCGCCGGCGGGTCACTCGCCATCGGCTTCGCCAACATCACGGGATATTCCGTCCTGTCTGGACTCGCCATGGGCATGGAGCCCATCTGCGGGCAGGCCTTCGGCGCTGGCCATTACGAGCTCCTCGGCGTGACCATGCAGCGCACCGTGCTGCTGCTCGTCGCGGCCGCCGTTCCCATCGCCGGGCTCTGGATGCATATGCGGCCTCTGCTCCTGCTTTGTGGCCAGGACGTCGGCATCGCAGCGGTCGCCGAGACCTACATTCTTGCCTCCCTGCCGGACCTCCTCCTCCAGGCGTTCCTCCACCCCGTCCGCATCTACCTCCGGACGCAATCCATCAACCTGCCGCTCACCGTGTGCGCCGCGCTCGCCATTGCACTCCACCTGCCCATCAACTACGTGCTCGTCTCCGTCCTCGGACACGGCATCAGGGGGGTGGCATTTGCCTCTGTGCTGGCCAACCTAAACTTCCTTCTCCTCCTCCTTGGTTACATATTGGTCATGGGAGTGCACAAGCGCACCGGCGGCTTTGTGTTCTCGGTCGAGAGCTTCCGTGGCTGGGGAGAGCTCGTCAGCCTCGCCCTGCCGAGCTGCGTCAGCGTCTGCCTCGAGTGGTGGTGGTACGAGATCATGATCCTCCTGTGCGGCCTGCTCGCCAACCCACAGGCCACCGTGGCCTCCATGGGAATCTTGATTCAGACGACGTCACTCATCTACATCTTCCCTTCCTCGCTTGGCTTCGGTGTCTCCACTCGCGTGAGCAACGAACTCGGCGCAAACCGTGCCGAGCGCGCGGGGCGTGCCGCCACGGTCGGTCTCGTGCTCGGGTTCGCGTTCGGCGGCGTGGCGTCGGCGTTCGCGTACCTGGTGCGGGGCTCGTGGGCTACCATGTTCACGGCGGACCCGGCGATCATCACGCTCACCGCGTCCGTGCTGCCGATCCTGGGAGCATGCGAGCTCGGTAACTGTCCGCAGACGGCGGGGTGTGGCGTGCTGCGGGGCAGCGCGCGGCCCAAGGACGCCGCCAGCATCAACCTCCGGTCGTTCTACCTCGTCGGCACGCCGGTGGCTCTCGTCCTCGCGTTCTGGTACCACTACGACTTCCAGGGACTGTGGCTCGGCCTCCTCGCGGCGCAGGCGGCCTGCATGGTGCGCATGCTGCTGGTGATCGGCCGGACGGATTGGGCCGCGGAGGCCAAGCGCGCGCAGCAGCTCACCGGAGCAGGCGTGGTAACGATGGCAGTGGGCACGAAACCGAGCAGCGGCAAGGGCATTCACGTCGTGAGAGTCGCGGCCGGCGGCGGCGATGAGAACTCCGGCGGGCTGCTTATCGATGTTGTGATCGAGCAACCAAACGATCAGCGCTGACAGCTACTACTGCCTATTTACGATTTCGGACAACTCTATTTTTTTTTCCTTCGTACTTTTGGCGGGAGAGGAATCAGAGGCTGACAGAGTGACAATTTTTGTTACCCATTGGTAATCTGTATAGAGTTATTTTATTAATCTTACAGAAGCCTGAAAGGATTCGCTTGTAATATTAAAGTTATCTTTTCTTCGACAAAACAGACTTCCTCACATTACGTTAGCAGCATCAAACAGAGCATGGCCGGGTAGCATTTGCAGTTGCAGTTGCAGTTGCAGCCAGCCCATGATTTGAATCGCTGACGAACTGCAACAAACATTGTGCCGTTTAACTTTAATAAATGCATCGTGCATGACCAGCAAATATGAGACAAATTACCATAAACGAGCTACACGCATTGGGAGCTAGAATTCCAAGTCAAGCAGTGGCCGCCCATCTCCCTTCTTATCTTTCAAGAGTGCGGTTTGGATGGAAGACACAGAACAACACGTTGAAGAAGCTGGCAGTTGGAAGGTAAGCTTTCAAGCATTTGTTGTTACTCCAAAATATATTTTGGATCAGTCGATTTTTTTTTCGAGCAATTAGCATGAGCTATATCTTCTCATTAAGAAGATAACTGGTCAGTTTATAAACTGGCCGAAAAATGATACAACGAAACACAAACACATCAGTCTTAGGGCTACGTACGAAACAAGCCGACGACTCTATCGTCTAAGCGACCAGAGTTGACACCCTACCACACGACCCGTAGCCACAACTCTGGTTTACAAACCTCAGGGGCATTTGGCACCCGGAGGCCGCCTCCACACAAGTCGACGAAAACAATTCTCAAGCTTTACTCCCCAACTTTCATGGTTTGCACAAGAGGTGCACACCCCATGAGCATAAAAGTTGCTCAAGGCGGGCGGGCGGGCGTGCGTGCGTGCGTGCGTGTGTGTGTGAATACCTTCATCATAAATTCATAATGATTACGGAGGCTCGTATAAGTGACTAGTGATCACAGGAGAGTCGTCGGAGGGAAAGTCATAAAGATGTATTAAAGTTTTTGCATGGTAAAAAGATGAACACGTGTTGGTCTATGAATTTGCAGATTCAAAGCACATGTTTGGGACTGCTCCACTCTCTACAATTAAGGTCCGCTCTCAAAAATGGTAAACCCGTATAAGAAGGGCTCATTCTATTTGGTGGATTTTGAATGGAATTGCCACCACAAGAATTTGTGTCTCTATGTTTTACTTTCGTTTCACAAGAACGGGAATAGAGATAGCAAACTCTTTAGGGTTGAGTTTATAGTGACTTGTTTCCTTACAATTGTTTGCACTAATATCTCATGAAAGTTTTCTAAAGATTGGAGTGAACAGGACATCCTAATCCTTTAATTTTCCGATTTATATCATTTGGAAGTCATGTAAAATGAAAAACCCATAGGGAAAAGCAACCAAAATTAAGAAAGTGAAGTGTTGCCTTTTATTTGTGTCTAGTATACAACTATTATAGTAGCTACGGGTACTAGGGTCAGTTTCGTGAATAAATCCTATGGAACTTCGTTGGTGAGGTTGCACCGACAAGCTCATGATAACTACCCCCGCACATGTTCAGAAAAATTCAGCAAGTTCATCAAAATTTACCAAGCTTGACTAAACTTGAGAAAGCTTGACATAATTTTTCTATATCCCTAAATGCATACATCATGAGTTTCGTGCCCATTCAACTGCCATATGGTCCTAATTAACAAGTTGATCTAGTTTGGGAAAATTTTAATAAAATGGAGCAAGGGATGTCTTGGTATCACAATTAAGGGATAAAATGTGCCAATTTTTTGTGGGGTGAAATTTATTAGCATTGAAAGTGCAGTTGTCTTCCTAAGTGAGTTTTGGTATAAATAAAAATATGACCTGATGACTTACCTTCTTCAAGTTTATGTAGGGTGTGTCAGTCCAAACATTGGAGGCAAAGATGGATGCTGACCCCTAATTATCAAAGAGATAAACAAGGAAATATACTCAATTTTCATGTTTCTTTTCTTTATCTTGAGTATAGGAAAGCCGCACTATTAATAGGGGTCTCTCAAAAGACTTGGCGTGGAGCCAAATTCTCTTTGTATAGCCAAATACCCACATCCTACGTTTCATAATGTTAGCCACACAAGTAGCCAAAAAAAAGCATTTTGCCACCTTCAATATTTGCTAGTTGTGTCTTCCTTGGAGTGCCCTTCCGAAGGTTCAAGCTGGAATCCGGAACAACTCCGCCGCTGGCTCCAGTGGACATCATAAGCCACTTTTGCCAGCCGGAGTATGTATTAGAGTCAATCCCCGAAATCCAGTGCTCCCAGAGTCTCACCCGGAATCCGGCGACGCCAAAATCTAGCCCTACCTCTGGTTTTGCTTCTGGTTGAAATGTGAGGCACTTGGTGCCAACCAGAGTCAATCACCGGAGTCAGTCCAAGAATCTGGAGCATCTTGGAAGGTGCATATGAATGTTCTGGTCGGTGCTCCTACTACCCAACATGCGGGTTTTGTCTAGATCTATATAAGGACCACCTCCCCCCCCCACACACACACACCAAGAGTTATCCTTTCCCATTTGATTTGAGCTACCTACACTCTCTTCCTCCATCTTCCTCAAAGAAAATAAGCTCCACATATGTCTATACTTCCAACAAAGGAATTTGGGTTTCCATTTGAGTCATTTAGGATTATTTTTTTGCTCTTGGAGGTTGGAGACTCCTTGGTGGCAGGAGTTTCCAGAGAGCAATCAATTTGTGATTTACCCCATCATTTATAAAAGTTTGGACGGTGCCTAAAGGTCTACAACTAGTGGTTGCCACTCGCCTTTGTGGTGATATCTCAAGGAGAAAAGGTGGGCCTTTTGTGGTGCTGGTTGATCCTTCGCGATTCTCCCAACTCTCCGACGGTGACTAGCTCCCCTCCAAGGGAGTGGACACTGGGATACATTTTAAGCTTTGTGTTCTTCGGTTATTTCCAACCTTAGCTCATTTACTTGTGGTTTACTTTGGCCGCTTGACCATGCGAAGCATCATATAAGTTGTATATCTCACCTTAGCATTGTTTGGCTCACTATATTTCAAAAAGTCCGAACTTGCTAATATGTAAAGTAAAGTTTGTACTTCTCCCTATATATTCACACCCCCTCTAGGTTTGCTTAACTGTTTTACTTCAATATAACCTATGCTGTCAGCATACCATTTAGACCTTCTATTTTCTAATAGTTTGATTTTTTTTAATTATAAAGTCCTAAATAGCAGGAAAATATAGGGATAATGAATCTCCAATAGAAACATAGATTACTACTTTATAAATCCTATAGATTACTCAAGACAATATTCTTACCACAAAAATGAACCAAGCTCGTCACGCAAGACATCACACAACCCACTAACACACCATATGTTTTAGCATTGAAACAAAATTCACCATCTCATGAGACATAAGATTTTGCCTCACACATGATCTTCAGAAATTTACATTCAACCACAGTCAATGATTACAAAAACGAGTATCCTCATCGATTTTTTTGCAATCGGTACTCTCAAATCAACTCTAGCAGAGTTAGCGTAGCCTCCCTGTCGCCATAATAAACGCAACCATGGAAATTTTGGATCAAAATGGCACTCTACCAGAGTTGTCATGTGAGTGTCGATCGACATATTTTATCGAGTTCGCTCCATAAACGACCTGGTAGCCTATGTATTTGGAGGCTAGGGAGGTGTCATATGGCCCTCTCCTCATACCAGACCGTCAGCACGGGAGGAAAGTTTCAGCTTCTTCCTCCTCGCGCCACAAACGGGGTTGAAGTTGCAGGGAACAGGTACACACACCACCCCACAGTTATAATAACAAGTGAGCAATGATGACAGGAAGACTAACCACACACCCCATTGATGGCCTTCACCGATCCTCCCGATTGCCAAGGCGACCGTTCGGATACTTACTCAGCCACATCACTGGCTATAAAATCCCGACGGCGAGGCTTCCCTATCACCAAAGACCTAGCCGCATTCTCTCCTTCTCCGTCGCCTCCTCCTCTCACACATCCTTCCGGGACAATTTCGTTGTGCAAGAACGAAGCCTATCAGTTCAACTTGGTGGTGGAGCAGAACCTCCCATCCGAGACGCCGTGCACCGACATGAATTGTTCCCATGACACACTAGCCGCGGCAGCCGCTGACTCCTCCTTGTACGATGAGGAGCGGCGCAACTCGCGACTGTCGTGAGTTCGACCCCTAGGTACGCCTACTTCGAGGATCTCTCGGAGGAGGAGGACGAGGAGGGCGACAACTAGACGGCACATGTCCCCCGGCTACTATAGGTAGCACTAGGTACCAATGTTGCTTGAATAGCGACATTGCTTGTTTTAAAAATGTCATTAAACGATGTTTCAAGTCGCCAATTATATCTAAAACGATGCATTTTGGGCAATAATAAATATAGTTTATCATGCTGATACATGTGTATGGTTAGACTAAGTTGAGCTTAAATTGCTCCTAGAAATTTGAAGAAATTGACAAGAAACAGAATGGAAAAGAAAATAAAAGATATTGAGGCCATATTATGGCTACTATGTGTTTGTATATAACAACTACTCCCTCCGTCCCACAATGTAAGACGTTTTTTGACACTACACTGTGGGACGGAGGGAGTATAAGTCTATAACCATCATCATATATTCATATAAGCACGCTCTATAACCCATATGACCACCGGGGATAGATATAACTCTGCCAGAGTAAAATAAATAAATTATAACTCTGCCAGAGTCGGTCAGAGTAATTTTCTTTTACGTACACTCCATAGTAGTCCAAACGACGTAGTCCGTACTACAGCTAGTACTACTACGTCCCTAAGTAAAAGTTAAAATTTGAGCGGAATAAGATGCAGGTGCAGTTCACATCGATTCACGGCCAGGGGAGAGATGGGATTCCTCTGCTCCCGCTGCTCGGTCGGAGGGCACAGGACCAACCAGGCTCCCCGCCTCCCCGCGCAGCGCCACAACGGACGGCGCCACGGGCTCCGGTGAGGCTGGCGAGGTGGATCCGCGTGTGCCGCGCAAAATTATACGGGTGGCCGTACAATGATTCCCGGTGGCTCACACGGCTGCTTAGCGGCACGGGTAGCCTGGGTATAAAACTCTCTCTCAGGGGACAGGGCCTCTCCGGACCCCAAGAAGATAATACTGTTTGGATTGCCCCAAGAGTCAGTATAAAATGGAGAAGTAAGGCTGGCCATAGTGAGTCAGTATAAAATGGAGAAGTAAGGCTGGCCATAATGATAGTATCTTAGTCGGTATCATGCACTCGGTAATAACGAACATGCTCACGTGGCAGAGAATAAAAATAAAAATAAAATAACATAGGTAGATACGGTATCATATTAAATGTCATACTACTTTGTGTCATGCATGACAATACATGTGATCATCTATCGGAGCATGATTAATAATACATCAAACTGTTGGCTATAAGATGTTGTCATATCATCTATAACCAACACATATAGTCACTCATACAATAAAGTTGGCTATACAATTAGTATTTTTTCTCATCTTCTCTCCATCTCTTTTCTCGCATTTATTGCATTTGCCTTGAAGCACGCATATAGCTAGGCTCTTGCATGAGAGCCCATCCCTTACTTTTTCATGTCTCTCTCCTCCACATAGGCAAAATTGTCATGTAAGCAGGCTATAAGCTCACTATTGTACTTGCTCTCACAGAGTAGTATTGTAGAAAAGATGATGTGGCAAGGTAAGAGGACAGAGATGAGTGTGGTGACCCTAGGAAGAAACAATGACAAGCGCGTGAACCTAGGTAAAACAATTAAATTAAAGAAACCCACCAATATATGAAGGAATTTAGTTGCTAAATCATTAAATGAAGGGACTTAGCTACAACAATTTAAACACCTATGCCTTGGAGAATTTAGTTGCTAAAGTCTTTAATGTGCTTAACACCTCATCTAAGCACATGTGCTTTGTCATGGTAAGAGCATGGTTAATAGTATAGCCAACTACTGGCTATATGAAGTTGCCATGTCACATATAGTCGATCTACTAGCCAACACGTATAGTAACAAGTTGCTAAAAAGTAGTACTTTATTAATACATTGCCCACTTTGCATTTTCACAATGTTTCTTGAAGCCCGTGCTACAGCCGGATGTTAATCTGTAGCTCGCTTCTTTTCTCTCTTCTATTATCTCTCATCCAACTCAGCAAAAATATAATAATTTAATCCTTATAGCCTGCTGCTCTACCTTATTATACTTGCTCTAATATGTTACTACATAGTGTTTCCTAATGCAAAATGACTCTACAAAATGAGACATACATATATCTACATTATCACATCTACGACATTACCCACTATAAAGATAGTAACATATATTGTCCAATACACTTGGACGGAGGGAGTATGTAGATTAACAATTAACTGCGGTTGCACAGATTAAAGTAGAGTTTAGTTGCAACTATGTTCACCATGTCTTCCAAGTGCTGATCTATCGTGCTAGTAATATACTTCAGGAAATCCATGTATGGTGCAACTCTTTTAACTTGTCGTAAATACAATGCATGCGTACCTGGGTTAGTGGTATATTTTGGGGTTGGAGTACGGGGTGATCCAGTATTAGCTCAGTTACAATCCAACGTTGGCGTGGAAGCAATGTGGTCATCTTCTTTAATTTGCTTCAATCAACAGCTTATGTTTGGATATACTACCTCAGATGATATCCCACAGTTGTGTACTTCAAGTCAACAATCGTTCTCAAACTGGTCATCACAACTCATCAATTAGCCGCGTAAATAAAAGTAAAAAAGGAAACTCATCAGTTAAATGGAATCGGATAACATCTACCCAAGGCCCTCAAAGTTGTTAACACCATCCTAAATGGTGGGAGATTTTCGTCCCTTTAATGACAACGATTGCTTTGGCTACCAACTTTCTTGGAAAGCGAAATCATTCCCGGGCCCATTCTTTTCATTTGTGTGCGGCAAAGTCTAGCTAATTGCAGCTCGGTAAATTTGATTTTGTTGTCTAAGTATGTATACCTAAACATCATTCATTTCTGCAATAATTAATTCGGGACGGAGGGAGTATGAGATTCAAGGTACCATATATGTGTTCAGGGGAAACAGTCCGCCCATTTAATATGAAACAAATGCTAGAAACTCTCATTTTTGTTATTTTGGCAGGGACATATATTATATAATGTAGTCTAGTTCTATAAATTCTACAAATAACGACGGGTTCTATAAGGACGACGATTTGTGGCACGCACTTGTGGTAGCACGTAGATTTATGTCTGTTCGATTGCTTCGTGATTCAAAAATTGGTTTGGTATTTGCATGTGATTTAGTCTTCAATTACCTTAGATGTGGTCTATGCATGCAACTTTTCGTAGTTTTTGGCATCTCCACCCATCCAATAACGCATGTTTTTTATTTTTCCTTTTAAATTTGAATATATTATATCTTTTTGAACCAACATTCAAGTTGTATTTCGTTTGGATGTTTGTTTTCTTGTGACAAGAGCTTCCAAATAAGGTCCTTTTTTAATACATTTCACTGATTTTTGAAACTTCGTTAAGTTCCAACCGCTGAAACTTGGTACGAGCGAACGACAAGATAGCAAGTTTCAGAAACAGGAACTTAAAACTTGATGTGCTCTCATGCGGAATTCATTTTTTTTGCGGATTGCAAGGCAATCAGGCATCCGAGCAAGTTTCAACTACTAAAATTTGATAGCATCGATAATAAATTCAAGAATAGTGAAAAACTATAACTTAAGCCCTAAATTTTATAACCTAAGCCCTAAGCCCAGAACCTCAAAACCCTAAAAGCATACAGAACTTGATGAAACTTGGTAAAAACCTAATATTACGACTATCAAGTTTTCATATTTCAAATTTGAATTATGTTTAGAAGTTGTCAAATGTATTCAAGATATGTCTTATTCAAAAGTTATCATCGCAACAAATACAAATATGCAAACGAAACTTATTTTGAACTCAGTTCAAAATATATAGTAGACTGAAATTTAAAGGTGAAATAAGAAAGGCATTAAGAAACAGTAAGATCGAGCCACCTAGACGCCTCCACAGTGATTTGGCACCCTGACCCGTTCGATTGGTTCGCTGAACGCTCTGGATGATCTCGTCGTTCCACCGCGCGATCCCACGGTCTTTTTACTGCGCTACCCGAGCGTCCGGGCCGGCCCAACACCAAATGGGTGGCTACTCCGAAGACCCACCTAGGCACCCTCTCAATCACTTGATGCCGCACCCTTCGATTCTGAACACACGGTTGCGATCGGCGCAGGGCCAGGGGAACGTGTGAGGCGTGCGTGGGGGCTCATGGCTTTCTGAGACTCGGGCGATGGTGGTGGCAGCGGCCTCCTCAGTCCTGAGTTCCTGACACCACCGCACACCCTCAGTAAACCCTAGAGCCGACCGTTGCACGCCGTCCCTGAACGTCAGACCCTCGCTTCCTCTCCTTCCTATTGTCCTTCCATCCGCCGGGGAAGAAAAAGAGGCGGTGTGCCGCAGCTGCAGCAACCCTCTAGCTATTAGACCCTGCCGTATCTTCCATCTGCGGCTACCATCCAGTTTTGCAACCGACTGAATGGATTATCTCTGCGATAGCGATGGATTTCTTGCTGGAAGGAGAGAGCCCCATTCTCCCAAGCGTGCTCACTTCAGGAGATAAATACATGTGTGCAAGGTACTAGCGCTGCAAGTCATTATTTGATTTGGTGAAGGTCTTTTGTTTACCGATTCTTACATGTCAGTTTGAGATTGTAGTACTATTTCCATGTTCATCTGTATCGCCGATGGGGCATTAGGTGTTTTCTTCTTCTTAATTCTCAATTTCTGATTTGATGGCTCTGTCAGTGCTGAAGTATAAGGCCATGGTTTGAAATAATAGGACGAGTAAAACACATGCTAATGGTATAAATATTGGCAAATCTGTATGTACCGTGTTCAACCTCATCCCCCCATTGTTCCTGTTAGAGGAATAGAGGGTGATCTATGATGCTTTTCCTTATGTTGTTAGCTATTCGTCTGCAGGTATCAAAGAAATTGAATGCTAAGTGAGGAGATATTAAATACTTGATTCCAAGGATGACATGCTCAACATTTATCACATGATTGCTCTCATATAGTCATATATGAAGGATTTCTTAAGTGAACTGCAAATGTGATGATCACTTCTTCAGCATTCATGTTCTTTTTATTCCTCCCTTGGTTGTTCAAGTACCATTGCCGACAAGAACATTGGTGTTTTTCTGCTACTGAATTGGAGGCTATCCTTTATCGGCAGGGGTGGGCCCAGGAATTGAGGACTGTGTATTCAAAATTTGAAAACTTTTTCTGAAGCATACATCCTTCCTTTTGGCGCGTATAACTGATTATAGCAACATATTTTACTACTTCTAAACTATATAAACCATATCGCATAATACTCCCTCTGTCCCATAATTCTTGTCGTGGTTTTAGTTCAATTTGAAATAAAACCATGACAAGAATTATGGGGCAGAGGAAGTACATTATAGTGATATAAGAATTGATCGTAACTTGGTGTTTTTCAGCATATAGATGTAAAAATTGTTCGACATATCAACTAAGAATCAGCATGACTGCAAGAAAGGAGAGATCACAATTTAAGAAATCGAAGGATTAACACATCTACTCCCTCCGTCCCATGATATAAGAACGTTTATCAAGTTGTGTTACCTTGAAAAATGTTCTTATATTATGGGACGGAGAGAGTAGTTAGCAATTATACCTTCCGTAGTTGAATCTGTGAGTTGTGGCCGTGAAACTGAATCGACTTGGCCTGCTGCCTGCTGCCGACTGCAAAGATCAGAAGTTCAGAACCAAAGAGAGGCACGGAGCGAGCCAGGGAGGGATGGATGTCGTTCGCGCTGCCGTGCGCAAACGCGGTCGTCAATCACCCGACGGCAACAACCCTGGCTGCCTAGCGGCTCACATGTGATCCGCGAAGAGAACTAGGGCACATTCGATCAGAGGAACATATTATGATGGGAAGGAAGGTGATGGTTCGTCTCTGATCGGTTTGATCGATGGACATTTTTTGGCAATGATGGACGTGTGCGACTGTACGTGCGGTGTGCTACAGCGATTTGGGCCAAGTCGTGGTGGTCTACTTGGCCAAGTCGCGGTGACCTCTATTTTTTGGCTTAAACACTAGAGTAGCATTGTTTGGTGTATCGGTTTCTTTTTTTTATACATATATATACATCATATATACTATATATATACCTTGTTTTAGCCAAAAATAATGGTTATTCAACTGAATACCCTTGAATTGAGTTGGGCCCGTCCCTGCTTATCGGTAATATATTCATGCTAGAACATAAATGCAACTTAAGTATCCAAGCGAAGATGTGGCCTCTTAATTAAATTTATTTCTTTTGTAAAAAAGCAAATAATCTTTCTCTACATCTATGGACTTGAGTAATTAGAAATGTTTAGGTTATATTATTTATTTGAATTTTTACATATTTTAAAGATACTTCTATTATTATTTCATTGGAATGGATAGGCGCGGCAACGCGCACCTTTATGTTCTAGTAAGACGTGAAATGGATGGCGCATGCAGCTTTGCCAAAAGCATGCATGGATGGACTCCAGCCTACAATAATCAACTTAATAAACCAAAACATTTGTGAATCTTAAAGAAATCTAACTGTTGCATGCATGCGTGCTCCTGTCCTTGCGTGCCCCCTCTCAGGGTTTTTGGTACTATAAAGGAAGAAGAGAACCACATCCCTACTTCCCTTTTTCCAAACATGGTACAACCGCAGATGCCCACACACGCACACACCGTTATGAACACACACATGCACATCCTACTCTTGAGATTGATGAAAAGTCACCAGGCGCCTCGAAGTTGATGATAAAAATGCGAGCACAAGTAACTAAAAATCGCTGGAAAGTCTGAAATAAATCCAGAAAAATGCGAGCATCAGTGCCAAGTCTAGGACTTGAACCCTCGTGGGATAGTTCCAGCACAGGGAACTCTCAGCTACACTCAGTTCACCACACCCCTACTTTCGATGGGACTAGGTTATGCATTGTAAAGCAATCTGTAGAGAAAAACAAAAGATTCTCACCATTTTATGTTTGCCAGACCAACGATGACGATGCAAATTATAGTTGTATAAAACACATGAAACATGCATGTTATAAATTTAGGGTTTGTGGCTTACCCTTATTGCTCTCTGCTTTTTCGTGGTGCTACTCACAATTCACATAACTTAGGCTAAGGGGTAGGGCCTTCTTATATTTTTTTTTCCAAAGAGATCAATTCTTATACAAATAAGATTCCTGATCTTTTCAACTAGTTTCTCGGTTAGAGTACAGATCAAACTACTAACCATGATATAATATGTCCATTAACGGACTCTACCCGTTCCTCAGCCACACGCTTGTCAGCAACACACCACAATAGAATGTAAATTTCTCTAATAAAGTAGGTCAACATTAGGGTTGTCATCTAATTATACGATCTAGCTCCTTCCAATTATCACTGTACCCTTGTAGTCTTTTGAATATACATATTATATTATATTCCTTTGATAGTCGACCAACACATAGTACTCAACTACGTTCCAGCAAGTAATAATTGCATGCTAAACATGTAAAGAAATTCCATATACAAATATATGTATGGTTCCATACCAAGGTATTCCAAATATTAATAACTACAAGTAATTCGAATATAGTTGTAGGAAACATAATTGCAACATCTCTCACTTGCCCAAAACAATTATTCAAATATTTGCAAGCCCATAGTTGGAATATGCTTACCAAATACATCATGACTAACAAGCTTAGTCAAGGGATCAACATTCATACTGGAAACTAGGTAGAAAATCCAAAGTAATGTATGGTGATTCATTGCCTCAATGTGCTTGTTTGTTGTAACACTTAGGATCTCTCGAGACCTTGACTCTGTGTTATTATTCCAGCATAGTTGTCCTCAATGCCTCGAATATTATTACATCGAGTGTGCTTCCGCCCTTATAGGCACCTTGAGTATTACTTCTTCTAGTGAAATTCTGCATCATTAATTTTCCATCAAATATATCAATAATATAAATAATTCCACATTGAGTCAAATAGAACATAACCATATCAAGATCCACATAAATATCCAATTTAAGTAGTAGTACGACAACCACTACTCATCACCCCGATCAAATGCAATACTCCGGTGACTCGCAACATAGGAACGTGGGATTCGATTGCGGCACACATGTATTACTCTAGATGAAAGCCGGATGGAGCCACAGAGTAGGACACAAAATCGGGTGGGCTCGGTCGAGCACTACACCAAAGAAGCGGTGGCGACAAATCGAACTGACAAAGGTTAGTACACAAGGATGAGCGATATCACACTTGGCAGGTTGCATATCGGATTAGCGATTGTTCCGGCGATAGACAGATCATGTAGTTGCTAGAAGACAAGCCTGCCGCTGATACCAGTGTTAGAAGTTTAGGGTTTGTGGTCTACCCCCTATTCCTCTGTGCTTTTTCATGGTGTTGTTCACAATTTGCATATATGAGTCTAGGGTAGGGACCTTCTTATACTATTTTCCAAAGAGATCAACTTTTATACATATACAATTCTTAGTCTTTTCAACTAGTTTGCATGGTAGAGTCCAGATAAAATTACCAATCATGATATAATTTTTCCATGAACGGATTCTACCTGATGTGTCCTCAGAGCACGCGCATGTGAGCAACGCGTCATAATAGAGTACTGCCTCCTTCCAATTAACAATGTATCTGGTAGTTTTTCCAATATACATGCATGTTAAATTGTATTCCACTGATAATCGACCAACTTCTTTAAGCATATAATACTCAAGTACGTTCCAAGTAATAATTTCATGTTAAACATGTAAAGCAACTCTATAGTATATAAGATTATAAATACATGAATATTTTGATACCGAGGTATTTCGAATATTAATGATTACAAGTAATTGAATATAGTTGTAGGACACATAATTTCAACAACACACTACACAATCATTACAATGGACCAAATTATGACGGTGTACATCAACACAAAAAGAATACCATACGAATATAACAGATTAATGATGAAAAATAGAAGATAAAGGTCACTAGATCTGGTTACTATAAGCATGCACTTTTTTTTGGTCATAGAGCTAGTCATGCATGTGATAGGATTCCTGAAACACTTATGTCTTTTGAAGAGGCAAACACAATAATATAGAAACATATGACTGTAATGTTGTTTCATTTGAATGCTACATGATTGTAATTAAGGATGTTTGATTACACATATGATGGAGACGAGGAACCGCTTAAACTGGTTGGCGGCAACCGAAATTTACCAATGAAATGTAGTTTCAACAATTTGTTAAGAGTGCCCGCAAAAAAAAAAACAATTTGTTAAGAGAAATTTCTATGAATTGCAATCCTGCAACCCAAATAAGGCTGCAGTCCTTTGAGAGAATTTTGTGTATTTCTCTCTAGTGGAATAAGATCCTACTACACGATCCCTCCTGGTGTTCGACCTTCGACTTGCTTAAGCAGTTGTTTGCGTCTGCTCCCCACGAACATAGATAAGGATAGTCGACATTTGTCCCTTAGGAAATGGTTTTTGATCCTAGTTTAAGGCCAAGTTCGAGCTACAGCGTCCATTCATATGGTCGAAGTAGAGGTCTACCTTTTCTCTGAATAAGCATCTAGCCTGTTAAAAAAATGTGCAGAATTATTTTGTACTATCATAATCACATGCACAATCCCATGGCCTCCCTCAACTCAACATTTTTAGCTACACACTTCATTTTTTTAATCATCAGTGTCAGCTCTGCAATCTGCATATGACAAAGCATGATTGGCTTTCCCCGTAAAACAGAAAAGAAAAGGCATGATTGGCTTCTTCTTCCCGCCCGTTTACGTGCCACAGCTAATTCACAGCATTTTAATTTTAATACCCCATTTGCTATGCGATTATCCAGTTTAAAATTCAACTCAACCGACAGTTGCAGTGGCAATTTTCAAGTGGGACTGTAACAGGCCACAATCTTGAAGATTTGGTAGATATCAACCATCATGGAGATCACTGGCCTATCTATCTGCTGCCTCTTTACATGGTGCTGTGATTCTTACGTACGGGTAAGAGACCCTGGGCGGGAGTTTCCTGCGGAAGAAAAGAAGGCCGGCAGCAAGTCGGAGACCTTTGCCGTGATCGCGTCTGCCGGCCCTTGATTGCCAAGCAAAGTGTCACATTGCAATCCCCCAAAGTAACTCAATCAACGCACTGACAGCGACCTTTGGATTTCGTCTGGAAACTGGCAACGGACTGATCGAAACAGTTGCATTTCGTCGCCGAACTCTACGCAGGGAGGGTGTCGTCGTCAGAACATAGCTGGTACGCATCTGATACCACCACCCACGGGCCCGGGAACGGGAGGGGCGACGAAGCAAGGAACAAGCGGCACGTGTCTAAGACTGTCAGGTACGCGCGCGGCTACTGGCTCGGGCGCGAGGGGTCGTCGAGAGGATGGGGGGCGCAGCCGAGCGCGACGCCCCTTGGGGGATTTTCTTTACGCACGCGGACGGCGCGAGGCAGCGTGGCGTGCGTGACCCGGACGGTTGCAAGTTGCAACAGCCAGCATGGCAATCCAATCCCTGGTGCGCAGGGAGGAGCGAGTTGGGCGCGTGTCTGGCCGCGGGGGAGCAGCGCGGCCGTGGGGCGGCGCAAGGTCCACCGCCCCTCTCCCGCCTCGGGGCATTTTGCATTTGGCATGAAGGATTCGTCGTCGTCGTGTGCCGGTGGGAGTCATGCATAGCGTCGCCACTCGCAGGTCGGCGAGTCGTGGGTAGGTTAAGTCTGGCGAACCGGCACGCACGCACGCGCGCTCCAGGGGGACGGTGAACTTTCGGGCTGGCCGCCGTCAATGGTTCAATGCCGCGTGCACGCTGGCCGCAGGATGGCGTGGGCCGTTGGCCCTTTCAGCGGAGAGCTCCTATTCAGCGACCTGCCCGATAGAAACACAGCAAACGCACACGCCCGCACTAGTGCGCCGGCCCTGTAATAAGTAAGCATGTAACGCTCCTAGTGTTTGCGTTGTTATGTTTTTCTGGGTGGTTTTTTAAGAAGAATTTATGTATTTCACCTGGTTTTGACAAAAAATTATAAAATTTCTCACAAATTTTAAAGTGTCCGAGATTTTAAAAACCTTCATGATTTCAAAAATAAGTTCTTTATTTTGCCAAAAAAATCATCATGATTTCCAAAATATTCGTGAAGTCAAAAAGTGTTCGTGAATTTTAATTTTATTAATGAATTAACAAAAGAAATATTTCAAATATGTTCGTACATTCAAAAAATGTTTCATGAATCTAAAAATGTTCACAATTTCTAAAAACTTCACTATTAAAAAATATTCCTGAATTCTGAAATTTTGCTTATTTGAAAAATGTTCACGAATTCTAAAACCACACACGAAAAAATAGTCCCAAATATAATTTAAAAAATGTTCAGAAATTTGAAAAATTATTGCCACTCAAAAAATGCTCATGAATTCAAAAGTTTTAAATTTTTATAAAAATGAAGAATCTGAAAATGATTGTCAATTTCAAAAAACATTTTGCAATTTAGAGAAAAAAAATCATGAAATCAAAGAAAGTTCGAGAACACAAAAATATTCACGAATTAAAAATATAAATTTGAATTTTTTTGTGGTTTTAAAAAATATTCAGGAATTCAAAAATGTTCCCAATTTGAATAATGTTCACGAATTCGCAAAATGTCCTTGTATTCAAAAAATATTAGTGAATTTAAAAACAAATCTTGAACTCAAAAAAGTCCATGGATTTGAAGGGAAAATGAAAACAAAAAATAAATGTTAAGAAATATTATAGAAAAAAAATAAACCAAGTGAATATACACACAAAATTTCCTGTGGGGAACACATAGAAAAACAGTTGGACTAGGACAGCCAAATACGATGCCTGTGGTTTGGAAGGTGTGTGTTTATTCGATATTCATTGACCTATGCTCGAAATAGGGATTGTTCTTGTAGTAGCAAGGATCGTGTTTGCGTCCTCGTCGATCTCATCGGCCATGATGGCCCGGTTATGGCATTCTATGAAATCAAATCATAGACTAACATATGTGATTACACCCATTTTTATGTTTTTGAACTTACACCTGATATTTTTGGGATAAAAATCGTCACCTCACTACCCAATTGCAATTAACTACTAGTTGTTTGTGTGTTGCAACAGGTGCATACATATTTTGGTTATCCTTTATCCAACCACGACGATACTTTCCATAATTAATGTAATTTTTCCATCCAATGTTCGACCATACTTCTCATAATTAACATGATTCACAAATGGTACTCTCCATAATTAATGTGAACCTCCCGTCGAATACTCAATTGTACTTTCCATAAATTAATACTATTGCTAATTAACACATGAAATCAATGGTAATTATGGCCAATAGGGATTGTCGTCGGATAATGTCGTTGCAGATGGTGATTCGAATCAATGGTAATACTGTGGCCAATGGACATTGCCGTTGCAGTAGCAATGGAGTACATGACTAATTAACACATGTAGTTAAATGTCTGACTAATTAATTGTATGCAAGTTAGGGACTAGGCAAGCGATAATTGGGGCGATTTTTTGGCATTAATTGTTGCTGCACGAAATAAACGAAATAACTGGACTCTCCTTTAATAGTAGAGATTTCTTTTTTAGAGTTAATTACCATTGATTTGAATCACCATCTGCAATGGTATTACCATCTGATTGCATTTTGTTCTCCATTGCATTTATTCACACCACTATTTTTTTGTTACCCTACATTGCCCCTTTTAGGGGTCTTGATAACCCACAATTATAGGGGATTCTTCGTAGCCTTTTTCGATAAATAAGAGTGTCGAATCCAATGAGGATCTAAAGGTAGAATTTATATCCCCTTCAAGTTCTATCGACCATCGATATAACTTTACGCACCCTGAATGTTCACTTTATCTAGAACAAAAATAAAACTACTTCGTAGGTGTAATAGGATAAGTTTGCAAGAAATAAAACTAGAAGTACTTAGCAAGATAATAAAAGTTAGTTTGTTTTAGTAGCGAGCTTTTTGCAACACGAATAAAAAGATTGTCCATAGGCAATTCAATATGGCATGTGTGATACTTATTATATGCAATGAGGGAAAGGCATACGCTAACATACTTTTCGCACTTGGATCACATGTTCTTATGATTGGAACTCTAGCAAGCATCCGCAACAACTAAATATCATTAAGGTACAACCTGTTGGGGAACGTAGCATGGGAAACAAAAATTTTCCTACGCGTCACCAAGATCTATCTATGGAGTAATCTAGCAACGAGCATAAAGGAGAGTGAGTGCATCTACATACCCTTGTAGATTGCGAGCGGAAGCGTTCAAGAGAACGGGGATGATGGAGTCGTACTCGTCGTGATCCAAATCACCGATGATCCTAGCGCCGAACGGACGGCACCTCCGTGTTCAACACACGTACGGAGAGGGGACGTCTCCTCCTTCTTGATCCAGCAAGGGGGGGAGGAGAGGTTGATGGAGATCCAGCAGCACGACGACGTGATGGTGGAAGTAGCGGGATTCCAGCAGGGCTTCGCCAAGCGCTGCGGGAGGAGGGAGATGTGTCACGGGAGGGAGAGGGAGGCACCAGGGCTTGGGGTGCTGCTCCCATGCGCCTCCCCACTATATATAGGGGTAGAGGGGGCTGGTTTCTTGCCCTCCAAGTCCATTGGGGCGTTGGCAAAGGTGGGGGAAAGAAATCCCATCATTTCCTTTCCCCACCGATTGTTATCCCCCCTTTTTAGGGATCTTGATCTTATCCCTTCGGGATATGATCTTATTCCTTCTAAGGAGGGATCTTGGTGCGCCTTGACCAGGGGTGTGGGGCCTTGCCCCCACTACCCACGTTCATGTGGGTCCCCCCATGCAGGTGGGCCCCACTTTGGAACCTTCTAGAACCTTCCCGGTACAATACCGAAAAATCCCGAACATTTTCCGGTGGCCAAAATAGGACTTCCTATATATAAATCTTTACCTCCGGACCATTCCGGAACTCCTCGTGACGTCCGGGATCTCATCCGGGACTCCGAACAACTTTCGGGTTTCCGCATACTTATATCTCTACAACCCTAGCGTCACCGAACCTTAAGTGTGTAGACCCTACGGGTTCGGGAGACACGCAGACATGACCGAGACGACTCTCCGGTCAATAACCAACAGCGGGATCTGGATACCCATGTTGGCTCCCACATGTTCCACGATGATCTCATCGGATGAACCACGATGTCAAGGATTCAATCAACCCCGTATACGATTCCCTTTGTCTATCGGTATAGCACTTGCCCGAGATTCGATCGTCGGTATACCGATACCTTGCTCAATCTCGTTACCGGCAAGTCTCTTTACTCGTTCCGTAACACATCATCCCGTGATCAACTCCTTGATCACATATTGTGCACATTATGATGATGTCCTACCGAGTGGGCCCAGAGATACCTCTCCGTCATACGGAGTGACAAATCCCAGTCTCGATTCGTGCCAACCCAAAAGACACTTTCGGAGATACCTGTAGTGCACCTTTATAGCCACCCAGTTACGTTGTGACGTTTGGTACACCCAAAGCATTCCTACGGTATCCGGGAGTTGCACAATCTCATGGTCTAAGGAAAAGATACTTGACATATAGAAAAGTTTTAGCATACGAACTACACGATCTGTGCTAGGCTTAGGATTGGGTCTTGTCCATCACATCATTCTCCTAATGATGTGATCCCGTTATCAACGACATCCAATGTCCATGGTCAGGAAACCGTAACCATCTATTGATCAACGAGCTAGTCATCTAGAGGCTTACTAGGGACATGGTGTTTGTCTATGTATCCACACATGTATCTGAGTTTCCTATCAATACAATTCTAGCATGGATAATAAACAATTATCATGAACAAGGAAATATAATAATAACCAATTTATTATTGCCTCTAGGGCATATTTCCAATAGTCTCCCACTTGCACTAGAGTCAATAATCTAGTTCACATCGCCATGTGATTAACACTCATAGGTCACATCGCCATGTGACTAACATCCAAAGAGTTCACTAGAGTCAGTAATCTAGTTCACATCAATATGTGATTAACACTCAATGAGTTCTGGGTTTGAACATGTTATGCTTGTGAGAGAGGTTGTAGTCAACGGGTCTGCAACATTCAGATCCCTATGTACTTCGCAAAACTTTATGTCATATCGTAGATGCTGCTACCACGTTCCACTTGGAGCTATTCCAAACTATTGCTCCATTATACGTATCCGGTATATCTACTCAGAGTTATCCGAATAGGTGTTAAGCTTGCATCGACGTAACTCTTTACGTCGAACTCTTTATCACCTCCATAACCGAGAAACATTTCCTTATTCCTCTAAGGATAATTTTGACCACTATCTAGTGATCCACTCCTGGATCACCTTTGTACCCTCTTGCCAGACATGTGGCAAGGCACACATCAGGTGCGGTACTCAGCATGGCATACCGTATAGAGCCTATGACAAAAGCATAGGGGACGACCTTCGTCCTTCCTCTTTCTTCTGCCGTGGTCAAGCTTTGAGTCTTACTCAACTTCACACCTTACAACTCGGGTAAGAACTCCTTCTTTGACTGATCTCTATTGAACTCCTTCAAAATCATGTCAAAGGTGTGTGTTCTTTTGAAAGTATCATCAGGCGTCTTGATCTATCTCTATAGATCTTGATGCCCAATTATATAAGAAGCTTTATCCAGGTCTTCCTTTGAAAAACTCCTTTCAAACAACCCTTTATGCTTTCCAGAAATTCTACATCATTTCAGATCTATAATATGTCATTCACATATACTTATTAGAAATGTTGTAGTTCTCCCACTCACTTTATTGTAAATACAAGTTTCTAACAAACTTTGTATACCCAAAAACTTTGATCACTCCATCAGAGCGTATATTCCGACTCCGAGATGCTTGCTCCAGTCCATGGAAGGATCGCTGGAGCTAGCATTACTTTTAACATCCTTAGGATCGACAAAACCTTTCTGATTGTATCACATGCAACCTTTCCTTACGAAAACTGGTAAGGAAACTTGTTTTGTCATCCATCTGCCAGATTTCATAAATGCAGCTAATGCTAACATGATTCCGACGGACTTAAGCATCGCTACGGGTGAGAAAATCTCATCGTAGTCAATTCCTTGAACTTGTGAAAAACTCTTTGCCACAAGTCAAGCTTCATACACGGTGACATTACCGTCCACGTCCGTCTTCTTCCCAAAGATCCATTTATCTCAATGGCTTGCCGGTCATCGGGCAAGTCCACCAAAGTCCATACTTTGTTTCGATACATGGATCCTATCTCGGATTTCTCACCTTCTAACCATTTGTCGGAATACGGGCCCACCATCGCTTCTCCATAGTTCGTAGGTTCATTGTTGTCCAACAACATGACTTCTAAGACAGGATCACCGTACCACTCAGGAGTAGTACATATCCTTGTCAACCTACGAGGTTCGATAGCAACTTGATCCGAAGCTTCATGATCACTATCATTAGTTTCCTCTTCAACAGTCGTAGGTTCCACAGAAACATCTTTCTGTGTTGCACTACTTTCCGGTTGAAGTGAGGGTTCGACAACCTCATCAAGTTCTATCTTCCTCCCACTCAAATCTTTCGAGAGAAACTCCTTCTCGAGAAAGGACCCGTTCTTAGCGACAAACATTTTTGCCCTTGGATCTGAGATAGAAGGTATACCCAACTGTTACCTTTGGGTATCCTATGAAGATGTATTTGTCCGCTTTTGGGTTCGAGCTTTTTCTGGCTGAAGCCATAAGCATCGCAACCCCAAACATTAAGAAACGACAACTTTAGTTTCTTGCCAAACCATAGTTCACACGGCGTTGTCTCAACGGACTTAGATGGTGCCCTATCTAAAGTGAGTGCAACTGTCTCTAATGTATAACCTCAAAATAATAGCGGTAGATCGGTAAGAGACATCATAGATCGCACCATATCTCATAAGGTTCGATTACGATGTCTGGACACACCATTACGCTGTGGTGTTCTAGGTGGCTTCAACTGCGAAATAATTCCACAATGTCTTAAGTGATTGCCAAACTCATAACTCAGAAAATCTCCCCTTGATCAGATCGTAGGAACATGATCTTCTTCTTATGATGATTCTTAACTTCACTCTGAAATTGCTTGAACTTTTCAAACGTTTCAGACTTTTGCTTCATTAAGTAAATATACCCATATCTACTCAAATCCTTAGTGAAGATGAGAAAATAACAATATCCACCACACGCCTCAATTCTCATTGGATCACACACATCAGCATGTATGATTTCCAACAAGTCACTTGCCCGTTTCATTGTACCTGAAAATGGGATCTTAGTCATTCTGCCCATGAGGCATGGCTTGCATGTGTCAAGCGATTCAAAATCAAGTGACTCCAAACATCCATCAACATGGAGTTTCTTCATGCATTTTATGCCAAAATGACCTAAGCGGCAGTGCCACAAGAAAGTGGTACTATCATCATTAACTCTACATCTTTTGGCATTAATATTATCATCATGTGTATTACTATGATCGAGATTCAACGAACCGTTGGGTGCATGACCATAAATGTATTATTCATGTAAACAGAATAACCATTATTCTCTGACTTAAATGAATAATCGTATTGCAATGAACATGATCTAATCATATTCATGCTCAACGTAGACACCTGGTAACATTTATCTAGGTTCAACACTAATCTCGAAAATAGAGGGAGCGTGCGATGGTGATCTTATCAACCTTGGAAACACTTCCAACACACATCGTCACCTCGCCCTTAGCTAGTCTCCGTTCAGTCCGTAGCTTTTGCTTCAAGTCACTAATAATAGCAACTGAACCGGTATCCAATACCCAGGTGCTACAAGGAGTACTAGTAAGGTACACATCAATAACACGTATATCAAATATACTTTGTTGAAGTTGCCAGCTTTCTTATCTACTATGTATTTGGGGTAGTTCCGCTACCATGTGACCGTTTCCCGTACAATAGAAGCACTTAGTCTCGAGGTTTGGGTTCAACCATGGGTTCCTTCATCAAAGCGACAACTGGTTTGCCATTCATGAAGTTTCCCTTCTAGCCCTTGCCCCTTTTGAAACCAGTGGTCTTGTTAAACCATCAACACTTGATGCTCCTTCTTGATTTCTACTTTTGCGGTTTTAAGCACCGCTAATAGCTCCGGGATCATCTCCATCCTTTGCATGTCATAGTTCATCACGAAGTTCTAGTAGCTTGGTGATAGTGTCTAGAGAATACC
Source organism: Secale cereale (assembly GCA_902687465.1). NCBI lineage: Eukaryota > Viridiplantae > Streptophyta > Magnoliopsida > Poales > Poaceae > Secale > Secale cereale. The sequence goes on along the minus strand of LR738714.1, from coordinate 493,571,023 downwards.
GTCAACCACTATCTCTTCTGGAAGATTAACTCCCACTTGGTTCAAGTGATTTAAGCACCCAGACATTCTGAGCACATGCTCACTAGTTGAGCTATTCTCCTCCATCCTTTTGGCAAAAGAACTTGTCAGAGGTCTCATACCTCTCAACACGGGCATGAGCCTGAAATCCCAATTTCAGCTCTTAGAACATCTCATATGTTTTATGGCGTTCAAAACGTCATTGGAATCCCGATTCTAAGCCGTAAAGTATGGTGCACTAAACTATCAAGTAGTCATCAGGACGTGTCTGTCAGGTGTTCACAACATCCACAGACAACGTTGTAGGGATTTGCACATCGAGCGGTGCATCAAAGACGTAAGCTTTCTGTGTAGCAGTGAGGACACTCCTCGGACTACGGACCCAGTCCGCATCATTGCTTACAATATCTTTCAACTTAGTCTTTCTCTAGGATCGTATTAAACAGGGAGCTACAACGCAGTTATTGGTCTACAAGATAATTTGTGAAGACAACTTAGACTATTGTTCATGACAACTAAGTTCATCTAATGAACTCCCACTCAGATAGACATCTCTCTAGTCATCCAAGTGATACATGATCCGTATCGACTAGGCCGTGTCCGATCATCACGTGAGACGGACTAGTCATCAACGGTGAACATCTTCATGTTGATCGTATCTTCTATACGACTCATGTTCGACCTTTCGGTCTTCCGTGTTCCGAGGCCATGTCTGTACATGCTAGGCTCGTCAAGTCAACCCTAAGTGTATCACGTGTGTAAATCTGGCTTACACCCGTTGTATGCGAACGTTAGAACCTATCACACCCGATCATCACGTGGTGCTTCGGAACAACGAACCTTAGCAACGGTGCACAGTTAGGGGGAACACAATTCTTGAAATTTTAGTGAGAGATCATCTTATTCACTACCGTCGTTCTAAGCAAATAAGATGTAAAACATGATAAACATCACATGCAATCAAATAGTGACATGATATGGCCAATATCATCTTGCTCCTTTGATCTTCATCTTTGGGGCTCCATGATCATCATCGTCACTGGCATGACACCATGATCTCCATCATCATGATCTCCATCATTGTGTCTTCATGAAGTTGTCTCGCCAAACACTACTTCTACTACTATGGCTAACGGTTAGCAATAAAGTAAAGTAATTACATGGCGCTTTTCAGTGACACGCAGGTCATACAATAAATAAGACAACTCCTATGGCTCCTGCCGGTTGTCATTCTCATCGACATGCAAGTCGTGATTCCTATTACAAGAACATGATCAATCTCATACATCACGTATATATCATTCATCACATCCTTTTGGCCATATCACATCACACGGCACATGCTGCAAGAACAAGTTAGACGTCCTCTAATTGTTGTTGCAAGTTTTTACGTGGCTGCTATAGGTTTCTAGCAAGAACGTTTCTTACCTACGCCAAAACCACAACGTGATATGCCAATTTCAATTTACCCTTCATAAGGACCCTTTTCATCGAATCCAATCCGACTAAAGTGGGAGAGACAGACACCCGCTAGCCACCTTATGCAACTAGTGCATGTCAGTCGGTGGAACCTGTCTCACGTAAGAGTACGTGTAAGGTCGGTCCGGGCCGCTTCATCCCACGATGCCGCCGAATCAAGATAAGACTAGTAACGGTAAGTAAATTGACAAATCCACGCCCACAACTACTTTGTGTTCTACTCGTGCAAGATACTACGCATAGACCTCGCTCTGATACCACTGTTGGGGAACGTAGCATGGGAAACAAAAATTTTCCTACGCGTCACCAAGATCTATCTATGGAGTAATCTAGCAACGAGCATAAAGGAGAGTGAGTGCATCTACATACCCTTGTAGATTGCGAGCGGAAGCGTTCAAGAGAACGGGGATGATGGAGTCGTACTCGTCGTGATCCAAATCACCGATGATCCTAGCGCCGAACGGACGGCACCTCCGTGTTCAACACACGTACGGAGAGGGGACGTCTCCTCCTTCTTGATCCAGCAAGGGGGGAGGAGAGGTTGATGGAGATCCAGCAGCACGACGGCGTGATGGTGGAAGTAGCGGGATTCCAGCAGGGCTTCGCCAAGCGCTGCGGGAGGAGGGAGATGTGTCACGGGAGGGAGAGGGAGGCGCCAGGGCTTGGGGTGCTGCTCCCATGCGCCTCCCCACTATATATAGGGGTAGAGGGGGCTGGTTTCTTGCCCTCCAAGTCCATTGGGGCGTTGGCAAAGGTGGGGGAAAGAAATCCCATCATTTCCTTTCCCCACCGATTGTTATCCCCCCTTTTTAGGGATCTTGATCTTATCCCTTCGGGATATGATCTTATTCCTTCTAAGGAGGGATCTTGGTGCGCCTTGACCAGGGGTGTGGGGCCTTGCCCCCACTACCCACGTTCATGTGGGTACCCCCATGCAGGTGGGCCCCACTTTGGAACCTTCTAGAACCTTCCCGGTACAATACCGAAAAATCCCGAACATTTTCCGGTGGCCAAAATAGGACTTCCTATATATAAATCTTTACCTCCGGACCATTCCGGAACTCCTCGTGACGTCCGGGATCTCATCCGGGACTCCGAACAACTTTCGGGTTTCCGCATACTTATATCTCTACAACCCTAGCGTCACCGAACCTTAAGTGTGTAGACCCTACGGGTTCGGGAGACACGCAGACATGACCGAGACGACTCTCCGGTCAATAACCAACAGCGGGATCTGGATACCCATGTTGGCTCCCACATGTTCCACGATGATCTCATCGGATGAACCACGATGTCAAGGATTCAATCAACCCCGTATACGATTCCCTTTGTCTATCGGTATAGCACTTGCCCGAGATTCGATCGTCGGTATACCGATACCTTGCTCAATCTCGTTACCGGCAAGTCTCTTTACTCGTTCCGTAACACATCATCCCGTGATCAACTCCTTGATCACATATTGTGCACATTATGATGATGTCCTACCGAGTGGGCCCAGAGATACCTCTCCGTCATACGGAGTGACAAATCCCAGTCTCGATTCGTGCCAACCCAAAAGACACTTTCGGAGATACCTGTAGTGCACCTTTATAGCCACCCAGTTACGTTGTGACGTTTGGTACACCCAAAGCATTCCTACGGTATCCGGGAGTTGCACAATCTCATGGTCTAAGGAAAAGATACTTGACATATAGAAAAGCTTTAGCATACGAACTGCACGATCTGTGCTAGGCTTAGGATTGGGTCTTGTCCATCACATCATTCTCCTAATGATGTGATCCCGTTATCAACGACATCCAATGTCCATGGTCAGGAAACCGTAACCATCTATTGATCAACGAGCTAGTCATCTAGAGGCTTACTAGGGACATGGTGTTTGTCTATGTATCCACACATGTATCTGAGTTTCCTATCAATACAATTCTAGCATGGATAATAAACGATTATCGTGAACAAGGAAATATAATAATAACCAATTTATTATTGTCTCTAGGGCATATTTCCAACAGTCTCCCACTTGCACTAGAGTCAATAATCTAGTTCACATCGCCATGTGATTAACACTCACAGGTCACATCGCCATGTGACCAACATCCAAAGAGTTCACTAGAGTCAGTAATCTAGTTCACATCAATATGTGATTAACACTCAATGAGTTCTGTGTTTGATCATGTTATGCTTGTGAGAAAGGTTGTAGTCAACGGGTCTGCAACATTCAGATCCCTATGTACTTCGCAAAACTTTATGTCATATCGTAGATGCTGCTACCACGTTCCACTTGGAGCTATTCCAGACTGTTGCTCCATTATACGTATCCGGTATCTCCACTTAGAGTTATCCGGATAGGTGTTAAGCTTGCATCGACGTAACTCTTTACGTCGAACTCTTTATCACCTCCATAACCGAGAAACATTTCCTTACTCCTCCACTATCTAGTAATCCACTCCTGGATCACCTTTGTACCCTCTTGCCAGACATGTGGCAAGGCACACATCAGGTGCGGTACTTAGCATGGCATACCGTACAGAGCCTATGACAAAAGCATAGGGGACGACCTTCGTCCTTCCTCTTCCTTCTGCCGTGGTCAAGTTTTGAGTCTTACTCAACTTCACACCTTACAACTCAGGTAAGAACTCCTTCTTTCACTGATCTATTTTGAACTCCTTCAAAATCATGTCGAGGAGGGAGAGAGGTAGGGCTGCGCCAATCGACCGAGGTCAAAACTTGTTCTGGGCAGCCCTAAACTTCACATATATATAGGGGGGAGGTAGGGGCTGCGCCCCCATCTAGGGTTTCCTCCCTAGGGGTGGCGGCAGCCCCCCAGAACCCATCTAGGGTGCGGCCAAGGGGGGGAGAGAGAGGGGGCGCCCTAGGGTGGGCCTTAAGGCCCATCTGGACCTAGGGTTTGCCCCCCTCCCCTCTCCATGCGCCTAGAGACTTGGTGGGGGGGCGCACCAGCCCCCTTGGGGCTGGTCCCCTCCCACACTTAGCCCACGCAGCCACCTGGGGTTGGTGGCCCCACCTGGTGGACCCCCGGGACCCTCCCGGTGGTCCCGGTACATTACCGATATCGCCCGAAACTTTTCCGGTGACCAAAACAGGACTTCCCATATATGAATCTTTACCTCCAGACCATTCCGGAACTCCTCGTGACGTCCGGGATCTCATCCGGGACTCCGAACAACATTCGGTAACCGCGTACATACTTTCCCTATAACCCTAGCGTCATCGAACCTTAAGTGTGTAGACCCTACGGGCTCGGGAACCATGTAGACATGACCGAGACAACTCTCCGGCCAATAACCAACAGCGGGATCTGGATACCCATGTTGGCTCCCACATGTTCCACGATGATCTCATCGGATGAACCACGATGTCAAGGATTCAATCAATCCCGTATACGATTCCCTTTGTCTATCGGTCTAGCACTTGCCCGAGATTCGATCGTCGGTATACCGATACCTTGCTCAATCTCGTTACCGGCAAGTCTCTTTACTCGTTCCGTAACACATCATCCCGTGATCAACTCCTTGATCACATATTGTGCACATTATGATGATGTCCTACCGAGTGGGCCCAGAGATACCTCTCCGTCATACGGAGTGACAAATCCCAGTCTCGATTCGTGCCAACCCAAAAAACACTTTCGGAGATACCTGTAGTGCACCTTTATAGCCACCCAGTTACGTTGTGACGTTTGGTACACCCAAAGCATTCCTACGGTATCCGGGAGTTGCACAATCTCATGGTCTAAGGAAAAGATACTTGACATATAGAAAAGCTTTAGCATACGAACTACACGATCTGTGCTAGGCTTAGGATTGGGTCTTGTCCATCACATCATTCTCCTAATGATGTGATCCCGTTATCAACGACATCCAATGTCCATGGTCAGGAAACCGTAACCATCTATTGATCAACGAGCTAGTCATCTAGAGGCTTACTAGGGACATGGTGTTTGTCTATGTATCCACACATGTATCTGAGTTTCCTATCAATACAATTCTAGCATGGATAATAAACAATTATCATGAACAAGGAAATATAATAATAACCAATTTATTATTGCCTCTAGGGCATATTTCCAATACAACCCAGCCATAGCATGAAGTAACAAGTCCTCTTTACTCCCATACGCAACAGCCCCCTTACTCGGCTTTAAGCTTCTATCACTCTAGCAACCCACTATAAGCGAATCATGAACGTATTGCAACACCCTACATCGGTAATCTCACATGCTTGCGCGGCACGGAGGGCATCATAGGACAACACGGTATTAACATACAACTCATATCAATCACACCATACCATAATTAACCCGTAGGACAAAGAGAATCTACTCAAATATCATAGGATGGCAACACGTCATTGGATAATAATATGTGGCATAAAGCACCATGTTTAAGTAGAGATTACATCGGGGAAAGAGGTGTTACACCGCTGCATAGAGGGGGGAAGAGTTGGTGATGATGGCGGCGAAGTTGTTGGTATAGATTTGGACTTCGTTTGGTATGGTTTTTCTGCGAAACAACAAAATAGGAAAAAAACATGAAGTAGCACTGGGAACTGAGTTAATAGGTTAGTTCGCAAAAATGGTATAAAATTTCATATAAAGCATACGAAATTGATAATATAATAACATGAAATAAAAAAAAATTATAGATACGTTGGAGATGTATCATGTATCCTGAAGTCCACACAATTGCGGATGCTAATCTCCTTAGAGTGGTATGGAGGCACAATGCTCCCCAAAATGCCAACAGGGCCACCGTATTCTCCTCATGCCTTCGCACAATGCAAGATGTCGTTATTCCACTAAGGACCCTCGAGTGCGGTCACCGAACACGTACAAATGCCGACCCTTGGGGGCGGTCACCAAACCCGTATGAATGGCGACCCTTGGGGGCGGTCACCAAACTCGTACAAATCTCTCGGGGCAATATCCATAAATTAATTGGAGACCCTGAAGCTTGCCCGGAACTTTCCACCACAATGATTTAGCTCCGCGGCACCACCAACCGTCCAGAGTGCCCAAGCACCAAAGAGGCACAAGTTCTAGGGTGCCCAAACACCCAAGAGTAATAAACTTCTCAACTTTTCACTTCCATGTATCACCGTGGAGAACTCAAACCGATGCAGCTAATGCAATGGCAAGAATACACGAAGTACTCAAGTCCCTCACACTCAAATCCCACCAAAGAAACAAAACCTATGGAGAAATATGAGAGGAAGAACAAGGAGAACACAAAAGAACTCCAAGATCTACATCCAAAGGGTTCCCCTCACTTAGAGGATAGATTTATTGGTGGAAATGTAGATATAGTTCTCCTCTCTATTTCCCTCAAAAATATGCAAGAATCATGGTAGGAATAGAGAGAAAGCAAGCTCTAAAAGGTCAATGCTACTTGTGAGCTGTGTTGGGATTTCCTCGAAGAGGAGAGGATGAAGGGGTACAATAGAGATAAGTATTTCCCTTGGTTAACAACCAAGGTTATCAATCCGTAGGAGAACCACACATAACCTCATTAGCATCACATGCACACGCAAAAGCAAATACTTGCACCCAACGCAAACAAGGGGGTTGTCAATCCCCTCTGTGGTTATTTGCAAGGATCAAATCTCGTAGTGGTAGATAGATAAGATAAAACACAAAATAAAATAATGGTAATAAAATTGCAGCAAGGTATTTTTTTATTTATATATGATAAAAGTAGACCGGGGGCCATAGTGAAAACTAGAGGCTTCTCTCGAGCACATAAAGTACGGTGGGTGAACATATTATTGTTGGGCAATTGATAGAAAAGCTCATAGTTATGATGATATTCAAGGCAATGATCCTGTATATAGATATCCCATCCGAGACAAGTAGACCGACTCCTTCCCGCATCTACTACTATTACTCCACCCATCGACCGCTATCCAGCATGCATCTTGGGTATTAATAAGTTAATAAAAACAAAGTAACGCCTTAAGAAAGATGACATGATGTAGGCAAAGTAAACCCAATCATTATAAATAAACCCCATATTTTTATCCTTAATGGAAACAATACAAATACCTGGCATCTCCCTTTCTGTCACTGGGATTGAGCACGATAAGATTGAAACCATCACAAAGCACATTTCCCATTGCAAGATAAATCAATCTAGTTGGCCAAACCAAACGGATAGACCGGAGAAAAATAAAAATCTATACTAATCACCCATAAAAAAATCAAAGAAGACTCAATTAATATTCATGAATAATCTGATCATAAACCCACAATTCATCGGATCTGAACAAACACACTTCAAAAGAAGATTACATCGAATAAAACTCCAAAAACATCGAGGAGAACATTGTATCGACGAACAGTGACAGATAAAAAGCCATCTAGCTACTAGCTATGGACCCGTAGGTCAGTGGTAAACTACTCACACATCATCGGAAGGCAGCAAGGATGATGTAGAAGCCCTCCATGTCGATTCCCCCTCCGCAGAGTACTGGAAAAGACCTCCAGATGGGATCGAGGAAGAACAAAAACTTACGGCAGCAGAAAAAAGTATTTGGGGTGGCTCTCTAATGTATTGGGAATATTTGGGAATTTATAGAGGTGGAGTTCGGTCAGGACATGCCACCGGGGGGGGGGGGGGGG
>LR738714.1:493532021-493562859 GCA_902687465.1 Secale cereale | reverse complement strand
ACACCCCCTCCGGGGTGCCACTAACGAGCTTGTCGCTCCTTCGTGGCTCGCCTGGTATTTCCCCCAAACCTTCGAGGGTCCCTTCTGGTCCAGAAAAATCAATTCCATGTTTTTTCTCTGTTTGGACTCTATTTGATATTGATTTTCTAGAAAGCCAAAAACTAGCAAAAAATAGCAACTACCGCTAGGCACTAGGTTAATAGGTTAGTCCAAAAAACATATATAATTGCATATAAAACATCCAAGAATTATACTGTAATAACACGAAACAATAAAAAATTATAGATATGTTGGAGACATATCAAGTATTCTCAAGCTTAATTCCTCCTTGTCCTCGAGTAGGTAAATGATAAAAACAGTGTTTTTGATGTGGAATGCTACCTAACATGTCTATCATATCATCTTTCTTTTATGGTATGAATATTTAGATCTGAATGATTGAAAGCCATAGTCTATAATTTTTCACATAAAGACATTAATACTCAGGCAAAACAACAAACAATCATGTCTTTCAAAATATAAATGCTAAAGAATGCTATCCCTACAAAATCATACAACCTGATCATGCTCCATCTTATTAAATCATGCACTACCCTGGTGTCAGTCAAGCAATTGCTTCATACTTTTCAATGCATTTTAGCTTTTTCAGTCCCCACACAATACATGAGCACAAGCCATGGATATAGCTATGGGTTGAATATAATGCGATGGTAGAGATTAAATTGAAGAAGACAAAAGGGAGAAAGTCTCACACGCGGCTAATCAATGGGCTATGGAGATGTCCATCAATTGATGTCAATGCAAGGAGTAGGGATTGCCATGCAATGGATGCACTAAAAGATGACAATCAAAAAAATACCTCATGCTTCAAGTTTGTCACACAACGGTTACCATACGTGCATGCTACGGGACTTGCAAACCTCAACACAAGTATTTCTAAAATTCACAACTACTCTTCTAGCATGACTCTAATATCACCATCCTCATATCTCAAAATGATCATCAAGTATCAAACTTTTCACAATATTCAATGCACTTTATATGAAAGTTTTTATTATACCCATCTTGGATGCCTATCATATTAGGACTAATTTGATAGCCAAAGCAAATTACCATGTTGTTCTAAAGGACTCTCAAAATAATATAAGTGAAGTATGAGAGATCAATAATTTCTATAAAATAAAACCACCACCGTGCTCTAAAAGATATAAGTGAAGTACTAGAGCAAAATTATCTAGCTCAAAAGATATAAGTGAAGCACATTGAGTATTCTAATAAATTCCGATTCATGTGTGTCTCTCCAAAAAGGTGTGTACAACAAGGATGATTGTGGTAAACTAAAAAGCAAAGACTCAAATTATACAAGACGCTCCAAGCAAAACACACATCATGCGGTGAATAAAAATATAGTCTCAAGTAAAGTTACCGATAGACTAAGACGAAAGAGGGGATGCCTTCCCGGGGCATCCCCAAGCTTAGGCTTTTGGTTGTCCTTGAATTTTACCTTGGGGTGCCTTGGGCATCCCCAAGCTTAGGCTCTTGCCACAATTTATTCCATAGTCCATCAAATCCTTACCCAAAAACTTAAAAACTTCACAACACAAAACTTAACAGAAAAACAGTGAGCTCCGTTAGTATAAGAAAACAAACCACCACTTTAAGGTACTGTAATGAACTCATTATTTATTTATATTGGTGTTAAACCTACTGTATTCCAACTTCTCTATGGTTCATACCCCCCGATACTAGTCGTAGATTCATCAAAATAAGCAAACAACACACGCAAAACAGAATTTGTCATAAACAGAACAGTCTGTAGCAATATGTAACTTTCGAATACTTCTGTAACTCTAAAAATTCTGAAATAAATTGGTGGACGTGAGGAGTTTGTCTATTAATCATATGCAAAAAGAATCAACCTAAAATCACTCTCCAGTACAAAATGGCAGCTAATCTCGTGAGCGCAAAAGTTTCTGTTTTTTACAGCAAGATCGCAAAGACTTCACCCAAGTCTTCCCAAAGGTTCTACTTGGCACAAACACTAATTAAAACACAAAACCATATCTAACCAGAGGCTAGATGAATTATTTATTACTAAACAGGAACAAAAAGCAAAGAACAAAAATAAAATTGGGTTGCCTCCCAACAAGCTCTTTCTTTATAGCCATTAAGATAGGCTTGCGAATTCAATGATGCTCACATGAAAGACAAGACTTGAAGCACAAAAAGAGCATCATATAGAATGTGAAAATCACATCTAAGTCTAACATACTTCCCATTCATAGGCATTTTATAGGAAAACAAATTAGCAAGACAAGCAAGATCTAACATATGCAAGGAAGAAGAAAGAAACAAGATCAATCTCAACATGAAGAGAGGTAATTTAGTAACATTAAGATTTCTACAACCATATTTTCCTCTCTCATAATAATTTAATGTAGGATCATAAGAAAATTCAACAATATAGCTATCACAAAACATATTCTCAACATGATCCATATGCATGCGAAGTTGACACTATTCCAAAATAGTGGGATCAACATTAACTAAAGTCATGACCTCTCCAAACTCACTTTTATCAAAATTTTCATAAGATTGATCATTCTCCAAATATGTGGGATCTAAAGTTGACACTCTTCCAAACCCACTTTCAATATTATTGCAAACATTATTATCAATCCCATATTCATCATGAGGGTTAAATAAAATTTTAAGATCATAAGAAGAATCACCCCAATCATGATCATTGCAGCAAGTAGTGGGCATAGCAAAATAAGCATCCCCAAGCTTAGGGTTTTGCATATCATTAACACAATTGTCATTAATAGATTTTAAAATAAAATCATTGCAATCATGCTTTTCATCGAAGGAACTATCAAGTATGGGTGCAATAGCAACGATCTCATGTTTAACATAAGGAACTATAGCAAATTCATCTTCATAAATATTGGCATCATGGCCACAAGCAAGCAAAAAGGCGAACGGAAAAAAGGCAAAGATGAAGTGGGGGAGAGGAAAACGAGAGGCAAATGGCAAATAATGTAATGCGAGGGATAAGAGTTTGTGATGGGTACTTAGTATGTCTTGACTTGTGCATAGATCTCCCCGACAACGGCTCTAGAAAAGAGCTTGATGTCTACTACACAACCTTCTTCTTGTAGACGTTGTTGGGCCTCCAAGTGCAGAGGTTTGTAGGACAGTAGCAAATTTCCCTCAAGTGGATGACCTAAGGTTTATCAATCCGTGGGAGGCGTAGGATGAAGACGGTCTCTCTCAAACAACCCTGCAACCAAATAACAAAGAGTCTCTTGTGTCCCCAACACACCTAATACAATGGTAAATTGTATAGGTGAACTAGTTCGGCGAAGAGATGGTGATACAAGTGCAATATGGATGGTAGATATAGGTTTTTGTAATCTGAGAATATAAAAACAGCAAGGTAACTAATGATAAAAGTGTGCGAAAACGGTATTGCAATGCTTTGAAACAAGGCCTAGGGCTCATACTTTCACTAGTACAAGTTCTCCCAACAATAATAACATAATTGGATCATATAACTATCCCTCAACATGCAACAAAGAGTCACTACAAAGTCACTAATAGCGGAGAACAAACAAAGAGATTATTGTAGGGTACGAAACCACCTCAAGGTTATTCTTTCTCATCGATCTATTCAAGAGTTCGTTGTAAAATAACACGAAGCTATTCTTTCCGTTTGATCTATCCCAGAGTTCGTACTAGAATAACACCTTAAGACACACATCAACCAAAACCCTAATGTCACCTAGATACTCCATTGTCACCTCAAGTATCCGTGGGCATAATTATACGATATGCATCACACATTCTCAGATTTATTCAACACAAAGAACTTCAAAGAGTGCCCCAAAGTTTCTACCGGAGAGTCAAGACGAATGTGTGCCAACCCTTATGCATAAGTTCACAAGGTCACTGAACCCGCAAGTTGATCACCAAAACATATATCAAGTAGATCATGTGAATATCCCATTGTCACCACAGATAAGCACATGCAAGACATATATCAAGTAGATCATGTGAATATCCCATTGTCACCACAGATAAGCACATGCAAGACATATATCAAGTGTTCTCAAATCCATAAAGACTCAATCCGATGACATAACTTCAAAGGGAAAACTCAATCCATTACAAGAAGGTAGAGGGGGAGAAACATCATAAGATCCAACTATAATAGCAAAGCTCACGATACATCAAAATCGTGCCATATCGAGAACACGAGAGAGAGAGAGAGAGAGAGAGAGAGAGAGAGAGAGAGAGATCAAACACATAGCTACTGGTACATACCCTCAGCCCCGAGGGTGAACTACTCCCTCCTCGTCATGGGGAGCGCCGGGATGATGAAGATGGCCACCGGTGATGGATCCCCCCTCCGGCAGGGTGCCGGAACAGGGTCCCGATTGGGCTTTTGTGGCTATAGAGGCTTGCGGCGGTGAAACTCCCGATCTAGGTTTCTTTTCAAGGGTTTCTGTTTTTATAGGAATTTTTGGCATCAGGCACAAGTCAAGGGGGTCTCCGAGTCGTCCACGAGGCAGGGGGCGTGCCGAGGGGGGTAGGGCTCTCCCTCCACCCTCGTGGATGGCTCGGGACTCTTCTGGCCCAATTCTTTTACTCCTGGGGCTTCTTTTGGTCCATAAAAAATCATCAAAAATTGGCACGTCCATTGGACTCCGTTTGGTATTTTTTCTATAAAACTCAAAAACAAGGAAAAAATTAGAAACTAGCACTGGGCTCTAGATTAATAGGTTAGTCCCAAAAATTATATAAAATAACATATAAAACATCCAAGATGAATAATATAATAGCATGGAACAATAAAAATTATAGATACGTTGGAGACGTATCAAGCATCCCTAAGCTTAATTCATGCTCGTCCTCGAGTAGGTAAATGATAAAAACAGAATTTTTGATGTGGAATGCTACCTAACATAATTATCAATGTAATTTTCTTACTGTGGCATGAATGTTCAGATCCGAAAGATTCAAGACAAAAGTTTAATATTGACGTAAAAATAATAATACTTCAAACATACTAACAAAGTAATTATGTCTTCTCAAAATAGCATGGCCAAAGAAAGTTTATCCCTACAAAATCATATAGTTTGGCTATGCTCCATCTTCGTCACACAAAATACCCAAATCATGCACAACCCCGGTTTCAGCCAAGCAATTGTTTGATACTTTATTTTTTTCAAACTTTTTCAACTTTCGCGCAATACATGAGCGTGAGCCATGGATATAACACTATAGGTGGAATAGAATGGTGGTTGTGGAGAAGACAAAAGGAGGAAGATGGTCTCACATCAACTAGGCGTATTAATGGGCTATGGAAATGCCCATCAATAAATATCAATGTGAGTGAGTAGGGATTACCATGCAACGGATGCACTAGAGCTATAAATGTATGAAAGCTCAACAAAAGAAACTAAGTGGGTGTGCATCCAACTTGCTTGCTCACGAAGACCTAGGGTATTTGAGGAAGCCCATCGTTGGTATATACAAGCCAAGTTCTATAATGAAAATTCCCACTAGTATATGAAAGTGACAAAACAAGAGACTCTCTATCATGAAGATCATGGTGCTACTTTGAAGCACAAGTGTGGAGAAAAGATAGTAGCATTGTCCCCTTTTTTTCTTTTTATTTTTATTTTTTTTGAGCCTTCCTTTTTTTGGCCTTTCTTTTTTTCGGGACAATACTCTAATAATGATGATCATCATACTTCTATTTATTTACAACTCAAAGATTACAACTCGATACTACAACAAGATATGACTCTATATGGATCCTCCAGCGATGTACCGGGATGTGCAATGAATCAAGAGTGACGTGTATGAAAAATTATGCATGGTGGCCTTGCCACAAATACGATGTCCACTACATGATCATGCAAGGCAATATGACAATGATGAAGCGTGTCATAATAAACAAAACGGTGGAAAGTGGCATGGCAATATATCTCGGAATAGCTATGGAAATGCCATAATAGGCAGGTATGGTGGCTGTTCTTAGGTAGATATATGGTGGGTTTATGGTGCCGGCGAAAGTTGCGCGGTACTAGAGTGGCTAGCAATGGTGGAAGGGTGAGAGTGCGTATAATCCATGGACTCAACATTAGTCATAAAGAACTCACATACATATTGCAAAAATCTACAAGTCATCAAAACAAAGTACTACACGCATGCTCCTAGGGGAAGGGTTCGTAGGATTTAACCACCGCGTGATCCCGACCTCCCCGCAATGGATGGCAATCAAAGAAATACCTCATGCTTCAAATTTGTCACACGACGGTTACCATACGTGCATGCTACGAGACTTGCAAACATCAACACAAGTATTTGTCAAATTCACAACTACTCTACTAGCATGACTCTAATATCACCATCCTCATATCTCAAAATGATCATCAAGTATCAAACTTCTCATAGTATTCAATGCACTTTATATGAAAGTTTTTATTATACCCATCTTGGATGCCTATCATATTAGGACTAATTTGATAGCCAAAGCAAATTACCATGCTGTTCTAAAGGACTCTCAAAATAATATAAGTGAAGCATGAGAGATCGATAATTTCTATAAAATAAAACCACCACCGTGCTCTAAAAGATATAAGTGAAGTACTAGAGCAAAATTATCTAGCTCAAAAGATATAAGTGAAGCACATTGAGTATTCTGATAAATTCCGATTCATGTGTGTCTCTCCGAAAAGGTGTGTACATCAAGGATGATTGTGGTAAACTAAAAATCAAAGATTCAAATTATACAAGACGCTCCAAGAAAAACACAAATCATGTGGTGAATAAAAATATAGTCTCAAGTAAAGTTACCGATAGACGAAGACGAAAGAGGGATGCCTTCACGGGGCATCCCCAAGCTTAGGCTTTTGGTTGTCCTTGAATTTTACCTTGGGGTGCCTTGGGAATCCCAAATATTAGGCTCTTGCCACTCTTTATTCCATAGTCCATCAAATCCTTACCCAAAAACTTGAAAACTTCACAACACAAAACTTAACAGAAAATCTCGTGAGCTCCGTTAGTGTAAGAAAACAAACCACCACTTTAAGGTACTGTAATGAACTCATTCTTTATTTATATTGGTGTTGAACCTACTGTATTACAACTTCTCTATGGTTCATACCCCCCCCAGATACTATCCATAGATTCATCAAAATAAGCAAACAACACACGCAAAACAGAATATGTCAAAAACAGAACAGTTTGTAGCAATCTGTAACTTTCAAATACTTCTGTAACTCTAAAAATTCTGAAATACATGGGTGGACGTGAGGAATTTGTCTATTAATCATCTTCAAAAAGAATCATGGCCATAAGAAAACAAAAAGGCGAACGGAGAAAAGGCAAAGGTGAAGTGGGGGAGAGGAAAACGAGAGGCAAATGGCAAATAATATAATGCGAGAGATAAGAGTTTTTGATGGGTACTTGGTATGTCTTGACTTGTGCGTAGATTTTCCCGGCAACGGCGCCAGAAAAGAGCTTGATGTCTACTACACAACCTTCTTCTTGTAGACGTTGTTGGGCCTCCAAATGCAGAGGTTTGTAGGACAGTAGCAAATTTCCCTCAACTGGATGACCTAAGGTTTATCAATCCATGGGAGGCGTAGGATGAAGATGGTCTCTCTCAAACAACCCTGCAACCAAATAACAAAGAGTCTATTGTGTCCCCAACACACCCAATACAATGGTAAATTGTATAGTGTAACAACCTCAAAATTGGGTTATCAATTTTGTGCTGTTATTTCTTCTTGGCAACCCTTTTTCAAATTTTCTCATGAGAATTTCTGGATGACTCTGAGATTTCTGGTCATTTTCAACCTTTCAAAACCTTGCTAATGTCTTTGTCAGTGGGCAAGACCTCATCTGCAACACCTCAAATTCTCTCAAACCCTAATTCCAAACTTTTGGAATGTCTACGTGGCCTTTTGTGATTACAAAGGAGCCATCATTTTATTTGATCTGTTGATCATCCCATCTATTCCAAGAGACCCTCCTATCCTCATAATCCTTGGATATGCAAAAATATTGCCAAGTTCCATGCAATATTTTTGAATTGTGATTTATTCTTTTTCTTGTCTGTCTGAGGAATAAAATCCAAAGGCATAGCTAGCCATCTCCTAAATTCATGAGAATTGGTGGAGTTGATGCTTATGTCTAATCCAAGCTCTGGCAAAAATATTGGCCACATTAAAATAAGGAAAATTGCCATTTCCTATTTTTAGCCAATATTGCATTTTAGCCATTTTCCAAAGGAACTACTATTTTTATGGCAAGGAAAATTCCCAAATAAATTGTGGAGCTTGTCCTTGCTACATAATCTTTAGTTCCATCATTATATCATGTTCCACAGTTCAAAATTTTGGCACATGATCCAATACAAAGTTTCTGCCTTCTCTGAAATTATGCAAAGGAAGTGCCTTATTCCTAATTCCAATTGAGCTGTAATTTGGCAGGGTGATTAATATTGATAAATCACCCATGAGTACCAAATATGAGCTCAATCCTTTCATCCTAGCTCATTGTGCAATTTTTCAAAGTTTCTGACCAGAATACAACTTTGTGAAGGAAGTACCTTCATATAGTCTTCAAATGGGATGAAACTCTTCCATCCTCTCAAGTATTCCAAATCATTAGCCTCCCCTAAATTTAGCTCATTTTATTGAGCTATGTGAGCACAGAAGCAATTCTTGCTTTCTGTCCAATTTTCCAGTTTGTGAGGCAAGTGCATTTTATCTTGCTCCATTATAGCTAAAAATATTCCCAAGCATTCTCCTATCCATATAACTCATCTTTCCAAGGTTTTGGCTCATTTCATGTAGCCCATATTGTTCTAGATTTTTCCTAAGCTTTTGGTCAGAAGTAATGTCTGTGAAACAAGTACCAATTTGGCAAGTCCATTTGGTATGACATTTCTACAGTATCATTGTATGCCCAAATCATCAAGCTTTGCCAAATCTTAGCTCTACCAATCACTCCTAGTGAGTGTTTCTTCCTCATTTAGTTTCTAGACATATTTTTGGCAGTTGTAAAGCAACTATGCTAAATATTTGTCCTAATGACCTCAAAACTCCCAGGATCATAGTTCTTGCTACCCTAAGCCTCCCAGACGTCATTGTTACCTTTCTAATTCTCAGGTTTTACCTCTAGGATGCTGTCAAGTTTGCAACAACAAACTTGTGAAGCTTATTCTACTCATCTCAATTTGTCTCTACACGTTTCTTTACCATAGTAACTTTCTACTTTCGAAGGAATCCGCGGTAGACATGGAGTTGCTTCAGTAAAAAACCTAGAGCGTGCCTTGTCCGTGGTGATCACGCGGACAGCTAGCCAAAACGGTGGTCTAGCCACTATTGAAGGCGGCATCGCTGCTCCAACCAGCTCTGGCCTCGCCGTTGTTGCCCAACAGTGCCACTTCGCCGTCCTCTTCCCTCTGGACCTCCAGCCTCTCTCATTTTCTTCTCCGGCGAGCCGTGCCACTTGACGAACAGTGCGCCACTATGCCGTCATAGCCTTCCTCTCTTCTGTCTTCTTCTTCTGCTCGTATCAGAGCTTTGCTCGTCTCCGTGAGCCTCTGGCGCTCACCTGCTCCCTCCACGTCGCCTTCCCGCCGCTTCCCAAGCAAGTTGGCCTCATCTGCCGACACTGCGCCGTCGCCGGTGTGCGGACATGTCGCTCGCCACGTGCCACCTCCTCCCTGTTCCGCCTTGAGCTCGCCCGGCTATTTAAAGAGCCCGCGAGACCCCTCTCGAGCACCACAGTTGCCTGCCCAACCTCTCCCTCGAGGTCCAGAGCTCCTCCTCGCCGCAGTTAGCCACCATGGCCGCCGCCTCTGTCCACTAAAGATTCGACCGACCCGAGCCTTCTCCTCCCTTCGTTCCACCTCTAGAAGATTCCCCAGTCGCCAGAGAACCTCCCCGACATCTTCCCCTCTCCTCCGGTGGCCTCTGTCCACGAGCTCTATCATCGCCCGACGTCGTCGTCCGCCATCGCGGGAGCCCTGCCCAACCCTGACCCCTTTGGCAAAAACCAAGGGCCTAGGGAGGTGCGGCTCGTCCTGCTGGTTAGTCCGGTAGGTGGCACAGCGTGGGAGATGATCGGAGCCGCCCGCAGTCGCCGCCGGGCGCCGGTTCTGCCTTGGCCAGGCACGAGCGCGAGCGAAGGAAGAGGAAGACGACGACCCTGCCCCGCGGGCCTCGCGTGTCAGCCACTCCATGTTGACCCAGTCGGGTGCTGATGTGGATAAGTGATGGGCCCCACCTGTCAGCCTCTGAGCGCTGACCGGGCCGGTCCGCTCATGTGGTTAAGTGGAAGCGTACTCCTAAGAGTACGTCTTCGCTTAACATAAGCGTATTCTTCCTCTTCTTCGGTCGGAAATGCGTTTTACTCTCTGGAAAGCATATTCTTAGAAAAGACGCGTTCTGTTTAAACTGCCAGGGACCTGTTTGTAGAGATATTTTTACAGACTAGTCCCTTAGCTTTAAACGTTCGTATCTTTTTATCCGTAACTCCGAATGAGGTGAATCCAAAGCCCACTTCTTCGTTTCATCGAGCCCGTTCTGGTGGCATCATTTTCATTATGTTTCAACATTCTGAAAATGACCGTTTTTTCCTTGCCGTTAACCATCCTCTTTCGAGAGAGAAGTGTTTCCGGCAACTCCTTCCGTGATAGTTTCTCCACGTCTTCCCAGAGTATTTATTGGCCCCAGGCAAGCCAACCTCTTATCATAAGCCATGAACTCACATGTTGACTTGGCTTGTGCCTTGTGTGTGTGTAGTTGCATTTGTTTTCTTACTATTTCCAGCTGTAGTCATTTCTTTATGGCTTCCATGGATGCTTGTGTTTCATGACATCTTTTGCCATGTTAGTTAGAATATCATTATTAATAATGCCATGTCACCACTGTAATTTGATTTTCCTGACATCGTTATAAAATGCTATGATGATTTTACAACACCTTTAATATGCTGTTACTTGGTATTATTATGGTTCTTCAAGTTATGGTTGTGCACCTAAGAAGTTCGACATTTTGTATATGCTTTTGTATTCTACATGCTCATTCTTGCATTCATGTTAATATGCTCATGATCATGGCGAAGTAATAAAATGACTTAATAATAACAAACTCCTCCGTCATCAATGGGATCGAGTCATGGTGCCACCAAGTCGAACTTCTTTAGTGCAGCCACATTTGCCTTTATGGGAAGGCATTAATGCGAACTATTGTCGTGTCTCTCACCGGTGCCTCCAACTAGGGAAGGTTATGGGCGCGCGCTACCCTGATCAGGTAGGCAGACATAAGCCTTGTGTGACCGTTGTTGTTGTATTGGTATCGGGTCCCCATTTGGGACCGTTTATGTTTGGCCACGATGGTGGCCGTGTGTCTTTGGTAGACACGGGGCCACCCAGGACTAGCCCAGTGGGGGAATGAGTCTGAGTGGCCGAGAGAGTGTCATGACAATAGGTCGGTTTCGTCGGAACACCGTCGGTCCACCCGAATGGGATAACGAGGCCATGGGTTTTGTGGTGTGGGTACAGTGCGCTACCTCTGCAAAGTGTTGATAAAGTCTATCGATAGCACACAATTCGTAGTAGGTCACACTATCGAGTCTTGGTCGAAATGGAGGATAAACCTGAGATAATAAAATTAATTAATGTGGTAACAAGAATATGTTGACTTGGACTATGAGATGGTCGTGCGAAGTCACGACGATGTTTTGAAAAGATCACGAGACGAGTTCTCGATGAGTGTTGGAGACCGAGTGTTGGTCATGGTTGTGATCGCCGGAAAGATCACCGTTCGGTTGCGAGGCAACCCGTTGGTAAGAGAGTCCGATGGACTCGGTGCACAAGTTTGGTTGCATTGCATGAGTAATATGTTGCCTTTTAAGAACAATTGTAGAACAAGAGAAATGTTTGCATAAGTTATCATGTTATGCCTGTATTGAATATATATGCACAGCAGTTTATTTTTAGCATAGTCTCATGATGCCATGCCATGCTTTGATTTATTTTATGCTATGATTGAGATGATATGCCATGTTTCGCTAGTTTATAAGCATGTTTTGATATGCCATGTTATTAAAATGCTAGTAGATGATGATTTTTCATGCTCAGTTCATGCCATGTTTTTGATAAAGATAGGTTGTTGCATGCGCTTGGTTCTTGCCTTGTCTTCTGCCTGTTTGGATGATATGTATTTGGTTGTCTTGCAAGTACATTCAATGTACTGACCTGTCGTGTCATGCCAGCTTTGTAGGTCGCCCTCGAAAGGTTCGCTTGCTCCGTCGTGCTAGGCCGTAATCTTGCCAGTCATGTGAGTTATGGAGCCCAGACAGAGTTGTTATGCTGCCAAACCAAGACTTCCACCACCATTTAAATAGCCTTAGGGCTATGCCAGATAATTGTATTCAACAATGATGTAATCATATACACTTTTATTTGATGAATATTAGTGTACCTGGAATGCTGTATCTTGGACCAGTCGTGCATCAGGTGTTATCCTAGGCTGACGTGTGAAGGCCCCCTGCTCCATGCGGATCGGGGTGCCACAGGACATGGTACAGAGCAGCCAGGCTAGCATAGATTGTCCTAGCATTAGATCATCGCTACCATCAGCCCTTAATGACCCTAAGGGATTTGACCAGTCCCTAGCATCCGACATGGCCACTGTTAATCAACATGTGGCGTAGTCGGGATCGACACGTCCTTACCCCGCTGTCCCCGCATGGTTATCCATGGAACAAATAGCGCCCTTATCTTTTTTGGTCGGGCGTACCGCTTACCCTTCAGGGTAAGGGGTCGCACCATGCGGGCATGCCCCGCATAGCTGCCTATATAAATTCCCATTTCGCTAGCCGGACCGCTCATTCCTCAGTCCACCATGTCCCTGCAGAGAAGCCTAGCTAGTAACACTCCAGCCATGACTAGATCCCTAAAAGCTCCCAAGTTTTACACCCGCACCTTTGCCGTCAACTACCCTGGTTTTCCACCGCTCCTTATTGAGATGCTCAGCAAAGCCTTCGGTTGTAACGCTAGCCCCGAATACCTGGTGTTTCAATCAGCATCGGTCCCTCACCTTCATCGCTATGATGCTAGAGTGCACATCTACCCAGGTCCAGCAGCAGATGGTCAGCCCTTGGTTCTTCAGGGCAGAGCCATGCACACTACTGATTTGGCTATTCAGGCTGCTGCTGTGGAGGCCATGCTTTACCTCCGAACCAAGTTCCCGCAAGTGGCAAAAAAGCAGGAGTTCTGCTTTTTCCCCATTGTGGCAGAAGCAGGAATGCAACCTTCTCCTGCTATCCAAGGAGATGACCCTACAATCGCTCGCTTGGTGTAGTATATCACTGCCCACGGGATGTTGATTTCCAAGATTCTTGCCAAACTTAGAACCCTGGACAATGATGCGGTACGAGTTGTCAAGGAAGCTTACCGTGAAGCTCGTAGATTCGCATCTCAAGCTTCCGCCCGAGGAGTTCAGAGGGGTGCCTTCCCTGAGGCTTTCCGGAATACCCGGTGTTGTGAGCGAGGTCGCCGCAGGGGGCGAGGTTGCCGGAGGGAGCAGGACCGCCGGAGGAAGCGGGACCGCCGGAGGGAGCGGGGCTGCTGGGCATGGAGCTGGGCCCAGCGAGCCTGCCGGGGAGGAGGAAGAGGACGTCGGGGCCGATGAAGATACCGGTGGATCTCTGGGGCTTGACGACGACGCCTCCTCGTCCTCAGAGAACTCCCCGCCTCCGGCAAGTCCCACGTACGCACCGAGGAAACGCCTCCGCAAGGCGGCCACAGCGACGAGGACGCAGGCGCCCCGACAGCAGCCTGCTCGCCGGGCGACACGAGCCACCAGGGCGAGCCAAGCCGCGACGGAGGCGCCCCGCGCACCAGCCGCGACGGAGGTGCCTCGCGCACCAGCGCCAAGCGGAGGGGGATCCTCCCGGAGCGAAGCGGCTGCTCCGCCTGCTCCCCGGGCCTCGGCGCCAACGGAGGCTGGGTCTTCGCAGCCCCCAGCCCCGGAGACCGCCAAGCGCCCGAGGGAGCCTTCTCCTCCTGCTCCTCGCGCGGGAGCACCTCAGGTGGAGTTCGATTTCTCCGCCCTCAGCTCCGACGACGACGAGGAAGAGGAGTAAGCACTTGTAATTTGTAATTTCTTCGATTCTGCCTTGATTCTTTCTTTGATGATTCTGATCTTGTTCTTGATTTGATTTCAGGTCCCTGGCCCAGCGGATGGCGAAGCGGGCCAAGATCCCCGTGGTTGAGGTCGAGGACGACTCGCCCGTCGCGGCGGCAGGAGACGTGCCGGCGACGAACTTGCCGGATCAACCCGCTGCTCCGAGGAGCAGCCCCCAGCGCAGCCCCCAGCGTAAGTCTGGTCCTGATCTTTTTGCTCGTCGGGCGCGCTTGAGGTTTTTGCTTGTACTAATATCTTGTTGTCTTGTTTGTCTTGTGCAGAAGTGGAGCCGCAGCCGCAGGAGCGCCCGGAGACTACCTCCGACGAGCCACAGATTCCACCCTCCCCGCCAAGGACGAACTCCCCGGCGAGGGAGAATGCTCCGACAAGGATAGGCACCCCGCCGAGGGCGGGCACCCCGCCAAGGGCGAGCAGCCCGACAAGGGTGGCCACCCCGCCAAGGGAGGGCACGGGCGGCCCTCCGCCAGCAGGGGCCACTGCTCCACCGCCAAGGGAGGACTCCCCGGCGAGGGAGCCTGTCGTCGACGAAGTTCGCGAAGGTGAGTCTTGCAGCTTTATCTTCTTGAACTTGTCTTTTTGGATATTTGCTTGATATTTTCTTTTCTTCTTCTTCTGCTAGATCCTCCTGCGCCGGAGCAGATGGAGACTGAGGCCACCGGCGAGGAGGGCGTGCAAGGCGACGGCGGCAACGCTACTGCCGCTGAGGGCATGGCAGGAGCCAACGAGCCTGCCGCTGAGGAGACTGCCCCGACCGCAGACGCCGTGGCTGGGGAGGGGGAAGGCGACCACACTGCCGGCCCGGAGGCGGCAGGAGCGTCAAGCGCTGCACCGGCCGCCGACCCCTCCGCCGCCAAGGAGCAGCCGGGCATCTACCTTGAGGCCCCCAATGGCGTCTTCATACAAGTCCTGTGGGGGTCCTCGTCGCGAGCCCCCGTGGAGGGAGAGACCTTTGATGGAGAGTTCCTCGCCTCCGCGGGGTTGAAGATTGTTGAAGCGCCTGGCGGGAGCGACGAGCCCGAAGAGGAGAAGCTTCTTCGCCAGCTCCTGGCCCTTTACCGGGCCAGGCAGGCGAAACTGGAGTCCCGGGAAGTCCTCACCGCCAAGGCTGGAGCAGTCTTGGAGAAGCGCGCCGCGGAGCTCCGCGCCGCCAACCAGGCGGCCCTCCGCGACTTGGCGGAGGAGCGTGAAAGGCTTGCCGGAGAGCAGCAAGAGTTCCTCCTGGAGAAAGCTGAGGCCGAGGAGCAGCAGCGACTGGTTGGTGAAGAGCTGTCCCGGCGAGAAGGAGCGCTCAACCAGCGGAAGGTTGAGCTCGACGCCCATGACGACGAGCTCACCACCCGGGAGCAAGCCATGAAGGAGGCGAAGGAAGCCGCAGCCGCCGCAGAAACCGCCAAGAGGGAACTGGAGCTCAAAGTTGATCAGTTGGTGCGGTACCTGAAGGCGAGTGAGGATAGGGTCACCGCGCTCGACGTAGAGCGCGAGAAGGACGCCCACACCAACTCCGACCTTCAGGTATGCCTCTCCAAGAAGGGCGACGAGCTTACTGCCGCCAAAGATTCGATCGCTGACTTGGAGTTGAAGGTCTCCACTTTGACGGATTCACTTGACGCTGCCCGGGATCGTGAAACGAAGCTGAAGGACGAGCTCCGCAAGGAACGAGGCCTGGTGGAGAGCGCCGCCACTTCAGCGAACAACTTCAGCCGGGCTGTGGAGCAGTGGACCGACGACCTGGTCGCCTCTGCTGCCAACATCGACAAGGAGCTGATGGCGCTGAGGGTGGAGCACCTTGTGTACTCTCCGGACCCGAATCTCCCACACAGCGCCAAGCTAAGTCTCTTCTTCAGGGGAATCGCGCCGGCGCTTGCACGGCTGCAGGAGAAGCTCCCCGCGCAGCTGGCCGAGGAGTCGCGTCAGCTCTGCGCGGGTACCTTGGAGCGCGTCTTGACAAAGATAGTCTACCGCAACCCTGGTATCAATCTTGTCAACGTCCTCCGCAGCTTGCCGGCCGATGCAGATCTGGAGGCGCTGAAGGCGCAGGTCGCCCACATCATCGCCAAGGTGAACAAGATCTCCAGGCGTGAGGGCGACAGCGTAGATTAGGCCTCTTTCTTTCTATTTCCTTTGCTGCTGCAAAGTGTGCCATGAACATGAATCTATTAGTCATTGCGACAAGTTATCTTTGTAATATATTATCTTGTTTTGATCGATCAATGCAGTGTTATCTCCCTTGCTTTGGTCCTTTACTTTGTATGCTTTTTTTACCCTACGCTTTCAGGGAGCTTGCCGGCAAGGGACCTTTGCCGCGAGCGCTGAGTGCTAGACTCTGAGCAGCCTGCTGGCAAAGGCCTTACCGGCAAGCAACCTTGCCGCAGCTAGTCGCAACGCACTTAGCTTGCTGAGCGAACTCGAAAACGAAGCAAGGGCGCGACACTTGTCGCAGCTCACTTAAATCGTTGAGCGTACTCGAAAACAAAGTAAGGGTGCGGCTAGCCACGGGTAGGTTCCTCCGCGCACAGGTTTACCATCCAAAGTGTGGTTGTTCAAGGAAGATAACTAAAATTTAAAAATTTGAACTGCTCAAATTCTGGTAACTTAGCTTTCATAATCTGTTCGTTCTCCGGCAAGCTCCTCTTTCTTGAACATCACTTGGTTCGTTCTCCATCTCCTTCCCCCCCAGCAAACTTGTGCGCGAGGAACATTCCTTCTGCTTAAGAGGGAAAGAAAAAGAAGAGGGAAAACAAGTATAGGGCCTTTCGGCGTGCTAATGCTTACCGGGTATGTGTATTGCACAAGATGCCAAACAATGCATGCAAATAACCAAGAAAAGCATGGAAAAGGAAAATAGTGCAAAACACAAAAGCTTTACTGATGCACGGGATCTGCGCCCGGCTTTGTACAAAGGTTTACATGCAACAGCGGCAAGACTTGTACAAAAGGTGGTTGCCGGAGCGGATCACGGCAACCGCGCCTTATGGGTGAAACTTGCGAAGATGCTCTATGTTCCAGGAGTTGCTCACCGGTAAGCCTTCTTCGGTCTCAAGGCGGACAGCGCCGGGCCTTGTGACTTGTCTCACCCGATAAGGGCCTTCCCACTTCGGCGTCAACTTGTTGGAATTCTTGGCGGACTGAACACGCCGAAGAACAAGGTCGCCTTCCTCGAGACTCCTGGCTTTAACCTTGCGGCTATGATAGCGGCGCAAGGCTTGCTGGTATCGAGCAGCTCGTACAGCAGCCTGGAGACGTTCCTCCTCAAGGAGCAATGCATCATCTTGTCGCAGTTGCTCTTGCTCGAGCTCATCATAAGCGAGCACTCGAGGAGATCCGTATACGAGTTCCGTGGGGAGAACTGCCTCTGCTCCATAGACAAGAGCAAAGGGTGTCTGTCCGGTGGCTCGACTTGGTGTCGTCCTGATTGACCAAAGAGCTGCCGGCAACTCCTCTATCCAGTTTCTTCCGCACCTGTGCAGCCTGTCGAAGGTTCTTGTCTTGAGTCCGCGCAGCACTTCAGCATTTGCCCTCTCCGCTTGACCATTGCTCCTCGGGTGAGCAACAGAAGCGAAGCAGACCTTGGCGCCAAGGTCTTGGACATACTGCATGAAGGTGCGACTTG
Organism: Secale cereale; assembly: GCA_902687465.1. Classification (NCBI taxonomy): domain Eukaryota; kingdom Viridiplantae; phylum Streptophyta; class Magnoliopsida; order Poales; family Poaceae; genus Secale; species Secale cereale. The sequence continues at coordinate 493,545,009 of LR738714.1, read as the reverse complement.
TAAATTGTGTACCGTTGTCGGTGATGATCCTGTTAGGGATTCCGAAACGGCAAACAATCGACCTGAAGAACCTGACTGCTGACTGTGCGGTCACCTTTCTCACTGGTTCCACTTCTGGCCACTTTGTGAACTTGTCGATCGCAACGTACAAGTACTCAAAGCCCCCGACAGCACGGGGGAAAGGGCCGAGAATATCGAGCCCCCAGACCGAGAAGGGCCAGGACAAAGGGATCGTTTGGAGAGCTTGAGCTGGCTGATGAATTTGCTTGGCATGGAACTGGCACGCTTCACACTTGGTTACTTGTGCAGTTGCATCCTGGAGGGCTTCTGGCCAGAAGAACCCTTGCCGGAACGCCTTCCCGGCAAGTGCCCTTGCACCAATGTGGTGACCACATATGCCTCCATGTATCTCTGCCAACAGCTTCTGTCCATCTTCCTTGGAAATGCACTTCAACCTGACACCATTGAGCCTTCTTCTGTACAGTTCATTGTCAATGAACTGGTACATACTTGACTGCCTGGTTATCTTCTCTATTTCTTCTGGGTCGTCGGGAAGTTCTCCAGTTTGCAGAAAACGGACGATCTGTTGTGCCCATGCCGGAGCCCGGGGCTCAACGGCAAGGACTAAAGGCATGAGGGCCGCTGCGGGAACCCCAGCTTCTACGGCAAGAACCTCTGGTTCTGCCGGAGCTGATGGTCCCCGGCAAGCCTGCCGGGGCAAGGCTCGTCGGGAACGTTTGCTTCAACTGCACAGACCCTTGGGCCTGCAGGAGCAAACTGTTCCTCAGCGTTCTGGTTGTTGATCTTGGGGACCTTGGCGGCGGCTTCAGGGAGATCCGCCGGCAAGTAGTCGTCGGAGACCAACTTTCTTTTCCTGTTCTGCCCAATTGATGGTGTAACGGATGGCTGAGTTAGCTTGAGCAGGAAGGTGCCTGGTTCCACAGGTAACTTATTGCAACACACTTTGAAAGGCCATCTGCAATATCATTCTGAGCCCTTGGGACATGCTCCATCTGCAGACCTTCAAAGTGTTCTTCAAGCTTCCTCACTTCATCAACATAAGCTTCCATCAAAGGGCTCTGGTAACTCTTATTAACTTGTCGGACCACCAACTGAGAATCTCCCCGTACAATCAATTTCTTGATCCCAAGTTCAGCTGCAATTCTGAGGCCGGCAAGCAAACCTTCATACTTAGCAGTGTTATTTGTCGCTTGTTCCTTGGGAAAGTGCATCTGGACAACATACTTGAGGTGTTCTCCGGTGGGCGCTATGAGTACGACGCCGGCACCGGCGCCTTGCAGCGAGAAGGCACCGTCAAAGTACATTACCCACTCACTACTTGCTTCTTGGACGGGGACGCTTGTCTCTGGAACTTCTTCATCGGGCGTTGGGGTCCATTCAGCTATGAATTCTGCCAAAGCTCGGCTCTGTATAGTTGAAGTACTCTCAAACTTGAGATCAAAGCTCGACAGCTCCAGTGCCCACTCGACGATCCTGCCTGTTGCCTCTGGATTCTGCAATATCCTCTTCAACAGAAAGCGAGTGACCACTGTTATCTCATGTGCTTGGAAGTAATGGCGCAGCTTTCTCGAGGCCATGAGGAGACCGAAAAGCAACTTCTGCACCCCGGAGTATCTTGATCTAGCCCCCTGCAAGAGGGAACTCACAAAATACACCGGGCGCTGCACCATCTTCTTTCGCACTTCTCCTTGCTCCTGCGCAGAGTTGTCCTTGTCGGGGCCAGAGCTTGCCGGTGGAGCCCCCTGCTTGTCGCTGGATTCGCTTGCCGGTGGTGTAGACTCTTCCTCTGCCTCCCTCTTCGCTACCAACGCAGCACTAACCACTTGATTGGTTGCCGCTAAGTACAGCAGCAACTTCTCTTGCGGTTTAGGTGCGACAAGTATTGGAGTGGAGGATAGGTACCCTTTCAAGTCTTGCAGCGCTGCCTCCGCTTCCGAAGTCCATTTCATAGGACCTGCCTTCTTCAAGATTTTGAAGAAGGGCATGGCGCGTTCTGCACACTTTGAAATGAACCTACTGAGGGCAGCCACACAACCTGCAAGTCTCCTTACGTCCCTGACGCGCTTCGGGGCTTCGATCTGCTCGATGGCTTTTATCTTGTCGGGATTGGCTTCAATCCCCCTCTGGGATACGAAGAACCCGAGAAGCTTGCCGGAGGGGACTCCAAAGACGCACTTCTCGGGGTTCAACTTAAGCTGGATCTTGCGCAGATTTGCAAATGTTTCTTCCAAATCTTGGATCAGGGTATCTTTGCTCTTGCTCTTGACCACTATATCATCCATGTAGGCTTCCACATTTCTGTGTATCTGTGGCTCAAAAGCAGTGTGCACCACCCTTGCAAATGTTGATCCTGCATTCTTCAATCCAAAGGGCATGCGTATGAAGCAATATGTGCCGCATGGAGTGATAAACGCAGTCTTCTCCTCATCTTCCTTGGCCATGAATATCTGGTGGTAACATGAGTATGCATCAAGGAAGGAAAGCAGCTCACATCCAGCGGTGGAGTCAACAATCTGGTCAATACGCGGCAAGGGAAATGGATCCTTAGGACATGCTTTATTCACATCGGTGAAGTCTATACACAGTCTCCATTTCCCATTGGCCTTGCGTACGACAACTGGATTGGCCAACCACGTGGGATGGATCACGCCTCTAACCAGGCCTGCTGCTTCTAGCTTCTTGATCTCTTCGGCAATGAATTCTTGGCGCTCCACGGCTTGCTTCCTGACCTTCTGCTTGACGGGCCGCGCATGAGGACAAACAGCAAGCTTGTGCTCAATTACCTTCCTGGGAACACCGGGGATGTCAGATGGTTGCCATGCAAACACATCAACATTCGCCCGCAGGAAGGCAACGAGCGCGCTTTCCTATTTGTTGTCAAGTGTAGCACTGATGGTGAAGGTACCACCAGTGCCATCCTCCTTGGCGGACACCTTCTTGGTTGCCGGTGGAGTGGCCATCCCCTTCTTGCACTTGCCGGTGGAGCTCGATGGAACGTCCTCGACGGCAGCGCAGCACTCCGAGGAGGTGCGTTTGCCGGAGTGGGCCCCAGAGCACTTGCCGGACTTGGTCTTGGTCTTCTTCCCCCCGGGAGCTTCAGCGGCAAGTGTGTTGCTCTCCACTGCGGCTGCTGCATCCCGGTATATCTTGTCGGCGCAGATAAGCGCGTCCTTCTTGTCGCCAGGGACATAGATGACGCTTATCGGCCCCGACATCTTGAGTACATTGTAGGCGTAGTGGGAAGCTGCCATGAACTTGGCGAGGGCAGGACGTCCAAGTATCCCATTGTATGGCAATGGGATATCGGCCACGTCAAAGGTTATCCTCTCCGTCCTGAAGTTAAGTTCCCCGCCAAAGGTCATTGGCAGAGTGATCTTCCCCTTGGGCTTGCTCCTTCCCGGGTTTATTCCTTGGAACGTACCGGTCTCTTCGAGCTCGCCTTCTGAGATCTGGAGTTTCTTGATCACAGCTGAGGAGATCAAGTTCAGGCCGGCCCCGCCGTCAACCAACATTTTGGTGACCTTGAGGTTGCGGATAGTTGGTGAAACCAACATCGGCAAGCACCCGACCGCCGTTGTGCGGTCAGGGTGATCCTCAAGGTCAAAAAATGATGGGCGTGCTGGACCACTTCAGCAGCCTGCGTGACTCGACGGGTGGCTCTGCTACGTTTACTTCCCGCACCCACTGCTTGAGTTGGCGGTGGAAAGCATGCAGAGAGGCGCCTCCATCGACACACAGAACTTTTGTGGCCTTCTGGAACTCCTGCTCGTTGTTATCACCTTCCTCCATGTCGTCGTCGTCCTCTTCTTCCTCATCCTTGTCGCGGCCCCGGGGAGGTCGATCACCTTGCCGCTGCTTGGCCTTGCCGCGGCGTCCTCCCCGGCCATTGAATGGCCGCTTCTTGCTTGGCTCTCCTCCGCCACCTTGGGCCTTCTCCTTGTTGCGACGCTCGTACTCAGCCTTCTGCTGTTCTACGAGGTACTCGACGCGCTTGCAGTTCGAAAGGTCATGGCCCTTGGTGCGGTGGATCTTGCAATATTGCTTGTCGGAGCCGTCCTGCTTGTCGGCTGCCGCCACAGGGGCAGGCTCCTTGCCGGAGCCGCCAGCCTGCGCTTTCTTGGCGGGAGCCTCCTTGCCGGACTGCTCGACGACCATCACTTCCTTGCTCTTCTTCTTTCTATTGTTCCGCCGCCGGCTCTTCCTTGCCGGGGCGGCATCCTCGATGTCGCTTCCCCCTGCGCCAGCATCCTCTCCGGGGAATCTCCTTCCCTCTTCGGCGCGCGCGCACTTGTCAGCCAGAGCATAGAGCTCGCTGACATCACGTATCTTGGTCATGGCCATCTCTTCCCGCATGCGACGGTTACACACGTTCTGGTGGAACGCGCTGATAACCGCGGCGGGGTGGACGTCGGGGATGTTGTGCTGCACGCGGCTGAATCGTTGAATGTACTTGCGCAGGGGTTCTCCTTCCTTCTGGGCCAAGATGTGGAGATCACTCTCCTGGCCATGGGGTTTGTGGCCGCCCGTGAAGGCGCCAACAAATTGGTGGCACAAATCTTCCCACGAAGAAATAGAGCCTTCCGGCAAGTGCATAAGCCAAGAACGGACGTTTGGCTTAAGCACCAGCGGGAAGTAGTTGGCCAATATCTTCTCGTCGCGTCCCCCGACAGCCTGCACCGCGATGGTGTAGATGCTGAGGAACTCCGAGGGGTGCGTCTTGCCGTCGTACTTCTCCGGTACGTCGGGCTTGAAATTTTTCATGCTGGGCCACTGGACGCGCCGCAGCTCACGGGTGAACGCAGGGCAACCTGCCGCGTACGGCAAGTCGCCTGGTTCACCGAGCGCGTGCGTGTCGACAGCGGTCCCAGCGCGCTGATCTGATTGTCGCCGGGCTTCTCGGCGGCGCTCGATTGTCGTCCGAGCGTCTTCTTGTCGCCGGTCGTCAAGGACTTGGCGCTGGTCCCGACGAGCCCGCGGATCCGACGACGCCGTGGAGTCGTCGTCGACGTTGATCCGGCGGGGAGGCATCTTCTGCTTCCGCGGCGGGGAGTGCACGGTGGTTGCACCCACGGCGGTCTGGTCGCCGTCGGCCTTCGTCTGTTCAACTTGCCGTGGCCGCGATGTCGCCGGCTGCTGCGGCGTGTCGTTGTTGGCGAAGGCGATGAGGCTTTGGATCGTCGCCCTCCAGTCGTCGGCCTTGTCTGCCGCTGGAGGGAAATCGAGGAGCAGTTGCGCTCTTGCGAGAGCTTCTGCTGGAGAGGAGGGGAGCAGCGGCGAGCGGTGCGAGGAGCGAGATATGCTCGGACTTCTAACAGGGTTAGAAGGAGCAGTTTCTCGCCCCGGCGACCGTGCCTTGCTCGTGCCAGGGTGATGGTCTTGAGCATCCCGCGATCCTCCGGTTTGTCCTTGGCCCAGCAAGCAGATGGTACCTCCTGTACCACGGCGCTGCTGGCCTATCGTCTGCTGAGATGGACGTGGCGTGTCTACGGACACTGAGGCCTTGGAATTTGTCCGGTCGTCCGCCTTGTCCTTGGATTTGGTGGCGCCGTGAGTTTCCTCGCCAGCAACCACCCTTCTGCCGGCGTCTCCTCCACCCACCGTTGGTTCTGGTGGTGGTGGGATCGACGCAGACGGGCCTGCGACCTCCGAAGCCTTCTTCTTCGGGGCCATGTTGTTGTTGATGAAGTTGGTGAAGCTGGAGAGGTTGATGAAGAACGCGCCCGCGTGAGCGCCGGATCAGGTTCGCACAACCTCGACGCCCCCTACCTGGCGCGCCAAAGATGTCGGGGGAAACTGTCCACCACGAGCACCTATGGGACCGGAGCCCCTTGTACATTGCGGTAAGGGAGCGAAGGGAGCACAAAGAGCGGATCGAGGAGCACACGCGGGCAGTTTACCCAGGTTCGGGCCGCGCGGACGCGTAAAACCCTACTCCTGCTTAGATTGTATTGAGTTCTTGGGCTCGGGAGCTTGAAGAACTAGCTACACCGAGCAAGAGAGCTGTCTAGGTTCCGAACCCTTTCTACGTTGTGCATGGGCCTCCTTTTATAGCTCAAGGGGTCACCGACAGGTGTCAACGTATAGGAGGGTAAAAATGTAACTTTGGTGGTAGTTGTAACAGTGCGGGAACAGTGTGTGAACAGTGGATGAACAGTGGTCATCACCTAACTTTGATAGTGGGGGACAAGGGCAGTAAATGCCCGTCACCGTCGACCCCAAAAGCACCCGTCCATGCGTCTCCATTCGACACGGCGGTAGCCTCGTCACCGTGGATCGCCACCGTGTACCCCAGGCTGCACAGCCTTCCGCCACGCGTCCCTGGAAGGGCCCCAGGGCGACGCGTGGGCAGATGAGCTGGAGCGCGGGCACACAGCGCAGACTTCCCCCGGCAAGCACCTTGCCGGGGTCTTGACCTTGCCGGGCCCGGAAGCTTGTCGCTCCCCGGGTCCTGCCGGGGCGCAGGGTGCGCCGAGGCATGTCTTCTGAAATGCAGTCTTCTGGTCTTCCTGGCAAGCTCCTCTTGCCAGGGTCTTGTGTTAATGTGATAATCTTGAGCCTGGGACGGCCTTCCCGGCAAGCTCCACTTGCCAGGGCCTTGATCTTCTGTCTTGTATACTTTGTTTTTGAATGGCTTTATAGGGACTAGAAAGGTTTTCGGCAAGCGCGTGGTAAACCCTGCCGCGGAAAGCTGCTACTGCCCGTGCACAAGTTGGGGTACTAAGGTACCCCTATCTTAGTACACCGACATGATCATAAACTCACAATTGATCGGATCCCAACAAACACAGTGCCAAAGAAGATTGCATCGAATAGAACTCCAAGAACATCGAGCAGAACATTGTATTGAAGATCAAAGAGAGAGAATAAGCCATCTAGCTACAGATCCGTAAGTCTGTGGTAAACTACTCACGCATGATTGGAAGGCATCAAGGATGATGTATAAGCCCCCTGTGATTGATCCCCCCTTCGGTAGAGTACCGGAAAAGGCCTCCAGATGGTATTACGGAACTTGCGATGGCGGAAAAAGTATTTGGGGTAGCTCCCTGATGTATTGGGAATATTTGGGAATTTATAGAGGTGGAATTAGGTCGGGACGTGCCATGAGGGGCCCACAATCCTGGGGGCACCACCCTAGGGCGCGCCTAGTGAGCTTGTCGCTCCCTCATGGCTCATTTGGCCTTCTCCCAAACCTTCGAGGGTTCTTTCTGGTCCAGAAAAATTAATCCAAAGCTTTTTCTTTATTTGGACTCTGTTTGATATTGATTTTCTGAAAAGCCAAAAAGAAGAAGAAAAAAATAGCAATTAGCAATGTGCACTATGTTAATAGGTTAGTCCCAAAAAATGATGTATAATTGCATATAAAACTTTCAAGATTGATACTATAATAGCATGGAACAATAAAAAATTATAGATAACTTGGAGACGTATTAGTCAATAATGGTGGGGGAAAACTTGCTCAAGAACCATTGAGGGCAATGGGGAAGTAGACCCCCTTAAATAGGCTCCCCAAGAATCTAACTGTTATGTTTTGGAAATGCTCAAGCAGTACTACTACTTAATGGAGTGGTACTACGTCTAAATATTGGTGGGTAACAAAGGTACGACCTCTAATTATGCACAAGCGATACTACCTCTAATTATAGCAGCACAACCATAACAGCCATAACTTTCGCAAACAAACTCCTATTTTGACAAAGTCAAGCTTGATAGAAAGCTAATGACAAGAGATGTGAGAATATGATTGGAAATCTTCAGAGCAAGTAAGAGTAATATGCCAATAATGTAGAAGTGTGAAACCTCTATAAGAGAAGAACCAGCAAAAACTCCAACATCAAAAACATAATAGAAGATGCCCATGAAATCCATTTTCGATGAACTTGATCTTGTCATGAAGATAACGAGACGCCCTAATACTCACATAGAGAAAATCCAAATAAGAACCAATAAATATGATGCCAAGGATGCAATGGTTTGAGCTCTCTATGAACGATACAATCAAGCTACTCACTCGAGAGCCTCGCGTGATAGTGCAGCAATCAAACATATAGACCAATCTCCAAAAAAATACCATGAGACCGGTAAAATATAAAACCCATCAAACATTTTCCTTACGCATAATCCACTTGAGCTAGATGATGACAATCTTGCCCGCCTCAAGTTGGAACACCTTTCTTGTTAGCGTACACTTGGTGAAGACTCACAGTTTTGCTCCCCCAAACTCCACTATGGGAGAGACACTCCTAAGAACATCTTTGAAAGACCAATATCACCGAATGGTCTACAAGATTCAAGAATATGATCTCTTCATGATGCTCCTCTTGAACTTGCATACCACAGCCTTGATGATGATCACCACTTGATGTCATCCTCCATGGGTTATATGATAACTTCTTTTCTATGCAAACCCATGGAATGATACCTAGCCCCACATAGAAACATCACATAGGTCATGGGTTAGTACACAAAGCAGAATGGACAATGCTTGCCATACCATGGGATCACTTGATCCCACTTGGCGCAATCTTCTACGCTGTGTGTGTTGATCAACTTGAATCCACTCTTAGCGCTCAGTCTTGATCAAACTTACATCATATATTCTCTCTTCATTAAGATGATGTCTTGAAGGTAAACATGAATGTACACACAATCTTCTTCCTCAAGACATGCTTGCAATAGGCTCAAACTCTCACAAGACCAATCTTTATATAACTCCATGAATAACACATTGGTCATTACATAATCTCCTTTCAACCTTGAAGCCAACATATGCTCTTCGAGCAATGCCTATGGACAAACCCTTCAAATATAACTCAAGGCAACAATTAGTCCATATGGATTGTCATTAGTTACCAAAACCAAACATGGGGGCACCATGTCTTCAAGTCCGTAATAGTAGCTAGATGACATGTTCTCTACCATGTTTCTCAATACAAAGATCACATGAACTGCTCTACATGATTGTGATCCATGCGATGTAATTCTTGGCGTGTTTATTGTGGTGTGTTGACTTGTCACTTTATGTTCAGATCTATATATGTTTTATGTATGTTCGACTTTTTAAGTTCTTTGCTGCATAACTTATAGACATATATGATATCTGGTCTATTAGTCTTGCATTGGTCCTGTTTAGATGAATGATTTCCAACATGAAGTTGTGTATGTTAGATGGATTTAACCTTGCAAGTAAACTATCTCATGACAAAAAGAAAAATAATACTTGTATTGTGTTTATTGGCACTAACGATAAAAAATAGAGTTTCCTAGTTGTCTCGGTGATGAGCTGGAGGTAGAGATAATATTCTATCTAAATTCACTTTGCTTAATGCAATGCTTTGTTGCTTTACTTAATACTTAGATATGCATGTTGGATAGTTGGCTTGGGTGGAGTATTAGCTATAGATGCAATTGGGAAATGGTCTATGGACGTAATCCTATATGCAATCATGACATGCATAACAAATTCAAAATATGCAATTTAATAGATACACAATTGTAATTTGTTCACCAGACACATGCCATGTTTTTTGGAGACATACCATTAGTGAAGTTATGGATCCCGGTCCTTTATTCGTCATAATTACAACCTTGATCATTTTGCTGTTTATTTTTACAATATGAAGTGTATTAGTATTTTGTTTAGAAACCAATCCAAACATATGATACACTTATCATTGTAACTAGCAAAGCTAGTAAGATTGACAACCACACTAGAAGGGCCAGGGACCAAGAAAAATATCTTATTTGCATGCACATACTGACCATTGACTAGTCTTGGAACTTACCATGGGTTGATAACCTTGGTTCTTAATTTAGGGACAAACTTATTGCTTACTACAAACTCTTGCACTTCGGGGCTCGATAATTCCTTACAAGGATAATAGGAAGTAGGGAGGATTTATGGCACTATTCACGGGGACTATTCATTAAAAGTTGTAGGTCATATACGCAATTATTGTATTTCCTTGCTATTAACTTTACTTAGATACTTTTTATTTATCTTTAGTTCACTGTTTTGCACTACAAAGAACTCAAAAACCACAAAAAGATCTGAATTCTAGTAAGTAGTCACATTTGTTTTTGGCCTACTATCAAGTCTATTAAACTTAAAATACCAAACTTTGTGACTTTTCAAGTACTAATAATGATGATTTCATTAGTACACTTATTGCTCCAAAAACTACTAGGGTTGAATCTTAAGAAATCACCCTACTTTACTTAATTTGGTGATGAAAGATCAAATCCCTGGTTCTTACAATGAAGATGATGCCTCTCACTTTAATAAGAACTAGAGCTAAAGAATGGTTGTTATCTTTACATGAGAATAACATTGATTCATTGGTTAAATGTAAAGATGCTTTCATTGGAAAACATTATACTCCTCCAAGAATCATACATAAATCTTATCATTAATTTCAAACAACTTTAGCATGACCATGTTGTCCAAGCTTAGGAACTACCACTAAGAATTATCCTACATATGGTCTAATTAGTGGACGATACGACAAACTTTCGTTGATGGTCTTAACTTTAGGTACAAGCATATGTTAAACTCTGATATAGGCAGGACCATATTGAGAACCACCTTGTGAAGAGCTAATAAGCTACTTGATAAGATGATGGCAAATTATGCCATTTGCAGACTCAAAGAGCTCTGGCCGATAAGAAGGTAAATTATGTTGAAGATATCTCTTTCTTGGATGAAAATGTTGATACGGTTATGTCTATGATTGCTTCCAGCTATGTTCCTAGTGATCCTATGGAGGTTTCTATTGCTTCACTTGTTGAAAAAAATAATGATTAAGTTGATATGAACTTCATTACAATATATATATATATATATATATATATATGAACTTTATTGCAAAATAATTATCAAGTTGATATGAACGTCCACACCTCACCCTCGCTCTCCATCTCCTCCTTGTACAACACCCACCATGGTCTCCAACAAAATGAAGAAGGAGTTCTCTGGTGTTGTTGTGGCTTGGGTTGTCCAGCGAGCCAGCCTTATACAGGTTGGCTTGCCGGCAAACCCTCTGAATCCAGCGCCACCGCCATCGCATGTCCCTCCTTGCCCATCTAGGCTGGCCAATGCCACCTCCCAGCAACTCTACCGTGAGAAATGGTGGCAACACTTCAGGTGGGTAGGGAAGGAAGCCATGTCCACGGAGGCTGGCACGTCTGTGGCCACTGCGAACATCAAGGAAAAGTAGATCATGGGAGCCCGCCGGTGCTTGGTTCCCATGAAGGCCACCACCGTGTCACTCAGTTACATAATCGATGCTTGCCCGTTGAGCAGGGGCGTAGACCACATAAACTGTCTTCCCCCGCCCAAAAACCAACTCTGATCCGTGCTTCGCAGAGGCGAAGGCCACCCATTCCCTCCTACTGAAGCATATACCTCCAAGGATCACGATAGTCCGATGAGTGGGCTTACGGACATAGGGAAGACATGTCGTGGGAGTGGTGATCCGCTTCGGTTGGCATTAGACTTGTTTTAGCCAAGTCTGATATAGTATAGTTAAATATGTCTAGAATGTGAACGCGTTCGTCCAGTATGTATGAAAATCATCCGGTTTGCATGTAATTCGCCCGACTTGAAATGTATGCGGATAACATTGGATGGCCGCTCCCACATCCATGTCCATGGACTGGTCCCCCTGTCCGCGGACGGATGCAGTGTCTAATTTGTGTGTCAGTGTTGGAGACGCCCTTATTCGCTTAATTGAGTTTATTTACAATACTCTAAAACCACGGGGGGGGGGGGCACACTAGATGCACTCATGCCTTTCTAGCTAGCCGGTGTTTGGTCGACTATGGTGGTTTTCACATCATGTGTTGTTGTTTATTATATTCTTACATGAATGGGTCAATTTATCCTTCATATAAAATCTTCCGGGCTTTCGCCCGATTCTGACTCAGCTACCCGGCCTTCTGATCCGGATGAAGACCTTAGAGCATCTACACTCGGGTGCCCCAAACCCGCCTCAAACGCCCGGGCGCTCGGCCCGGTCGCTGACCAGTCACAAAAATCCGACCCAAATGGGCTCCTTAAACATGCCTCAAATGTCTGGGCTGACCGACACCCCTCATATCCAGCCTAATATGGGGCGGATATGGGGCGCCAAGGCATGCCCGCCACATCGGACTCGACAGCTCTACCCCACCAAAATTTATACCAAATCCACCAAACCCTTCCTCCTCCTCTTGCCGCCCTCCTACCTTTCCCGCATCTGATCCATCATCGTCTGCCCGGTCCCGATCCGCTGCCCTAGATGTTGTCTAGCCTGTCCCCGATTTGCCACTACGGAGGCTGCGTTCGCCTCGTTCGTTGGTGTCCCTTCCTTGGATCCATCGTGCAAGGCGGAGAACATCGCCCGGAGGATGCGGCGATGCCGGCAGCAAGATACGTAAGCGGTGGCGACGGCACAGGGAAGTGCAGACATGCATGAGTAGCTACCCATCCCCCTCCCCCTGCCGTGCCTAGAACCTCGCACCCCAACCGTCCGTCCATCGATGCTGATTGCGTCGCTGAACCACTTGTAACAAAGGAGGATTGGACAACCGGTTCGGCCATCCCGAAGAGCTTTGCTCCCACGCAGATGTCGGCCGTGGACGTATGTCACTCGCCACAACTCATTTGGGTGCAGATGAGCACGGGCATCGGCAGCACCAGGGCTGCCCACGACCTGTTCGACGAAATGACACAACAAGAGTCTGTATGTTTTTGTTGCTCCTGTCCGATCAAAGTTGCATATATCATGTTGAATGTTTTGCATAGACCGCTAGTTCTTTTCGGACATGATAAATGCTTCCAAGCCATGATCATCTAGGATGTGTTCATGTCGAACATGATCAATGATGATGAAGGTCTGACCCAAATGGAGTACGAATCGGGGGGGGGGCACCGCATTCGAAGTTGGGACAACATCCGATTCCAGTCTGAGAAAGAAGAAGAAGAAGAAGA